>CM056205.1:32158084-32758084 GCA_029692085.1 Gymnothorax javanicus | reverse complement strand
CCGAATAGTCTTACTAAATTACTTTGTAGTTCATCGTCTGATTACTAATCAAACAAAGGGGAGTAAACGTTTGCTTTACGGTGAGGACTCTGCCTCACCTAACTAACCTCCGACCACACGTACTGGTGTATTCATACGACTGTGTCCAGCGGAGGAATTGTGGGAAATGGTGTTGGATAGGCAGGTGGGATGGTGTCTCTTAATCATATGACAGACTACAACTACCAATTACATTAGTGAGGTGGCACTGTTTCACGTCTCGCCCTCTCGCTCTCTCCCACACACACACAACGCCTCTGTCTCTCATAGCACCGGTGCTACAACAGTTCGCACGGACCAATTTTCGTATCGCACGTGCGACATATATGTCGCATTGTACAGCCCTGACAAGTTCTTCTGTGATGCCCTGAACTGAAAATAGCCTGGCTATTTTTTGGAAGGCGGCATGGAGGCAGTGGGTAGGAGTGAATACAGGTAAATATTGGCTCCAAAATCAGAAAATGTACAGTGAATACATTATCTTTAAGAGAGTTTGTCATTTAATCCTCATGTGGAAATATTTTACTTCCAGCAATGTGTCAGGATTGGAGGGGCAGTTGGCGCCAGTGGAAGCCTACTCACATCAGTGAGCAACAAGTATAATATTAGAAACCAGAAATTAAAAAATGTGTAATTATTACATTTTATTAGTAATTAAGATTAATAAGAATGTGATTGTTTTTCTACAGTTGCCAGGTTTTCTTAGTCTCTTCATCATAAGCAAGGTCCATACCAAATCTGAAATTAAATAGAGAAAAACTCTTGGCTCAGGAGCGATTAGGTGGAAATCTCTGAGGGGCCGGTACTCGACGCGGCAGCGTAACAACCGCTGATCCATTCTATCCCCCCCGATACTGTAGCACAAGGGATGCAATTAAAGAATATTTATTGTGCACACTGTCAGCTTTAATTTAAGGGTTGTCCGAAGTACAGCAATGAAGTACCTTCACAGTCTGGTCAACTGAAGTGAATATGAGCCACAAGGTTCATGTTTTGTTTTCTGGTTTCAAAGTTTGCTGTACACTAAAAGAATCATTATTCCATCCCATGACTGACAGTGCATTCCCTCTTGTGAGACATAAACAGTACAATGCTGGCAGATTACAGCCCGGAGTAAATGCTTGACACAGCCACACCTGTACACTTTTCAGTTAAAAAAAATATTGAAAGTTCTTTTGTGTGCATTTAAGGGAGATGAAGATGAACACAAAACAGGTATAATATTGGCGTGATCCATGGTCACTCCTATTCACTGATCAGGGGTGCATTTCCCAAAAGGCGTAGTTGCTAAGTAAGTCAGCAAATTACATAGCTTGTCCATTCACAGTCAATGGGTCCAACTACGTAAGTTAGCATCTGTCATTTCGGGAAACGCACCCCAGAATGACACTGACCGGTCTTGTTGAGCAACCAAACCCCGGCACTCGACGCAGGCTCTCCTGAAAAGAACAGGCTCTCTCACCCAGCGGACAGCCGCATGGAGGACTTAATCTACCATCATCCACTATAATCTCTTTACAGAGTACACAACAATCGTCAGACTAGAAATAGTTAGACATGGGAAATGGCAGAGGACGCTTGCCATTTACTTGGGCCTAATGTAGATCCAGCTCAATACTTTCATCACCGGCTGTTAACGGCATAGCGTTATGCCTTATATGGATTACAAAACCAGCCGCACAGTAGATGTGGACAACCCTTCTCATCAATACAGATTCTTCCCGAGTATAAAAACGAGCAAATATAGGCCTACTTCAATCTGCAGAGGACGACTGTAGGTAAGTCCTGCCACTCAAACACAGCATGACTGATAAACATGACGAATGGGCTAGAGACCAAAACGTACTAATATTCAAACTGTCACCAAGTCAATTTAATGGCGATTGGTACATTATATTAGCATAACCAACATTTAATTAGAGCAGAGTGCATATTTCACCTTGCGGTGTGACAGCAGAAATCATTAAATGTCACGTCATCGCTCAGCACTGACTGAGTTGGTAAACCCTGCTGTGCAATGGCTTCAGGCGTTTCAACAGGACGTGCAGGTCCCCCCAAAACACCAGACCAGGCACATTTGGAGAAGTGTTGATTAACATGGTTTTGAAAGGTCATTGTGGCTGTCAAACAGAAACACCCAAGCAACCCTAACGTTTCGCGAAAGTTATCAATCCAGACAGACTCGGCCGTGGTGGGACCTTAAGGCCACTAGTGTAATGAGAGTGATTTATTTTAGGCTTCTGTGTGAGGACCCCCTGCCTGCACAGTTAACGGCGTTCGTACACGATCAGCATCACTGAACGAGCTGCACGGGGCTGAGATGTGCCGCATTTTCACTGCTGAAACCTTTTATAAACTCATCCCCCGCTTGGTGTTGCCTGAAAAGAAAAAGCAGTTTCTGAAAATATAATTTACTCATCTCAGATAAGATCTTAGCAATGTTTCACTAATGCATGTGGAACTATTTGTTTTTAACCGAGAATTTAATTTGTGACATTTGTTATTTTCATTTAAGCAAACATACATTAAAACATGGGTACCCAACTAGCCATCTTGCTTGGTTAATTGACCTAACATAATTAAATGTTGAAGTAAGCGGACTATTTGGCCAGCCAATATTAGAGCCCACACGAGTGGTCACATTTTTAGCTGAATGTATGTAAAGCTGTTCTTTCAGTGTCTGATTACACTGTAGAATGTCACAGAGGAATAAGAGGACCTCATGTTTGATCGTCCAGTGATGCTGATAGAGAACCAACAAGGACACACACACACAGTGACAAACTGTTCCCTTCAGTTTTAGCAAAAAGCTATCAGGATAGACAGTAGTCAGATCTGGCTCTTAAAACTGAATATAAATTCAGCCCGCATTTTTGGTCCCACTAGCTAAGTAACTGAACACTTTGTATTGCCAATGGGCCAGAAGAGAACACCTTCACACCGACACACAGGAAGTGTGGATATCCAGGTGGTCTTGTTCTATGAGGATTGAGCTTTAAGAAGTAGGAGGCTAAGCAATAGATTGTAGCACAACTCTGCTAGCTACCATGCTGGGAAATGTTTTTTGCATCTTAGTCACTTAACACAGCAATGTTTCTTTTCTCATTGCATGTTGTTTCAGCAATATAAGTGGACATTCAGCCCAGAGTTTACAGTAACTTTGACTGAGCCATTTAGAATAGGGGAGTTAGACCGCAGTCTTGGAGGGCCACAGAGTCTGCAGGGTTTTGCAGTCTCCTCATTCTCCAGAAATGAAAAGGCTGCTGACTAGAAGATGTGCAGGCACTTTCACCAGTCAGTGACTTACATAAGTGACACACCAATATCAGCAGACATTCTGGCCCTCCAAGAGTGGAGTTCAACAATCCTGATTTAAAGCAAGACTGAGTTTTTCCTCCAGGAAACAAACAGTTTTGGGAGTTATATGATCGTGAACACCACATCAACTCACCACTCCGAGTTTGAGAACTCAGGGCAGCATGTGCATCGACTTTTATCTCAAGTTTTACAACAAATACTGGGTAAACACAAGCAATGCTGAACTACTAGTATATCGTCAAAAACCAAGTGGCAGGCAAAATGCACATTTCCTCCATATTCCACAGATCAGAGGAGAAGGCTTCGCATGAGGAAAGGTAAATATCATTTTAAATTTAAACGCAACTCGCAAAACTCCATACTGTAAACAGTAAAGGGACCAGCCTGCCCAGGAGCAAGCATTCACAACAGAACGTGAAATGAATATAAATTTCTTGAGATTAACCTTGGTTCACGCCAGTTTTTTTCCATAACAAGCACCAGGGGCAAGGAGCTGCATCCCCTGTGCCACATGCTCAGCGAAACGACGGAGGAAATAGGAAATGGCGCCATGCTTCATCGACCTTCGTTGGGTCTGTACACTGCAACCTTATATCACAGGCAGATCAATATGGCTTCATTTCAAAGAGGCCATGATTTAAACTCACATAATCACCCCAGCACAGCATATGACTCTGTTCAGCAACCACTATTCAGCTCTCACACAACATGGGAGGAGTACAGTCAACATCGACAAAGGCCTGATTAACAATGCATGCATCAAACTCACTGAACAGACAATCCAAACTTCCTCTACATACACACGCTCATCACTGTGTACGTTATTGTTTGGCATGCCCTCCCTCACTGAAATCCCAATTCCATGCCAACAATAACCAAAACCCTCATTGAATTCCAAAGAAACATTCCAGTGAAAAGTACATGCCATTAATATCTATGCAGTGCCACAAGGCTGGACAGGCATTCATTCCCCCCTCCCTTTGTAAAAAGAAATCATAAATAAACCCAAGCTCTGGGCTTTTAGACGTTACAGAAGGCCTGGAATAGTTTGGTGGGACATGGCACGGTGTGCATAGCGATGTTAATAAGAAGAGCAGCAAGCTTTGTGAAATGCGTATAAAATAAACGTAGGCATCTCTTTCAACGTTGGCATCAAGTGGCCCCTTTTAAGCACATATGCTTTGCATTTAGCCGCTCAATAACAGCATGTGCTATCATTATCTTCATCAAGGACATCACAAGAGTTACTCAGTAACTCATTTGAAGCCACATATGCTTCTAATGACAAGGATACAAAGCAACTATTTCTGTCACATAGAATCCAACTCGTCCTCAGTATTCTCCTTCTGGCAGACTACATGGGGAGAGATCATTGCAATATAAGAGCAAAACAACATAGCAGTCAACGCAAAGAGATGATTGCTATGCCTCCGCCTGCCATGGCCTCATACACCCTAGAAGTTGATAGGTCCTCGCAAACAGCTCACCTTACGTGACCTTGACCTTTGACCCAGTGAACTCCAAAACTTATATCAGTTCTGTCAGAACACTATCTTTTGCATGTGTAGAATTCATACCAGACCTCCTGAAGCAAGTAAAACTCAAGGACAATGCCATCACTTCCCAACCCATGATTCAATATACACGAGCAGACCTATCTCAACCACCAACGCCATTCGTACCACACACACCCAGAGTTAAGACTTGCGGATTGATTTATACCAGGGAAGCGCGAACAATTTCTGGCCACCAGCATTAACCAGATTTGTTTACTTTTTAACTTTTTAAAATTATGGCTTGCTGCCCCAAATGACTGCACCTAGACTGAGATCACTGGCCATTAGGCACTGTATATAATTAACATTAAAAATCATACACATGACCTGCGTAGTTGTGAACTTGTGGTCGGGAAACATGAGGTCTGGTACGGGTTATATACATGCGACAGATATTGTTGTGACAAGTGCGTCTACCATCTCTGGCGTGTTACCAGATCTGATTTGGTCAAAATGGGCCCACGTCTTCCGCAGATATAGCACACAAAAGATGTGTGAGATAAACAAACAAACAGAAAGACGTACAGACAACTGGGAAACAATATGCCTTCTGCCCCTTGTGCGTGGTGGAGGCATAATGAAATGCCAATGCTGAGGGTAACTGACTGCCCGATGTGCCCGTATTTGGGGACAGAAATGCAACCTAAAAGACACTATTGAACCTTCAGTGCACAAGCTCGTCCAGATATGGAGCCAGTGGGAAACAGTATTACTAGCATTAGCTGCAATAAAGAATATTTAATACTATTAGCCCTCTACGAGGCTGACCACAAGGCAATAAAACTGTTGAGTGTTTCTGAACTATTACTGAATAACTAAGCATTTCAATGGTAATGTAACAATCAAGAATCATAACAAATGCTCTAGAACTGTGACTCAATGTTTTTTTGAGATATATTAATAAATATGTACAAGTAATTAAATAAACAAACAGACAAACATAAAGTACCAATCAAAAGGTTGGATACACTTTACGTGTGTTACAGTACTCTGTTTTTTGAGAAAGTGGTTTAATTACTGTCAAATGGCACATGATAAAAAGTCTGAAGCGGAAAAAAAAAGATCGACTTCGCACGTGATAGTGAAATAAACAACAAATTCTTTCCATTCTCCAAAAAGTTAATTAAAATCAAGCTGTTGTGGAACTTACTGGACAAAAGGTCAAATAGAGATGAACCACAAGTTCTGCACATCAAAGGGAGCTTCGATTGCCGCGCTGATTGAGGTCACAGAACCATGTAAGCGCCCTCAGAGAGACGTTCATAATCATCTTCAGTCATTTTTATTATGAATGGTGGTTATAGTTTGATGGAGGCCAAACTGAGATTTTTGTTTTTTTGTAAAATAAAAGGTGTTTTCTTTTTCATCATGTATTGTTTGAAAATGTGGGTGCATCCAAACTCTTACCTGGTAATTTATATTTGCTTTAATTTCAAAAACCTACACCACAAAGAGCGAACTAGAAGTTTATTGATACTGGGAGTGGACATAGATTGTTTAAGCACAATGTAATGTGCAACATTAAACGATATCTGCTCATAGAGCATTATTTACCATGGTATTGCATTTGGAGGGTTTAAATAGCCAGCAGCACATAACAGCAAGGTTAAAAGCTGAGAAAAACACAATTATCCCTGCCAATTTAACCATAACCTAAAAGATAAACAGGATGCCGTTCACTGGCAGAAGCTTAGATTTCTCAGTTTCCTAGCACATGAAACATATGCTTAATTTCAGAATGAAGCCACACAAAGAGATAAGATTAATGAGCAGTGCAGGATCCCATTGTTTCAGTTATGATAATGAAAGGTCACACCCTCCCATTGGCATGACTTCACTCACTCCTGTACCACAATACAAGCAGACACAGTTATCATTTCATTTCACTCACTCCTGTACCACAATACAAGCAGACACAGTTATCATTTCATTTCACTCACTCCTGTACCACAATACAAGCAGACACAGTTATCATTTCATTTCACTCACTCCTGTACCACAATACAAACAGACACAGGAATTGTACTATTTCATACACACTTGTACCGTTACACAAACAGACACCGGTATCATTTAATTTCACACACACCGATACCACAGTACAAACAGATACAGGTATCATTTCATTTCACACAGTCCTGTACCACAATACAAACAGATACAGTTATCATTTCATTTCACTCACTCCTGTACCACAATACAAACAGACACAGGTATCATTTCATTTCACACACTCCTGTACCACAATACAAACAGACACAGGAATTGTTTCATTTCATACACACCTGTACCGTTACACAAACAAACACAGGTATCATTTCATTTCACTCACTCCTGTATCACTGTACAAAAAGGCACAGGTTTAATTTCACAGATATTCACTGCAGGACAAACTGGTCCTGCATATATTCAAATGTCTTGCAGCACAAGAGCAATAGCTGGTCCATGGCTGGCTGCATATGGGAACACTGTGGGGCACGTCTCCCTGTCTCCCGTAAAATAAACAGACCAACAGAGTACAGAAACTAGAAACACTAGGCACTCAAGGTTGAAGATTATATTAATATGATATATATTAAATGATTGTAATTAAAATGCTGTTTTCACTGAATCAAACTGTTAGTGAGAGGAACCAGAACCTTCAAGAAAAACGGGAGTAATAGCTGACTGAGCACATGACGCTTTTAGCTCTCTCGAAAACAAAACAACTCTCCGTTTGTTTCGCTGAAATTGGGTCATTGTTGCACAACGCACTGCCTCGCATCCATTCAAACGTAACTGAATTCTCTCTTTATGTAGATGGCTATGGAGAACTCAATCAAAGCCGCTGGGATTTTCTTTGTCTTTAAGCTTATGGTCGCTGAACCTGCCTCCTGAAGGATTTTGCCGATATGAATGAATTATATCATGTACAAAAGTCTATCAGTCAAGAGTTCGATCTCAAAAGAGGAACAGACATGTATTTACAGTCCACCTTGGGACCCTGTTTAATATCTCTGTCTCAGAATGCGCTGACGTTTATGTCACACACACAGCATTATGCAGCTGAACGTACAGGTGCCAGCATCCTAAACAGGGATGCCCTGGCATGCAGACTAACACACAGAGGGTAAAGACGGACTCAACCAATGGGCCATCAGAAAACACATCCCTGTTCAAAGGAAACTCCTCATTTAAACTTCAACAACAAACCCTGACTGTGCAGCTCAAGTTTAACATCTTCTCGTGAAATAAAGCTGCCATAACTGGAGGTTAAAACTGTAGCACCATTTTATAAGTGTGCTTGCCCCTACGGCTTACTTGAATTACTACAGCTTAACAACTGTAGTAACATTATTGCTCCATAACATTTGTCACAGGAGGGTCCCCCGTTGAAATATTACCTGAATAAAAGGTGTATGCTTCTGCAAATGATAAAAATATACAAAGCATAATATGCCTAATGAGCCATTTTTTCAAGATATCCATCCTAAATACAAAATCTTTATCATGAAAAAGAGTCATTATCATGACAAAGTTTGAAACAACTGCCAAAGTTAATCATAAAAGCTGGTTTGTGACTGTGGCAATGGCATATGATTGGGATCACTTTCATATTCAAAAATCATTCAATGACTTCTGAAGTCCAGTGGCTTGGGCTATTGTATCCTGGAAGAGACCAATCACATCATAGCAGGAACGCTTCAACATAGGATAGGTGATCACACAAAATAACTCTGCATTGATTGCAGTGACCCTGGCACCCATAAGACGATGAGTGGATCCAAACCATGCTAGACATTTGTTATGTTTGTCCTCACATTCAGTCATATTTTTCCTTTACCTCTTCCACCCGGGAATTTGACATATAAAGCGTTGGTAATTTAAAAAATTCATTATTATCACATTGCGGCAAGAGTTCGCAACTGCACTTCCCCGCTAATTTACCATATTCTTTTGAATGCTGAAAACATTATTATTTTGTGCCATCTCAAAATAAATTAGGCTGCACTGCTGAAAAAAATTGTTAAAACGGGGGATGGAATTCAGAGAAAGTATTATATTTTTTTTTTTCATATCCCTACAATATCACAATTAAGTACATTGTCAATGCAGCGCATCGGTGATCTCAGTCATTTCATGATAATTTCTCAATAATGACAGGCTTTTGTATAAGTCTTGATTATTTAGTATATAAATTGCGTGATTATTAATGAAGCGATCTTAAACAGGAACAGCGTGAAAGCTCATGCCAAACCACTGAAAATTCCGTAATGCCGGTGTTACCGCTGGGGGGACATAGGGATTGAGGATGTTCATTGTCACCCATCTGTACATTCATGCACATTTTTATGGTCATGTAAAAACAAATGTTCCAATATTGCCAATGTTTTTGTCTTTTTTCTTTTTTCATTCATTTTCATGCAGTGGCAGCAATGTCCATTTTGCCCTTGCCAAAAGCTCCCACAATGCAATGCAGTCTTTGTCTGTCGGGTCTCTGAGATGTGGCCAAAATATTTGCCTGAAATGGTACTACAGTGGCATACCAAAAGAAAAGCTTTGTGGCGCATAAGAACATTGTAGAAATATTTCTGTTTAAAGATTAGGAAGAGAATATGTGTTGAGCCATTTTGGATATTACAACCTCAATAAACACAAGTAACACCGTCAAATGAAACGGGATAAAATTAACTTTAAAAAACAGTCGCTAAAACAGACGTTAAGCAATTACACACATATTTACCATGCACCAATTAGCTCCAATCCATATCAGGGGATCCACTTTATTACAGAAACAACACTAAAAATGTTGGCACAGTTGTAAACACAGCTTGTTTGCTCAAATGTAATAGTGGAATGGTTGGCATTTCCAGTATTATCGAGGGACATGTTCTTATACAGTGTTTCAATAAAAAATTCCTCATAGCTTTTATTTACATAGCATTCTCAGCTTGCTCAAATCATACAAAGGGCCACTGGAACAAAATGCTCAAAATAGAAAATTCTGACCCACAATGCAGGTGTATCCCTGCGCTAATACTGCTCACACACTTAAGACTACAAGCCTTCAGTCACTGATTTTTGGCTGAATGTGCAATAGAGAGTAAGGTGTATTACTATTAGCAAATAGTTAACCCAAGTGAACTGACAAAGCCAATCCCTCCAGGAGTGGGGTTAAGGACCTGGCTCCATGGTTGTGCTGTAGGCACACATATGACGCAAGCATAGGAATCATACATAGCTGCTACCCTGCCACCGGAGTTCCCCAGGGGTCAAATTCGGCGCCCCCTCCCATCTCCCAGTTCTCTGCTGCACAAAATCCCCAGGTACATCACCATCCTCTCAGAGCTTCTGAGAGCAGCCTTAACCGAGCAGCTCTTTGCCGCAGATGGAAAAGCTCCTTGCTCACACTCACACAACAAAGTAGAGGTCTGCATTCCCAGTGGATTCCCATAAGACCCAAAACAATAGGCTCAATCCCAAATCACCCTCGACACTCTTGCCCTACTTGCTCCCCCACTATTTGCCCATTCACACGGACGGACCTTCATGGTAAAGTCAACCTCAATCCAATCAGGGCCGAGTGGGAGTTGACAATAAAATCCTCCAACAGTGAGTGCGCATTAATACTGACTAGTAATTTTCTATTTGCACAAACTTTATTTCACTGACAGAGCAGTAAATTTCCAGAAAGTGCTACTTTTCTTTCAACCATCTTGGAGTCAACAATGTAATTATACTTTCTTAATTTCATTCCCTATGTTTGATTGCAAATTATGCCATTCAGATTATTGCCAAATAAATCACACACATTCTGGAACTAAAGATGAAATTAGGATTTTATCCATATTCAGATCAATTAATGGGTGATCCTGTGCAGTAGTTATATTTATATATAAATCAATATTATTATTATGTTTTCTACAAATAATTACATTTACTGTAGCACAAAATTAAATTTCTGTATATTAATAAAACTAAACAGCAAATAACAAGCCAAAGCTGGAACAAGAATTAAAATTAAAGAAATAAAAACAATTCACTGCTCAAGCCTGTTGAACTTACATTAAAAAATCTCCCAAATTGCATCCATTTTTCTCCACCCATGACAATGCAAAAACTGCAAAGAAATGGAATGGTGTTTTGGCGGAACAAACAAAACTATACTGTCTGCCTTGTGTACAATTTCACAAGATATTGATGTTGTCAAAGCAAGGTCAATAACTTCATATGAGCAAAATAATCTCACATAAGCTCACAAGCCTTTGGGGACTCAAAAACATAAGACACTGGATTCTTATCAGCACACACTGGGACGCCAGGAGCACCCCCACAGAATGCTTAGGCCTCTTGTAATGCACAATGCATTACAAAATAATGCTCCACAAGGTAATACTAGCCAAATCAAAACCAGGCTAATGACATGGCCACGCCACCACTAAAGCACTCCAGCCTGAACAAGTGTTGCCACTAAACGTGGCCATGTCCCCCGCCAGGTCACGGAAATCGACCGGGTCGGCGTATCACACTAATACACACTGAAGCCAAAGATGAATGAAATCGGTCAAACCGTTCTTGAGATATCGTGTTCACAACAAACGGGACGTGACGGACGGACGGAGCTGAATACTACGTCCCCCGCTCCGCTCGCTCCCGCGGTGGCGGGGGACAATTAACAACCATTTACATTGCAAACTGAATCCCTCCTCAGCCTTTTAGAGACAATCTGGCAATCATCTTTTTTCACATCAAAGTGATTTCCAGAGGGTGGTCAAATCTTTGGAAACACTGCCATAAATACCAGACTTTAGAAACTTATGATATACTGTTTTTATTGAGAGTGGTTCAGATGTGGACAGAGGATTCAATTCAGAGGCTATTTTTTGATCTCTAGTTCAGTGGTGATTACCAACTATCATACAAAGTGTCTGTCAGTGCCTGTCTGAGAGCTTTCACTTGCGGAAGCAGCTTTTTTGCTTTAGCGGTTTTTGGTGCATAGGATGCATCTTTAATTCAGAGAGGAACTAATTTCGCCCCTTAGAAACCCTTTGTCAGTGTCGTCATCTTGCGTTAGACTTACCACCTACCAAGCAAAGTGCAGCTGGTCAGAGCTCTTTCTAGCGGAGACAAGCAGTTAAAGAGCGTTCAAACTAATGTGAATAACCTGTCACAATTCATCTGTGATCATAGACAGTTCAAAATTTGTAGAATTGTTTCTAATATTTTGTCCACTTCTGGTATTAATGTAGAATATTTCTTCCCAAAACAAGAAATCTTTTCAATTTAATGCACTGCGCATTTCCACAGAACAGAGCAGGAGGACTAACATGATCCACCCAGCCAGTAAAAATATTATGTTTAAGTTCTCTCCGGACACTTCTGATAGGAAGGCCATCTTGAAGATGTGCAGCTAACCTGTAATACAGCAGATTGTCAGGGTACAAGGCTAAGAAACAAGGCTTCCTTAGAAGCCAGAACCAAATTTTCCTGTAGAGGGCAATACAATTACTTTTTTTATTCCAGGATACAAATAATATATTCAAAATCACAGTCAGGTAGAGTGGGATATTAAAATGTATTAGTTAATAATCACTGGCATAATTTAATAGTTAACAGCGGCCGGAGGAGTAATTAAACTGTAGAACATAACATCCTTTCAATTTAAATTGAGATCCTAGTATGGTAAAATTAATTTTAGTGCATAAAGGTCCTATAGTGTATCTGCTATATCAGTGCTATGATGTCCTCAGTCTGCTTTGCCTCTGTGTTGTAATTGGGAGTCAAGTAGAGTAACAGGGCAGTTAAACGCAATCAAAGCCATGGTGCTGTTAATAAGCTGTAATTTGATTGCTGAAGGGCTGACACTGCACTGGATCCAGTTACATGAATGAAAAAATAAGAGGCTACCCAATGTAGACTACCTCATGACATCATCAGCTAAATATAAAATATAAATATCCCCATATCAGAGCTGACCATTGACATTTAATGCATAGTTTTATTTAAAACCCAATTATCCAGAGGTCAAGGCTATAGCCGACAGTTTCGCTGTCCCAATACTTACGGGTTCAAGTTCAGTTGTGTTTGTGCACTGTTCAGTATGCAAGCATTCATTCCGGAATGGGAGAGCAAAGAATAACAGAATTGTGGGCTACTTTTCACTGAAGAAAAGTAGGAATGGCATGGCCATGTTTTGTTTCTGGCTGCCGACAGCATGTTGCATTTTCGGAGGACTATCTCCATACGTATCGAGAGAAAGTCGTAAGAAGCCGTTCAACAACACTACAATAAAAAAAAAAAAAATCACTCACAAGAAAACAGCCTTTCGCATGATTACAAAGACGCTGAAAGACGATGTACTAGGCTATATTTAAAAACCGAGATAAGGGGCACGTGGAAGCGTATCGGAGTTTACCCAGCGCAATGCTGTTTTCACGAGCCGATCAGTGTTTTGCTTGTCAATACGAGAAAGCGCAGGATGGAGTCAAGCGCTGTTCTTTGAAAACCGTAGGCTGGAGCCTTACCCCCAGAAATATTTCCATTCTTCCCGTAGTTAAAGCGAGAGGGAGTCGTTTTGGGGCCAATCGCGTACCGGTCCTGCAAATCGCACAGCGCACGGAGAATTCCAGTGTAGCTCTACAATGGCAGAATATCGGAATAGAATTACCAACCAAACACCGCATATGCAGAAGGACTCTAGAGCAATAAAGCGCAGAGAAAAGTACGCAGTTCTTTACCAGCAGCCGCTGATGATGCGCACGTGGTAGTAAAGGGTTAATGGGTAGGCTAAAATCTATTATCATCATTCAATATCTCACATATCTACACAATTAACTACTAACTCTGCACTACTATAGTCCTTAAACAAAGCTTACAACCATGAATGTAGTTTTATTACTGCTGTCTAAATAAATGAGGCAAATTGTGCAGGACTGCACGAAGACTGCGCAACAGGATTCGGTAACTGCTTGCGGCAAAGTTTTAATTACCTTTTGACATTTACTTCAAATCTTTCGTCTTAATGAATGAAACACAGTTCCATGGGACAAAAGCTGCCTAGACGTGAGGAAGTTACAAAAGTTATATAATTCATACGTAAAAGTCAAAATAATTCAAAATCACAGCGTGCAAGCATCAAGTAAATCTTCGGACCAAACGCAATAGGCAATAAACTGCTCAATTCGGCCCAGTGATCCATTTCTAAAAATGATAATGTATTTATTATCCAGAGTGTCGCTACCATCATCTCATGCCGCAGTTTGCATCACTCCAAAAAGTTGCCAGCACTGCCGTTTTCCCCACGGCTTTTTCTCCCTTTGTCATCCACGGAAAGTTTCTCCAAACCCCATACCTACTCCAATGTCAGCAAAGTCTAACCAGCCAGTGTTCTAATACTTTCCACCAGTAATCAAGCCGGTACAGACATCCCATTTAAAACCGAGAAATTACATTAACTGTTCCGTTCGCCTGAACAATTGCGCAACAAAACATAGGCTACACTCTTCAGTATGAAGCGTAGCTACAGATTAACAGAAATTTTAAGTATTTTGGATATGAAGCATTTCTATTCTCCTTCAAAAAAACAAAAAACGCTAGTGCATTAACTTGTTAGTACTCGTTAACGGTACACAAAGACAGTAAGACAATGTCAGCACACTTGCCAGAGAAGACTTGCAGTTGTTCGGTCGTCCTGCACACAGCTCCACCGTGCTTTCTCCTCCCCTTTCCCTCTCTCATTCTCGTCCTTCTCAGCACGGCCACTGTAAGAGTTCAGTGACGTCAACCAACACTGTTAAACGCCGCTATTCTCCTAAAATCGCCAGCCGTTAAAGGTGCAGAGCATCAACGCATAATGTAAAAGGGACACCGACTCATTCTGAGCCATTAGGAGTAGACTCAGCGAAAAATATTTGACACATCGACCTGAAAAAGGAGTTAAACAAAATCTCAACAATACAACGCTAATGCCGGTCCAGATCGACTAAAAACCACACTAGCTGCTCCCAAGTGCCCAATGAGAACGTCACTCTTTGTCAAGTCCGAATGATTTAAAAGAAGCTTTGCACGAAATTCTAATAGTTTAAAATGCAATCGACCGAAAAATTTAAAAGTCGTAAATCTACTGAATTTTTAAAACATTGAACAGCATCGACATCAAGTTGCTGCGGAGAGTAGGCAAGATGCTCTTTAACGATGTAGGCAGATTATAATCATAGATAGAACTGATTAATACAAATCAATAATCTGGATGCTTCATGGAATAAGCCTCATTTTTATTGAAAGGTAACTTACAAAAAGTGAAAGTGCTCCCATGTACAAAACCCAAAACCAGTGAAGTTGGCACGTTGTGTAAATCGTAAATAAAAACAGAATACAATGATTTGCAAATCCTTTTCAACCTATATTCAATTGAATACACTGCAAAGACAAGTTACTTAATGTTCGAACAGGTAAACTTTGTAATTTTTTGCAAATATTAGCTCATTTGGAATTTGATGCCTGCAACATGTTTCAAAAAAGCTGGCACAAGTGGCAAAAAAGACTGAGAGAGTTGAGGAATGCTCATCAAACACTTATTTGGAACATCCCACAGGTGAACGGGCTAATTGGGAACAGGTGGGTGCCATGATTGGGTATAAAAGCAGCTTCCCTGAAATGCTCAGTCATTCACAAACAAGGATGGGGCGAGGGTCACCACTTAGTGAACAAATGCGTGAGCTGATTGTCGAACAGTTTAAAAACAACATTCCTCAACGAGCTATTGCAAGAAATTTAGGGATTTCATCATCTACGGTCCGTAATATCGTCAAAAGGTTCAGAGAATCTGGAGAAATCACTGCACGTAAGCGACAAGGCGAAAACCAACATTGAATGCCCGTGACCTTCGATCCCTCAGGCGGTACTGCATCAAAAACCGACATCAGTGTGTAAAGGACATCACCACATGGGCTCAGGAACACTTCAGAAAACCACTGTCAGTAACTACAGTTCGTCGCTACATCTGCAAGTGCAAGTTAAAACTCTACAATGCAAAGCGAAAGCCATTTATCAACAGCACCCAGAAACGCCGCTGGCTTCGCTGGGCCCAAGCTCATCTAAGATGAACTGATGCAAAGTGGAAAAGTGTTCTGTGGTCTGGACGAGTCCACATTTCAAATTGTTTTTGGAAACTGTGGGACGTCGTGTCCTCCGGACCAAAGAGGAAAAGAACCATCCGGACTGTTATAGGCGCAAAGTTCAAAAGCCAGCATCTGTGATGGTATGGGGGTGTATTAGTGCCCAAGGCATGGGCAACTTACACATACGTGAAGGCACCATTAATGCTGAAAGGTACATACAGGTTTTGGAGCAACATATGTTGCCATCCAAGCAACGTCTTTTTTCATGGACGCCCCTGCTTATTTCAGCAAGGCAATGCCAAGCCACATTCTGCACGTGTTACAACAGCATGGCTCCGTAGTAAAAAGAGTGCGGGTACTAGACTGGCCTGCCTGTAGTCCAGACCTGTCTCCCCATTGAAAATGTGTGGCGCATTATGAAGCGTAAAATACGACAACGGAGACCCCGGACTGTTGAACAACTTAAGCTGTACATCAAGCAAGAATGGGAAAGAGTTCCACCTGAAAAGCTTCAAAAATTGGTCTCCTCAGTTCCCCAAACGTTTACTGAGTGTCGTTAAAAGGAAAGGTGATGTAACACAGTGGTAAAAAGGCCCCTGTGCCAACTTTTTTGCAATGTGTTGCTGCCTTTAAATTCTAAGTTAATGATTATTTGCAAAAAAAAAATAAAGTTTCTCAGTTTGAACATTAAACATCTTGTCTTTGCAGTGTATTCAATTGAATATAAGTTGAAAAGGATTTGCAAATCATTGTATTCTGTTTTTATCTACGATTTACATAACGTTCCAACTTCACTGGTTTTGGGTTTTGTATTTTGTACCAACCACCTGGAGGTAGTCAGTCGAACAGCTTTTTAAGCAAGGTGAAAAGAGTAATATTCATGGACGGCAGATTATTATTATTATTATTATTATTCTTGTTGTTAATAATAGCCTCCTCAAAATATGATTTGTGCAACATGTTCCAATGAAGTGGGGACAGTTGGATGTTCACTACTTTGTAACGACACGTCTCCTTCTCATAACACTGAGTAGTCACTTTGGAACTGAAGACACAAATTGTAGGAGTTTTGAAAGTGAAATTTGTTTCCATTCTTGCCTCACTTAGGACTTTGGTCAACACTTCTGTGTCTCCATTGTATTTGGCTCTTCATAATCCATCACAAATTTGGGTGACAGGTCCAGGCTGCAGGCAGGCCAGTCAGTACCTACAGTCTGTGACTATTAAGCCACTCTGTTGTAATAAGTGCAAAATGTGGCTTGGCATTATTCTGCTGGAACAAGCAAAGGTGTCCCTGAAAAAGATGAGGATAGGAAAGCAGCATGTGTTGTTTCAAAATGTGCGTCAGTGCGTGTACCCTTCTGTGTCAATTGTACTTTCACAGATGTGCAAGTTTCCCACACTGAGATCACAAATGCAGTCCCAGACCATGACAGACAGACATGACAGACTTTTGAACATCTCCCTGGTAACACTCAGAATGGTCCTTCTTCTCTTTGGCTCTGAGAACACAATGTCCATCATTTCCCAAGGAAAAAAAAATAAAAATCAAAAAAATAAACTTGTCAGATGACAGCACACCTTTCCACTTTGCATCAGCCCATTTCAGATGAGCCTGAGCCCAGAGAAGTCAACTGTGCTTCGAATGGTGTTGATTTACTGTATGTCTTCCTCTTCTGCGTAGTAGAGTCTTAACTTGCATTTGATGATGTCACAACAAACTGTGTTCTCTGACACACATCTTCTGAAGTATTTACAAACCCATGTGGTTAGCATGTCAGCTCTTCATGCAGTGTCAAAGGTCACACACATTCAATATTAGCATTTGGCCTTGACTGTTGCATATTGAGATTCTCGGAATCTTTTCACTATTTTTGGACGGCTGATGGAAAAATTCCCAAATTCCATGCAATGGCACATTGAGAAACATTGTTCTTGAACCATCTGACTATCTGTTTCGACAGCTTTACCATCTTGCTCATGAATGACCATGCCTTTTGTGACTGCTCCTCTTGTAATTGAATCACCTGCTACTCATTCACCTGTGGAATGTCAAAATGGGTGTTTTTCTGAAGATTCTAGAATTTTTCTGGTGCTTCCAATCCCCATTACAATTTTTTTTTTTTTTTGGAAAGGTTTGCAGGCTTCAAATTCAGAATTTGCTAATTTAAAAAATCAATACAGTTGTTAGGGTGAAACCTTAAATATCGTTCTATATACTTTTTAAAACAAAATATAGATGAAAGAGAATTTACAAATCACTTAATCTTGGTTTTATAAATGTTTTACATAATGTCTCAGTTCTTGTTTCATTGAGTTTGCAGAATCTAAGCAATCACATGAAGGGCCAAAATTTTAAAAGAATGTTAACTGTAGATCAGAAGAGGTAAATCTAGCAGTTGGAGAGTAAAAGTCCTCCCATGTTTTCTTTTAGTCATGAACTCAGCCGCCTGATGTCATTAATTAATTCTACCTCTCAGCAGAAGAACTGTGCCAAGTGCCACATCCAGTTAGTTAGGAGGTACTTAATCTGAACCTGGATTTCCTACCTCAGCTAGAGAGTAAAGTGCACCGCAATTATGGTTTACAAATTGTAACAAATATCTTAAAGGTCTGCTATTGTACTATTTTTAAAATCTGTTTCAGATAACGCCCTGGTGTCTGCAAACCAAGGTTTTGAAGTTTGTGTTGAAAAAAGCACAAAATATACATTTACAGCCAGTCTCATATCTTATTCTCTCCCCTCAGCAGACCTAACTATGTGTGACAGTAGATGGGTCCTGTCACTAGAAATGCCTCCTAATAAGCACACGCTCTGGCTTCCTTGCCAACAATCCTGGCTCTTTGGTGATGTGGTCAGCATGTGTGACTCTTACCCAGGAGTCTGGGGTTCAATTCCCTGCCCGGGCCCTCCTTTGGCCTGCCACATTTTGGCGTAATCGGTAGGATTAAAGGAATCCCAATGGATGGCAGAATGCGTAACCCCCAATTTCCACGTACTCTGTCTGCACCGCGCACTGCGTAGCAAATAGCTCCTATTCTAGTCAATATTTGCATTTCCACAGCGCGCCGCGAAGCATCTCTGGAGTGTCCCAAAAGTGCCACTGCGCTCCGCTTCGCCAGAGATACTCGCCTGGTCTATTTTTCTGCGACTTCGCTCCCCTTTCGCGTCAATTGACATAGACCAGATCGCACCAGACAGGAAATTAAAATCACCAAACGGGGTTCCGCTGCGCGGCGCTCCAGAAACGCATCCAGTAGGGGAGGGCTCGCACCGTCGGTCACTCCAGATTTGCGGCGCTGCGCTGCGCGGCGCAGACGGAGTATGTGGAAATCCGTCTTAAAGCATGGAACGTGAGGACACGCTCCCGAAAGAGGGGGAGAGATGTGACAGTTCATGGGTCCTGTCACTAGAAATGCCTCCAAATAAGTGCATGCCCTGGCTACCTTGCCAACAAGCCTGGTTCTTTGATGATATGGTCAGCCTCCCTCAGCCTGCCACAATGCACTCTTTCAAGTGGGCAGTGAGTCTGTGGAAATGAGGCTCTATTCTAACTGGCCGTACAACTGCTGTCTGAAACGAACAATAACTGCCTATATCAAAACACATATATATTTGGCTGTAGTATGCAAATATCCCCCCTTGTGACATCAAAAGGAGCTCAGAATCAAAATAAGTATTTCAAGCACATCATTTCTTTGAAACTGCACTACAGGCTGCATCCACAATTTTGAGAAAATCAGCATTGATTTCACTTTTTACCCAATATTAAGGAGAGGGAGGACAGAATTATATGTCCTAGTGCAAGGAATAAAAGGGCTCCTTTAGACAGTAGCTTCTGAAATGTGCAAACACAGTCATGGTGAAAATATATATTTCTGCGTCATTGTCAGTCCTGGACTCTTGGGGCTATATTGGTTGGAAACTATAGTGTGAAAGCAAATGGATCCCCAGCCTCCATGGCCATCCAGGACAAGGATTATCATCTCACATGGCTGTCAGAGCCTCCCAGAGGAGTAATAAAGAAAAAGTAAAATATAATAAAAACCAGTTTACAGGGATAAACACAGTCCTTGGTGGGGATAAAGGGATTTTTAAATCTGTAGACAGGCAATAGAACCCTATCCGCTCTCCTCAGAGGACTGAGTGAGCCGCTCTTGTACAAAAACCTTCTAAAACCCAACTGAATATGACTTTGCACTACAAAATCTGCAGCAAAATCCAAGGATGGAGTTTAATCTGTTTCAGCATTGCACTATATATTCGGGATACTAATCAGAAAATAAGCAAACAAGAAGTGAAGTCATGTGTAAATGTTTGCATTAAGGATCTATTGTACCCATTTACTCACAAGAACTCCAAATTATATATTCTTTATGACTTTTTTTGATCATTTTTTTAACCAAGCTTTCACTCAACTTTTTGCATGGAACTTCAAATATGCTGTCACTGTTTCCTAAAGGAGAATTTGGAAAAGCCATCCAATTTGTTACAAGTGCTACATGAAGCCAGCGAATGCAATATCTACTTCACAAACCAGAGGTAAAGCTTTTCCGAAAGCTTGGTTGCTAATTATGTCAGCAAATTACATAATTTGAACCAGGCTGTAAGAGGAGGCTCTTGTGACTCGGTGCTCAGCATTATCATATCTCGTTGTAAGTTGCTCACAATGGCAGCATATCTTAAACTTTATCACACTGTTGAACAATCATATCCACAGTAGTTCACAAGAAAAACACAACATATTTCCTTTATACACCCACATTAACTTAAGGGGCATCTCTGTTTAGAGCTCAATGCGAGACTGAAGCAGTTCTGAATTTGTTGTAATCAAGGTAGGACATCGAGAAAGGGTCAGCAGGCTCTTCAGACTGGGCTTTTACACCATCAGATAGAATCAAACACAGGATGGATCATGGGCTTATCAGGATCAATACAACATGTGGACAAAGATGCAGTGGGTCAGCAAGATATTATACAGGGTACAGACTCTATGCGATGATAGTGATGAAGACCAACATGACTCTGGAATTTGAAACAAGCTATTACTGAGAATAAATCAAAAAAGGGTTTTATGATATTATCCGATCAATATAATACAATGCTTTTGTCAAAACACATTTAATTAAGCACCTCTTTCATCAAGCTACCCTTAATTAGATGAAACCTCGGTCAGAAAGCATTTAATTAAGCCTAGCCTCTGTGAGACCACATTCTGTTATACGATTATATCCTCAGAAGATCACATTCAATAAAACTATGCCTTGGTCAGGTCTGTGGTTATGCACCACTTTTGTCAGGCCGCACAGCAGCTAGCTCTGAAAACAATACCACAAGAAAATTGGACAGTTAAAAATGCACAAGGGGTTGTCCCCCAATTTTTGTATTTTTTCAATAAATGACCAGGGAAATCAAGTCACGCGGCAATCACTGGAGCCCATGTGTCGTTACATTGACTATCGTCGTAAGAAAGCCACAGAAGCTTCTGAATAAGGGCAAACAAGGGCAATTAAAATTGTTCCACAATTGAGATATGAGGGGAAGCATTTTGGTTCAGCAAGAAGGCTACAAACAGGGGCGCAGTCGATATTGGCACCCCCTCACCCCCTGACACACACACACTCACACTGGCGTCTTCAATTCGACTAGACCAAAAAATTAAAAATTGGATGGTATTTATCAGTTACCCCTGTATACTTGCATGAGTTTGTAAAAGAACTGATTCACCAGTAAAAGTATGAAAGACAACAGCTGATGCACTTTTCTGTTTGACCTTTTACTTCAAATACTGAAAAACTCGAAAGCTAAATGGTTGATTTTTTCAGCTCTCAACACTTTGGATATCAGTTTTAGGTTTTGTCATTTTAGGTCTGTGTTTTACTCTCAAAGATGTGATACGGATCGTAGCGGAAATCCTGACATTTAGAACCTGTGCAGAACACACAGGCCAACTGTTGTCTGACTGCAGCGTTTACAGGCAGAGATAAATCAACCCCCAATCAAATTATACAGGTTTGTTGGTCAGGTTATAAAAAACCGATATAGTATCGGTCAGATTAAGATATTTATGTGATATTTGAAAAGTCACGTTTTTGTTTTATTCTGGCTATATATGTTATGATTCTGCCATGCCTGTTCTGTTTTTGCCATGCCCTGTTCTGTTTCTGCCATGCCTGTTCTGTTTTGCCATGTTCTGCTTAGTTTGTTCACTGCCATGTTTTTGTTTTTGCCTTGCCAGATCCACATTTCTGTCAATGTCTTTGTTCACACCCTGCATTGCACTTTGTCTCCCCTGTCTGGTCTTTTGTTAGGCTACAGCTTCTCCCCAAGTCCTGCGTGTCACATGTTTAGGTGATTTCATGGTTTCTGGGTTTCAAACATTCCTTCTAATCTCGTTTGCTTCCTTCGCCTTGCTTTTCTATTTTTACTAACCAATACTAACAGTTTGTTATTTTGTTAAAGTTACTAACCAAGACTAACATTGTATATAATACTAACTTACTAACGAGCACCAGGGACTGTATAGCTGCACTTACTAATTGATTAACAAGCTCTCAGCACTCGCCCTGTTCTAGTCTCTGCCTCTTGCCTTCTCTTAGTCTTTGCTGCAACTCAGCGGATCCTCCACACCTGCTCTACTCTGTCCTGCCTCTCTATTTGTGCACATTAGAACTCCCTAACCGGAGCTGTATGTTTTGTCAATAGGCTGTCTTGTGATCCCTGTCCGTGTTTTGGCTTTTGCCAATTTCATGTGGTTAGGTTCTCCCTCGTGTCTGCTCCCTTGTTAATTAGACTGATCCTCTTCACCTGATCCTAATCATAGCATGTGACTTCCCTTGTGTTTATTTAAACAGTCTTTTCACAGCAGTTCCCTGTCAGAACGTTTTCCCTGTGCTGTGATTGTTGATGCCTTGTACTCTTAGTGTTATACCTCTGACTGGAACGTCCCGGATTCTGATTTTGGCTTTTTCTTTGATACTTCTCTGCCCGTGTACCGTACCTGTTTTGCCCGACTCTGAGTTCTGTGTTTGCTGCCCTGTTAACATTTTGGATTACGCCCACTGGATTTTGGATTTGGACTCTCTGACAAACCCGTGCCTGTGTACCGAACCTGTTTTGCCCGGCTCTGAGTTTTGTGTTTGCTGCCCTGTGTACAGTTTGGATTACGTCCCTGGGATTCCGATTTGGATTGGACTCTGTACCTTTTGCCTTCTGCCTTGTGGGGGTTTACCCCCCAACTGCAATAAAACTCATTTTTGCTGAAACTTCCTGGTCTCGCATTTGGTTCCAGAACGATACCTCACAATATAATCAAGCTTTTAATGAGCATGCAAGCGTACTGACTACGTGAATTCAAGTAATTGAATAATCAAGAGCAACAGAGCCCAAAACAATTGAAGTGATAATGAAAAATGTATTGCAAGGCAACAATGTGATTTTGAAAGGGTGGCAATAATATGAGAAAGAAAATCTGTATTTTCTTGAATCCATCTCCTGTTGTAGCAATTAATTCATCTGAGATTGAGGGATTAATTGAAATGAGAAGTTTATTCAAAAAGGTGCTTAATTTAGTTCTAGGCCTTAAAATCATGCAGTGAAAGTAGACATCAAAAGCATACTGAACCAGCATTGACCGCAACATACTCAATGTATGCCCGTTCCTGTGAAAAAGCTTCAGATACAGAGCCTATAGCAAACAAATTTATGCAAATCTCTGTCATTTCTTCAGCATTTAAATGTAATTATGCCATCTAAATATAAATTAGCCAGTCATTCACCTGACTCAGCCAGCAACTCCGATCCCAGATCGCGGTAGCTCCTGTTGATTCGGGCCAGTACTGGCGCAAATTTGCTTCAGAGTGAGCCGCTGCCCGGGGGTTCTTTTTGGCTTCTAAGCAAAAGTTCTCGATGTTCTCGATGTTGGGGGGGGGGAATAGGCTGCTATGAACACTGTTGGGTTATGTAGAATTGACGACCATTGACTATCAAACCTTATTGTTAAGAAAGCAATGCTATAATTGCAACATTCCCCTGTTCGCCATCGGTCGTTCAGCAAATGGAGTATATGTATTATTCACTTGCATAACTCTTGTGAGCTAGCTGTGTTAAACTCCAGCTCAGGTGACTTCAACCTTATCTACAAAAGGCTATCGTGGGTGCTGGCTTTTGGTCAAGCTATGAGGATACAGACCTGATTCAAGTAATCAATCTCAGGAGTCTTTGATGAAGACTTGGAGATAAAGCCGGCACCCTCATCGGTCCTTTCTGGATAAGTTCAAATACCTCTGCACTACCTTAATTAGCGAACTAGAATGGTCTTTCCAGTCTCTGCAACATTAATACAAGCTAACGTCAAGCCTCAACATCAATACTTCCTTTGACAACTGAAGCCTTCTGGTCTCTTTTCATTCATTTCCAGATTTTACTCTCATTTCAGTCTCTCCTTCTTGTTTTTTCTTTCCCTATTTTGCACCCCAAATCAATCCCCTCTTGCTGTCCATTTTTGATTAAGCCATGAAAGGTTCTAGTTGGGAATAAAAGAAGCTTGCAAATCCATTTAAATGCAACAATAAAACTTTATGAACAAAAATGAATATTGTTGTCCATTATTACCTAAAAAAAAATTTGCATTTGGTTATTAGGTAGCTTATGCATTTTTACTGCCCTGACTGTGAATATTGCAAAGATCTTAATCCTTCCTGCATGGAGATTTGATGTTCTCTCTGTGGGCCAGTGGCTAGTGCTTAACTTAAAATATGGGTAGCAGAAAAAATTAATTTGAAGTGCTGATTAGTCTTAACCTGTTCTCAGTCATTATTTTTTTCTTTTATATTATCAATGTGTTAAGTCTAAAATTACTTAACACTATCAGGTGTAGTCAGCTCTCCAATTAAGGCTGGACAAGAAATAAAATTCATTATTTGCTTGCAAAATTTGGTAAAAACTAAACTTTATATTATTCAAAATTGTGCAAACGTGTTGCTAAAGATGGTTTTCTTTCACAAATCAAGCAAAGATAGCTTGCATTGCAGGATATTGCACAAGGTAATGTGAAAAATAACCTTGTTAAAATTTTTTTTAGGAAGCGCAGGGTACCTCATTAACAAAAAATTTTTCTGAATTGCATTTATTTTTTAATTGCGCTAATTTTGCATTCAGCAAAAAAGCTGTGTGTTTACCTACCAATTGATTATTCTAATATCTGGACAACTTTTTAAGCACAAAAAAATGATTGAAAATGGGTGAAGAATAATGATCTGTTTCAAGGGATTTTTTCCCCCCCATTTTCAGCCAAGCGTTTGTCGCTGAAGACTTCTTCCTCTTCCCGTGAGCCTCTCTGTGTGGAGATTTTGTGGATATCTCTCTGTGGAGATTGTTTGAAGATATCTGGGTGGAAATGGAGTGGAGATTATGTGGATATCTCTGTGTGGAGATTGTTTGGAGATCTCTGTGCGGAGATTGTTTAGAGATCTCTTTGAGGAGATGGTGTGGAGATTGTGTGTTCTGCTTGTGTTCGCAAGAGCTTCCACCAGATGCTTCCCTCGGGATAGCTGTCTGCCCTCTCCACCTTGAACCATGGATGCATGGACATAAATTAGGTACCAAATGGCAAAGCTATAGTCATCATGAGACTGTTGATAACTGGGGTTTTGAACATGAGGAAGCAATCTCAATGAATTAAGTACTTAATGGTGAGTCCAGGTGGGCTGAATCACACTTTTTCTTAATATTGAGGATGTTTACTTAGTGTACAAATACCATTTTCATAATTACCAAACATTACCAGTTTTTTTTTTTTTTTAAATCTCTCACTTTTTAACATCAGTGGGTGGCAAGAGCATTTAATTTCACATCACTTTCCTTCTGACCACCCGTCCCCAACTCCCATTAGAAGTCTTTGATCCCGTAATGTCCAGTTATGGGTCCACTCTGAGCGTGAGACCCCAGGGAAGCATGTGAGATTGCGAGAGCAGGATCAGAAGCAGATTTTCATTGGCCTGAAGGCCGACCATCAACACACACAATCGCACCCTGGCAGCCTCAGCAGCTGAGCGAGTCGTACCTTCACAATGGCTCCCCATATTAAAAAACAGGTCCGCGGCAAAACAGGACAGATTTTAATGAGATTTTCTGGGATGAAGATGAAAAATGAGCATTCCAGCTGAGACGAATGCGTCAGGGGAAAAACACAATCATTGTCTGGAGCAGAGGAATTCATCTCTGCTGATGATGAACCTGGCGGAGCTGCTTAGCATGATACTCCAGCAGGGCTAACCCCCCCCCCTAGCATGCAATTTTGCATTCTTCACGTGAAATAAGGTGACACCTCCCTGAGACACCGGTAAATGGTGATATGATGACAAACGGGATATGTTTTTTTGGGCTAACTTGTTTTTATGAGAAGGGTTACAGTCCTTACTTATGCTGCGTCAGTTTTTTTTTAATGTTGTGGATTAGCACTGTTTGAGCAGCCTCAGAAATACATCAGCAGGGAGTGGATAATAAACCACTGATAACAAAAACAGCCATCAGCTTTGCTCAAAAAGGGCGCCCTTCATTTCGATTCTTTGCTGTGCTACTAACAGTTCAAGTGTGCTGTTGAATTAGGCAGGGCTTGGTAAAGGACTCTTGTTGGTAACATGTAATAAAAGCTGTAGCCTACTTCAATGTTCCAACTCATCGGTTGACTCATTGTACCAACTTAGGTAACATCGATTTCATAGCCTGAATGCAGCTCATGAACATATCACTGTCATCTTGCAGTCATAAAATGGATCATTGGGATTTTTTTTTTTTTCTCTACAATTTTGACATCTACTTAACTCTGTTGACTGTTAATGCATTTATTATGCCTTCAGAGATTATTATTTTGAGACATACAGACCATCATTTCCAGCTCTGTCTAGTGACATTATGGATACTATCAGTTAAAAGACGTTTAAAAGTCTAAAAGTCAGTTAAAAGACGTTTAGCTTCATTCTTCTGCAGGGTAAAGGTATTAACAGACATAAACATTTTAATCATCATTATGAAGACCAAGACTGTGTTGTTTCTGGTGCATTGAAAAATGTACATATTTTTTGCTAGCCTTAGTCAGCCAAAAAAATTGAACGGAACCTTTATGTGCAATATTTATGAGTAAATTCTGTGTCTGTGCATTCTACTATGCGCCTGTTACATTCATCAATATGATTCTGACATCTTGCAGGGAGAAAGATGATATATTTTTATTGTTTTGACTTGGTATGAGTGCCTTGGATAACAAAAATGTGTTGCCTTGAGACTATACTCAACAATATGACTGACTTTATTTATATTGAATGCCCTTTTCAGCGCAGGCTTTCTGCATATTAAAACACAGCTCTTAAGATTAGGACCTGAGAGGCGTAGAATTGATGTTCTGCATCTCAGACGGGTATTAAATTAAACCACTTGCTGGCTGTGTGTAAAATTGTCACACCCCTGGTTGGGTGGTATATATTTTGAGAGGTGATATTCATTCCCCTGTACAGTGAAATGTTGATAAAAATGAATCCACATGAAATGTTGAATCACTGTTCATGTATTGTATACACAGCAGCTGGGAGCCAGAATCCTGGTTGCACTACAAGGAAATTGTGAGGGCGTTAGCGACAGGATGGCTGGGAGTCAAATGCATTTAGCGGCTAAGCAGGGAAACGACAAAACGTTGGGGGAGGAAGGAATTGATACAGTGAGAAATGCGACATATGATAGAGGTAGGAAGGTTTGTGATAGCAGTTGAAATGGCAGTGATAAGGGAAGTGGACACTGTGGGAAGGAATAATGGAAGATAAGGTCACATGGGCGGGGGATATGTGATCAATGGAGACCATTAGAATAAGATTTCTACTTCATAGCGCCAATGATGTCCTGGCAAGCCCCACAAATCTAATTAGGTGGGTGCTGTAGGAAGGCCTGGGCTGCAGGCAATGTGGAAACCAGCTGATCTGGAGCATGACCTGTCTTCTTGCAGGACAGCACTGACAGAAAGGAGACACCAATGGAGGCACAGAAAAGTCCTCACATCGCTGGCGGGATTTGTGGAAGACTAAAGGAGGATCCACTGAAGACCAAAGCTCCTCATCTTCCAGGGGCGGCAGAGGACCCCTCAGTCATGTGCCAGTCGTTTGTTGGGACCAACAAGTGACTGGGAAGCAAGAGCTGACCACAACTGTCGGCTCACTCTCCCACAGGACATCGTCAGCACAACCCACATCTGCTAATCTGGTCCAGAGCATCAAAGAACATCATTGGGTTGGAGGTTATGATGCTGTGGCAGGAGCGCAGGGACAAGGTCAATGAGAGGAAATTATGGGTGTACCGACCGGAAGGATGGAGCGCTAAGTGCAGTCAGTGGGGGGTGAAGCTAAAAGGATCCCAGGACAAACCCTGAGGAGGGTGCTGAGGATATTCGGAATCAGAAGTCACCAGAGAGAGAAAATCTGCAACACCTTCAATATGCGGTAAAGAAGGCATCATTCTGGCTATGAGGAGAGAGGAAGAAAGGGCAAGCAACTGAGAAAACTGCTGTGCTGGAAATAGAGGAGGCACAAAACATCGCTTTTACAGTAATTATTTATTAGTCCCCGTCACAACCTGTGTGTCTGCTAAATTGGTGCTTCCCCTGTTCCAGCAGTCTTGTGAGTTGTTCCCGTTAATTGATTGATTGTCTCATAATTCTCTTAGTGCCATCAGCTATAGCCGCTGCTTGTACTGTGTGTGTAGTGTAGGTTGTGGGTTTTGTCGCAGTTAGGGCTGGATCATCTTACTAGTCGGAGTGACTCTGATCTCTTATTCTAAATTTTTGTTTTCCTCCCTGGTGTCTCTTCCAGTAAGCTAAAACATTAGTGAGTAAATTACTAGTGAGCAAATTATTAGGTACAGTGGGTTCTCCAAGCCTTAGTGGTTAGCACTGTTGCCTCACAGCAAGAAGGTCGTGGGTTCGATTCTGGCCTGGGTCCTTTCTGTGTGGAGTTCTCCCCGTGTTCGCGTGGGTTTTCTCCGAGTATTCCGGTTTCCCCCACCCACAAAAACATGCATCATAGGAACACTCCAACCAGTACCCATGACCAAGGAACTGGCTTTAGAACTGGAGTTGGTCCCCGGGCACTGCTCTGTGGCTGCCCACTGCTCCTAACTATAGGATGGGTCAAATGCAGAGGACAAATTACCCCATGGGGTTCAATAAAGTGTATCTTAAAGAAGAAGCTGGAAATGTAGACACAGTAAAGGCCTGAAAGAGCTGCAAGAGGGAAGAAACCCGAAAACTGGTGATGCCTGTCTGTTCCATACTTAGGGGACCCCTTAACCCTTTAATTAAAGCAGAAATTTAATTTCAAGCAGAAGTCGATTGTTTCATTTTAGAGATGCACAGAGTGAAAATGATGAACATTGTTTCCCAGACCAAATACCTTTGGACCTAAATGCATATTCATGAAAGAAGTGCTTTGGGAGAAACAACAGCCTCTTGTTATGTGCTTTGAGACAGTCAACAGACCACTGCTCTATGACAGGCAGAAGTAAAATTTGGGATATGCTATAAAAAAGACAAAATGGCTGACAAAAACACTTGATACATACTTGAAGACATACTTGCTCCAAAGAATGAAACTATTTTGCAGTGGGTTCGGTACTGTCGCCTAATAGCAAGCAGGTTGTGAGTTCAAATCTGGCCATGGCCTTTCTCTGGAGGTTCATGTACTCCTTGTGTTGATATGGGTTTCCCTCAGGCATTCTGGGTTCCTTCCTCAGTCCAAAGGCATACTTGTTTGGCCGATTGGGCACTATAGATATGACTGCAAGATTTGAGTACAAGAGTGAAAAAGGATTGTGCCCTGGGATGGACTGACAACCTGCATTGTCCCCAACAGCTCTTTTGTGGATTAAGCAGGTTAGATGATGCATGAGTGAAACTGCTTGAGTCGAGTCCCCAAGCTCAGAGATGACCTAAATCCAATGATGCGGGAGGCTACATTTTCATATTTGAGCCCCTCAGAACAATAGTGGTCTAACTCCATTTTTTATCATTTTGAGAAAACAGCTTCCAAAGTTTCAACGTTATCAAATTCAGCATGCCAGTAAGTATTTAGATCTGTCTTGAAGTGACATCCCTTGAATCTTCGCTTTCATGGTCAGAAAATATTTTGTCGTCAATGTTGACGATTTTTGTTATTTTTGCATGTTTCGCTTAAAAACTAAGAATTTTAGAGTTAGACCACTCTTGCACTACTATCTTTATTTCAGAGGTGGAACTAACAATCTTCTGGCCCATTATTGCATGAACAGATTTTACCTTTAGCATGAAAAATATGGGTCTAACTCGGAAAATTAGAAAATCGGAGTCAGACCACTATTGTTCTGAGGGGCTCATTTCAATGAAACTGTTCTCAGCTTCAATCCAGACAGATCTTCCCTCCCAAAATCCAAATCAATATATACCTTCTTTCCATTAAAATCAGCTGTCCCATTATATATTTATACCACAGCCTTCTATTCATTCAAAAGTTAAAACTGCTTTGACCCAGACCAAAAATCAAGTGTAAAGGCAAAGTACAATCCAATAGTAGGGTTTATTGATAGTAATACGGTAACAGTGGGATGGGACCCAGCAGAGGAAAGCACAGTTCATATGTTGTGGGTGAAGCAGAGTAGGTGTTGCTAATCTCTGGCCAGTGGCTTTCCGGGATGACTGCCAGGTGGAGTGGTCACTTCGCCATAGCTGAACTGTCTGAAGGTAGGAAGGAATAGCTTAGAAGGTTGTTCCAATCCTGATGACCATAGAAGGACTGGGAGCTTGTTCCTAATAAACTGGAAAGAGGAACAGACAGGAATGCAGTCCTGAGCCCAGGACCCACGAGAGAGGCTTGGGAGCGAGTTCTTATGGACTAAATAAGGAAGTTAGCTTCTCTAAATTACTATCATTAAAGGTTGCTGTTGTGATTCTGCCTGTTTGCTATGTTTCTGATCTGTCTGCCATGTTTATTCTGTATTGCCTGGTTATTGTTTTGTCATTTGGTTACTTAGTTATGTTCATGTATTGTCTTAGTTTAGTTTTTCCATGTTTTGCATTTTACCATAGTTACATTCCGGTCCATGTTTTTGTTATCACCATGCATTGCACTTCGTCTCCCCCTGTCTGGTCTCTTGTCTCTTGTCTGCTCACAGCCCCAGTATTGCGTGCCACTCTTTCGGGTGATTTAATGGATTCTGGTTTTCAACCATTCCTTCCAATCTCGTTTACTTCCTTCATCTTGCTTTTTCTGGATTACTAACCAATACTAACAGTTTGTTGTTTTTGTTAAATTACTAACCAAGACTAACATTGTACATAGTACTAACTTACTAACAAGCACTAGGGATTGTACAGCTGCACTCTACTAATTGACTAACGATCTCTCAGCATTCGCCCTGTTCTAGTCTCCGCCTCTTGCCTTCACTCAATTTACTTCGCTGTGCTTCTAGCAGATTCTCTACACCTGTCTAATCACTGTTCTGCCACTCACTCTGTGCACGTAGAAATCCCTAACCGGATCTGTTTGTTCTGTCTATAGGCTCGTGATCCCTGTCCGCGTTTTGGCTTTTGCCTATTTCATGTGATTAGGTTCTCCCTCATGTTTGCTTCCTTTGTAATTAGCCTCATTTCCTGCACCTGTGTTCTATGTATCATGTGATCTCCCAGGAGTGTCTATTAGGTGTCTTTTCACAGCACTTCCTTGTCAGAACGTTTCTCTTGTTTACCTGTGCTGCTATCGTCTTCGCCTTGTACTCATAGTATTACTCTTCTGACTGGACCATCCGACTTACGATTTTTGGCTCTGCTTTTTGGTACTATTGTCTGCATCTGTTTACGAACCCTTTTTGCCCGACTACGAGTTTTGTGTTTGCTGCCCTGTTAACGGTTTGGATTCGCCCACTGGATTTTGGCTTTTGCTTCTCTGACAAACCTGTGCCTGTGTGCGAACCTGTTTTTGCCCGACCACGAGTACTGTGATTGCTGCCTTGGTTTTCGACTCTGATTCTGCCCTACTGGATTGTGATTTTTGGATTGTGGACTTTGTACCTTTTGCCTTCTGCCCCGCGGGGTTTCCCCCCTCGCTTAATAAACTCTCATCTACTGCACTGCTTGGTTCTCGCGTCTGATTCCTGAGCGTATCCTCACAGTTGCATTTTAGTTTCAAAATAAGGAGAGTTTAATTGTCCAGTACTGACTGGTGGGGGTTTAAATACACGTCACAGATACAAGGGGTGAGAACTATGAAACAAGACACAGCCAGGGATTAGGGAGCATGTGAGATGCAAACCAATCAAAGTAGACATTACTTAGACAAGCAACTTGCTGAATGAGAGGAGATACAGAAGGCAAACACAAAAGTGCTCTCTTCAATAGAAATCCGTGCCATAGCATGATCAGGAAAACCCATTTACCCACCAGACCAGCAGCAATTAGCAAGGTGGCGCCCTGTTTTTGAAAAGGAGCTGAACAGTGATGATGAGTGATTGACTGTCATTTTCCATCTCAGTGTATGCTGACAGTCATTGGGATTGTCCTTGCCTATTTCAGAAGTTTTTTCCTATTTACTTTGCAGCTGTACCGAAGTGTCAAGGGTAGCCTCAGTCTGGGTATTAAACCAAAATCCAATTAAATTTACGCGAGAGAAGTTTTATTGACCGGCTTAGCTCTGAGGAAATCAGTGAAGAAAGGGTAGAGCCGACAGCTCATGGAAAATGAGTTGGCTATCTTGCATGTTTGGCATTTAAACTTTACAATTGAGAGCTGAGTTAACACAGGGTCACTGTGCCAGTTTGCATCGTTGGTTTTGTGCTGTGTTCATAGTCAGTGACCTCATTTATAATATGTCACTCAATAGCCTTTAAGCTTAAGATCTTGTTCGTTTTAACGATGGACACCTGTAGTTCAACTTAAATCTAAACAGAAATAGCTTGTTTTTGCCCTTTGGCATAATGTACAACTCATAAAAGATGGGAGTGAATTCTCAAGCTCGATGAACAGCACCATGAACAGCAAACCAATCACTGATAATATATGAAAATATTCAATGTAAGTGAAATTAAACATTTCATTTTCGTTGATAAGGAGTCATCTACTTGATCCAGTTCTATAACGTGCAGTTTTAAGCCCAGATCAAGAGGTTACAAAACAAATCAGCCCTTGTAAAAGTAGTGAAAAGTTAAACAGTTCATTTTTAAATGCGTTTTAAAAGGTGAGAACAGAAATAGAACAGACAGAAGAATAGGCTTTCCTAATCATTATGAGCAATGGCAAACTATTACAGGCGGTCTGCAGGTAGGCTGCAGAAATGGAGATGGATGTGTTGTGCTGGAACCTTATTGGAATAATAAGGGACAGTGGGAGCGATGATTAAAAGCATCAGACAGCATCAGCTCCTCATTAAAATGGGCCATCAGTCAGCACAGCCTCAATACACCAAAACCCACTTCTGAGCTAAAGGCTCACACAGAGGCAGTTCCTGCCTCTACAACAGCAGCTTTACCGTATTTTTATTACCATTATTATTTTTAATACACCTACCAGTCCATGCTACTGCGAGCACATCTCACGGACATTCGTATGTGCTGATGTAAAACTTACATAATTCCTGATAAAACCAAAGAAAGACATTGTGAAAATGAAATTCATCAACTCATTAAAAAGTGACAGAGAGCGGTCGTATACCATTTAAAACAGCGCAGTGCATACATACTGGTGTGTTCTTTCAAGCTATGCAGTACTGTGAAATTTTCCTGAAAAATCAACATTGACAAGGCACATACTACAGTAATCCATTAACTTAATTGACCATCCATCAGTGTAAACCTCCATGAACTCAATTATGGTTGAATTAAATTTTCACAATCCTTTCAAGGTGAACCTATACCGGCTGAATGGTTCATTGTAAACAAATACAGTAAACATATTTTTTCAACCATGATTTACACTCCTTGTCTCTGAATTACCAACAATCCATTGACACAATATATCATAGAGCACAAAGAGCTATTTCACAAAGCATATTATAATCAATGTAGGAGACAGACATTTCACTAATAATGTCCACTGCATACATTCATTTGGTATGTAAATTCCCCTTTGCAGATATAAAAACATTGTTAAATTACAATTGTTGTAAATGTCTGACTTCCTACCAGGATTTCCAATGATCATTATAAACATCTCCATACATTCTACTTTTCTAAATCTCTCGCACTACCACTTACTTGCATTGACCTTAAAGCCCATCTGTACCATTTTCATATCCAATCAAGTTTAAGTTCTCATTTGCCACAGCATCCACTATCCATTCAGGAGGACCAGGACATGCATACAGTACATTTTCTTCCCAGACATGCGATTGGGCTTGCATATATGGTGTACATGGGTCTGGAGGAACACACTCCAAACAACACCTTCGCAGACAGACAGGTCAGCAATGGCAGGAGCCCAGCTCTGTGGAGGGAGATTCTGTCATCTCCAGGTAAACAACTAAATCTGTCCCATCCCCAAATAACACCCGATATAAATGTGCCCCATACTGAAGAGCTGCTACACTGACACTGGGCAGACTCAATACCACAGAGGCTATCCATGCGCTTCAGCTGAGGATGATACCAGCATAAAGCCCTTCCATGCCCAAGAACAGAGCCTTAGCAGATACTAGACCATGGAGCTTCTTTATGCACTAAAACGGTGCCTTAGTAGACATACAGTAGTTACACAAAATATTAAAACTGAAGGTTGCATTAGCATATTTTACCATTTACTTCGACATGTCACCGAGTTCGCCATATTGGAACAGTAGAAATGCACTCGTGAACTAATGAATGTCTATTGACAGATGCAGGCTTCCTCAGGAAAAAAAATTTAGCTCTGTCTACAATAATTATTAACTTTTTTTTCTTTAATTAAACCGGTTTGTTTTGCAAGCCCAAAACAGATATTTGCAAAAACTTTCTAATACATCTACTACATACTCACCCAGCAAGTGTTCTTGATGTCTGTTTCATTTTAAAATTTTTAATCAATTGCTTATCTTTCTGTGCAGGTTTGATAATTCACTCTGTGCATGAGTTCTAGGATAAATTTCAAGTTTCCTCGGAGGACTGTACACCTCTTTACAGTTTACTCCCCAAACATTGCTAAACACTACTATCAGAACTGTTCAAGTCTATTTTCTAGGTCCACTATTGCTGCATGCCCCTCAGTTCTATCAAGCAAGAGTGAAAAGTTATTCTAATTAATTAGCCAATATTGTAATGTGGAAAAAAAAAAGCCACTAGATGGCAGTATTGACATTTTTTTTTGATAAGCCCAGTCTGGAGCTAGGTTTGGGGCATGTCTTGGGCATGCCTCAGAGGGGGCTGGAAAAGAGTATATAAGAAGAAAAAATTGAGAGAGTGAAGAGTAGTAGGAGAAATTGCAAGGAGAAATTGTGGAAGGATACATTTGACCAGACCTGTCACTCTTTTCAAAACTGTGAAGCTTTTTGTGGATTTTTGCCTGTGTTGGAGCATTTTCCTGTCCCAGGACTTCGCAACATAGCAGCCCATCTCAATTACCAAGGGACTGTAAATATCTTTTTTTTTTTTTATTTCAATCTTGGTCAGTAGAGTAGATTGTAGATTAGTTCAAAGTGTGTGTTTAATTAAATCTGTTAAAGTTTTAAAATTTTGTCTGTCATCCCTTGCTGTCCACGACGCCATAACAAATTGGGGCCATAACAAATTGGGGGCTCGTCCGGGTAGACCATTGTGTGAGTCATTTATTGAAAATCTAAAATTTCAAATTGTGAAATTGTTTTTTTGAATTTTCCTAGATATATATTGACAGATCAACAGCAATGGATGATTTTTTGGCATCACCAACCGTAGATGTTTTGAAGTCTTTTAAAAAGACAGAGCTGCTAGAAATATGCAGACAGTTAGAGCTGACAGATGTAAAACCAGCCATGCGAAAAGCAAGAATGGCTAGAGAGATTGTTGAATATTACATTGATGAAAATGTGTTTGCACCAGGAGATCTGGAACAGTTTCCAGTGGAAAATCCAAATGTAGAAATGGAACTTTAATTAAAAATGCTAGAGATTGAAAGGGAGGAAAAAGAAAAACAACAAGAATTTGAGAGAGAGAAAGAGGAAAGAGCAGAAAGACAGAGACAGAGACAGAGAGATTTCGAGTTACAGAAGTTAGAGAGGGAAGAAAGGCTCCAAATGGAGCTACTAAAAATCAAAATGGAAGCTGAAAACAAATTTCATGTTAGCCAGGAGGTTAAGCGGGTGCCTCCATTCTCAGAGAAGGAGGTTGATAAGTATTTCCAGTGCTTTGAGAAGGTAGCTAAGAGTTGTCAGTGGCCAAAGGAACACTGGCCTCTGATGTTGCAAACTGTCCTCAAGGGTAAAGCTCAACAAGCCTATTCGGCTTTGTCTGCAGATGATTCCTCTGATTATGAGGTTGTCAAAAAGGTTATTTTGACAGCTTATGAGTTGGTTCCAGAGGCTTACCGACAGAAATTCAAAGGTCTGAAGAAATCTGACAATCAGACTTATGTGGAATTTGCCAATGAGAAGAAGGTTTGCTTTGAGCGCTGGTGTACTTCTATGGAGGTCAAGGATGATTTCAACTCACTAAAAGAGATGGTGTTAGTTGAAGAATTCAAGAACTGTGTCAAGGATGATATTAAGACCTACCTTAATGAGAAGCAAGCACTGAATTTGCAATCAGCTGCCAAGTTTGCAGACGAATATGTTCTCACACATAAGTCCAAATTTCAGTCTAGCGGTAACAATAGATGGTCCCAATTTCAGAAGAAAGGTAATGGTGATACCCAAGATTCCTCACCCAAAGACAAAGACAAATCTGGTGATGGTGCTCAGAAATCCAGTCAAAGGTCTGATCAAAGTGTGAAAGCTGACAGTGACAAAAGTGGTCTAGTTTGCAATTATTGCAAGAAATCTGGTCATGTTACAACTAAGTGTTAGTGACTTAAAGCTAATAAAGAAAAAGAAAACGATACCAAACCCAATGCCTTTGTGAAGACAAGGTTAGAAACCCCTGTAGTAGGTGACCGATCTGCTAAATTGCCTGCTCCTTGTGAGGCTAAGAAGCCTGATACTGCTGACTTTGTGAGGGAGGAATTTCTTCCATTTGTGTCAGAGGGATTTGTGGCTCTGAATGAGCATTCTCCTCCTGTACCCATATATATCCTAAGGGATACCGGAGCTTCTCAGTCACTTTTGTTGATGGACTCCTTGGAGTTACGTGATGAGACCGCTTCTGGGGATTTCATACTTGTACAAGGTATTGAAGGGAGGACTGTATCTGTACCCCTGCGCTCTGTATTCTTGAAGTCAGATGTAGTTACAGGACAGGTAAAGGTGGGACTTATGTCAAGTCTACCTATCAAGGGTGTTTCTCTGTTGCTAGGCAATGACCTGGCTGGGGGCAATATAGTTCCCCCTGTTTATCTTACTTCACAGCCGAGCACTGAAGATGGCGATGAAGACCCATCTCTGTATCCTTCCTGTGCAGTGACCCGTGCTATGGCCAAGAAGGCTCAAGAAGAAGATGATGTGGTGCCGTCCAGCACATTGAATAGTCATGACTCAGGTGGTTCGCCTCATGACTCTGTTCAGCCTACTATGGCTTCTCCGTTTGAGGACGTATCAGACACTTTTATCAGTTCTCTGTTCAGCCAGCCAGATGGGTCTGGTGATTCTCATGTGTCTGGAGACTTGTCTCTGTCCAGAAAGCGGTTGATTCAGGAGCAAACCAATGATCCTGAAATTTGTGTACTAAAGAAGAGAGCCCTTCCTAATGAAGAAATAGACGCAGTTCCAGTTGGGTATTGTCTCAAGGATGGAGTGTTGATGCGGAAGTGGCGCCCTCCTGATATCTCTGCCAATGCAGATTGGGCAGTGGTCAAGCAAATTGTTGTTCCGAAGGTCTACAGGAATGAGATCTTAACAATGGCTCATAGTTTGCCTTTAGGAGGTCATCTTGGTGTTAACAAGACTGTTGACAAGATCATGAAACACTTCTTCTGGCCTCGACTTCGGAAAGATGTTTCCAACTTTTGCAAAACCTGTCACACTTGTCAGGTAGTTGGAAAACACCAGTTAGACCCACCTATAGCTCCATTGCAGCCTATGCCAGCATTTGGGGAGCCCTTCTCCAAGGTCATCGTTGATTGTGTTGGTGCATTACCCAAGACTAGATCTGGAAATCAGTACTTGTTGACAACCATGTGTGCATCTACCAGATTCCCTGAAGCCATACCTCTACGCAACATCAAGGCAACTGCAATCTCGAAGGCTTTGATAAAGTTCTTCACGTTGTTTGGCCTTCCCAGGAAATTCAGTCAGATCAAGGTAGCAATTTCACTTCGGATTGTTTCAGCAGGTTGTGTATGAACTAGGTGCGAAGCAGATTCTTGCCAGTGCCTATCATCCAGAGAGTCAGGGTGCCTTAGAGCGGTTTCATTCCACTCTCAAGACAATGATGAGGACTTATTGTTATGACCATGAGAAAGACTGGGATGAAGGTGTTCATTTGCTGTTGTTTGCAGCTAGAGAAGCAGTGCAGGAGTCTACTGGATTCAGTCCGTTTGAGCTAGTGTTTGGCCATGAAGTGAGAGGACTTTTGCTATTGTTGAGTGAACAATGGCAAGAGAAAGAGCCGCATATCAGTCCGTTAGACTATGTTAGCAAGTTCAAGGAAAGACTGCGTGCAGCTTGTGACCTAGCCGAAGAGAACTTGAAATCAAGTCAGAAAAAAATGAAAACTTGGTATGATCATAAGGCTAGAAGCCGTGAGTTTAAGCCAGGAGACAAGGTCCTTGTGTTGTTTCCCTTGCAGTCCAATCCATTGCAGGCTAGATTTCATGGTCCTTATGAAATTCTGACAAAACTCAATGATCTCAGTTACATTGTGAAGACTCCAGATAGGAGAAAGCCAAAACAGTTCTGTCACATTAACATGCTGAAGCCTTATCATGATAGGACTGCTAGGGTTGCAGCTGTCACTTCAGATCCTCCTATGGCCGAGACTTGTGAAGATGAGGGGGAGTTTCAAGATGATGAACCTAGAATTAAAGCTGAAGTTCTTTCATGTAAATTGTCAAATTCTGAAGTGTTGCAAAATCTTGATGTAAAACTCCAGCACTTAGAACCTTCACAGAAAGATCAGTTTGAGAGGTTGATCAAGAAATATAAAGATCTATTTCCTGATGTTCCAAAGAGAGTTTCTATAGCCTCTCATGATGTAGATGTTGGTGATGCCGAACCAATAAAACAGCATCCGTGCGGATGAATCCTGAAAAAGAAAAGATTGCTGAGAAAGAGGTTGAGTACATGTTAGAACATGATATTATCAGACCCTCTAACTCCGATTGGAGTTCACCCTGTGTTCTAGTTCCAAAACCTGATGGAAGTACTAGATTCTGTACAGATTATCGCAAAGTCAATGCTGTAACTAGAACTGATGTGTTTCCAATACCTAGGATTGATGATTGTATCGATAGAGTAGGGCAAGCAAAGTTTCTGACCAAGATTGATTTATTGAAGGGTTATTAGTGTGTGCCTTTAACTGAGAGGGCCAAGAGCATCTCTACTTTTGCCACACCATCTGGGTAATACCAGTATGAAGTCCTACCCTTTGGCATGAAAAATGCCCCAGCCACGTTCAAAGGATGATACAGTCTACAATCGCGGATTGCCACACACGGGTGCGTATATCGACGACCTGATCACATGGAGTGACTCCTGGGAAGAACATCTGAAAGATGTAGAGGCGTTGTGCCAGCGCTTGACCCAGGCTAACCTGACTGTTAACCTGAACAAGAGTGACTTTGGTTGTGCTACTGTCACGTATCTTGGCTCGTCATAGGCCAGGGTAAGGTGGCACCCATAAATGCTAAAGTCCAAGCCATTATGGACTTTCCAGCTCCTGACAACAAAAAAGCTTTTGCGCTGCTTCCTTGGAATGATCGGGTACTACCATAAGTTCTGCAAGAACTTTGCTGAGATTGCTCTCTGTCTCACCAACCAACTTAAGAAAGGCGTAAAGTTCACTTGGGATGAAGCATGCCAAAGAGCCTTCGATCGCCTGAAGTCTCTGCTGTGTCACTTCCCGTGCTCAAATCTCCTGACTTCAACAAACCGTTCTCCATGGCGCGGTCGATGCTAGCGACCAAGCTTGTGGATCTGTGCTCCTACAGAGAAGTGACTCTAATGACATTGAGCATCCCGTGGCATACTTCTCCAGGAAGTTCAATCGCCACCAAAAGAACTATTTCACAATTGAGAAGGAGCTGTTGGCTCTGGTTCTATCCTTACAACACTTTGAGGTTTATGTTTGTACAGGGCAAAAGCCAATGATTGTATATACTGACCATAATCCGTTAATGTTTTTGAGTAAGATGAAAAACTAGAATCGGAGATTGTTGAATTGGAGTTTGATTTTACAAGAGTTTGACTTGGAAGTTAAGCATGTAAAGGGTGCTGACAATGTAATTGCTGATTGCTTATCCCGTGTTTGAGTATGTGTATATATATCACGTGTTTATTAACATATTGTATCATATGTATATATATACAAGTGTCTACTTAACCATTTTTGTATTGAAAAGAAAAATTTTGCCTTTATGAGTCAAAATTTTTCCCTTTTGGAATGGAGGTGTAATGTGGAAAAAAAAAGCCACTAGATGGCAGTATTGACATTTTTTTTTTGATAAGCCCAGTCTGGAGCTAGGTTTGGGGCATGTCCTGGGCATGCCTCAGAGGGGGCTGGAAAAGAGTATATAAGGAGAAAAATTGAGAGAGTGAAGAGTAGTAGGAGAAATTGCAAGGAGAAATAGTGGAAGGATACATTTGACCAGACCTGTCACTCTTTTCAAGACCTGTGAAGCTTTTTGTGGATTTTTGCCTGTGTTGGAGCATTTTCCTGTCCCAGGACGTCGCAACATAGCAGCCCATCTCAATTAACAAGGGACTGTAAATATCTCTTTTTTTTATTTCAATCTTGGTCAGTAGAGTAGATTGTAGATTAGTTCAAAGTGTGTGTTTAATTAAATCTGTTAAAGTTTAAAATTTTGTCATCCCTTGCTGTCCGCGATGCCATAACAAATTGGGGCCATAACAATATCCAGATGAATAGCCTCACATCACACAAAAAGGAGTGCAAGCAGCCGACGAGTTGGTTAACCCGTAGGGATTTTAAAGGAGTCATATTATACCTATTTCCCAGATTAAAATTTTGATATTTGTGCTCTATTTACAAATATTTGCTTTTTTTAATGGTCAACAAGCTCCTAGTTATGGCTGTACAGACTGTGCGTTCAGCACCTCAGACTCACTAAGTCTGAAACAGGTTGTTTTGGCTCCTGTCTCTTTGAGGCCCAGTCCCTCAAAGCCCACTCAGTCGTGATTGGCCAAACACAGTCAAGGAAGCAGTGCTCCATGAAAATGAAGGGAACACAATAAAAATTAAAGGTTGCTCTACTGAGGAATAAAGGTAAAAATTGATTTCAACCACTGATTCTTCACTTCGTTTTCCTTTGAAAATCCATACAAAGGGAATTTCCCTTCACACTGAAGAATTGGCATTTTCTTTAAATAAAAATACAAACAAATCAAACTCTTCCTGGCCTCAGCACTACCTAGCTTTGTTCAAAGGCATGCCAAACTAGCCACTAGTTGGGCATTATGCAAATCATGTACCAAAGAAAGGCAGGACTATAAACGGGGCATTTCAGGATAGTCAGAAGCTGTCTGGAGAGAATGATTCCCTTTGGTGTGGATCTTGGGCTTTGTATCTGTGCAGATAATTTACATGCATTCTAGTGCATTCTTTACATGCACAAGACTTCATACACTGAAGAAAAGGGAAAACTCAAAAAAGCATAATATGACACCTTTAACCCCTCCGCGCAGATTTAGACGCCGGCGTCCTTAAATTCCGAAATTTAATTGCTAAATAATTCTGCAATTTAATTTCCAAATGTCTTGCTTCAGTGGAATAATTTTCCACAGTCTCTGTGGCACAAATACTGAGTTATAACGCCTTAAATAGGCTCATGTGTCAGTTCAGAATAAATGTTGGACCCAAATGCAGGAAAAGAGGTCTTTAATGACAAAATCCTCACCAGCAAAAACGTTTAGTGCAAACAAAAAAGTTCTAGACAAAAAAAAAAAAAAAAAAAACACGGGAAGCCAACAGAAATATTCTCAGAGCAAAAACTAGAAAATCCAGAGAGCAGGTCATGCAAAAAAAAAAAAAAAAAAACCAGTACTAACACTGTGGCTAGAATAAGTTTCTCCAAACAAAGCTGCAACAATCTGACAGAGAGTGAAACCAGGTAAGGGAACTAAATGGGCAGGCCTAAAGAGAGAATAAAAAACAGATGTGAGCAAAACATGGCAAGGAAGAGACAAAGACAGGAAATGAAGACTCAGCCACAGAGGGAAATGGTATCAAAATAAAAGTGCAAAAAGGCCAGCAGATAATTTAAAATTAAAGTCCAAAGCAGGATCCTGACAGTACTTCCCCTTCAACGAGCGCCTCCAGGCGTCCAGGCTGGATGGTCAGGGTTGCTGCGACAAAGGTCATTAATGAACCTGTTGTCGAGAATGTGACGGGAAGGGACCCATGACCGCTCTTCCAAGACCTATCCCTCCCAATCTACCAGAAACTGGAGACCTCGCCCTCATCAGCGGACATCAAGAAGCTTTCGAACAGCGTAGGCAGGGCCTCCGTAGATAAGTTGAGGGGGAGGGGGTGCAACAGTCGCGGGAGCTAGGGGGCTGCTGCTGGTGGGCTTGATGCGGGAGACATGGAAGGTAGGATGGATTCGTCGCAGAGGAAGAGGTATTTTGAGGCGGGCAGCAGATGGACTCAGGACCCTCTCAATGATGTAAGGACAAATAAAGCATGGAGCCAGCTTCTTGGAGTCCACTTTAAGAGGCAGATCCTTGGTAGACAGCCACACTCTCTGGCTCCTCCGGTAGCTAGGAGTCCTCATTCTATGCTGGTCGGCAAGTCGCTTGATCTGGGCCCCAGAGAGCAGCAGGTTACCACGAGCCTGCCTCCAGGTGGTCCGACAGCGGCAAATGAAGGCCTGGACAGAGGGAACAGCAGAATCCACTTCCTGAGAATGGAATAGAGGAGGTCGCTAACCAAGGCAGCATTGAAAGGGTGACAGGCCAGTGGAGGCTACAGGTAAGGAGTTACGGGCATACTCAGCCCATGCAACATATCTGCGCCACAATGACGGGTTCTGGGACGACAAACATCTGAGTACCCTTTATAAGTCCTGATTAGTTCTCTCTGATTAGCCATTGCTCTGCAGATGAAACCTGGATGAGAGACTTACTGTAGCACCCAATAACTTGCAAAATTCCCTCCAGAACAGAGAGAAGAACTGAGGCCCCTGGTCCGAAACAATATCCAGGGAGAGGCCATGCAACTTAAAAACATGATCAACTAAAAGAACTGCAGTCTCTTTAGCGGAGGGGGGCTTGGGTAAGGGGAGGAAATGTGCACACTAAGGGAACCTATCAACCACAGTAAGTACCACTTTGTTACCCTCAGAGGGTGGAAGTCCCGTGATAAAATCTAGGGCGATATGAGACCATGGCCGGCTCGGTATCAGGAGAGGTTGAAGGAGGGCCGAAGGTGGTCCGTTGGACGTCTTGTTCCTGGCACAAACCTGACATGCCCCAATGAAGTCCCGAACATCTCTGCCAATACCGGGCCACCAGAAGCGCTGACGCAGCAGGCCATCGTTCGTCTGTGTCCGGCGTGGCAGGCCAGCAGGGAAGAATGGCCCCATAGAAGAACCTGTGGACGGACGGCTTTAGGAACAAACAGATGATGATCAGGACAACGGTTCTTCTGCAGAGCAGCCCAGATAAGGGATTCAACTCCCAGGCAAGAGCTCCAACAGTGCACCTAGCAGGTAATAGTCTCCACCTCAGGGGTGGTTTCCGGGGTGTCAAAACTGCGGGACATGGCATCAGGCTTAATATTCTTAGAACCTGGGCGGAAGGAAAGGCTACAATTAAACTGACTAAAAAACAATGACCATCTAGCCTGATGAGCATTGAGGCGTATGGCGGACCGGAGGTATTCTAGGTTCCTGTGATCAGTCCATACAAGGAAGGGAGTCGCTGCGCCCTCTAACCAGTGTCGCCATTCCTCCAAGGCCAGTTTGACTGCTAGAAGCTCCCTGTCCCCAACATCATAATTCCATTCCGTAGGGGTTAATTGATGGGAAAAAAGGCACATGGATGAACTTTACCATCCCCAGCAGATCTCTGCGATAACACAGCCCTCACTCCCACGTCAGAGGCGTCAACCTCCACTATGAACTGACGTAGAGGAGTCTGGAGAGATCAAGACGGGCGCCGAGGTAAAATGAGACTTCAAGTTCTGAAAGGCCCCCTCTGCTGCCTCGAACTAACAGAACCTGGCCTTGGAGGAGGTAGAGATGTTAGAGGTGCAGCTACAGGACTGTAATTGCGGATAAACCTCCTATAAAAGTTTGCAAACCCCAAGAATCTTTGCAGTTCCATGCAGTTCTGCAGGGTGGGCCAGTCAATGATTGCCTAGACCTTAGCTGGCTCCATCTTCAGTCCCCCTTCAGAAATGATGAATCCCAAAAAGGAGGTTGACCTCTGGTGGAATTCACACTTCTCTGCCTTAATAAAAAGCTCATTCTCCAACAGCCGCTGGAGGACCCTCCAAACCTGCTGAACATGCTCAGAAAGGGACTGAGGAAAAAATCAGGATGTCATCAAGACAGACAAAAACATACTTATTGACTATATCCCGCAGAACATCATTAATGAGGCCCTGGAAAACAGCTGGTGCATTTGTCAACCCAAATAGCATGACCAGATACTCATAGTAATCTTCTGGGGTATTAAAGTGCCCCTTCCAGACATATCCCGACATTTTGTGTTAATCCCCAATGCCCTGCCATTGTATTCATACCATTATTTGTGGGAAAAGTGCCTTGGATCGCTTATTTGATGACCTTTTAAGCATCACTGAAAGGCAGTCTGAGAAGACGGGCAAGTTCCCTCATGAATATCTGGCGTTTAAATGAGCTTTGCGCTGATTGGATAGTTCAGCTACATTCGTGAATATTCAATATGTAAACAGCCCCAACGCCGTACTGGCCCAGAGCCTAGCTAGCTACAACCAGAGCGGCAATGGCTCTGGCTACAACCATAGACGGTGAAAGACAACAGATTTTACAGATAGCATAGTAAGACTTCAGCGAAGCAATGGCTACACAAAGTTCTCAATATTGCCTTATGTCTATATATGATCCCGAATCTGAAGAGGAGGCCGATGCAACGCTGGAAATGCCATCTACACGTATAACAGTGGACGTTTCATCTTGGTAATTTTACGAGCCTATCTAACAAATTAGACGAAATGTCTCGCAGCCCTCTCGATTGCAGAGCTGCCAACTCCAACGCATTCGGCTCAAGTCTCACGCTTCTTAGTGGCATTCGCATTCCTATGATGTAGTCAGTAATTATTCAATTAATGTGCATTTAAGAGAGTCATAATTGCTTTCCGTGTTACTAGTGGTGGAATCCACCACCATGCTACTGAAACTGAAACTGCCATGCACAAGGACTTCAATTATGTGTAAGAATCTCATTAATATACGCGCTCATTGAACAATTGCTGACTTCGGTGAATATGTCTCGAAAATACGTGAGACCTATACCGTATGCTTGAGAATGCGAAGAAATATGGCAGCCCTGCAATTAGGCTATTGATTTTTTAAGCTATACTAAAAGTGGTCTAGCTCTCGGAATAGCCTACCCGGATGGGCTTTCATGTCCGTAGCCTATGCATCGAGCCCCAATGCATCAACCCACCTTGCCAAAATGAAAACGCAACAAGACAGATGTCTCGTCATTTGCAACTGCCAATAGGTCACCTATATCCCTGCCTGTGATAACCCAGCTAAAGTCATTTTCTGGTGATGAACGGTTATTATTTTTTATTTTTTGCACAAGGTCATTCAACATCATGTAAGGAATATTCCGTGAAAAAATCTAAGTGATATCTCTAATATTGACTGAGTGAGGTCATTTCAAAGTTTTGGCAGGCATGACATGTCCTCAAACTAGGCTGGTTAGCTTCACAAGACGTTAACCTACAAATGCAAATGCTTCTTTTCTGAAATTTCCATGGTGATACGACACAATCCGTGGAGAAATCCGCACCCACTCAATCACTACTCATCTGCCGTACCTTCGACTGACCTGCTTTACGATGGTGTGCATTATCGTCTACATTCATTTTCAATGGTAGAAAAGAAGTTCCTAAACCAAATGACACCCAAACTATCAGGCGTTCATCCGCCGAAGGTAAACTAAAAGCCGATTGAAAACATAATAGACCAGGCTTGTGGAAAGCAACTTCCGCGTAAACGAAGTGTAAATAAATTCATTAATTTTAACATGTATGATGTTAGAAATTAATTTTTGAACTTTATTTCTAAACCCCAATATGTAACCTATCATTTACAGCCATAAACTGACATCTCATATCTTTGTCACTTTTTATCTCAGGGACTACTTGACAGTCTTTATCTCAAAATTAGATCAGGCGAGTTTAGCTGTGTTTTCACGGGCGGGGTCACAAATATTAAATGCTTTTTTCCAGTGTCACAGTATCACCCCGATCTCCAAATTAAGCGATATTTTGTTTGAAAGAAAAAAAAAATTTAAATAGCCGTTATTAATTTTTTTCAAAGCTGCAGGGAGCCACTGTAGAAGGGCTGAAGAGCCGCACGCGGCTCCACAGCTGCGGGTAGCCAACCCCTGCCGTAGACTGTGGATGACACTGGCAGTATGCACGTTGCTCGAATCATTGTGTGGGCGGTTACACTCCAGAGTGGGCGAGAACTGGCGAGAATATGAATATTCAATTTGCGGTGTTTCGTAACACTGCAACACGTTTTTTATTTACGTAAATTCTCCACCTATTTCCTTTTATTCGCAAAAACTAATACTTCAAGTGGTGTTGGAGTTCAAGAACCACGACATGTCATGAACTGATTATGGACCTACCATATTTAAATACTAACAGATAAGTCCATTTTCTCGCGGAAGGGGCACTTTAAGGGCTGGATTTCCATTCATCGCCCTCCCTGATACGCACAAGATGGTAGGCGTTCCGCAGATCAAGTTTGGTGAAAACTGTTACCCCTTGCAACAACTGAAAAACAGAAGCCATCAGAGATAGTGGATATCTGTTCTTAATGGTAATATCATTCAAACCACGGTAATCAATACAGGGCCTAAGAGAGCCATCCTTCTTCCTGACAAAGAAAAATCTAGCGCCTGCCGGGGATGAGGTAGGGCGAATAATACCTGCCACCAGAGACTCCTCAATATACTTGTCAGTTGTTCCTTAGGATACAATGAGTAAAGGCGCCCTCGAGGAGGTGTGCTTTCAGGAACCAGGTTAATGGTGCAATCATAGGGCCGATGAGGAGGCAGAGACATGGCTCTGGACTTGCTGAAGACCAGCCTGAGATCCAGGTACTCCTCGGGAACCTTAGACAGATCCTGGGTCTCCAGGGGTTTCTCATAGAGCAGAGAAGGGTTAATAGCTGACTTTAAACAGTAAGAGTGGCAGAATGAGCTCCAGCCCAGGATGGATCTGTTGGTCCAACTTACATGAGGGTCATGCGTAACCAGCCAAGGGTGCCCAATAACCAGGGGAACCTGAGGAGACTCAATAATAAGAAATGTTATCTCCTCCCAGTGGTTACCAGAAATCAAAAGACTCACGGGTGCTGTACGACAAGTCACCCTAGTGAAGCTCCTGCCATTTAGAGCAACCGCCGTCAGGCGATTGTGGATGGTGGACACTGGAAGTTGCAACAGGTGGACCAGTGCGGAATCGATGAAGTTCCCCTCTGCCTATCTATCAGGGCTGTAATAGTATACTGATGGGCCCCCCACATCACCCGTGCCTTAACAACCATGAGGGAAGATGGAGAGCTTTTGGGAGAAGATGCGCTCACCAGAACTCTCCTAACTACTGGTAAGCATTCTCTTTTGCTGGGCATGCAGAGATAAAGTGCCCCTTCTGCCCAAAATAGAGACATGCCTTGAGGTCCAGCTGCCTCTTCCTCTCTGCAGGAGTTAAGCCGGTCCGATCAACCTGCATTGGCTCAGGTTGTGGAGAGGGGATGCCATGGCTAGTTCCCACCAGGCTGGGCACAGAGGGAGTCCATTCCTCCCTTTGCTGGGGGCTGGATGATGACCTTAGGTGCCGCCGCTGATTTAAATGAGCCTCCCACTGGATAGCCAAGTCCATAAGGTCATCAAAAGAGGAAGGTAAATCTCAGGGAATCAGTTCATCCTTATCTCCTCAGACAGGTCATCAAAAAAGACATCATAAAGGGAGTCCTGGTTCCATCTGGTCAAGGAAGCCAGCACTCTAAACTTGATAGCATAGTCCGACACTGACCAACAGCCCTGGCGAAGGTGAATGGTCTACCGTGCGGTCTCCGTGCCCTGTCTTGAGCGGTCAAACACTCTCTTCATCGCTGAGGTGAATTGAGCGAAATCTGCGCGGATGGTATCATTATTCCTCCAAACAGCAGTTCCCCAGTCTTGTGCTCATCCTGTCAGGAGTGTGATTATGTTAGCCACTTTAGCACGATCAGAAGGGAAAGTGGAGGGTTGCAGTTCAAACACCAGCTCGCATTGTGACAGGAAGGCCTGACAGGAACCGGGTTCCCCAGAGTAAGACTCGGGAGGAGGCAAGCAGGGCTCACGGGCAGGCAGAGCAGGAGGTGTGGGGGAGAGACTTCAGCCGATTCATCACGAGGGGAAGAGGCTTGCTGAAGCTGTTGAACATCTGCTGCTATTCTTGTTACGCTAGCAGCTATAGCCTCCACAGTGTTGGAGATTGAGGGGTGCCAAGACTGATGCTCTCCCAGCATGCTTCCGTGCAGCTCAAGAACAGTCTTGACTTGGTTGGGATCTACTAGGTCCATGCTTGGTCAGATTGTACTGTCATAAATGTTGGACCCAAATGCAGGAAAAGAGGTCTTTAATGACAAAATGCTCACAAGCAAAATTGTTTGGTGGAAACAAAAAAAGTTCCAGACAAAAAAACACAGGAAGCCAACAGAAACAATCTCAGTGCAAAAACTAGAAAGTCCAGAAAGCAGGTCTAACAAAAAACCAGAATTAACACTATGGCTAGAACAAGTTTCACCAAACAAAGGTGCAACAATCTGACAGGGAGTGAAACCAGGTAAGGGAACTAAATAGGCAGGCCTAACCAAAGAGCAGAAAACAGGTGTGAGCAAAACATGGCAGGGAAGAGACAAAGACAGGAAATGAAAACTCAGCCACAGAGGAAAATGGTATCAAAATAAAAGTGCAAAAAGGCCTGCAGATTATTCAAAATAAAAGTCCAAAGCAGGATCCTGACATCATGCACAACAGGAAAAATTGGCGTTATTTGTATTCTGCGCAAAGGGGTTCAGCTGGGCAAGCTTGCTAGCTAGCTATGGTTAGCAATATATTTGATTACATGAACCAGCTTTCATGTTTGTGTATTAGCTTTCATGTTCTACTTGTAGTTTTTTTACCTTTTTTTCTAAATACCACTGTTAAACTGACTGTTTAAAACTTTCTGTCCCCTTCAGTTTCTGATATAGACCAGGGCTTAAAAAAAAGATGATATAGAACAGGGCTATGGTGAAACCTCAGTTTGAGATGAGCAACTGATTCTTGCCTATAAAGTTCAATGAGTTTAAATTACCGCCAATGATAGATCTGTAACACCCATGGGATGAAAAATTTGAATACTGTGTGATATCACACGCATGATTGGTGCTACTTAATATTGTTACTACCCCACCTAATAATTTGATAGCAATGCATATTTTATTTATTTATTTATTTATTTATTTTTGTTGCAGCGCGAGAGCCACCAATGGAAAAACTGCACTGCCCAGCAGGAATTTGCCAAACTAGATCAATGAATGCATCATTTACAATATAGTATTTGTTTATGCCATGAATCAATATGGGATATTACTTGTTTATATATGACGATGTAGTTATTGCAGGCTGACACATGGCATAATTTTGGCCAGAAGTTTCTAACACTGTCAATCTTCCATCAGAGACTAAAAATTTATGAATTCAGCCGTTAGAAAATATTCCTTTGTCTTAATGAAGACTGAAAAACTTGCCTAGTCGCAATATAATTCCTATGGCCTACGATTTCAACATTTCCCCTGATTTACCTGACCCCAGTGTCCAGGTTAAACCTGGTGTCATCTGATTCTTTTTCTTATATCACATGGCTTTCAATTGGATTGTGAACTTCATGGTAATAACTAAATGTAAATATAGGTAGGAAAGCTTTTTCAATTGCCTGACAGAATGGTTTATGTCATTGAATTAAGTCCAAATAGATTTAAATGATCCATTCAGTAATTCATATATGTTTAATGGGCTACAGAACTAGCAGGTCTGTTTCATTAAGGCTAAATATGTATGTTTCGAGTCTTGAAAATTCTGTATCATATTCACAATCAGCTTGGAAGCAAGGGAATAGAATGGAGAGGAAAGGGAATGCAGGAAAACATTATGATTTATGAGTTATGGCATCTTTGGACCAAATCACACCTACAGTATAAATCAAGCCACACAGTCCAGCCTGCAACTGACCACGCTGCTATTGCACCAGCGCTCCTGTGAGGATAGACCCTATATTTATCAAAAATAAGATTAATTTGCTTTTCTGATAAACACACATACATAATCAGCCATCATAAATATTATTTTATTAACATCTCCAAGCATTCTTGGACTTACGGAGCATGCTTCTGAAGTTCCATAGGTATAAACAGAAAACTGGTATAGTCAGTGATACCTAAGTGAGAGGATAGCTGTGTCGGGAGAGTGGTAGGCTGTTATGGGTAAATTTTCAGTTAGGCTGTCATCATGCATGACACGAATGAGCTCAATTTTCGAAACTCCCCAAGAGAAGAAAGTGTTCTGCAGTAATCTTATATAGGGGCTCCCAAGATTTGGCAGTGACATTTCTGTCCTCTGCAGATAACATGAGGCTCAGTGCTTACAGCAGTGAGCTGTGATGCAAAGCCTGTAAGAATGCCACCAGGCTGTACTTTCAGTTTTTTACATTTGTCTGCAGTTACATGTGACTATATTTTTTAGTATTACAACCTCAATTCTATAAACACTGGGACAGTAAGTAAAATGCAGCTAAAAACAAAATGAAAGGATTTTTACATTTTCTTCTGCTTAAATTCAGTTGAAAACTGCACGAAGAAACAAAAGGAGTATTTTGAAGTGCAAAATATGGAAACAGAGATCCAGGACTATTGACCAACTGAAGTCCTATATGAGGCAAGAATGGGAATGAATTCCGCTTTTCAAACTCCCAAAAATTTCACACCCCACCGCTAAAACTACTTACGTCACAAACTGTCCATTTTCAGAAAATTGTGAAAATTGTCTTAGGTAATTGCAAAAGATGCTTTCCCACCTTAACTGGAAATGTGACAGACACTTTTAGCGCTTGGCTCTTCAATTAGTGTCCTCAGTTCCAAAATGGGGGAAGTCAGTAGTGATGGTGTCTTATGCACTTCCACCCTGTGTGAGTGTACCTGCAGTAAGCCAAAAAAATGTGTGTATATATATATATATATATATATATATATATATATATATGGTGGCTCGTTAACTGGCAACAGGGGAGGCTCAAACAATCCCTTAGAAAGAATGATTGGTCACAACCTGTTTTCAATCATTCATTTAAATTACCATTACAGAAACTCCGAAAACTCTCAACATTATCAGGTGTGGCCAGTTTTCATTTATGACGCATACCTGTCAACTCTCACGCATTCAGTGTGAGTTTACGTTTTTCTGCAGTAGTCAGAAATCAACGCGTATGTAAGAGATTCGCACGCAGAATTGACGTCCTTGTGCATGGAGGGGTTGGAAGCAATGGAATTGCATAAAGACGTTTCAAATTATCTTATTTCATTTTAACGATCGCGAAACACATGCATTGCTTCCAACCGCTGAGTAAAGAAAAGCGTGAGAAGTCCGGAGTCGTAATCGGTATGCATTATAAATGAAAACTGGCCACACCTGATAATGTTGAGAGTTTTCGGACTTTCTGTAATGGTAATTTAAATGAATGATTGAAAACAGGTCGTGAGCCTCCCTTTTTGCCAGTTCACGAGCTGCCACATTATTTCAGGAACTCATATATTTTATAAATCCTCCATTTTTCAATGCCCAGCCACCACGATAGTACTATACAACTTTTCCTCTGAAGAAATCTTGCTGTATTCATGGGTACAATATTCATGATTTTTTGTTTTCAGGTGGAAGCCTTTAAATGTATTTTTAAAGGGATATTTCTCAGGAATCCATGCTGCAGGTTTGTGATGACAGCAGGCGATGAGATCTGACAGACTGGAGAGTGTGTGGAGATCAGTATTAGCTGGACAGGATCTGGGGCAGAGATGTGCTTGATGATGTTAAAAAGAGAGTCTGTTGCAGGAGGTTTGTTCTGCTGTCTCCATATTCACCTCAGTACTTTCTGTTTTCTCAGTGTTCACCGTGGTTCATCCTGTTCCTTTTGGCTTCACCAGGGTTCATTGTGCTCTCTCTGTGTCCATCACAGTTATTTTTGTTCTCTCATTGTTCATCACAGTTCATTCTGCTCTCTCTGCATTCTCCATGGTTGACAGGCAAGGGACCCAGACTCAGGTGCAGACAGAAATTCAGTGTCACAAGCTTTATTTGAGGCTCAGGCAAAATCTTATGGCCCAGTTCATTACCAATCAGTGGAAATGCAGCACAGAGAGAAATATCCAACATATTCTAATCTCGACTCCTAATATAGTGGGCATGGCTCAGGAGGTAGAGCGGCTAGGCTAGGAATCAGAAGGTTCCTGGTTTGATCCCCGCCTCCTCCAGAGAATGTGTCAAAGTGTCCTTGAGCAAGACACTAAACCCCACACTGCTCCTGAGTTGGCAACTTGCATGGCAGCCTCTGCCATCAGGGTGAATGAGAGGCATAATTGTAAAGCGCTTTGTGTCATCTGACTAGAAGGCCGATATATAAATGCAGTCCATAGTGACGCTACCTGATCATGCATTGATATACAACAAAAAAGGAGCCTTTTTTGTCCTTATCTGACATTTAAGGTTAGGGTTCGGGATAAAGGTTAGGGGGTAGGGTTTGTTTTAAACTGATCGTCAAATAAGGATGCCAAAAGCCTCCTTTTTTGTTGTATATCGTCACTTGGTCAGGCAGCGTCACTATATGATGAGTCAGGATGAGACTGGGCTCAGATATCACAATCAGAGTCAGTTGACAGGCAGAGGGTCGAAAGCCAATCAATACGAATGCCCAGCAAGGGAGTGAACCGAGTCATAAACCAGGAACCAGTATTAGTCATAACCATAAATTTTAACAATACACAAAGGGCAAGGCAAGGTTAAAGAAAATGTGGACTAAAAGAAATCAGAACTGGGAAGTCTCTCAGGAAAAAGAAGGCTCGTGAGTGACTATGCATTCACAGAGACAGACTTGCAAAGTGAATGGGAACTTGTATTGCAAACAAATCAGGGCAAACGAACTCAAAGAAGGTGTGAGGAGAACAAACAAGCATGACTGGGTGCTTACTTACAAATGCAGAAATGAACAAGGTTATCAACAAACAGAATGGGGAGGGCTCTTCCACGGAGTGAATGAAAACAAAGACATGTGAAAACTAAACACGGTAACTGGGATAATAACAATAAAGGAAAAGGGATACAGAAATAATTATAACAAGGATAAATAAATACAGAAACTCAAAATAAAATGGAAAATAAAATAAACAGATCACGGATTACTGACAATGTTTCACTCATCAGAGCACTGTGGGTTCAGAATCCCAGGAGAACAGGGAACATGGATGCTAAGATGGCTGTCAGAACTTTTTTCTCTTTTATCACTTGTTTACTTGCTCCTTGACTGGTTTGCATTGCCATCTTGGATTAGTGACCAAGAATGTGGCAGAAGATGGAATTTTTTTTAAAAAAACATTTAACGCATTTATCATTACTTATCAGGTTGCAACTGGACACCAGCTGTGTTGCTGGTTCACAGCTCAGACCAAAACTCCCTGCTGGCTGTTAAAAGGGTTGAAAGCAAGATGCGATCCTGCTGTGAAAAATTCTGCCTGAACTGTTTGCTGACACCTTTATACAGCTGAACCATCATAGACTGGTTAGTTATTCAGACGTGTGCAAAATTCTGACTTGTGCCACGATTACTAGGATGCCAAACATAAGCAAATAAATAAGATATATAGTTCTAATATGCATTCTTTTGTGAGTACATTTTGAGATTAGCACTACTACCAACTACAAGTGGCACCAATAGTTTAAATGAAAATATGTGGTCATGTCTGTGTCCATCTGATAAGCAGTCAAAGACAGGTAGACAAAGAGAGTATGTCACCAATGCAGAGAGTTTGTTACAAAGAGGCTGACACAGAGAGTTTGTCAAAGATGCAGCGAGTTTGTCACAGAGAGTCAGATACAGAACGTTTGTCTCTGACAGGCAGGCACAGTATGTCACAAGCACAGAGAGTTTGTCACAGAGAGTCAGATAAAGAAAGTTTGTCACTGACAGGCAGACACAGAAAGTTTGTCACTGACAGGCAGACACAGTTTTTCACAGGTACAGAGAGTTTGTCACAGAGAGTCAGATACAGAAAGTTTGTCACTGACAGACAGAGACAGTTTTTCACACGTACAGAGAGTTTCTCACAGAGAGGTAGACACAGAGGGTTTTTTCTTTCACACATCAAGAGTTTCTCACAGAGAGGCAGACAGAGAGTTTTTTCACAGATGCAAAAGTTTGTCACAGAGAGGCAGACACAGAGAGTTTGTCACAGATGCAAAAGTTTGTCACAAAGAGGCAGACACAGAGAGTTTGTCACAGATGCGAAAGTTTGTCACAGAGAGGCAGACACAGAAAGTTTGTCACAGAGAGACATAGAAAGGTTGTCAAAGACACCGAGAGTATGTTACAGGGAGGCAGACACAGAGAGGGTGTCGCAGACGCAGAGAGTTTGTCACAGTAAGGCAGTCACAGAGAGGCAGAAACAGTGAAGCCACAAAGCTGAGCAAGCTGAAGTGTCCTATCTGCAGCATCCACATCAAAAATTCAGTCAGGGAGGAAACTGCTATTTGTGCATTTCAACAGTTTCCACAAATAAACCTGCTCTAGTGCTGACGTTAAGAATAAGACCAGTGTGTAAGAATGGGGAGTGCGGGATGGGGGGAGTGTGTGAAAACTTCAGGTATTATTGCTTTGGAAACCATGGACCAGCATTGTTTTATATGTGACATGTTGCCATTTGATGTCAAATTCTCACCTGCATTGCTGCTAGTAAGATATACTTTCAGCTACTTCACAGCTAAAATCAATTTGGTGTTTCCCTTATTTTGTTGTAGGCAAAACATATGATATGATTTTGTACATATTCTATACTAAACAGAATTGCTAAAAGAATTGAAAAAACCTAAATGGGAGGAATTGTTTGTGTATTTGCGTATGCTTGTGCTGTTTGTTGGTTTTTTACTACAAGATCTAAAAAATTCAGCTGTTGCTCCTTAAAGAATATGACTAAAGCCCAACTGTCCCGTTTGGTTTTACGGAGCCGACTTTCAAATAAAACAAAGTGAGGGAATGCTTGCCATAATTTATACTCGTATTTGCTCAGTGATTCACTTCTGGGTCATTGCATTTTGTATTAAATGTTTAGAAATTGTTTCCATTGGCCTAACTGTGGACCTCAGTTTAAATTCTCAGGGAAAATTATTTTCTAACTTTACTGGGCCAGAGAAAATACCTCTCTGATGCTGACTGTGAGATAGCAAACACGATGGAGTCACTCACATCAGCCAACGATTTAAACAGCAGCCTCTGAATTAATGTCATACTGGTGAACTCTCTGAGGAATATTCTCTGGAATATAAATATTTTAGTGCTCATTTCTTCCAAAACTGAAAAGAAACAAACAAAAGCAAATATAAACACAAGGGGTGGGGTGGTTGCTTGACTCAAACCCTGGTTCTCCTTGGCTGTTTTCCATGTCACGCAGTACATGCATTATGCAGATGGAGATCTCAGTGCTTCAGATATCACATGCTCACATATGACCATGAGAAGTGCCCAGCTTTGTCTCTCAGGATAAGGAAATTAAGATCAAATTTGATCCGTTTAGACCGAGCTATGCCAAGAGCACCGTACCATAAGCGACAGGGCTGTTCGGACATTACTGTGCGCTTAAGCATGAAAGTACAGGAGGACGTCATTATTCATAACACTGAACACATGCAGTATGAACAAAAGTGAAAAAGCAGAAAGACCTTCCAAAGGACTTGAGTAATTTTCACATGCTTATGTCATAAACTTCCTTAATATGCATACTTATGGTGTACTTGGAAGTGACTGCATTACTCAATGCATCTTAGCTAGTATGGAGAAGATGACCATATGAAGGACAAATATTTAGACTACTTATTGTGAGATATAACTTTTTTCATTCTCTCTTTCTCTCTTCTTCTCTCACACACACAAGAGAAAATATTAAAAATGATTGCCATTTTCAGATCTTGAAAAACAATTTTTAAGTAATAAAATTGATTTTTGCTGAAATTAGCCACTAAAAGAAAAACCTATCGCTGCATTCTTAAAGACAGTATAATTCATTAAATGGTGCCATGTTTTAGTGGGGCCAGAAATTGAGAATTTACATCATTTCAATTGGAAAATAAAATGGAGTCAAAGCATTCAGCACTTGAGAAATCCCATGGTACCTGAAACCTATTTTCTTCGTCAATAAAGCAGGCTGCTAAGTGTTTGAGTCTCAGGACTTATCAATCACACATGCTGTCCTTCCTTTCCAGGCCATTTTGCCAACATCATTTAAATTATATTGATTACTCAGAATGGGATCCGTCTATTCTTATATAAATAGACTGAGACCGAAAAGTCGCCATAACCTCAGTTGCCGCTGTCATTTTAAACTAGAGAGCAGATACAGTGAATGTATTCAAAGGTTCACAAGTAAAAAAAAAACTATTATTAAATCCTGATGTAATAAATGTTATTCTGTCCTATTTTATAACATTTTTTTTTTATAAACAGTGAATGTCAAGTCAGCAATATTATAATACAGGTAGTATTTTCATCACATGAAAAAATGCATTAAGCACAAGGACAAAGATCTCCTCAAATGTAATATAAACCCCACCTATTAACAAGACTAAGTGCAACCTAGTATATGGCTGGGCTGCCAAATGCTGTATGAGAATGTGGGCCCAAGAAAAGGGTGCTAAATGAGGCAAAGTTCACGCAATTACAGTGGGGTGCAAAAATTTGGGCACCCCTGGTTTAAATGTCTGTTACAATTAATCTCCAAGTGGTTGAAAGCAAACCTGAACACTAAATGCTAATAAGTTAAACAGGACACATTTCATCACATTTTAAAGCAAGAATAATTTTCATTTTCAACTTTTTACAGTTTCAAAATAATAAAACAAGGAAAAAGGCCTTGTGCAAAAGTTTGGGAACCCTGTCAGCTAATACTTTCAAACTCCTCCTTGGGCAGCTATAACAGCTTGCAAATACTTCCTGTAGCCAGCTAAGAGTCTTTCAAGTCTTTTCTTTGGAATTTTTCCCTATTCTTCCTGACAGAACACCTTTAACTCAGAAATATTCTTCGGCCGTCTTGCATGCACGGCATGTTTGAGGGGTCTCTACAGATTTTCAATATTCAAGTCTGGGGACTGTGATGGCCATTCCAAAACCTTCATCTGTCTTTCCTGGAGGTACTTCATGGTGGATTTTGAGCTATGCTTTGGATCACTGTCTTGCTGGAATACCCAACATCTCTTCAACTTCAATTTCTGGACTGAGCTTAGAACATTAGCCTCTAGAATGTCTTGATATTTGGTGGAATCCATTCTTCCTTCCACTTGCACAATATTGCCTGTGCCCCCAACTGCTACACAACCCCAAAGCATAATGGATCCACCTCCATGCTGAACAGTTGGCAACGTGTTCTTCTCTACAAACGCTTCACCCTTTTTTCTCCAAACATACCCTCTTTGTTTGTGGCCAAAAATTTCAATTTGGGTTTCGTCAATCCAAAGCACATTGTTCCAGTAGGCTTGAGGTTTCTCAAGGTTTTCTTTCGCATACTTCAAATGCTTAATTTTGTGTTGAGGGCGCAGGAGAGGCTTCTTTCTTGCAACTCTGCCATGTAGGTCTTTGTTGTTTAAAGTACGCTGTATAGTTGTCCTGTGAACAACTAGACCTGTGTCTGCTACTCTTTTTTGCAGCTCTTTTGCAGTGATGTGTGGGTTCTTCTGAGCATTTCTCACCAGATCTCGGGCCATTCCATCCGAAATTTTTCTTGGTCTTCCAGATCTTGCCTTGACTTCAATTGTTCCATTTATTTTCCATTTTCTTACAATGTTTCTGACAGTAGAAATGGGTTGTTTGAAACATTGCGAGAGTTTTTGGTAGCCCTCTCCTTGTTGATGGAAGTGAATTATCTTGATTTTGACATCCTTGGACGACTGTTTAGAGGGACACATGGTTTTTAACACCAGACACAACAGCCACCACAGTCAGATACTTTAGAAGGTACGGAGTTACTTCAGAATATATAGTTCAACCCTGGAATTATATTCACCTGACTCATTGAAGCCCCAACGAGTAAATCACCTGGGTCTGGGCCTTAGTAATCATCTTCTTAAAAGGTAACAAAGAATAATCCAAAAGGGTTCCCAAACTTTTGCACAGGGCCCTTTGTCCCTTCTTATCATTTAAAAACTCAGAAAAATTAGAATTAAAAGACACCTTGCTTTAAAATTTGCAGGAAGGTGTCATGTTTAACTTTGTTGCATTTAGTGTTCAGGTTTGCTTTCAATCATTTGGAGATTAATTGTAACAGACATTTAAACCAGGGGTGCCCAAATTTTTGCACCCCACTGTATATGAAGTGCAAGTTTATTAATGAGCAGGAGCTGATAAATTATTTACAAAGTGGATGGGGAGAGTGTGAGAGTGATAGTATGAGAGTGTGGGAGTGGGAGAATGAGAGTGTGAAAGAGTGTGAGAGCGAGAGTGTGTGAGTCAGGGAGTGGGAGTGAGTGAGAGTGAAAGTGTGTGAGGGAGTGGGAGGTGGGGGGGGGGTCTTGAGTAAGGAAAACATATCAAAAGCAAGTTATACATTTGAATAGACAAAGAGCTAGAGTAAGGGTAGCAGTTATTGATTTTGTGAATGTCAATTTGAGAGAGACAGCAGCAGCAGATGCAGATAGCAGTTAGAGTATGTAAGAAAAAATAATTTCCTATGTATCATTACTAATGGTTCATGAAATAAAGAACAAGTTTGGGTACAACAACATAGCGGAGAAGTAGCAACCTCAATCACGGGGCGTTGAATCCAGCTTGGCGCGATCTTTTAAACTTAATATTTTCTTAAATTTACTGTTTTCATTGGTGTCAGTTGAAGTCGCTCTCATAGATACAATCAAAGCGGCCACCACAACTGCTTCCGTTCAAGCGAAACAACTCATGAACGCGCAAGGGAATAAGTTAATTTGGAAACCAGTCGGGGCATCATAATGGTATTCTTGAAAATACTGAAACATAATAGTGCCGGCGCCACTTCCACCGTGTGCGTAAATAGTCCAGCTATAGTCATAGTAACAGTATTTACCAATTTTTCCTAACATCCTGTAAGTTCCTATGCTGGGCTGAGGGATGTTTAACGTTAACGGTACCAACCGATCTGAAAGAACAAAACAAGAAAGGATGGGATAATCACACGCATAAATGTGTGTGGCGTGTTCAATTCCACTTTTTATTCAACAATGAAACTCACTGAGCTCAGTGCCCTCAGACAAAAGTAAGGAGGGGAAATCTTTGCTCTCGAATTATGAAGCTACTGCCACTCCAAATGCAAGAGAATAAAACTGGGTAACTTCATTTTCGAGCAACACTGCGGACCCGCAAAAGCCCTAAACAAACAAACACGTACTGTAACTTAACTCATGAAATGCCCCCGTTTTTAAAGGAGTAAACTTTTTTCAAGCCATGAATTTTGAATGGTCTGACTTCACAGGCACACATTCGTAAGTCAGAAAAGTGAAAACTTCGCTTATCTTCTAGAGACAAATCCAAAATCCACCAAATGCAAAGTACTCCATTTCAAATCCAAGATCCACTAACAGCAAAATATTCCGTTTCTGCTGCAATCTCTAAAATCCAAGATCCAACAACAGCAAAATATTCCATTTCTGCTGCAATCTCTGAAATCCAAGATCCAACAATAGCAAAGTATTCAGTTTCTGCTGCAATGTCTGAAAGCCGAAATTCCGATACCTATGTAGTTATAATGCAAATACACAGACCAGTAAATCCGAGTGACGTCAACGCCCAGCCAGCCAGCCAGCCAGCCAATCGTCGGCCAACCAATCGTTGAAGTTCTTCCCCGCCGGCCGACCAATTGCTGAACTTCTTCCCCGCTGGCCAGCCAATCATCACTCAGTAAGTCAGTCAGTGAGTCACTCACTCAGTCACGCAGTAACTGAGACAGCGACATTCGCGAGCAGCGGCCCGGCCCAAAGATCATCTTGTAAAGGATAGAAACCATGCAAAAAAAATTTTACCCCAAGTAAAGCAAAAATAATAAAAAAAAAAAAAAAATACGCATGTATGTAAACATGTTAATGGCAATTTAAACACAAAACAATTACCCATTAAGGAGTTTTATGTTCTCTATAGTTGCAGAGGCAGACTGTACCAGACAACACAACACACTCTTGCAGTAACTAAAAATTGGGGTTTAATTGATGAGTTTCCTTCAAGATAAATACCTTGGAGAGACAGGTATCGTCTCTGCAAGGTCACATCATCTGTTCAAGATTTATCGTTCCAGAGCTGCATCTGTTGTTGCCCACCTCTCAGTGAGACCCAGTCTAAAAACATGTCAGCGTGCTATTCTGCTAATTTCGGCGAAGTACTTCTACTATCTTGATACAACCACTGAAAGACCACCATTCTTCAAAGTTTTTTTAAATACAAGCTTTTAAATGATACTTTTAATTAATTAAACTTTCATTTTAGTTTCTCTAATTCCCAGTTCCTCAGATTATGAAGCAGAAAAATCAGCAAACAGGAGTTTCGGTGATCTCAATATTAAAGTCAATAGTCATTTTCACTCTGCCTCAGATGGCTATTTAATCGTTTGGCAGAGGATTTAATGAAGTTGAACAAAATTGTATTTCCCATGGGCAGCACAGAGCCCCATTATTGTACAGACATGGATTACGAAGCAACAGTCGCATAAATGATACTGCCACAGCACATTCCTCGAGATTTGCTGAGGAACATCAGTGAAATGTAAAGTGAAATGCATTACCCAGTGCTGCTGAAACTGCTGTGAGTTAATATTGTTTAATGCTCTCTATCTTACTGCAGACACAAAGATAGCTGGCAAGCACTGGTGAAAGAGCTAACTTAGTGAGCATTGTGCCCAAATCAGCCTTGTTTTTTTTTTTTTTTAAGCTGCATCAATAATAATAATAATAATAATAATAATAATATGATGATGATGACCCCAAAAAATTGGTGATCCTCCTCCAAAAGGTCAAAGGTCACCAAAGGCTCAAAGTTGCTAGAAGTTTCCTGACTGTGCCAGATACCATTCCTGTAAATGGGATAATAAAGTAATAGCTATTCAGCGAACTGTCAGGTTGGCATTTAATGTAATCCTTTACTATCATGATTCACTGGAGTCTAATGAGTTTGGTGACTGTCACTTAAAATGCCAAAGATTGCTGAGGGATGAAAGTTGTATTAACATTGCCATTTACAAGTTAATTTATCAGGTTAGTACACAAGGTTCCTTTGTGAAATTTCAAAATTCCTAAATGCCTTCACATCCCCGAATGTTCATAGGTCAATACGTGTCCAACAAGACGATAAAGCCATGTCACAAAATGCCCAAAATACACCAATGTCCTGTCCCACTTAGCACATGGATGCAAGGACCCATTCAGTGCTGATTGCCACTTCAATTTTTATTAGTTTCGAAATGTTTGCCCGCTCAACTTACTTTGCAAGTATTTCACAGTTTATGGACAGCTGTGTCCTAATTCATGCGTAGCAGAAGGAAATCACCTTGTGCATTATATCATTTGAACCTGATTCATTCAGAACCCTCCTAAAGTTCTATTATAGATTTGTAATATTTATTTGTTTAAACATCTAAAAGTATTTCTTCAATGTACAATAACACCAATTTATCCGCAGTTTAAAGGAGCAAATGTTTCTAGAGCCAGTTTATCACATTAAATCTATTGATATAACACTGTTCCAAATTCTTACGAAGTACACAACTCAAAAAAGAAATAAAAAACTATTTTCTTTGAAATATTCATGTGTCTAACCCCCAAGGATAAACTCTACAAAACAAGGACAGAAATGCAACAATTCCAACACACAATGTTTAATCAATGTAGAACAGATTCTGAGAGGGACTGCACCCAATCAATTAATGTTTAATCAATCAATTATAGGCCCATTGAGGAACACTGCACTTCACCAATGCATAGTTCACATTAGATGAGGATTCAAATGCACACAGTATTGATTTCAAGGGATACCGCAATGTAAACTGTTTTATTATGTATGAAAACGGAAAATAGCCATTAAATTGTAAACCAAAGATTGTTTATTACCTATTCAGTTTTCTTTCATATCAGAACCCCGTACTGCAGCCATATTTTCCAGCATTTTTAATACTTTTTGCATTAATTTTTAAAAGCACAGCTGTTCTGTCGGTTTTCCCTTTCGAATTTTGATATTTCAGCAAAGTCTGATTTAATGTATATTTTAATGCATTTCATTTTAGCCATGGTCAGGCATTAATAAAACATGTCAGCTGGGCTCTGAAGTCTGTAATGGGGTGGAGAGAGGAAAGTGATTTACACGGTCAGGGATGCAGATGCAGAGTGTGGCTTTCAGAAGATGGCCGCCGCTGATGTGCTCTCTCAGGATTCGCCTGAATCCAGAGCAAGACAAAGCCAGGTACACACACTGGAGACGTGTGAGAACAAGGGTTTGGCTTTCATCTCCTCTGAGTGTAAATCTTCACATGTTCAGTCTTAGGTTACTCTGGGTAACAGAGTCTACTACACGTCAATGCATTTGTTTAAAGTGTGATATAAAAATATGATGAATGAATTGCACCTTTATCTTCTGCCCAATGAAAAATTGGCAAATTCACTTTCGTCTCTTCTTTTTTGTTCGTAATTATTTTTTTGTGGATTGTGATGCCGTAAGCAACCGAAACACAGCATCAATGGCAATTCATATCATCCCTATAAGGTTCGCCATAAAACACAAACGCAGGTAGAATTAGTATCCTCCGCCAGGGAAGCGAGGAATATTGCAATGGAGCACGTCCGTCCGTCCATCCTGTCCTTCTATCTAGATAAGTAAGGATGTTTTTCAGAAACATATTTACCTAGATGAATGAAATTTTGTGTGTGTTACTCGTTTTGACCTTGATTTGGTTGGAAAATGGGATTCTGTGGTGGCGGGGCATATTGATGACAATGTCGTCATGTTCATCACATCTGATTTATACCGATCATTAATACTTACCACTAAAGAGGAATCAGCCTGAAGCAGTGCAGCACTACTGCACAGAATGCAATATTAATAAGCTTAACCGATTGTTCTTGTGGCGGTTGTAATTGAGCCCAAAGGTTGCATTCAAACACTGTCAGGTTGCTCAGGTTATCCATGAATAGCCAGCAGCAGAGTGGTTGCCTGACCAGAGTGTGGGAGTGAAGTAGGTGGAAACAGCACTGTGAGTGCACTTCAGTCTTTCTCTGGGGGAAATGCTTGCGTGTACCTCTGAGTTAGTGACACACCGTCAGGTCTCACCAGGCTGAAAGTCCCATTTGAAAAGCCTCATGTATTATATATCAATTTCCTTTGCGTATACCCAATGTCAAGGGAAATTAGCTTTGCTCGCTCACAGTACATGACGTTCATTTAAACAGCTAGCGCTCCTCCTGATGCAATTCAGGCTGACAGATACCTGCCACCATAGGGAACAATAGAAGCACCCAGAATTTCTTCATCTGCCACTTCAATATTTCTATGTCCTGGAAGAGAGTAAAAATATATTTTAGAACTGAAACATCTGTCAAAATAGAGAGCTCATCCAAATCCCCATGAGCAAAACATTTTTTCCTTGATAATTATGATCTTCACTTATACGTCAAGTACTCTTAAGTATATGATACCAGAATACAGTTTTGTCATGATGTTTTTTTCTCTAACTATTTAGTAAACTGGCAGTCACAAATGGCTTCTTCCACAAACATTTTACCCTGATTCGCCCCTGAAATTGGCTCGTTTTCCACTTTGTACCTAATGCTCTGCAGTTAAATTCACAACCTCATCTCCTGCATACAGTGAAAGGAGACTCTAAAATGCCCCTCCACTCTTTTAATGAAATTATGCAGGAAAAAAAACCCCAGCTGGAATCGCCGCAGGTGATGTCAAATTATCTATAAATTCAGCGGAGTAAAAAATAATTAAAGCAGGCCTTTTAATCAATCAAAATTTGGAAGAACTTCATGTTTCAAAATAAAATTTTATATTAAGTGTTTTAAAATGTCACAGTAAGACACCTTCAAGTTAAACCTACTGCAGAATCGATTTATCAGTAACAACAAAAATATTGCCGTCTTGCAAACTAATTATTATGATCATTTGTTGTCATTAGGGCCATCATCATATTTTATCAACTTGAAAATAATGTCCCCAAGGCCTTGCAAACTTACCTTAAGTGGCAGAATAATAATCTGATTTTCAATATGATCCAGGACTGAAGTGGATGGTCGGGTCTCTTGGCTCCACCCTGGAAGCTATAATGAACCAATAAGCAAGTTCCATATTACGATTTACGCATGCGCGATTTCTGTCGGAGCACTTCCGGGGCAGGGTCAGTGGCCCTCATTTATCAAACGTGTACACCAAAAAAATGGGTGTACGCCAGATCTCCCACAACAATCGGCATTTATCAATCTGAATGTGAGTGAACGGTCCGCAAAAATATCACGCCAGGTCTGACCAGGCGTACGCTCATTTGAAACCAGCATACAACATGCAGGAACGAGTGCAGCTGTCAAAATGATTAATAAACCATATGCAGCGACGCGGACATCATGCTGTTGTTGTTCTTATTATTAAAATTAATAAATAGGCTAAATAAATAAATAAGACACCTGTGTTGAGAAATTAATTAAATTTAGATTTTGAGGCAACCTGGTTGTCAGGCCAGACGGCTGACAATTACTGTGGTAGGCTATGTCAGATGCTCATCCAGTCAGATGTATACTGAACAACAAAAGAAACACAAGTTAATTAAAGGCAGACTGGAAAATTCGTTTGCGCGTATTTATTATTTTAGAAAATCAAATTTATTACTAGCGCGTGTACATTTACACTCGTTTCATCAAACTTTTCTTTGTTTTGCGGTCACTTTGACTGAGTAACCATAAGAGTACATTAACTAACTAGCTAACCTGCGTTTCTTTTGTTGCTCAGTATATATATAGGCCTACAGACACTTTGACCGTGATCACATTTTGACAATGGCAGATCTTCTATTGTTAGAGGAATATGCTTCTGTCCAACGTGAGAGGAACTTTCGGCACAGAGATGATCACCTCTGGTAAAGTGACAAGTGGCTGCTTGTTTTGTGTGGCGCCCAATAAAATGCCATGGAGAAATACTAATAGAAGTACAATGAAGAGTGGTCTCTGCAGACTATATTTTAACAATTGCCCTCATGCAGCTCTGATCGAGGCGATTGAGACTCACCGCCTCGTATTCCCACGATGGAGGGGGAGCCCATCAGTGATGCCACGTGCTCCTCGAACGGTGATAGCTGGAGGTTTGAGTCTGGTTGGCCTCCACCGGTCCGTGCGCTGTTTTTTGGTGGCAATCTTAAAAGTGCTATCTTGCTCTGGAGTAGCACAACTTACGCTTTTACGCCAATATCCAAAAGAAGAAAGTCGATTTAATGTATTTGACGTGTTTGTTAATTTCATCAAACCATACATCAATGTTCCTTGGATTTCCCATGGAAGGAGGCTGAGCTAGTCGATAGGACTTTGTTCAAATGTTTATATGTCAATGAAGATTGCATGGTAAAAATCTTGTCTCATTCATCAACTGTCAACCTTGTCATTTTCGAATTCGAAAAATATGCTAACTTTGCATATTTGCTTGCGGGTGTATTTCAGGCTTTAATTTTTCGATAAACTGAGTCCACCTTAGGGTAGCAATGCATATTGGTATTTACCACGCGTCCATTCAATATAACGGCAGCAACTGTTTTGGAAAACCGTATCTGTTAGATGAGAAGAGCGCATTGCAAAGTCCTTAAAAAAATTAAGTGCAAATTTATCTCCCATTTTCAACAATTTTTAAAATGGATATGAAATATTCCTCAGTACTTCTGATAGTGAAGCCTAAAAGCGAGCAAGGCATAGATGACGTAGAAAAAAAATCTTGAGATTCTCACTAATGCGCAAGCAGATACTGGCCTCTAAACATTGGACCCGGAGCAAGCAAAAAGCAAAATGGGCGTGGTCAGCAAATTTCAATCATGCATATCTTGAAAGCTATTTCACCGTTGTTTCTGAAATTTTGGTATATCACTATTGGTCCTAAGGGCTATTCGCAAAATAAGTTTCATGGAAATCAGAGGGGTCGGGGGGGCTTTGTCCAGTTTGGCGTGGAATGACCCGCAGTCATGCAGTGAATCTCACATTTAACCACACCCAAATGGTGCTCCATTGGAGTACACTGAAATCAGTCTCATGTTGGTGGAACAGCTTAAGATGCAATGTGCTCTGTGACATGGCCCATTATTTTGCTGAGAGTGGCCATTTAATTAAACTATTGAACTATTAGAAGATGAAGATGATAAACTATTAAACAATTGATTGACTCAACTGCATAGATTAATCAATTGAATGACTCAACTTATAGATTTGCAATGCATTATTGCCCTGCTCATCTGAACTTCAAATGCTCAGGCAACAGTTCTGACTTGCATACATTCATTTGCAAGGCTTACAGAAGGCCAATGTAATGCCATCCTTAAACACATCTGAAAACCCTTTTTAATGTCCCATTCAATGCTTGTTCAATACATCCAAGATGGTGTTTTCCACTTTCAATGCATTGAATGCTTAAAACTAATTCAAGAGCCATTTTAAAAATGTTGTGGGGTATATTTTCATCTTTCATTATCTCTGAAAATGAAAAAGGCTACAACAATGAATGGAATTTTTGGGAGGGCAGAGATAATTAAAAATTATTTATTCATCTTATGGCCATACTTGCAATTTTGCATTGAAGAGGAATGTTAATAAGTCTTTTTGTCATTATCACCACTTAATCATTATGGGCTACATACAGATCAGGTCTTAATTATATGGTAAATAAAGTGATGGACTGACTGATTGATTGATTGATTGATTGATTGATAGGCAGATTGACTGGTTGGTTGTTTGATTGACTGATTTATGACTGATTGTTTGTTTGTTTGTTTGATTGATTGATTGATTGATTGGTTGGTTGGTCAATTGATTGATTCATTGATTGATGTATCAATCAATCAATCAATCAATCAATCAATTTATCTACCAAACTTGAATAGTGTGCAAAAAAAAAAAAAAAAACCTCTCAGACAATAAGCATTTTATTATAAAAACATGTAGAGAGATTAGTCTTTTAAAAACCACAGCAGCCATTTTGAGAGTTCCTTGAGAAAAGAATAAAACAGTGTTGAAATACTCCATGGCACTGTAACTGCATCATACAATGAGACAGACTGACAGTAACCTCATCTGAGAATTCAGCCATCCCTCTAAGATGTTTAAACGATGAGTCTCAGGAGACAGGGAGAAAGATATCATCGGTGGAAGGTCATATTGCCTGTGCATGATTTATACCCCTAGTGCTAACGTTACATTTATCACTGCCCTATCCTCTGTGAAACTCAGTGTAATGTGCTTTAAGGGTCCAGCAGCAGAACCTGAACCCTGCCATCGGGAGCCTTATATGTGTTATTTTTACCTCAGATTTGAGTCGGCAGTGATACACTAGCCCAGTCCCGCTGCAATGCAAGATATATATCTAACTAGGTATCAAACACACACAGCATTCTCGTCTGTGTTTGATGCCTAGTTAGATGTTCTTGTCAGGTCTACACTGTGAGTGTTTGACACCAAGAAGGCTAACAACCTTCTTTTTCCTCACAGCATCTGTTAGTGAAGCTTATTCTTGATCCTGACAGTCTTTGGCTGTCTGCTGCTAGCTCAAAATCCATTATACATGTCATTGAACAGCATCCTTCGCCTCACGGCACTCACTCCCAGCTTAAAGTAGAGCTGACTTTTAACTCGTAATCAGTGGTAAATCAAGAACTTCACTAAGTCTTCAGAGAAGTAGGGAAAAGCACGGCTTCCAGCTTCATTAAAAAATCAGGTATTAGATTTCAAATCTGGCCTAGATTTGATGGGGTCTCTGATAGCGTGTATTTTTTTATTTTAAGTAAAAAGAGTACAAGTTATTCGATTTTAACAACTTATTGACCTATTGGCTGTTAATTTCTAATGAAACAATCATATTCTGATACTCAAAAGAATTTTTTTTTATTTTAAGGAAATACCAATCATAAAGCAATTTTCTGCTATATGAATTGTAAATGAATTTGAGAGTTATGAATAAATTAATTAATGAGCTATCAATTTTCTTATTGCTCAGTGTTTTCACTGTATTTGTAAATGTTTAATTTCTAAATTCCTGGTTTTGCAGCTGATTTCCAACAGTGTCTTAACCCCATAAAAGCTAAGGACCCATATGAGTCCGTCAAATGCAGCTACTGTATTCAATCCTGTGGAACTTCTGGCCTATTCAACACTGAAGCGGTGATCCCAAGGTTTCCAACAAACCCAAATATGTCCAGCTGAATTTCATGGAAATGTCTATAAAAATTATATTCAAGATTGGGATATTTTTCTATTTGGTGTAATGTCGTGGCCATAAAAACAAGGCATCTTGGGTTTGAATATTTATCACAATATAAGTGCGATGGAGCTTCCGTGAAGCATTGCAACTAGCAGATACAGAGTGACATTTTCTAAAATATGAAAGAATATATATTGTTCTGACTTTGAACCCACTGAAGGGAAGACTTACAAGAAAAATTAAAGTTAAAAGGTAAACACATTTCTTGGTTTTGAATTGCATTAAAATATATTATTTCATTGTATTTTGGGCAAAGATGATTTGCTAATATTACTTAATCTTATAGATTTTTGAATTTAGACTCCAAAGACATTGAGCATCTTCAAACATGCGTTTATACGTAATTAGAGAAAGCGATCCATCCATCCACCCATTTTCAGCCACTTATCCAGGGCCGTATCATGGGGTTAGGAGACTCAGGAAAGTACCCTAGGCATCCCCCACCCAAGCTACTTCCTCCAACTTTTCCTGAGTGATCCCAAGCCATTCCCAGGCCGGCCAGGAGATATAATCCCTTCAGCATGTCCTGGGTCTGCCTCGGGGCCTCCTCCCAGTTGGACCTGTCTTCAAAACCTCAAAAGGGAGGCGTCCAGGAGTGCGATGGTTTTTCTGTGCACGTCAGTATGTGCACTGAAAAACAGTAAAAGGAAAACAGGATCCAAATGCAAAGAAGCGCTTGACCTTATTTACCTTTGTAGCGCAAAAACAAAGGCTTAAAAAGGCAAGTACAAAGCAAATAGGAAACACGGTTCCAAAATAGAACAAACAATGGGCTGATTAAATTAAGTCAGCAATATAAAGAGGTTTACACACAACGCGCAAACACGTTATTGCAAAAGCCTTTGCTAAACATGAGCTTTATGACACTTCATACCGTAAGAGTGCGGAGTCAGAGCTTATATGTGGTTACAATGACTAATGGGAGAATTATAGACAGATGGCAGCAATGAGTGATAATGAGTGAGCAGGTCGGTTTCTCAGAATTCCGGAGATGCGGACCATTGGGGGCGTGGCATGACAAGGAGGCGGACCAGATGCCTGAGCCACTTCAGCTGACTCCTCTCAACATGGAGGAGCAGCGGGTGATAGGAGCCATTTGATAAATTTGTATTTATATTTTGAAAGCATAGCATGGTTTATAGCATGCATGAAGCTTCATGTATTTCTAATAATTCGTGAAAATTTGCTGCATATTTACCAGATCTTTCTACACATACATGAAACTACAAGTGCATATTTTCAGTATATTCCTTCTCTACAGACATAATTGTGGGTTGGCCAGATCATCAGAAACACTGCTGAAAATTCCAGCCTTGAGAAGCTCATGATGTAAAGTCTGTGTTAAGACTGGCTCAGACACATACTGTTTGATTCAGTGATGATATTTGAGCTGTGGGTATCCAAGTGCCCATCTGTCCCAGTTGGAGAGCTTTGATACATATCTACAGTTCTTTTTTTGTTGATTTTTATGATACTTGGAATATGATGTCATAATTTCTGGCACAATTTCCCTTGTCGCCTTAACTTACCTTTTTTTCCCCCCTCACAGGTTTTTCGTATCATTATTTTTGCCACTGTTGCGAAGGCAATAGGATTGCTTCCATTTCGCTTACAGCCCAGCCCTGTGAAAAACTTATCAACTCTGCTATAGAAATATGGGAGTTGAAGCATTTTCACTAAAGAGTTCATTGAAATTGTCACAATTCTATATTGAATTTGGTAACAGGCAAAAATTATTGTAGTGATGTGCACAGCATAGTAATAACATTGTGAGGATTGTCATTGCTTCTCATTGGGGTGGAGGGGGGATTAACATGAGTAGTAAACATGAGGAGAAAAACCGTGAGTGAGTCTGTTCAGTCATTTTATCAACATTTGAGACATGAAAGCAGCTCAGAATTCTTTAGAATGTGTTAAGAAAGCAAACTGGGTTGGTAGCATGTTTATGGCCGTAAAGATTGCGCTACAGAGGCATTGAAAACATATTTTCTGTCTGCTGATTTTCATATGAACAAGTAGATCAGCCTGGCAGCCGGCTGACTGGATACTGATCTAGTCGTCTACAGCTGTTTGGTTGGTGGCATAGCTTACTTATTTCCTGAGTGCCTTATCCCTGTTAGCTAACTTTGCTGACACAAAAAAAGCCCTTGAGAAATCTAAAGACAAGTTTATTCAAGTAGAATGCTTAATGCTACTAAAATGTAAAGTACACAATTACATGTGTGGAATTAGATTTACCTGTGTAATATTCCACACTTCTCATATAGCTATAAGACAATAGAAAGTGCAGCAGGAGATGGCGCCTGATAGCCACCAGTGAAAGCTATGCTCTTCCTCTTTTGGTTGTGAAATGGTTAATGCTGCGCTGCTGTTTGTGCTGCAAACGGAGCCCTCATTTTCCTGAGAAAGCGTTCCCGGTGGCAGATAGAATTAGACTGCGAAAGCGAGGTGTACAGGGGTCCAGTCTAAATGCTGTTGGTGTCATTATTCCATAATTATTACAATGTTCATTCGGCATCCATTTCATAATAACAGGCTAAAATAGAAAAGTTCTCCGTTCTCATCTTGAATATACTGAAACACAGTGTAAATGCAACGCCAAATTTTTTAAATTGCAGCTTATTTTTTTTGAAGTCATCAAAATTACCACAGAAGAAATATAGTGGTATGAAGGTTAAAATTTGTGCAAGTCTGGGTTCAAACCCAGTTTGTGCATCTGCCAGGGGATCACGTCTCCGATATGCAACTTTGTCATGTCATTAGCAGTAGGCTGAATGCATCACTTGAATGACATGCAAATGCAGAGCAAGACATTGGCCGCATAAAAGGCACAGTGGTTCATCCCCATCAGCATCAGTGTCAGAATGCTACGGCTTACAGAACAGCAGAACGAGTGAGCTTTGGGGATGCTGCTTGGGGGAACATCTCAAAGAGAGGTTGACCGCCGGTTCAGGGTCAGTCCATCCACCATCAACAGACTGGAACATCGCTACCAACAGACAGGAAATGTTCACCACCACCCCTGGCCAGGACAACTTCCGGTCGCGACGGCACGTCAGAAGCGACAAATGCGGCATATACATCTGAGCAACTACTTCCAAACAGCAGCAGACATGGCTCAAAACACGATAGGGTGCCATGGACACCCCATCCATGCCATAACTGTGATTCGGCGACTGCGAGCTGCGGGGTTAAGGTGCCGGAGGCCATACCAAGGCAACATCATGACACAATGTCACAGAGACAACAGACTCCAGTTTCCTCAAAGTCATCATCTTCAGCCGCCACGAGACTTCCACCGTTGGGTTTTTTTTCAGATGAATCCAGGTTCTGTGTGTCATTTGCTGACGGCTGACAATGGGTCTACTGGAGGCAATATCAAGACAGATGTGTTCTGGAGAGAAGTCAGTTTGGTGGTTAGGTGAGGGTAGTGTCATAGTCTGGGCTGCCATTAACGTGAGATTTTGGAGTGAACTTGTTGTGATTCGTGGCAAAACACATAGTAAACACAGTAAAAACCCTTGTTCAGAAATAAATGATCTAAAAAATAAGGTTGTTACAAGGAACTTTTTTCAAATAAGGACATATACTACCAGTCAAAGTTTTAGGACACCACAATTTTTTCAGTTTTTTAATTGAAAATGATGCAGTTTAATGTATCATTGTACTCTGGAATGAAAGCATAGACATGATAGAACAAATTAACAATCGAAGTTAAAAAAGAGATCATGGAATCATTTTATGAACCAAAATGTATTTTAAACTTTTGACTCAAAGTAGCCACCTTTGGCAGATATAACGGCTGAACACACTTATGGCATTCTTTCAACAATGGAAATCAAATATTCCTCAGAAAGTTCTTCCCAACTCTTGCAGAAGTTCCCATAAATGTGTGACACTTGTAGGTTGCTTTGCTTTCACTCTTCTGTCCAGTTCATCCCAAACCATCTCGATGGGGTTTAAGTCTGGAGACTGTGCTGGCCACTCCATGTTTTCAAGCTTACCTTCTTGTTCTTTTTTTTCCAAAGGTAGTTCTGGCAGAGCTTGGACTTATGTTTTGGGTCATTATCTTGCTGTAGGATGAACCCCTGACCAACTAGGCGCATACCAGAGGGTAATGCATGGAGCTGCAGAATGCTGTGGTAGCTGTTTTGGTTTAGGCTTCACTGACCCTGGATCCAGCAAAACAGCCCCAGACCATCACACTTCCTCCTCCATGTTTGACAGTTGATGTCACACACTGAGGAACCATCCTTTCACCTACTCAACAGCGTACAAAAAACCTGGGTAACCTAACCTTTTGTTTAAAACTTCTGAGAGTTCACCATCTACCCTTGTACCATTTCAAGCTATTCATTGGACTGGAACTGCATAATTTTCAATACAAAACTGGAAAAATTGGGGTGTCCTAAAACTTTTGACCGGTAGTGTACTTATAAGTGAAAGCTCTCAAGATATAACCAGTATGATCAAAATCAGGTAAACTGACTATTAAAAAAACTCAAATATTTATCCATAAATATCAGTAAAACTACAGTTTTAGAGAGAATTAAAAAAAAAATACATATTTCTGCACGGTCTGCACGGTTTTCACAGCCAATCGCACCACAGGAACTAACCGTTTTGACACATAATACGCATCCAAATTGGTTAAAGCACTACATGCTTTGTTTTGCCATGACCGGATGTTACAGCCAACTTACCATGAGAAAGGGGGCTTTGCGCAGTCTAGTTTTTTTTCTCTACGTCATTGGTTTACATGCAAATTTAGGGGTTCTATACAATCTTGTCAACCAGTTCTCTGGTGTGCCCTCTAGTGGAATCCTCCAGCAACTTGCAAAGTACATAGGCAAGTGTGTGAACTATTCCGTTCAGGACACAGCTGGTTGTCTACGCGATCATGTAGTTATGAACAAGTATATTTCTGGCCTAACCTAGCTAAGTGCTGTGAGATAGACACATGCTGCTGAGCATTCCTATTAATAGCAATCATCGCGATAGCAATCACTGTGAAGGTGTGTTTGGGACTTTTGTTTACATACTTGAAAGTTAAAACCATTTTTTAGGAGTGCTTCTGCAATTTGTTCAACCATGGCACATTTCATGGTATATATTAGGCCAATTCATAAATGTTCAGAAGTTCTCAGTCAAATGTTTTCCTCTCTTTTATTTTCTCCTTCAGACTGGTGAGGTTCAGGTGAAATAGCTCAGTTTACTCTACAGACAAACAATAAATAGTGTCTGCTTTATTCAGTTAAACCTGTATCCCTTGTGTGCCAGTATGGAAACAATTGAAAGCACACAATTACCTCCTCAGGGTGTGAAATGTACATTCGTTCAAAATGAAAAAGGGGTCAGATGGGGTTTTCCTTCCCCCAGCCCAGCAAGCAGGGAAGTGCTGTTTTTATTAGATTAATTTCATCTCTGCACATCAGGCTTCTCCCCTCATATTTGTCACTACAAAGCCAAAGCCAACAAAGCATGCCACCCAATAGGATTGGACCAAATTGAAATATATGACTCTGCTAATGATGTTAGCAAAATGCTGTCAAATGCTTTATTAGAGGTCTTGTCATTTCTATGCCAAAAAATGTGAAGTGCGTGCCCAGGGGGGCAAGTGTTTTTTTGTTTTTTTTTTGTAGTGTTCCGTTTTAAATGATTCACTTCAATCACTGGTATTGCTGCCTATTGTCTATTCCAGTAGCTCCCAAACTCAGACATGGAGCCTCCCAGTGTATGCTGATATTTGTTTTAACAATAATTGCAATCAGAGAGTTTAATAAGCTGTTAATTTGTCAAAATTAGGCATATTTTATGTTTAAAGCAGTTATTTACCATGTGAAGCAACATTTGACAGAAAGATCAATGTGTGTCATGAAGAATAAAAGACCCTATATATATATATATATATATATATATATATATATATATATATATATATATATTGCAAGTAATTTCAGTTAAAGGCCCCCTATTATGTCACCAGGTGCACAGCTAATTAGTTATTACAAGCCATTTTAAAATCTTTTTCCTCTTGACATTACATGGGGAAGTAACCAACCAGAGGCAAGAAGAACTGGTCACCTTCAGCCAAGCAGTCAATCAGATTTCATTATTCTGGGTGGTCACTCCCCCTTGTGATGTCAGATAGGGGAGACTTTGAACTGGCTCATAATGGATAATTAGCTGTGCACCTGGTGGCAAAATAGGGGACCTTTAAGAATATTTTTAACCAATCAAATTAGATACTGAGAAAAGCACTAAGCTCCAAATTAGGTTGCTGAACACAGGTGTGTAGGGTTCTCTCAAATAATTTGCTAGAACTTAGTAACATAAACATAACACAAAACAGGTTTAACTTTATCTTTTGCTTGCCAAGTAAGTCGTTTTTGCAACCATGTGCCCATCCACAGTATCACCAATTACAAACACACTGATTGCTTACTTTGATTGGTCATTTTTTCCCCCTATTTTGATGCGGTAGTCTCTAATATGTTATAATGTGAATATGGAATTTTTATTCTGCATTGCATGATAGATATCTGTGAAGAGGTTAAATACCTGCTCTAAACATAAATGCACCTAATTAAGAAAATAAACTGCTTATAAATAATAAAATCATACAATAACAATTATTAATTGGAACAGAAGCCAGCATACATAGGACCAATTTTGGGAACCACAATGCTGGAAGTATAGACACTTGCACTGTTGGAGCGCGAACTGTCTCTGGAAAAAGTTACATTCAGAGTGTGTTCAAGCACCCAACTAAGCATTTAAGTACGTACTGGGATTGCACGGAGCCAGTATGGAAAGCCCAGTTCAGTAATCTATAATAGTGAGGGTAAAATGATTTCCAAAGCCTGCCAGTACAATGTCTATATTCAGCAGTATTTAATGACATGTTCAAAAACAGGAGAAATAGGCCTTGCCAACATAGTGAGATAAACTTTATAGTGGACTGACAGGGGACGGACAGGCAGATTTGTGCATTTGCTGAGAAAGCTGCCTCGGGAGATAATTCACTGCAGGATGGCAGACCTCATTCAGAGTCCAATTTGAATATTTCCTGGGTGGATGAATTGACGTTTCTCTGTACATACACAAAAATAGATACATAGAGGAGGATACCACATTGAAGAACCCAAAAAAGACAAGCAGTGCAAAAGAAAACAATGATTTCAATCAGTGCTGACATCCGTCTTTAAACTGTCACGACATGCTAACCGTAGATTCCCCTTTCCTCCTCACTACCATCAGAATGATTGATATTTTCTGTATGAAAGGGACTGGTGTACAAAAAAGGAAACGAGGAACTGTATACCTGCTGGCATGGTGGCAGTCTCGTACTGCTTTTGGTCGTATCTATGACCTTGGAACATGGAGTCATTTGTCTTGGTCAGACAGTGGAAGAAAACTGCAGAAAAAAATAAACCATAAAATACTGCGTGCTGAGTGAAGTTATTTGTATAGATCAAGGACGCAATTGTTCATCATTAACCATCACGATTGCTAATCTCTCAAGGTCAGGACAGCATAGGACAACAAAATAATGCAAAGCTCTTCCTCGGAAATGTATAAATATGGTGAATATGTGACTAAAATGCTTTGTCAAACAAAGACAAAGAAAACTTTTAATAAGCTTGGTAAATGACTTAATATAGTATCTAAAGCCTGGCCCACTCCAGCAAAATTTAGAATTCATAACCAATGTTTACTTGTGACAGACAGCGCATTTCATAGTTTTTTGGTCCTCTAGTATGTGGAGAGCAAATTCAACTTGAAATCAGTGTGACTTCCGAGCAGATGTGGTGGAGTAAAATACTCTTAACACGCCTGACACCACAGGAGAATCAGGCAAGATAATTTATGGAGCCATTTTAAAAAAAATTGGGCTTTGCTTAAGGTTGTCAGAACATGGGAATTGGGCCTAAAATTGGCTGAAATATCCTTTGAAAGGAGCCTGGCTTTCAAGCCTTTTTATTGATATATGCTACATGGCTTACAAAAATAAGTTGACAAATGTTCTTACAGCTTCTCATTTTGAAATCAAGGGTGATTATAAGGAGTTATCCACCCCCCTATTGCTGCTATATAGCCTTTCCGCTTCTGGGAGAGCTTTTCACACAGTATTAGAGCACTGGTGCAGAGATTTGGTTCCATTTTAGTCTCAGAAGCATTAGTGAAGCCAGGTAGTTATGCTGGGCATTCAGGGATAACACAAAGTCGACTTTTCATTCAATCAAAAGGACAGTTGACTGGGTTGAGTGCAAGGTTCTCTCTAGTCAAATTCCTCCAACATATCTCAAAAAATCATGTACTGTATGGACCACACTGCTAATCCAAAATAGGACAACTGATGGAAGCACAGAATTAAGCTGTAAATCATTGCATGCTATGGCATCAATACTTCCACTCAGTGGAACAAAGAGGCCAAACCCAAACCATGAAAAATGGCCTCAGACTAAGGAGCAGTCCTATAGTATAGCCCATATGACATATTGTTGTATATCAGGACTGCCCAATCTTGTTCCTGAAGATCTTCTGTCCTGTGGGTTTTTAATGGCAACCTGAACAAACACATTTCATTCAACAGGTGGGAGATCTTGAGCTGTCAGTTAGTAAAATTAGGTTTGCCAAACTGAATTTGAAATGAAACACTTCTGGATGGTAGTTTTCAAGGGTCACGATTTAGCAGGCCTGCTGAAATTGTTCTCGCAAAGGCAGATTTCTGTGAAAGTTTTTTTAAAAAGGGTTCGGTTCTTGAACCTTTGCAGCTGGCGAATTAACAGAAATGCTCCGTAGCACCTTCTCTGGGATGATCTTCATTCACTTTTCAAACAGACTCTTTACTTAGTGCTTATTCATGAAGATAACAGATGGAAGGATGGATTTGTCTGTTCATGCAGAACCAGAATATCATTATTCAGCACTGAGATTATCAAGGTCTTCACAACTAAAAAGGCTGTAATTTGCATTTTATATGGTCATGATAGTGCAGTTTTTTGAAAAACACAATGGTCTGACTCTTGAGCTGGAGTCGAATAGCCGAGATCCCAGTTTAGAACAATCTTTGCCTCTGACACAAATGTGAACACAAATGTGTTTACTCTGTGGTGGTTTAGGAGGACATGTTTAGAGAGAGTCACTCTGTGTTGGCTTAGGAGGTCCTGTTTAGAAAGAGTCACTCTGTGGTGGTTTAGAAAGTTTTGCTTAGTAGGAGTCACTCTATTTTGGTATCTGAGGTCATGCTAAGTTGCGGTCACTCTGTGGTGATTTGGTATCCATGCTAAGTACTAGTTACTCTGGCGGCTTGGGAGGCCTTGCTTGTCCCACAGTGGTGTTATTGGAGGTCATACAAAGTATGGGTCACTTCGTAGTGGTTCAGGAGGCCTTGCTAAGTTGAAGTTGCTCTGTGGTGGTTTGGGGGTCACTTTGTGTTGGTTCAGTAGGTCTGATAGAGGTTACTCTCTGGTGGTCTAGGAGGTCTTACTAATAAGGAGTAATTTTGTTGTGGTATCAGAGGCCATGCTAAATCTTGGTCACGCTGTGGTGAGTGAGGAGGTCATGCTAAGTATGGGTAACTCTCTACTGGTTTGGGGGGGTCATGCTAAGTGGGGATGTTTCTTTGGTGGCTCAGGAGGCCATACTATGTGGGGGACACCGTATGGTGGTCTAGGAGACTGTTTTACTGTCATAGGGAAGTGGGGGGCAAGAGGAGTCTCTCTGTGACTAAAGCATTATGTCCCAGCCTTGCGTCTTAGAGCACTTGTGTAAATTATACATTCCAACTACACCATGATAAACCTGTGAGTTTAAAAACCCTCAGAAGTGAAGGGATGGAGCAGCATCTGCGACAGCCTCTGAATGAATAGTGATTTTTAATATAACTCATTCTCTATCATTAGCCATCTCCTGTGGGATTTCAACCGCTCAAAAACAAACAGAGACATATTTCTGGCCTCTGCTTTGTAAGCTGCCTTTCCAAGATACAGATCAGATATGTTAGACATGGATGAACACAAGAGCTTTCACAAAGTTAATCAGGACCCTCCTTCATGGCCCAGTTATGACACTTTCTACCTTTCATACGGTGTGTTCAACTTGTGAACTGAAGTGTCTGAGGAATAGTGTGTATAATTGGTTATAAATGATAAATGTAGGCTGCTTTTTTGGAGAGTAAGGCAAAGTTCCTGCAGTTACTCATATGATGTATGATCTAAGTAGTCAATAGGGCCCATTTTAAATATTGTATTTCTCTATATCAACTCTATATTAGCCATGAATTTGGACAATTGCTATGAATTCTGCAAAACAAAACAGAGCTTTGCATTTAGTATTCCTTTAGTCAAGGCAAATGCAACTTTTAATATCACATTAATGATGAGGAATTGTCTTTTTTTTTTTTTAGCATGGTGACTGTTTTGAGCTTGCTGGGTTGTTAGCGCAATGACTGTATTCAGCTTGTTGGGTTATCAGCATGGTATTTGTTTTGACCTTGCTGGATTTGTTAGCATGGTAACTGTGTTGAGCTTGCTAGGTTTTTACAATAGTGATTGTATTGCTCTTGCTGGGATATTAGCATTGTGAAGGCACTCAGTTTGCTGGGTTGTCAACTTAACTGTTTGACTGTAACTCTCTGGGTTATTTGTTCGGTGAGTGCATTGGGCTTGTTGGGTTGTAAGGATAGTGCCTGTATTGAGCTTAATGGGTATATTGTCATGGTCACTGTATTGTGCTTGCTATGTTATTTGCCTGGTGACTGCATTGATTTTTACTGAAGTAATAGCATGGAGACTGCATTGAGCTTGCTGGGTTGTTCAGGTAGTGAGTGAATTGAGTTTGCTGGCTTTGTTATCTTGGAGACTGCATTCTGCTGGCTGGGTTTTCAACATTGTGACTTTACTGAGCTTGCAGGGTTTTTAGCATAGTGTATAGTGTGAATTTGTGCAGCGGTTCTCTGTTAATATACTGAATTATATTCATATCCAAAAGCATCCACTAGAATTATTTATTTTGTATCATACCAAAATGGGAATGCATCAAAGAAAATTAATTGAAATAATCCCCCTTCTAAACATATTATTTGAGAAAGTATTGAAAGAAACTATAATCTGCTATTTTTTTTCACTGATTATTGTTATGCATGAAATAATAATTGTTTTATTCAATCATGCATTTATTTTCTGGCAGAAGTGGCCCTGTAATCTTCGTTTTCTCACACCTATGATGACCCCGCAGATCAAATATTTCCTAGAGAGCTTTTGCAAAAGCAGAACAAAGTTGACAAAGAACATACCGAGAGAATAAATCAAGCGATGTAAAATGTACCATCACAGATGTTTCCATAGAGGCAGAATAATACAACACAAGCCCAAACTGCGATAATTTTCTCTGGCAAAAAGTCTCCATAATGATTAAAGTGCACAGAGGCAAACTATAAACCGCTGTACACTTCCCAGACACCGCAGAGAGAAATGATAATTTGCCTAACCTCCGTGAGCAGGATGGCAAATTAGCGCTGAGTATGAAGCTCGATGCTTCTCGTTTGTAAGGCGCCGGGTCCTCTCCGGCTCTCGTGGATTAGCCTGGCTCATCTCTCCCTGAGCAGTTAATTAGAGAGCAGGTGACTGTGGTTCTCTCTGTGCAGGTGTCAGCGCACTCTCCCTGATAGAAACACCCACAAGAGAAAGAATAAAGCTTTCGCACGTACAGAAAGGCACCGTAACTTACTGCAAAAGCAATAAAACAGTGAATCATTACTCCTGCTCTAGCGCCTGACTCCGAACATTCATTTAACACTACCTCCGTGTGCCTATGCTAGAAATAATGAAGGCTGCTTTCTTTACAGAGAGCCAATTATCTCCAGTATTTTTCGAATTTTTGATGGTCACTGTGCAGTTTCAAAGAGTAATATTGCTACATATAAAACTATGTTTATTCGTCAGCCACTAATTATGATTCTTGGCGGCTCCATAATTTGTCCTTTTCATATTTCCAAAAGTGTTGGCCACAGGAGCTTCAAGTTTGGGATGCAGGTTCTTTATGGGGGATAGGTGTGCAACGTAGGGGTCATCAGTGGTTTGACCTTCGACCTTGGCACAGTGACCTTGAACTTAAAAATTTGTCCTTTTCATATTTCCAAAAGTGTTGGCCACAGGAGCTTCAAATTTGGGATGCATGTTCCTTGTGAGGCTTAGGCATGAAAGGTGGGGGCCATGAGTGGATATGACCTTTGACCTTGACACCGTGGCCTTGAACTTGAAAATTTTGTTCAGGCCATATTTCCAAAACTACTGACCACAGCAGCTTAAAATTAGGCATGCAGATTCCTTGTGATGGGTAGATGAGCAACGTAAGTGGATTTGACCTTTCACCTTGGCACAGTGTTCTGTGCCTTGCCATAGGTATGCCACTATTTATTAATAATTAGTTAAGGGCTGTGGGGTTCTCTCAGCGCTCAGCGTTGGCTTCTTGAAATTATATATACGAGCAGCACAATTGCCCAGCATACACTAACAAGATAAAATGTCGTAGGAGCAATAAGACTCTACAAATCCTGGATGTTCCCCCAGGAATAATCAGTCGCAAAGTGGTTCCATCACACAGTCAGCCAGCACGAGGTCCAAAGTTGATTAAAACTACTTAATATTTCACCATTTTATAAATTAGAGCCGTTTTAGAAATTAATGTTGTTTTTGCCTCAAGCAAATCAGTGGAGACGAAAAATAATAGTCAACTGAACCGATTTCTTCATTTAGGCCTGAAATGATTTGAAGTGAACCAAAAAAAAAAAAAAAAAACTTCCAGTGATTGAATTGAAATTGAATTAAAATATTTTGGCAAACTTATTTTATAGTTCATTGGTTTCAGCCAGTTATTATTCACCGAAGAACAATACAAAAAAAAAAGCAATGAATCATTTTATTACTTAAAAACATCCTCAGGGATAAATTTCACAGAGAAGGCAAAGCATACGAACCACTCAGGTTTTTTTTCCTTCAAATTCTAAATATACAGCACCCCCTACTGATAATGACTGTACATCTGACCCACAAGAATGAATGAATGTGATTGCAGTGCTCACAGCAAGATATACAGTTTGTGCACTGATCAGTAACAGATTGTAAAATGGTATGGGAAACTGAGAGAAGAACTTATTTACCACTCCGTGTGTCTGTGCATGTGTGTGTGTGTGTGTGTGTGTGAGAATGTTTGTGTGCGTGTGTGTGTGTCCATACTCTGTGTGTGTGTCTGTGTGTGTGTGTGCTGGGGTGCTGTTGACATTCAAAACTGATCTGTTGAGAAATTCCAACAGAGAGACTGAGGTCTTATCGTGATCCACATCAGCAGAAAGTGTGCCGGATCAGAAAAAGCCTCAGCGATGTGACTGCTATCGGAAGACAACTGAAAAAAAACACTGACCTATTATCATCGCTCCTCTTCTCAGCGATGAAGTTATTTTGCAGTTGTGTTCCTCAGGCTCTGCAGGGTGTGTATTCCAGTGGAAACCTGTCTATCCTGTGTATCAGTGCTGTCACCTCATTTCTCCCTCACTACCGAGTTATATCCCTGCCTACATGAATATACAAGTCTGTGTTGCGTTTATCACTCAAATAAAACCACGCGGGATACATACGGGAAATCCATAATGAATAAAGTGGCAATTGACACTATTGCGCTTAAAATCCTGTATATTTCAGTATAAATATCAAATTCATCTTCTGGCTGATTTCACAATGTGGATGTAAGGATATTTATTCATACAGTGCATCTGCATTATTTTTGACCATACCTGCATGTTTATAGTACACTACATGCTCATTTCAAAGGCAGAATGAGTCCTTGCCTTGGCGATAAGTGTGACACTACATCTTCATTTCTACAGCTGAACCCCAGGACAATTTAGGAAACGTGTTAAAAAGAGAATATCTGATGCTTGAAAAATCGTGGAGGAGGTCTCATCAGCATTCTTGTCAAATTTCCATCCATTATAAAATCCTGGTCAGGATCGCGGGGAGACTGGAGCCTATCCCATCATGCAATGGACGGGATACAGGAAGACAGCGGGGAGCATGCCGCCCCGTGTTAAATGTCTTGTGTTGTAATTACATAAAGCATGCTTGCATGGCCGCATGTGACATCACACGGGGGGAAAGGGGGGGCATGGCTATCTGTGCTAGAATTGTGGCTACTTGGTAGCACCAACACAGGCTTTGACATTTAGCACTCATTCATGCGAAAGAAAACAGCATCATGAATAAATCATGTCCACCTTAATTTTGCGAAATGAGCCACTGGCCTTTGATGTGATGTCCTTCCGACTGCTGAAAATGTTTATGCATAAGAGGAGAGGAGTGGAGAGGATGAGATGAGTTTATAAACAGGCATTTTATCAATGCGCTCAAGGTGAACGAACACCAAACCAATCTAAGCTAAGGCCCCATTTCATGAAGTTTACAGCCGCACACTGTCCACACACGCAAGTGTACAGCAGTGGAGCTCATTGGCTAAGAAAAAAACACTAAAATATATGGATGTTTCTTCATCTGATTGGATACAATCAATCATAGTATCTGTTTTATTTCCAGGTTTTACACACTATGCTGGGGTAGTTTTTCACGCAGCATCAATCCATGCAAAGTGTGTCAGCGTGAAACTGCTGAATTATGCCCACTGGCGGCCTTGCAATGACATCACCAAAGACACTGAGGCCACAGAGAGAGAGAGAGAGAGAGAGAGAGAGAGAGAGAGAGAGAGAAAGACTCTGAAAGGAATTTTTCTCTCCACACCTCTGGATGAAATGGGGAACTGGCAAGCCCTGCAGTGAGCATACACCATGTAGCTGTGGAAACATCACAGACTGGCAGAGAAGTGGGGAAATGTTTTCCTCTCCAGAACCCCATTTATGATATGGTTAAAAATGTGCATAATTTAGTGGTGGCATAAACACTCTCACCCGCTGCTTTATTTCAGCTGATATGCTGCTTAAGCTTTCCTTGAGGAAATAAAGGTTTGCTAATGGCTTCTTAACTTGACTTCTTTCTAATTTACGGTTAATAAGCATGTGAGGTGCAGATTCCTCATTTGTAGACTAAACAAGCTTTATAGCCCCAGCTATAGCAATTGCAGATGTGTAGAGCAGTACATCTGAATCTGATAATTCTATTTATTCTGTATTTATAAGGCTTGGTCCCAGGGCTCAATGAGAACAGGCTGGCCCTGTTTCAATTTAGTGCAATGGAATTATAATTGTGCATAGGCTGAGTGGTACTTGGAGGCAGTAATGCAGGGGGTTTCAAGTAGTTTCTGTGAGTATTACACCAAAGACACTGTTCTCATCCACATTCAGGGCAGCTGTATACCATAAGCGCTACATAGGATCATCATTATTAAATTGATATTGTGACATCACACCAATGGGATTATTGCATTTAGATTCATATTGTGATGTTATGCAGACAGGATCTTTACATTCAAATGTGATAATATGACATCACACTGACAGGGACTCCACATTGAGACTGATATTATGACATCACACTTACAGGATCTTCACCTTCAGATTCATACAATGACATCAAGCTGATGTGATCTTCAGCCTTAAGAAACATAATAATTACTCCTGACCGAACATTTTAATGCTGATGTAACAATCACTACTGGCAAGTGCAATAATAAGTATACTGAAGTAGATTATTTTTGTAAATGCATAAAACCCACTCTTCAGAGGGCTAAAGCATCAGACTGATGGATGGTGACATACTTCAAAACGACCTTTTACTCTCAAATTTATGTTCATAATTGGCTGAAAATAGCAACAGTTGAAGCATTCTTTGTGGCTCACAGTCACAGCAGTTAATGGACCGATTGATTAATGGACACAGTCAGCCACTGGAATTTATGGTCTGGCTTTTCTGTTATGAATTTTTTTTTTTTTATCAGATATTAACATGACCTGAGAGACTACAGCAAAAATTTATATTTCAGAGTCAAATCCATGCCCAGGGAATAAAAACAAAATATAGGTAACGTAACTGCACCTATAGTCACCGCGGTTGTCTTTGCAGAAACCTATAGTCGCCACATTCATTGTTACGCCTTTCAGTATGTTCTACACAATCAGAAAATAACTAACAGAACAAGAAAGTAAGCCCCCTCATAAGTTTGACTCCATAATTTTCAGGAACAGCAGTTTGAAAATGACACATTAATGTTTAGTCTTATGAAGTCTTCTACCATTATAAAGTGTCCTGTAAAAGGGTACATTTGAAAGGAATTCCCTTGGGCGATGATAGGATCCTTGTGGATGACAGGTTTCAGTGAGCAAGAAGGTCATTTTAAAATGTCTTGATCTTTTACATGAAGCAATCAGGAAGACTCTCTTGCGCACTTCAACTCCATTTATTTTCCTATCATTCACATGCATTCTCACCTGTAAATCTCTACAGTCATTGTCTGGGGCTGTCAATTCAGCTGTCAGCTCATGTAGCAGCTGATCTCCTCTATCCAACCATGGCACTCCACATTTGCATCGTTAGCCAATCGTTCTGCTGCTGTCTTTTTAAAATATGTCATTTCTCTCTGCCCTAGTTCGCTCGTGCTGCCGTTTGCTGGCCATCCTCCCCAACGCCACCCTGCTCTCGTCAAACCCTCTGTACTGCCGCTCCAGCCTCGTCAGCCTTCAGCAATCACCGCCACCAGTGTCTGGACTCTGCGAGGGATTTTCCTGCTGCTGCTCTGAGCCGTGCTCTTGCTCTACGAGTCATCCCGAAGAGTCCAAGCACCAAAGACTTGTCTAATTCTAAGCATGTGTTTCATCCACTTATGCTCAATGCATAATAAATATTTCCTGGTTTCACTTGAGTCTCTCCTGATTGAAATTACATTATGTTACATTATGTTTGAACTGGAGACTGTAGGTTCATGTGACTGTGAGAATTGGTTTACATGCCAACACCAAGAAGGCTGCCAGCATACACAACAAAATGGTTAAGTTTTCTGAAAAGAACCAATGAACAAAATTCACTCAAATGATATTTAAATCACAATACTTTCCTGATGTGCACGTTTCCTGATATAGCTGATATGATTATTCCGCTTTTGAGGCTGTTGTTATGATCAACATTTCATGAAAAACACAAGCAAAATTTTGAGACTCTGTGGCAATTAACGGCGCAGCTATGCTACTGAAAACTTCTCTTAGTCATAGAGGAGATTGGATTTCGTCACTGTAAATTGCTACTTGTGCTACTTTTGAAGTTTTACTCAAATATAACTATGTAATGACCCTTCTGGATTTTGTATTGATACACACAGTGTAAGTGTTTTGCACCGACACACAGGAGGACCATGCATTGATTCACATGAGGATCTTGCATTGATACATGTAAGAATCTTGTATTGATAAATGTGAAAATCTTGTATGTATCCATGGCATAATGGACTGCAAGTACCAGGAGATTTTTCACCGGGAGATCTGTAACTCTGACAGATGGTTAAAACTGGGGACTAGGGCTTGCTGGATTTTTCCAGAAGAATGACCAATCACATGCTTATTCGAATCAGTACCCTTTGAAATGCGATACTCGCGCACTTTAGTGAGCAGCATTTATTTCAAATCATTTTGAGTCAATGCGTGGACATCAATATGGGTAGATCTTTGCTTCTTTTTGCTGTATGGAGCTAAACTAGTGTGATTAGCTCGCTAAAAAAAAAAAAAAAAAAAAAAAAAATTGGCCAACCACAGGCCCTCTAATGTCATTTCTGCTGCATGGGTAAATAATATGTTATAGCTGCCATGTTACAATGGGATGCATATTGCCAAAACTACCATCATAAAATAGTTAAAGTAGTTGTGACAATATGTATCCTATTGTAACATGGCAACAATAATGTATCGTTTACCCATGCAGCAGTAATAATATTAGAGGGCCCACAGTTTTCAGATTTTTTAAATTATTTATTTATTTATTGCTAGCTAATCACACTAGTTTACCTCCATACAGCAAAAAGAAGCAAACATCTGCCCATATTAAAGTCTATGCATTGACTCAAAATTATTTGAAATAAATCATAAATAAATTAATTGCATTAATTGCAAATAGAAATATTTTCTACAATGTTTACATTTATTTCCAAAAACGTATTTGATTTTTATCAAACATACCTTGTTGTATCGGTTTCTGCATCCCCGCTGGTGAACAGGACACCTGAGAGGTACCACCCCCATCCATCTCCAATCATAGAGCAGATCAACTTTCAGAAGCACTCGTACTTATCATTACTAACTGGGCAGAGAGGACCCAATTGCTGGATTGACAACGAGCGACTAGGCATGTATACAATGATGAAGAAGAGGAGAAATGGAGGAAAGCTTAGAGAACCTCCTGTACCAAATAATTTTGCCCTGTGGAAGAGAAATCAGGGAATAAAACTAGAATTTAGGGTAAGAGGTTAGACTGTCCTCTTCTCATGAGACAATTCCACCCCAACTGAAGCAAAACCCACAACCTACATATACAGCACAATCAGCATGGCTACAGCTGATCACATTGAGGGAATAACAAGACTATCTACCATTTAACAAGGAGAATCCGCAAAACTCCTGGAACAGGGGAAGAACCAATAAAGCAGAGGGTGGCCAGGAGGACAAGACAGACAAGGACAAATTAACTTTTACTTCAAGATAAAAAAGCTTTTCACAGACCAGGGCCTGAACCCCAACGCAGCAAGCCAGAAGGCAACAGTGGTAGGGAAAGCTCCCCAGCGGGAAGAAACCTCGAACAATCCCGAGCTCCTAAAAGGGGAGACCCACCTGGCCAAGGTCAGCCCTGGTGTTAACAGACGGCGTGACTGAACGCCCACAGGATGAGGAAGAAACCCTGTGACACTGGATGAGCAGGTACTATGAAATGCTGCGTGAGCGAATATCCTGTGGTGCTGACTGACTGACTCAGAAACTGAAAACAAATGAGGACCCAAAACCACTGTCCTTGCTGGGGTCTTCAAAAAAGTAAACAAAAAATAGAGTGATTTGCTGGCTCCTTTGTTGGCTGTATCATCGAGTTATGAACTGGACAGAAGGGGAGCCAATTATAGGATCGACGATCAGCCACTAGGGCATGTTTATTATGAGGAGAATGAGGAGAAATTGAAGCAAGCTTGGAGAACCCGCTGTACCTAATAATTTGCTCATTTATAATTTCGCTCGGTGGAAGAGACACCAGGGAAGAAAACTAGAATTTAGGGTAAGAGGTTAGAGTAATTTTTTCTGGTAAGATGATCCAGCCCCAACTGAAATGAACCCAGCCACCTACATACACAGGACAATCAGAATGGCTACAACTGATCACACTGAGAAAATAACGAGACAGTCAATCATTTAACGAGAGAGCCCAAAAGACTGCGGGATCAAGGAGGGAAATTCAACAGACACGCGGGTTGTAATACCTACAAAAAGTAATACATTTTGCTTTGAATATATCCCTTGTTATTGTAAACCTGGACATGCTTATACTATAGCCATACAGTCACTCTGATAGATGGTTGGGACAACAAAACTAAAGAAGTAGAAGAAGAAACTAAAGGAGAAACAGATGAAACAGAAGCAATGGGGATAGGGGAGGGACGTCACAAAAAAAAATGCAAGGGCCCTTTCACAACACACTTCCTCACCACTAGCACTTCACTACCGAGTGTCACTCTGTGTGACGTCTCCCTCACAGCCTTGCAGGGCACTCCTCATTACGGGGGAGGGTTTAAATATACACAAGTTAATGAGTCTCTACCCACCAGGAAATGGAATGAGATGCACTACTATGGCTTCAGATAGACGTGCTGGGGAAGGACGACAGTGTAGTGGGTGAATTGGGTTAGAGCCAAAAAGTGCAGAATAGAGGGTATAAATTTGGATGTTGGGCAATAGGTGGACTCATAGAGTGGAGCTTAGCTGTCATCATGCTCCTTAATCTACATGAAATTAACACCATCTTTAGCAAAAAAAAAAAAAAAACCATCTGCACTGCATTGATCATTTAAATGTTTGGGCATATATTCATGATAGTAATATGAGCCCAACATCATTTTAAGTTTATGTTTCTGAAAAAAGAATCCAAGACTTTTCTTCAATTATCATAAATCTAAGTGAAAATAGAGCTGTTTAGTATGCTTAGTTTCATCTTTGCCCTAAAAATTCAAGTCTTAATTCATTAATTCTAAATTATGCATGCCTACCAATAAATATTTTTGACCTGGGATCCTTCATTTCCTGTGATTGAAAAGTTAAATTATGAATTTGAATCATCTTTATCATATTTCATTTCCTCTTATTTTCAGGAAAAAAAATAGTATTTCAGAAAAAATATGATTATGATGTTCATGAGTACTTTATGTAAAATAGTTATTGGAAATGTTCTTGTAATGTGCTTATTATCTCAAAGAGTTCATTATCCAGAAAGCTGCATCAGACAGCTTCAGAAATTCATTTAATTTACTTTAATGATGCATCCTCATCCTCAAACGTACAGAGTGAGTAACTCTTTAGTAATGCATCCTCATTCTGTTACAGGGATTAAGAACAAAACATTTCACATTTCTGTTCGTTCTGTGCAGAGTCATTTTCAGGTTTCCGTTCCAGTGTTTTGAGGCTATTCCTCTAATTACTAACTGGTTAGAACGTTATAGAAGAACGGTTAAAACCCTTCTTTTTAAAGTGACACCATTACAAAATGATTTGTATATCAAATAGATAAAATAAATAAGCATCAGAAAGACAGAAACAATGAATATTTGCTTTGTACAAGGCTGAATGCGCTGCTTCCTTGTAGCCTAACAGCCCATCCCATGAAACCCAATCCGCTCCACATTCAGAATAAACAAGGTGAAAAAAAATCTAAAAGTGGTTTTCATGCAAAGACACTATTCAGACATGTCCGTGCTCCAGCTGTCATGAAGTAACACTAATAGGATGTGTGTGGGAGTAAATGCAAAGTTTTCCAACTTTGGGAACACTGGCCTACTGGGTTAGTCTACAACCTTTAAATGAAATAAAAAAATGATACTCAATCAATTAGTTTTACATTTAATTTGTTTCCTGGCAAAAGTTTCCTTTCTGACAGGCAGAACCATTTTAAATCAGGCAATACCATTTAAACACAAACATGGCAAAAAAAAAAAAAAAAAAAAAACTTATTAAGTAATTATGCCATACTTTTCAAAATCAGTTTAGCTTCATTTGCTTATTTTTGAATTTTTTGCCTAAATCATACACTGTTCGTGAGCATGCAGCCAATATAGCCTCCACTGGTGCTAAATCAAAATCAAAAGGGGATTCAAATAGAAATGCTTCTGGTCAACTTATGTTAATAGTAGTCAAGATAAAGACAAAATGTTATCAGACTAAGGTTCATGCTTCCAGTGGGAACTCCATTTTCATTCCATAGTCCAAAGACATGCATGTCAGGCCCATTGGAGACTCTGAATTGCCCATAGTTATGACCGTGTGAGGGAATGGTGGGTGAAAGTTGGGATGCACCCTGTGATAGATTAGCAAGCTGCACCAAGGTGTGCCCAGAGTGTGTTTCTCCCATAGTCAGTTAGGATAGGCTCCAACTCCCCTGCCACTTGTGCGAGGAAGCAGTGATGGATGGAAGGATGGATTATTACAGTAATAATTACCATAGTAGTTGTATTTGAAAGCATTGTAGAGGAATGTAATTTTTGAGATTGTTAAGACTGACATATAAATTTGTCGCATATACAGGTCAGAGTCAGAGTCACTTGAGATGGTCTGTAGCATTGTGTTAAAGGTGAAATTAGCTTCCATCTCAGCAGTCTGATTATTTTCAAAATTTCCATGGAGGCAAGATAGAGTATAATAGGGATTTATAATATGTATCTTGGCAGTACTCTCTTTGATGATTTGATGCTCAAAAATGAATTATCTGAGGTTACCTTGTTGTTCAGATATTTTATTCTCTGAAATGTTTTAGAAAGAGAATTAAAGAGAACAGAGAGAATTAAAATGATAAATACTTAATCTGGGTATTAAAATGATAGAGTTAAATAAGTATTCCTGAAAAAGTATAAACCCTTTTCCCGCCTTGATAAAAGCTAGCCTTGATTAATAGCTATTTCGCACTGTTCTTGAAGTAATCCACCATGTACTATTTTCAAATGTCCGGCCAGTGTGAAAGACTATTAAAGTATCTATTTAATTTATTCTTCGGGATTTCTAAAGTATTTTTACATAGCTGAATGTTGACACTCTTTAAAATCAATTTGATGGCAAATACATTGCATAATCTCAAAAATTGAACACAGATGGCAGGCAGGCAAAATTCACTAGGACTAAGCTATTTTGTGGTTTGCTGAAAGGTTACCTTTCTTGTTTGGCCTTGTCATCTGGAATTTTACGGCTCATCAGTTTCTTTGATCAGGTGAGATGTGGTATGAGGTTTTCATTAGCAACTGTGGTCAGAGATGCAAAGTCCAGATTCAGGAAGTAACAGTGCTCCCTGGCGTTTTGATCCAACCAAACATTTACTGATTAGTAAAAACACTCAGCTAGGAAGTTAGACTAATTATTGAGATCAGCAGGCTGAGATCATACATGGAATAAATATGCTCTGGATTTTTTCTTTCTGACCCCAGGACCCCGCCTAATGTACATTTATTTTAATTTGATCGGGTGGAGATGTACGGCTCATGTCATCGCATAGCGAATAGTACCTGAGACATGGTTAATATGAAGCAAACCTACTGATTCACCAACCTTTACCATATTGGCGGCAAAGCCGAATGTGTCCATGATGACTGTGTCATAAAATATACCAGACAGTCCCCACAAAACTGTTTGTATTGATGCATAATTCTATGTACGTCTATCTATGCACAGTCCTGCCAGGCCTGTGTCACCTTATGGCAAAGATCACCTCTGTGTGAAAGGAACCACAAACATATGTTCCTCTATACTTACAATCCCGCTGTGAATGGTGTGTGCTGTATATTGTAGGTTAAATAGTGTCTTTGATTTTTAAACACTATAAGGCAACAACTGCCATTATACGTCAGCATACCGATGTGTAAACTGCATTGATCACTAAAAGTTTTGGTGGTAGTTACTGTACCTGCCCCTTGGAGAGCAATTTCCCATTTCTGCTTTATGGAAGGCACTGCTGCCAGTAATGCTTTTAATGTCTTTCTTTTTTTATTTATTTGAATTTAATTTTGTATTAATGCTATTGTGTGTCTTGCTTACTGAGCACCACATGTCAGTAACATGTAGTCTTGCAGAAAAAAGCAGCAGGAGGGAGTGCTAAGGGAGTGCAGTTTTGGGGCTTTTTAAGGATTGAGCCAGTCACAGTGCCAATGTTTGCTCAGTTGTAATGCTAACCATAACAGTAAAGTTTTTTTATGTCCTTAATTCCTTGTTACATATATTTTGCACACCTTGCCAGGTATTGCCATCAGTTTAGACAGCATGGCAGTACACAAACTTCACTCGGAACTTCTCGGCAGTCTGTGCTACTCTTCATCAAGCCTCGGATGTGTGACAGAAAGTTGATATGCTGCTCTGCTTGACATTTTCTTTGCCCAACAACCTATCTTCACAGTTGTCTGAATCCGCGCACTACATCGCCACCTAAAAATGGTGGCAAAACTGACCTTCATAAAATCTATGTGTGGTGACGCTTCTTCGTGTCTTGACACAAGAGGCATCACAATGTTTTCACCAATTTGACATCGAACCCAGCGCTGCTGCCACTGGACGCCGCCATGTTTATCCAGAAAAAATAGTTCCAGCAAATGGCTTCTGCAGTCGCACATCCGAGGTTTGATGAGGAACAAATCGGCCGAGGTTTGCCGAGTGACACAAACTTGACACTCCTAGTGGCACAAGCAGGTATTGCCTTGAGTGTGCAAGTTTTTTTTATGGGGTATGTCAATCAGTCAGCCAGTCAGAAAGGTACAAAGGCATTCATATGTCATACCTCTTGGATAAAGAAATAATGAGGGAAAAACACCCACCAAGCCATAGAAAACCTGAGCAGCCAAGTACAAAAAATACTTTTGTTGTCTTTGAAAGGAAGACAAAACCACATCTAAAAAGTTGTGTAATTTCTACACTGCTCACCGCAGATCCTCCCGTGCAAGTAACTACAGAGGGGGAAAACGTCAAGTGACGGAGTCGTCAGTTGAGGTAACTACCTGCCAGAAATGTAGCCTATTTTCCACTGCAGAATTGATTACTTCCTGCAAAACAGTGTTTTTTTTTTCATTTATTTTTTATAAGGTTGTTATACGCTGTCAGCTAGTAATCCATCGATTCACAACTGACAGGTTGGTGGATGGAAGCTGAAAGTTAGCATGTAAGTCAACTGAGGTATTTTGTTGCCTATTGCTAACTAGTAGCAGCTCATATTACTTATTCAGAGTTCCAAATAAAAGCTGTGTTTTTTCCCCAAACAAAATAGTAACTACATTGTGCATTCCATATACAGAAGTATGCAGTGATGATCACCACTTTCGATTAAAAGGGGTCCTAATATGTATTATTTCTCCATAATTTATAATGGAAATGTATTGAAAAATACTATTGTAGGCAATAAAAACAAAAAAAAATTCCCACAAGTATTGTGAGGGTTGTACTTTGCACTCTGGTGATGTGCATGGAGGACAGGAAGTTGAGGATTTATCTATGTAGTTGGTTGTATTAATAGTGCCTAATTTGCAGCAATAAGGCACACCCGAAGCAAATACAAAATAAATCGGAAACGAGGTTCCAGAATGACACTGTTAGTGATAAAAACACTGGGCTTTAGCTACAGTTACAAAGTATTACAAACGGGAAAGAAAACAGAAAATGAGGTTCCTTATATTAAAGTTAAAGTGCTGACATATTAACGAACAGCACTGAGTTCAAGTGTTAGAAATATATATACACAATACGCTGAGAATAAGTCTATACAAGACTTGAGCTACTACACAGACATGTGGCTTATGAGACTTCGCAACGACTAAATGCGAAGCTCGGTCTTAAATAGCCCAACACTACCACACAGTGGAAATGAACAGTAGCTGCATACGATGAGTGCGGGGCTGAGAATGCGGTCCAGGTCTTAAGACTGGTGAGTTTGTCGGCTGAAGGCGTGGCCTTACAAGTATACTGTAGTGAAAATATTGGTAATAAACAAACACTGAAAACATCCATTTTTATAACAACTGAAAGGTGTCACAATTTTTTTACTCTTGCATAGCCTGAATGCATATTTGAGGGCTCATTGCATAATTATTGATGCTAAAAAATTTGTTTAAACTGGTTTGAGGCAGTATTGTTCTGAAAAATTACCTCTGATGGTCATTTGTTCCAGTAGATAAGGTCACATGAATTTTGAGCACTTTCACAGTGCTAAACATGACGACATGATGGAAGGAGCTCTCTGAGATTGTTCTTAGCCGCATTGCGGCCTTACATGATGTTGAAGATGTTAAAAGTTGCCATGGCACTGTAAGAAACACCATCAATCGTTTCAATGAGACTGGTTCACTAAAAACTAGAGGCAATAGAGGTGCAAAAACGGAAGTTGAGTGCCTCTGATGTTGGTTATTTGCATATGACAAAAAAAAAAAAAAAAATGGCAGTTGACAGCACAACTTCTCTGTGATGATAATAATAGCGCCAGAAGTGAGGAGATGAAAGTATCAAGATCTACTATTTCCAGACACCTGTGTGTAAACGGTCTGATTGGTCGTGTTGCTGCCAAGAACTGGAAACATCAAAAAAAGCCTCATTATCAGTTTACTTATTTTCATCTATATTATCCAATATTACAACGCACTTGAAATAAATACTTGAACAGTATTTTGTTTCAATTTTATCCTCATTTTGTTAAATGGCTAATCATCACTACAGACTACTGTATTTTATAAATACCACCTTGTTTTTGAGCAGCAAAGGTGATATCCATGTCTGCTTACTGTCCCTTCTCTTCTTTCAGTGCTCTCCAACAAGGGAAAGTTACAACACTGATTAACCATGTTTGTTCTCGCTGTCAAGTGCTTTCTTTTTTAAGTGTAATCCGTCCTGTAAACACTGAATTTCTTTTTAATCTTAAAGGGATATTCCACCCAAAAACTAAAATTTGTATATCAATTACTAACCATTAGAGGTTTCGAATGGACAAAGTTGTTTTTCACCTGGTGCAACTTTACGGCCACTGGAGAGTTTTAAAAAATTATCCAAATTCCTTTTTTGCTGAAAGCAAATGGAGACCACCAAGTAGCAATGGAAAAACTCCACAAAACGTCCGTTGACAAACTTTCAAACCATCGTCCAACGCATCATCCAGTATAATCCAAGTCTGCTTTGTCCACTCGTATCCTCAGTACTCCAGAAACGCGGTTATTTTTCGCTAAAAACAATAAAATACAACAGTTATGCTTCAATGCTCAGGAGAAGCAAGCTCGCGCATTCAACAGAAGTTTTTGGGTGGAATATCCCTTTAAGCACCAAAACTCAAGAAAAAACACTGCTCACCCGATGTCAGTCTTGGTTGAGGTGCTGGAGCCACTAACAATAAAGTTCAATGTAAAAGAAGCATCTGCACACTCAAATCTGTGCAAAACATCTTCATGATGAGCAAGCTTTCAGTCAGAGGCCTTCTTATGCTAGGCCTTAGTTCAGTCTCTGTCTGCAACAAACTGTAGTGACTGCTGTCCGTTTAAGCCCACCCCAAAAAAAAAAAAAAAAAAAAAAAAATCTTCTGATTGGCCAAAGTCCCGGAAATCTGACCTGTGCCCTCACTGCTGAATAAGTGTGCGTCCCCATGTCCTTTGGCAAAAAGACCAGTTTAGCAGTTACAAAATCAAAATTTAAACTGAAATTGCAAACTGTACTGCTGACATATCGTGTTTAGTATCATTCTACTCCTTTAAATTTCCGAAATTGCATGGGTCATATTTCGAAGGGATTAGAATTGTATCAAACCCTCATTTAATAACTGTGAAAAGAATATCCCTGTTAAAGTTTCCCCTTTGGCAATGTCCCTGCCCAAATTTCCTCTGGGGTGGGGTCGCATTTCTAATTCGGCTACCCAAGCAATTTACGACCCGACCATAAAAGCCATTCTAGAGTTTGGGCATAAAAGATAGGGAAACAAACCATTCAGAGAAGATCGCAGATGACTTCCTACACGTGCTTCTATCTGCCGTGTGTAGCCTATAAAGTCATGGAAGATTGCAGATGACTTCCCACACGTGAATCTCTATGCTGTGTGTAGCTTTAACATTTTAGGAAGATCGCAGATGACTTCCTACGTGTGCATCTCAATGCCGCGTGTAGCTCATATAGGTATGGAAGACTGCAACAGCTTCCAACACGTGCCTCAATATGCAGCGTGTAGGGAAGATGGTAGCCATTTCCCGCACATATACTTTGTGTGTATGTGTGTTGCCACGCCAGGTATGATTTAATTACTTCTTTACATTTCTTGTAACGGTATAATTTGGTTTTTCTGATCTAAGCTTGTGCCTGCCTGGCGAAATAAATTGTTAATTGCATTCTGCTGTGGTTTTCTGACTCTTATATTCTTCCAACCCGGAGTCCTGTCACCCAATAGGGTATAATGTAGCATTATGAGGCCTGCCTGAACACCAGGCCTTCCTGCTAGGTACACGGTGGTGTTCCATGCTACAATTGGTGTTATTTTTATTGGCTTCGAGAGTATGTCGTTGAACTAGATAGTCCCTGAACGCCTTCTTTTTTTTGTTTTTGCGTTATACTGTATAATATAACGCCTCTCTATGTTATACTTCGAAAGTTTTTCATTGTACATTAATTCCGGCCCCCGGTGGTCACTAGTTATAGCTATTTTCTATATCAAAACACTGGGCAGAATAGGACTGCCAGCCTCTGAGTTCTCCAGCGAGATGGGCTGTACAGATGTTTTTGGTCCAGCGGATGTAAGGTGTAGACCAGTTACGAGTCCGATGCACAACAGATCTCTAAATTCATAAATTGGAGTCAGATGATATTAACAAAACGCATGGTTTAATTGTAACTGCGATTGATTAAAACCAAATTTTATATTCTAAATTTAATATGGAGTCAGATAAGCTGTAACCGCTATGTTATGCGCCCTGTTCCTACGAACAGAGAAAGTTGATAAATTAACATCTATTTTATCCCGATTCACACCAACTGAGGAAGATTGCGCTATGCCTTCCCCTCTGGCTATTTCCGTCGTTGGTATAGCTGTGAGGTGTTTACAATGTGATCTGGGAAACGAGGGTGGACAGCCTGAACAACAACAGCCACAAAGATTACAGCAGGATGTCTCTGTTTGAAACATTATGCTAATCTCCTGCTTACTGTGTGAGATAAAGGTGGATTCAGCCTTTCAATCTCAATTGCCATATAATATGTTTTTTTCTATATACGCCCCTGTTACTTAGCACATGTTTGGGAAATGCATGAACGTCGATGGAAGTGGAAAACATCTGCTATAAGGAAATATCAGTGGTAATGTAGCAAGTAAATTGTTGTGCTGAGTACAGTTCCAGTTCTAAGCACACAAAAGAAACCTGTCACTCTATGACATCATACTGTATCCGGAGTAAAAAAAAAAAAAACAACTGTTGTAAACGGAGCGTTTAGAGCTGTGGGAAATCTGAAATTTTTGCTCAGAGGGATAACTTCAATATAAATTAAATTCATTATTTGAAACTTTGGTCACGCTTACTGTGAACATCCTTCAGTGGAACACTATTCAGTTATTCAGTTGCAATCAAAATTATTAAACCCCCCTTGCAAATTAGATTTACTGGCAAAATTTACAAACTTTCAGCTGTTTGCAATGAACAAATCAAACAAGAACAATTTAAATGGCTCAACACAACAAATATTACAAGTGGCTTCTCCAAATTCAACACAAAATGCCACTTTTAATGACTATGGCAGGCTCAAAATTATTCAACCCCATCATGACAAGCATCCTTAATACTTAGTAGAAAACCCTTTTGCCGCTATGACCTGCTGGAAATGTGATGCATAGGCAGATGTCAGCTTTTGGCTGCATTCCCAAGGAATCTTAGCCCAGTCCTCATGGACAATGGCCTCCAGTTCACTAATATTCTAGGGTTTGCGTGCTGCAACTGTGTTCTTCAAATCCTACCGGAGATTTTTCATGGGGTTCAAGTGAGGCGACTGTGATGGGCACTCTAGAATCCTCCCAGACTGCTTCTGAAACCAAGCCTTGGTGGATGTTGAGGTATGCTTAGGATCATTGTCCTTTTGGAAGGTTCAATGATGCCCAAGCGTCAGCTTCCCTACAGATGACACTTTCTCCTTGGATATCTTGGTACTTGACTGAATCCATCTTGCCATCCACATTTTGCAGATTTCCAGTGCCAGAGGAAGCAAGGCAGCTGCAGAGCATCAAAAAGCCCCCACAATTCTTTATTGTAGGCAGGGTGTACTTTTCAGCATATGCTTCTTTATTCCTCCTGCAGACATACCACTGATTCATAAGCCCGAAATATTCCAGTTTTGTTTCATCACTCCACAGAACAATATCCCCAAACTTCTATGGCTTATTTATATGATTTCGAGCATATTGGAACTTGCACTTTTGGATCAGTTGTGGTGTATGTCTTGGAGACCATCAACGTTTAGTATGCGCCCTACTATGCAAATTGAAAGCTCAGTGCCTCCTGCCTCCAAGTCTTGCCGAGGGTCTCCTGCAGTCACTCGAGGGTTTTTGACCACCCGTCTCCTCAAGAATCTGGTGACAGCCATTGATAGCTTCCTCTTTCTGCCACATCCTGGTACTGTAGCCACTCTTCCTCTAACTCTGAACTTGCGAACTATGCTTCCAACTGTATCTCTACGAAAATTCAGTGCTTGTGCCACCTTTTTGTATCATTTTCCTTGTTTGTGCCAGGCAATGATCTCCTCTATTAGCTTTCTGGACAATTCTTTTCACAGCCATATTTCTAATATGCAATCAAATGTCATTGTCAACAAACCCCTAGCCAGTGCAAGTATTTGATGTGTTCTATCTCAAGCAAACCTGATGCACCTAATTAAGCTCTTGATTAGCTGCATTAGGTGTGCTTGAGACAACACCTGATTTGCAAATATGCTCTTAGGAGGGATTCTATTCAGGGGGTTGAATAATTTTAAGACTGCAGCAGTCATTAAAAATGGCATTTTGTTTTAAATTTGGAGAAACCACTTGTAATATTAGTTGTGTTGAGCTATTTAAAATATTCTTGTTTAATCTGTTTATCACAAACAGCTGAAAGTTCGTAAATTTTGCTATTAAACCCAATTTGCAATGGGGGTTGAATAATTTTGATGTACGACACATGATAGGTCCCTTTTTTAATATGTTTGTGTGTGTGTGTGTGCGCGTGTGTGTGAATGTGCATGTGTTTGTCTGTGCGAGCATGTGCATAGACGCGTGCGCGCATGCGTGTGTGTGTGTGTGTGTGTGTGTGTGTATACTTGCTTGGATGCAACAATTCAAAACAAAGTGACAGATAATGTTTTAAAGGGTACAGTGTTTAATTTTCCCACATGCTGGAAAGATCTAATTTAGAAGATTAATAAACCTATAACTGTCTCATTATCCCACTATAATGAGTACTGCTTCTATGTTTTCTCCAGAATTATCTGTTAATTTATGAATATTGTGCCCAGAAATCCTGATGCAATGCAATGTACAAAAAAAAAAAAAGATTACAGGTTTGTCACTTTAGTCCATATTCCTGACAAATGTAGTGTAATCGTGCAACTTCACAGTGCAAATAACATTATATTATGCAATATCAACGTATCCTACAAGATTGATCAAACATGTTTGATAGCAGTCTTGAGTTCATCCAGCATGTACATACTGAGGGTGGACTCATTTAATCTGATACACGCAGCTGAGTCAGGCTAAAGAGCACATTGGTATTTTACAATGAACAGACAGGGAAAAAAAAAAAAAAAAACCAGAAGAAAACTAATGATATAAAGTGGTCCTTTTTGCACTGTTACAAATATTCTCATTATTAGATGATGGGCCACAACAGAGGTGATTACGAGTCGCCCCAGCTGTGACCGTATCTGCATGAGTCCCTCTCAAGGACAGACTGCACACCATTCCCAACTTGCCCCAGTAATCTGTATATCCATTGATTACTGAAATTGAATCCTTTGCTGGGAGTCATCCTCCGTGGTTTTTGCCATGCTGATATAGCCCCTTGTTAATATCCTGAGCTGGGCATGATCGTATGTTATAAAACTGGTCACATAATGTCAATTTCCCCATTTAATTTTAGCATTGTTGGGGTCTCTTTTCAAACATTTGCATGTTTTATGGTCAAAAAGCAACTAGTTACATCTGTATGGGCTGTGTGTGGAGCACCTCAGGCTCACTCAGCCTGAAACAGGCTGTTTTGGCTTTTGTCTCCCTGAGCCCCCTGCATTAAAGGCCACTCGGTGGTAATTGTCCAACCATGGTTCAGGAAGCATTCTTGACCAAAATGAAGGGAACACAATAAAAGTTTGGGGTTGCACTGCTGAGCAGTAGTAGTAGTAAAAATAAATTTTAACTGCTGATTCTTCCCTGCTGCTCCCTTTGGAAGTTCACACGAAAGGAATTTTCCTTCACACTAATGAAAACAATCTTTTTGGCAGTGATACACACTAATCAAACTCTTCACCTCTATCACCCTACCCACTTTGTTTGAGAGCGTCCCAAATACCAACTAGACAGGCATTACGCCAGTGTGTTGCATTGTGACATACAGTAGACATGGTTCAGGATATAAAAGAATGGACGAAAAACGTGGCATTTCAGGCAGTTCTGGAGCCGTGTTTTATGTCAGAGAGAATAAATTTCTCTTGCGTGAGCTTTAGGCTTTGTAACTTGCCAGATGTTTTACATGCACAAAAAGCTCTGTCGCACACTATAAGGACGGGAAAACCTGAATAACATAATATAACCCTTTAAGATGTTCCCAGGAGTCTGTGGGGAAAATGACTTAAAATATCAACTTTAGTCCTTTTCAAACGTGTTTTTCAGGACCCATGATCAAACAATTAGCTGGTTTCATCTCATAGACATTTTCAAATAACTTAGCTTTTGCCCAATCAGATGTCATCCAGCAGAAAAATATTTTTGAAATTATTCACCTTATTCTGCAGCAGGATTGCTGACTAAGGAGAGGCTCAGACTACAGGAGCTTTCGGGCGGATTTATCCCCGACTCATCCCCCCGATAATCGGCAGAGAAATCTGGTCTGGGACCTTGGTCAGTACCGACGTTTGATTCAGATTATTTGGTAATTTGAGGGGTTTACAGATCCAATCGTAACCCTCAAAACTGCTTGCAGACTCACTGGGGCTGCCCCGATAATTTCAAACATGTTTTATGTTTTGGAGTGAAAATCTGGATGGAGTTGAATGAGGGTAGTTTGAAATGTCAATGTCGCTCTTGAACTAGCTACCTAAACATTAGCGTTACAAGCTAACGTTAGTCCTGGAGCAGCTGACCGCGTTACCGTGCAACGGTAAATACTCATAGCCCCTGAGGCTAAGAATATCTAGTATACTACTGTTGACAGATAGTAAAACTGACAGTTAAAAACTCACCTCCAATTCTCGCTGAGGAACTGATAACCCGTGCTGACCGCGTCTCCCTAACCATTTTCTCACCCAGACTCGTTTAACCTTCTGTTTTTTAATCTCACTGCAAATCATTACCACAGCGAGTTTCTGCACCATGTCCGTCTCCATTTTGCTTATATCTGCGGGCTTCCACATAAGACCATGCAAGATCACGTCAGGTGTTGCGTTGCTCCCTCTGGCATGATAATCTTAATAATATCCTGTTTTCAAATCTTGTAGTGTGTACATGTTTCAGATTAGACAGAAGATCATCTGTGAAGTTTCTCCTTATGTGCGTGATGCATACCGATTTCAAAATCAGTTAAGATTTTAAAACTTCTGTAGTCTGAGCCTGGCCTTCGCTGGATATCTGCTCAGTCTAAATTCTAGAACTGTGGTGACCAATCGTATGCCATGGAAGGCAGATAGCATGCATGTTTTCAGTCCAACCAATCATTACACCTGCTGATTACACTGATTAGCTCCCTTCTCTTTGCTTGAAGGTGTTAATCAGCAAAACCAGCAGGCGTAATGATTAGTTTGAATGAAAACTGGTATATGCTCGGCCCTCCATGATGATTAGGCATCATCGGTTGAGAATGCTCCCAAATTGGGAGAATGGGTCAATGTAGAGGAGTAGAGAAAAGTTAAAGGAACTGTTTAGAGTTTCAATTGGGTCTTTGGTCATGGAGTCACAGACACCTGCTCTACTGAGCAGAACAGATTGGTCCTTGTGCTGTGGAAGTGTGCCCATCATCGTACAGAAAGAGCGAGAGAGGCGATCAGCAGGGGTGTGGTGTGGTTTTCCAGGAAGACTCAGGGGCAGTACTCTTATGCAGAGGGTATTGCCGTTTCCTCACCGCGAGAAAGTCACTGGTTTGCATTTGGCCTGGGGCCTTTTAGTGTGGTGTCCTCATGTTCTCCTCTACATGTACTCCAGTTTTCTCTTGTTGTTTAAAGCCATGTTTGCCAGGCTAATTGGAGACTCCTATTATATCCAATAATAAGGGTGCTTGATTTGCGTTATAAGACGGGAATTCCAGCTGGGACGGAGTCTGTGGAGGACCGGGGGGGGTTATGACGGCCCAGGACAATCAGCAGAACTCTGGCGACGTGAGGGGGGTAACTATCACAATTCCCCCCCATAAACCTCATCCCCGGCCCAGGCCATGTCTTCATGAAACTGGACCTTAAACTCATCTGTTTACATTTTCTGACACTATAGTAATGTCAAACCCTTCTCATATATTCCACATACTACAACAATTCCGAAATAGTTGGGACGAAATGTAAATTGTGAATAAAATCAAAATGCAATAACTTTCAGATCACATGAGCCTATATGTTATTTACAATAGAACATAGATAACATTTTAAATGTTGAAACTGAGACATTTTACATTTTTATCTACAAAATGAGCTTATATCAAATTTTCTGGCTGCAACAGGTCTCAAAAAAGTTGGGACACAGGCAAAAAAGGGCTGAAAAAGCAATCAATATATAAGAGAATCAGCTGAAAGAACATTTAGCAAGTAATTCAGTTAACTGGCATCAGGTGTGTAACATGATTGGCTATAAAAGGGATGTCTTAGAGAGGCTGAGTCTCTCAGAAGTAAAGATGGCCAGAGGCTCTCCAACCTGTGAGGGCTTCCATAAAAAAATTGTGGAATACTTTAAAAACAATGTTCCTCACCGTTAAATTGCAAATGCTTTGAAGGTCTCATCATTGACAGTGCATAACATCACCAAAAGATTCAGAGAAACTGGAAAAATCTCTGTGCGTAAGGGACAAGGCCGAAGACCTTTACCGGATGCCCGTGATCTTCAGGCCCTCAGACGCCACTGCATCACTCACCGGCATGATTCTGTCATTGACATTACTAAATGGGCCCAGGAATACTTCAAGAAACCACTGTGTGTAGACACAGTCCGCCGTGCCATCCACAGATGCCACTTAAAACTCTATCATGCAAAAAGGAAGCCATTGTTGAGCATGATCCAGAAGCGCCACCATGTTCTGTAGGCCAAGGCTCATTTAAAATGGACTGTAGCAAAGTGGCAAAGTGTCCCGCAGTCAGACGAGTCCAGATTTGACATTCTTGTTGGAAATCATGGCCGTCATGTCCTCTGGGATAAAGAGTAGAAAGACCACCGCTCCTGCTATCAGCGTTCAGTTCAAAAGCCAGCATCTCTGATGGTATGGGGATGCATTCGTGCATAAGGTGTGGGACACTTGCATGTTTTAAAAAGCACCACGAATGCTGAAAGGTATATAAAGGTTTTAGAACAACATATGCTCCCCTCCGGACGACATCTATTCCAGGGAAGCCCTTGTGTATTTCAGCAGGACAATGCAAAACCACATACTGCAGCTATTACAACAGCATGGCTTCGTAGTAGATGAGTCCATGTGCTGAACAGTCCTGATCTTTCACCAATTGAGAAAATTTGGCGCATAATTAAATGAAAAGTCCGTCAAAGGAGACCCAAAACTCTCCAGCAGCTGGAAGCCTGTATTAAACAACAGTGGGATCAAATTCCAATGGCTAAACTCAAGAAGCATGTCTCCTCAATGCCCAGACGCCTCCACTCTGTGTTAAAAAGAAGAGGGGATGCTACACCATGGTAAACAGGCCCCTGTCCCAACTTTTTTGAGACCTGTAGCAGCCATCAAATTTGAAATGAGCTCATTTTGTGGATAAAATTGTAAAATTTCTTAGTTTCAACATTTCCTATGTTATCTCTGTTCTATTGTGAATAAAATACTGGCTGGTGTGATGTGAAAGTCATTGCCTTTTGATTTTATTCACAATTTACACTTTGTACCAAATATTTCAGAATTGGGGTTGTACTATGCAATACTTATATGCTCATCACCAAAATTGGCTTATAGCATAATCCAGTTTAAGAGCTTTTCATAACAACTGCATCATCTTATTACGTATTCATATCATGTTTAGTCTTGTTATTCACAGGGGAATCCAAGGAGTTGAATAGAGTATGTTTCATTCCCATTGAAATTATGGTTCATTCCCTTTTGGAAACTCCTGAAAATTGGTCAGAATCCTCTAAGGTAATCATCCTGTTCTTCTCTCTCTGCTAAATTGTTTTATTACATCCTCCAAATGGTGGAAACCCAAAAACCAGATTGACCCCCCTTCCAGGACATTTATGGCCATGCCACCTGGATCAAAGACGTGATTTGGCTTAAAGCAAAGACAGACAATCAATTCAGGGAAGATCGTATCCGATCTCTCCCCGCGTACGTTAGTGCGTGAGTAGCCTCTTTAATTATGGAAGATCGCAGCCGACTTCCCACATGTGCACCTCTATGCCGTGTGTAGCCTCTATAGTTAGGGCAGATCATCTCTCTGATCTCGCCCTCACATTACTCTGTGTAGGTAGCTTTCGCCAGGTATGACTTTTATATTTGTTTAAATTCGTGGTAACTGATGTTTGGTCTGTTGATTTAAGCTCTTGCCCACCTGGTGAATAAATTATTGTTATTCCTTTAAACTTGCGTGATCTCTGTGACTCTTAATCCTTTTATTCTTTCTAGCCACATTACGACCGGTACTTAGGGGGCGATTCCTTATCATTCCAGACTAGCTAGCTGATGTTTATAGATAGTGATGGGTTTAAGTTGGATTGTAAATTACGGTCTACTTATATAAAGGGTTTATGTAGTACCGGTTCTGGGGATTTGGCATTAAGGGCACCCCTGGGCTTATAAGCCGGTGTCTGCCAGATCCACCTTAAGGAACCCTTGGGTGTACATAAATCTGGGTTCATGATATGTTTATGCCAAGATGCTACTATCATGGTGATTTCTTCCATCCTCTAAAACTATCACCGAACTAAGATCCGGCAATTATGCTTTAACCTGGGGGCATGTATTGAGTGATGCAGGGTCCGAGGTAGGTCCACACATGTTTTCCCTAAATTATAAATTCTAATTCTAATTTGAAGTCAGATATTTAACGAGGGTATAACCGAATTTGGTATTCTAAATTTACTATGGAGTCAGATTAATTGTAACCGTTGTGCTTTTGTGCCCCGTTCTTCTAATGGAGAAAATTGATCCATTTTATTGTGATTTGCACCAGCCAAAGGATCGCGCTTGTTAACACCAGCCCAAAGAACACGTTGAGCCTTCACCCCCTGCAATTTCCATCGTTGGTATTGTTCGGTGGGGTTTTACAGCATTTACAAGAGAAGTCGAAAACGAGTGGCACAGAACTCTTCTTCCTCATCTTTGTGTTTCATGGCAGTTTTAAAACAGCGCTCTAGTGCATTACCATTAATGACTGAAATGCAGTATGGATTGGGAGCATAACTATACAGAGGCACGGCTAGGGTTTTGGCAGTCTTGCTGAATTAAAGTAGCTCCCCTCAAATACAGCTGGCGGGTAGTACAACACACTTTTAGTGGAGAATTGATGCCATAGGTCAAATATAAAAACTGAAATATGAATTTAGAAAAATAAGTTCCTGTTGGGGAATCTCACCTTAACTGCTAGCAATTTATAGGACCTACTTGGGCGATGCATGGCAGCCATTTTGCACCAGAATGCTCACCTCACATCTGCTGCGGTGGAGAGGGAGAGGAGAATTTTCATAGCTTATCAAAGCAGGGGATGATTTGATGGCAGGTTGAAAGAGCCAATTTGGGAATTTAGCCAGGACACTGGGGAACCCCCTACTCTTGTCAGAATTTGCCACTGGAGCTTTAATGACCACAGTGAGTCAGGACCTCCGTTTAATATGTCATCCAATAGCACAGTGACCCCATCACTGCACTGGGGTTTATTTGACCAGAGGAAAGATCACTATCTACTTGCCCACTAACTTCACTTCCAGCAGCAATTTCAGGTTCCCAGGTGGTCTCCTATCCAAGTCCACCAAGCCTTTCCTCAAAGCAGGCTAGAGCTGGTCAAATGGTGGTATGGCTGCTGCAATCTTTCTTCATTTCAATTTGGTGGATCTGGCAAAATGACCACAGCAGAACTCAAATTAAATATGTTTGAGGGTAGATTTATGGTCACAATGAACTGCCAAGATGCCACGCACATGATGAACCTGACAGGTACAGTACTGAAACCATCTGGGCCTCTCACCAGCCACCCTATTATGTTTATCTCTTACCGGTGTGCAAGGGCTGACAAGAGGCTTTCAAAATACATGTTCACAGCTGAGTGAATGGCTAACATACTGCAATGCAATTCATTCTGGGGGAAAAATAGAGAAAAAAAGCTTATGAACTGTGAACAAAATCTTTTCAGCAATCTGAAAGCAATCTTGCCTTGCCTCAGCTCAGGAGCGAGCATATGATGGTGTAAATGTGATCAGAAAGCCAGAGCTACAAATCCTGCTACAAAGGGAGGCGTGAGAGCTGCTGTCTTAAATGCTTAGGGTCTGCCGTGGCAATCAAATGAGGCTGAAGGGGGAAAAAATCACAAACAAAAGTCTATTTTTCCTTTATCTTCACACACCCAGAGTAAAAGGGGATGAACAAAATATTAGAGGGAATCCTGAAAACTGGCTTTAACTCAATCACAATAACAAACGCATTGATGCAGGTCATTCCTATCCATTTGAATGTTTATTAGGAGCAGGTGTTTGCTTGACAGAAGTCTAACCAGCAGCACTTTGGTTGGTTAGTCTCCAGAGCAAGATAAGTATGCTAACTGATTTCCAAATGGACGAAATAGATGATACACAAACTGCAGGTGTTTTAGTTACAAACCATTTTTAAAGATTTAACTAAGATTTTTTAAGGGGAATAGTGTCACAAATTGTGGCCACATATGCCAAACACCAAGAACCAGAAATAATAACAAGGAACTGTGACTGCAATTCAAAGCTCACTGACAGGGAGCTTTTCAAAGAGGGTAGGCCTATTTATGGCTGTGTTTCAATTTAATGTTTCCTGTAATACCTAGTTTTATAGTGTAGTGCTCATAAGATCCTATAAAATAAGAGCTTCAGTCTCATTATCAAAATATGTATATACCCACCAGCATTCACGAGCACCATAAGGCGTCATTATCCTTGTGATATGGAAATAAATCATTCATACGTGTGTAGGAGCATGTTTCTGTTAATACAGAAGTTCAGTTCATGTCAAATCTGCTTTCCTGTCTTTTAAACGGAGTCGGCTGCAGCGGACTATTGAATTCTCAGCCGATCTGCCCAGTCAGATTAAGGTAAAATAAAATACCAAATAAGAAGCTGTAGTTCCAGTTTATTGGTTTAAAGTAATGTTCCAGCGCATCAGCAGGTCTCACAGTTAGTTCTCAAACTCAGATCCTGTCAGTTTCTCCTCTGGCTCGGTCGCCTTTCTAGACAACACAAAATTGCCTCACAATTGCCTTTATCAGGGGAATGGGAGGGAGTACATCACAAGCACAATAAATAGATGTATTAAGGTTTAAATAAATGTGGACTTAGCCCAAGGTAAGTGGTTACACATGCCTGATTTGGGTTCAGACTAGAATCAGAAAGTTTGATTTACTTTCATGACTAGCTCTCGAGCAAACCCCAGGTTTGACCTCGGCGGTGGTCCCAGACTGGAAATTGGGTAGGCACAGAACATCCCTTTACAACAGTTATTAGTACTGACTTGTTCTCGGTCATTTTCTTTTATTCCCCGGGTTTGAGCCCCAGTGGCGATCCCAGACTGGAAAATTGGGTTGGGACAGAACGTTCCTTTAGTGCTGACTTGTTCTCAGTCATTTTCCTTGATAAACACAATTTCAAATTATAAGATTAATCCATTGGCTATTAAAGACAGCTTCTTTCTTAATGCAATCTGAGGCCTACGCTTCAAAAAGGTAAACTGCTCTGGAACTTCCGTGCTACCTTTCTGGCACATCAGGCGATCTAACCTGTTCTTCATGATTGCTTTAATTTAAGCAATTTAAACGAAGACAAAGATAAGAAATACCTCAACACAATTTAGAATGAGGCCATTTGAAATGCACAAAATTACTTGTCCAAATCAATAACTGTTGTCTTACCTTAATGAGGAGAACTAGTAACACCTGATAGTGTGAAATATTCTCGAAGTGTAAATGTATTGTTGCTAAGGGAAAATGATTGAGGAAGAAGTCAGGACTAATTGTTTTCAAGGGATGTTCTGTGCCTGACCAATTTTTCGGTCTGGGGCTGCCACTGTTTGACCCAACGAGGGGAGTGTCACTGTGACAGCTAGGCCTATTTCAATAATCCAGGGGTGAACTGGGACATCTTGCGAACTCAGCAAAAGCGGCAGATGTCAACATTAACAACCCTACGTGCCAAAAAGAGCCCAACTAAATAAGAAACTTTTCATTTTAATGATCCTGACAAGGTCACAGCTCAGAGCTAAATGGCAGGATGCCTGGGAGGCTGTAGTCTCCCCTGTCACCAGTAGAGGCACCATGACGAGGGTGGTGAAAAGTAAGACCCAGAATTTTGTTCCAAATTCCAAGAGCTTCCCCAGATAGCTGCTGGTGAAAGCTATCAGGAAGGTAGTTCTCATGAGAGTGACCATTCCTGTGAAACCCACCTCTGTATCTGTGACATGTCTGCAACATCGCAACGTACCCAGGTACAGCTTTTCTATGATGTACCGGGAGAAACAGAGCTGGTGTGGGGTAGGCCACATTTCTAGAAGCTGCTGAGAATAGTACACCTGAGAGTTTAAAGTGAGTCGTGTGGAATTTGTGGATGTATTAGAAATCGTGGGATGATAATGCATCAAGATTTTTAGTATACATATGCGCATTCACTAATCTCAGTATTTTAGTATTTACGATGAAAATTGGTATGAAGAACACTTGAGTTCCAGAGGAAGTTTATTTAGACCCTTGTGAGGCAGCATATGTGCAGTTACTCAACAAATCAAGAGTAAATTTGTAAAGACCAACATTATTTTATTTTTTTAGTCTTGGTTTTTGACGTTTTTAGTGTGTGCTTCATTAGAATTTTCAAAAACCATCATCAACCTTAACCTAAGAGTAATGCTATTGGGATTTGGAATTTACAGGATTCAGCTCAAGGCACACTAAAGTGTCAGAGCAGACAAAAACATTGCCACGAAATTGTTGATGAGTATAAGACCAAAACCCAACCTTGAAAAACCGAACAAATGTTTCTGGAAGTGAGGCTCAGGCAGGAAAGTGTATTAATTCATTTTTCTTATGAATAAAAAAGAACTATGCTGTTCTTTTGACATTGAAATTCTACTGAAAAGCAGATGTTTTCCAAGGAAATAATTAAATTTTATTGCTCAAAGTGAAGTTGCAGTTTACTAATCATTACATACACAAATTAAAGTATATTTTTCTTGATGCAATGTTGTGTACATTTAAATGACAAAATATGCCTATTTTAACAAACAGTAAAACTCAGATAAGCCACCTTGAAAGAAAAATAGGTTTCATTATCTCTCTTCAGCTTGTCATACCTGAGCTATTCAAATTTTAAAAAGCACTTACTTAGCACAGCTTTCATCTCAAGTTAGGGGCACCTGTTGGAATGTGACTAATAGCAATACAAAGCTGTTAAATCAGAGCATATTGCTACTGTTAAATAACACAGCACTCACTCTTTCTCAAACAAAAAAAAGAGGTTTATTGTTAGCTGGACTTCATGCTGACAGTCATGCACTGAGACATCCACAATGCTTACTACTTGTCCTCAATATAATGGCTGTTGAATTGCTAGCAGCTGCAGAAGAAGTCATTGTGTTTGTCACAATCCTCGAGTGAATGCCTTCGGTGTCTTCTCCCATCCAGCAGCTTGCATGTCTATTAGAAGTGTTGTCTCATTTAACTGGTTTATATCTTGCGTGCTGTCCTCGCAGGCTGTATCCCATTCATATTTCCCATTCTTCACGATATCAGTCTTTGTTCGTAAAACTCTTTGTCTTTTGAAATTAATTTGTCACCTTTAATGATAGTAATATTTGGAAGTACTCTTCCTTCTTCATTAATAGGAATAAGCTCCCAAGCCTTTTTTCCCCCCTCGGTCTCCAGAATTGGGACTGCGTTCCTGTTAAACTATTCTCAGTCTGTTCCTGTGCCCAGTTTATTAGGAACAAGCTCACAAACCTCCTTCGGTCATCAGGATTAGGACTGTGTTCCTGCTAAACTTCTCCATCCTACCATCTGATGGTTTGGCTCTGGCAAAGTGTGCACTGCAACCTACTGCTGTCCCCGAATGCCGCTGGCTGGGCACAGATATGTGCTTGCACCCAGCGTGTACTATCAGAACTGAACTGTGTCACTCTAACCTGGGTTCCAGCCCTCTGTCAATATGGTATCACTGCCAATAAACCATATCATTGAATTGAATTCTGACTCATCATTTGGTTCCTGGTTTGGATCGTAACAGGCGCTTATGTGAAGTGATGAATTCATGGGAACGAGCAACTGCAGATCTTAAACTGATGATACAACCAGTGCCATCGTGACATTTCCTGGAAAAATATAATGGCATCAGCTATGTATTCCATGGAGTTTTTTTTTTTTTTTTTTGATAATACTGTAGCTTGTGACTAGCATTACATCTGTAATTATTCATTTTCATAAACATTGTCCTCCACTAATGTTGGTTCTTTCAATAAATGTTAGTGAAAAGGCTATGAAAGAAATGTGGCCTTTGTTAATTTTCCCAAAATTTTATGAAAAAATGAACAAAAATTTAACCTGAACTTCAAGTAAATGAAGGGGAAAAAAAGCTATTTTGATTATTAAAATGATATTGGTCCACATGGGGATTGGGAAGAATTTTTTTTATTTATGTAACCTTCATGCGTCATGATAAAGCAGCTGCTCTGGAGGCGACTCGGTGGCACATACTTGAACACTTGAACACACTCTATATGCTCACGACAAGCTGAGAACAGGGTTAGAGACTAATTAAATAAGAGGTTGAATTTTTAAGTGGTAATTTTGAGCAGCTGTAAATGCTCAGCCATAAGTGTATTTTATACATACACAGTATCTACATACGGTATATTTTTCACAAGGAAATTACAAAAATTGATTGGTACATTAAACAGCGCAAAAAGTGTGAATTTTCATCAACTGTACTGGTTTTTGTTTATCAAATTACGAATTTAAAGCCTGCATAATGTTCCAAAAGAATGAGACGGAGGAATAGAAAAATGGGAAAAGAAGTGCAACCTTCAGAAAAAACACCCTTTTAGAACATTCCACAGATAAAAGCATGCATAGCTGACCAATGATTCAATTCTGATTGGGTGTAAAATGAGCTGTCACAAAGGGCACGGTCCATTAACAGCAAGATGATTTGTGGTTTGCCACATTTCCAAAAGCTGCATGAGCAAATCATCAAATAGTTTCAAAACATTTGTAAAGTTTGTTTCCAAAACGCAGTAAGTGCCAAAAATACAAAAATTGAGATAAAGCATAGAGCAATAGCCCTGCTTCGTACACATGGTGCAAAAATCCATTTTTAGAAATTCACACCATAAGGTGCATTGTTTTCCTGGTCAAATTTTCTGTTTGGCTATAAAATGCAATCGGCACTGTTATGTATGAGTATTTTATGTAAAGCACTTTATATCATTTGTAAATGGAGATTTGTTACATGCTGTTTTTGCTGCCTTGCTGGTCAGCTATTTATTTTGTTCATCAGCATCCTCTGGTGGTGTGTCTGTAGCAAAACATGATCTGATGTAATATCACCTCTTTGTAATAGACTAGTGCTTTCTAGAAGCTTCAGGCATCTTCTGCCTGGAGGGGGCGGGATTACCCAGGAATCCTATCGATCTTTCCAGAATGTTGCTAGTCTATATAAAGTCTGTGATTTTGGTCAGGAGAGGCAGAGTTTTTGTTTTGGCAACAGAGTTACATAGTGGCATTAGAGTGTTATTAGAGGATTGAACAGTGGATTATTTTTAGAGGTTTTTTTTTTATCAGTGAAGAATAAATTTGTTTAAGTTGTCATTGCTGGTTTTCTTTGTGGTGATTTTCAAGTCATAACAGCACCAACAGAGAACAGGCTGATTTACTCAAAATGAGTAAAATGGATATATTGTATTTTGGAGACAAACTCTTCATCTCTCGAAATGTGATTGCATGGAATTCAGGGATCTCACATTCCCATTCTACATTATAGTGAGAATATTCAGAGAATAGAGAGAAAATGGAGCAATCTGCAGAAAGTAAAACACAGGGCCGTGTACCAATATTGGATGTACCAGACTTCTGAGCCCTCAATCAGAATTGCATTAGGAACTGAGACGGTTCAGTAATAAACATACATCCTATATTAGGCCAGAATGGGCACAAATAGTCTTTTCAAAAATCCAGAAATTTGTGTCCTCAGTTCAAAAATGACCAGTTTCAAAATGAGTGTAATTAAAAGGAGAGGTGTGACGTGAACATGCCCTTGTTCCAACTTCAATGAAATGTGCTGCAGGCATCACATTTTGACATTGCTATTATTTTCAAAAACATTGAAGTTGATGAGTGAAACATTGCTAGTTTTGTCTTTTTACTTTTCTACATCTAATACTGGTTAAGAATGATCTGAAAATCACTGTTTGCTGTTTTTTGTTTACTCAACTCAACTCAACTCAAACTTTATTTATAGAGCACATTTAAAACGACAGCAGTCAACCGAAGTGCGGAACAGAAGTGGGCACCAGGTTACGCCCAACAATAAGTAAATAAATTAATTTTAAAGTTTAAATTTGTCCCAATTCTTCTGGAATTGAGGTTGTACAATGGAAATTTTTCACAGGTCTCATGTCATTGTAAATGAGCATAGTAGCTGAAAAATATTTCAAAGTGACACCAATATCTTACTTCATCAATTGTAATTAATAGTAACATGTAAACAGAGGAATGATTTTTTTAATTTCCAAAAATTGTTAAATAAATTTTGGACCCGGTGACCGTGTCTCCAGATACCGAAGTAAAAAAAGAACCGAAACTCACATTAAAAGTTCTGCTGGATCACTTTACTGACACCGTTGATTCAAATCACATAGATAAATGTCCAGTATTGGAAGATTAGTTCTCATCTGAAGGCTGAAGAGGCTAAAGATAATGTATAACCTTCACACTCATATCACTCCCAGACCTGTTTGTCTCATAGTCTGAGTCAGGAGGTGCTTATTAGAGGAAAGAGTGCTGTGTGATTGTAATGAAATGCTGGCTGAAGATAAGCGATGATGAGGAAAACTTATTTCAGTCCCAGATATTTTTCTTCTGCACCCTGCCTCAGAAATCCATTTTCTGTGTTAATCATCTGATTGTCATGGATGAGCGAAGGAAGTCTCCTCAAAGTTACAGAGGCACTGTGTACTGTGTTATTTATGATACTGTAGGGATTGTTATGCTCCATAATCAATTTCCCCTTCCACAGTTGACAGCAGCAGGACTTATTCAAAATTATAAAAAAAAAAAAAGAATGTGACGCAGAAGCATGTTGCTGTAAATACATTGCAGACAATAATTTATGACATTCCTGCCTTATCTAACAGGATAAAAATGATCAGAGACCGTACCCACATTTCTGCTTGTGAATGACTGAGGCAGGCTGAAAAGCAGTTGTATCATTTTGTGGTAAAATTCTGGCCTTTGGGCAATCACGCATGAGCCCTTGCTATGATTTTATCAAAGATCTGAGCTCCCAAGATTAAACTGAGTCATATCCCCTGAGGGAATACTGTCACTTCCAACCTTGGGAAAGGCTGCCATCAGCGATACATACAGCACTGTGTGCTCTGACCGGGTCATTGGACTGTGGAACCCACACTCTCTTGTAACAATGTACAGTATATGAGCAATATTGTGCTATTTTCACTGTAATTATTTTTCTGGCAATAACACTGGTTTTGGCTGTTCTCCAGATACCGCAGAATGCATCTTTCCCACAAATTTTGCTGAAGACTCAAGACTAGCTCTTTCGTTAAAAAATGGCATCATGGTGAGAAATGTGCCTTTATGTTCCTTGTCTTTTTGTTCCACTGCCATGTCTACTCTTCAAACAATGGCTGCTACTGTGACCACTACTATGGCTGCGACAGCGGCAGCTGGTAACCTGAAATTTGCTGAAGTACAGATCATCCCTTGAAGATAATGATTTTTAATGATGAACTTTTCATTCTTTTTAATTATGTGCAGTTTTGTGCGAAATAAACCATGCACAGTGTGATATATATGAAAAAACATACAGTGTGATGATATTAGATATTAGACATGCAGTGAGGTGAGAGATTTTAGAAACATGCAGTGCAATCAGAGATATGATACCAGCACAGTTTGAGATGTGCACAATGTAATGAGAGATATTGTGGACATTCACAGAGTAAGTAAAGATATTTCAGAGACAGTTCATTTTTCCTCATACACATCACATCTTTTTTTTTTAATTAAGTTTAAAAGGACAGTGTACACTTACATTACTCATTTAACAATGAGGAGATGTGTGTACGAGATTTAGCAGAAAGCTGATTTCCATCTGTAATCCCAACAAAAAACAGAAATGACACATGGGATGCCAAGAGACAAGTCAACAAACCCAGCATAAAACAAGTATCACAATAACACATCTGAAAACCCAACATAAAACAACAAGCATCACATAGTACATACATAATAAATATGACATATCCATATCCATATCCATGAAGCAGAAAAATACTCAGTTTAATGGCATGACATAAAAATGTAATACAAAGAGAATAAATAGTAGTGTAATATAAAGTGATAGTGTGCTATTGTAAAGTGCAGAATTAAGAGAGGGAAAATTCCTTGCAAACATTTCCCTTCTTCCATGGGATCAGTTGGGGGGGGGTCCTGAGACTAATTGCAGTTTTTTTATACCAATGATGGTGATATGTATTATACAAAGGTGTTATATATGACAGTTTTATATATCAAAAATATTATTGTGAAACTTATCTCTTAAAATAAAGAAAAATAAAAATATCTGAAACTACATAATGATCCTAACCATACCATAGGTGCTAAAGGAGATAATTACAATTTAACATACCGGCGATGGTGAAATATGTGACACAGATGTTTTAAGCGGAAATTCTATATATCAGTAGCGGTACTATAGAAGTTATCTCCAGTCAAAGAGGAAGATTATAAATACACAATACTATACAGTGAACACAGTTAACATATACTTCGGGTGCTAACACACAGGAAAGTACACCTCTTATGCTTATCAAGACAGAAATCTTTGACAGCAATCTTTTACAACTGTAAATCAGTGCTGACAGCATTGTTTACTCAAAAACCATTTTTTAGCACTGTAGTAGAAGATATTATAATCTGTGATATTTTTAATATCAGATGGAAGCTTATTCCATTCTTTGATGGCCTTGCATGAAAATGCAGTTTGAGCAAAGGCGGAGCTGCGCTGCGGAACATTGCAATCCCCTCTTGAAATAGACCTGAGGGCCCTGGTTCTCAGCTCAGAGCACGACTGCACATATCTTTTCAGAGGAGAGGGGGTGGGGTGGGGGGGGCAGCATTATGGATTATTTTGTAGATCAGGCAGAGATTTGTAAAGGTGACTAGATTATCAAAATTTAACGTTTTATATTTACCGAGTAGTTTACCGTGGGGATACTGTCTTGATTTCTTGTCCAAAATTTTTAGAGCCTGCCCATACAAAGATTTGATTGTTACTTTCATTTGTTTATTTCATGTTGTCGCGTCATCCTGCTCTCTCTTACACACCGAGTTGAGCAATCCCTCTGTCTGCATTTGTCATTTATTTTACCAGACATGTCTCAGGCATCTACAAAAAGGAACCTCATTACTCCATCTGTCTATTCAAGAAATCTAAGATGGATTCATGTACTTTTATGTAGCAAACTGGTATTACATCTCAGTGAGACATGACTGGCATTGAGTATGGATGTGTCACCTCAAATTCTCCTCCAGTACTTTTCCTTTCCATCCTCCTGCCTCTCCAAAAAAAGCTAATCAGGCATTTGCTTTATTAGTCATGTCCGACAAGCTCATTCCAGTCAGGTGGCAGTTGGGAAATTCAAAATGTAGCCAGCGCACATCAAGAAATCCCTCAGTTTTCCAGGCACTCAATACAAAATACTAATTCATTAGCTGGAGTCCTACCAGCACTCATGAATCATTTTCCTATTCATGACAGTTGGACCCCACTAAATATGACAGTTATTTTTATGTTTCATATTAATGTATGGGCATTTTCTTCAAGCCCAATTCTGGAGGAGTTGGCACATCATGGTAAATGCTAATAAAATCTAAAAGGACAGATCTGAAAAGTCCATTCACCCTCTACTGAATCGAAAACTATGTTATGTTTTCACAAATGAAATTTATTTGATGCTCAAGGATGTGAATTTGTATATTGAAAAAGCACAATGTGGTGACTAGTGACTTACAGAGTCCAAAACAGTTGGCATTGTTGCTTGCTTTCCTCCTTTTAACATCACCACATTTTTTAATCCCTCTCATTAAGGTTTTGGGTAGTAAAGATGACAGCCAAGTCTTGCCCATGGAATTATCACTTATTCCCTAATTATACAGATCTTCAGTTGTGCAATTGTATGGAGCCTTGGTTGCCATATATTTTGCTTCATAATGCACAATGCATTCTTAAAAAGAAACAAGTCAGGATGGCAGGCAGGCCAATCTCTCTGATTATGCATCCATGCACTTGTAATGCATGCAGAACATTCTTTGCAGTTGCCCTGCTGGAAAACTCATTGACGTTTCTGTGACCAACAGCTAGATGGCACCATATGTTGCTTCAAAACTGGCTGCTATTTTTCTGCATTAATGGTGCACTTGTAAATGTGCAGGTAGGTAACCCATCTCATGTGACCTGATGGACCCTCATACTATGAGGCACGCTGGCTTTTGGACCTGATGCTCATGATAACTTGGTTTGTTCTTGTCTTTTTTTTACCCAACAAACACTTGTCATGTTGACTTATTGCACCAAAAATATGCTTTCACAGTTCTAATGTCCTGCTCAGATGACACTGAGCCCAGAGAAACTGGTCGCATTTTATGACAATGCTGATATATGGCATTGGCGATGCTGACGATAACTTGGGTTGTTCTTGTCTTTTTTTTCCCAACAAACACTTGTAATGTTAATTTATTGCACCACAAAACATGCTTCCGCAGTGCTAATATTCTGCTCAGATGACACTGAGCCCAGAGAAATCTGTCGCATTTTAGGAGAATGCTGATATATGGCTTCAGCTTTGCATAGTAAAGCTCTAACATGCATTTATGGATGCAGCATTGAATGATGTTGACTGATGAAAGTTTATCAAAATATTTTTGAGCCTATGTCATGATTTCCATTACAATCCCATTACGGATATGAAAACAGTGGCATTTGAGATATCGAAGCGCATGTGCATTCAGGATTGGTTTTTGGCCTTGCCCTTTATGCACCAAGACACCATTTCTTCTATCTCTTATTTTTGCGCACTGTAGAGGTCCAAGTGCCTATATTTCTACCAATTTTTCCTTTAGAAGCATTGTTCTTAGTGATGGAGTGTAAGCTTACACCTGCATCGGCAAATTGGCAAGCTTCAATGCTCTTGAAGGACTAGGCCTTTTTTAGAGGCACATTTGATCCTAAAACGTACCTATTTAACATCACTTTTCTTGCATAACCTTATTATTACAACCTGACACTTTTCTTTTATTTTTATGGCACGCCTCGACCACTTGTTGCTTGTGAACAGCTTAGCCCTTTGTGGATGCTCCCTCTATGTCCAAACATAGCTTGTTCAAAACCTGTATACTCATTTTTAGCATTCCAACACTTTTTTTTTATGCCCCATCCCAGCTTTTTGACTCGTATTGCTGGAATAAATGTCAGTATGAACGCTTAGTTTCAAAAAAAAAAAAAACAATAAACCTGTAAAACATGTCTTGTACTGCTTTAATACAGGTGAAAGAACAAAACAAATCACTTGGTTCTTTTTTGCTTGAAATTACAAGTAGGACCATAAAGAATACCATTAATTGTATTCACATTATTTAATTTGGAAAGTTTGGTATCACCTGTCATTCAAGTAATTTTGACTGGTTTTATTGAATGAAAATGTTTATTTAAAAGCAAATTAAAGACACAAACAACAAAATACATTTGAAGAAATTTCAGTTAGTATTTTTACCCCGCCCCACCCGAAGGGTGAGGGAAGGGGTATTGTTTTCAGTTTGGTTTGTTTCTGTGTTTGTTTGTTTCTTAGCACTTAGTAGCGGCAAAACTAATGGCCAGATTCACCTCGAATTCGGTATAGGGATTGCTACTGACCCAGAATAGAATCCTATTGCATTTCGTACAAATAGGTGAAAGTATGTGCGAGGGGCGGGGTTTGTTGTGCCCGGCACCACTTGTTAATAGTAGTTTTCAAGTGATAAATAATGTAGTTATCTATTTTGAGATGTCCTATCAAAGGATCTCAGGATCTGCCATAAAATTTAATCACTGCCTGGCAAGTTTTAGGCACCCAGGATATGAATTTTACTAAAGTATCATTCTCAGTGGATTTCATCACGTACTGCTATATTTCCCATTGGCACAGGTATATTAGTTTTTGAAAACAGGAGGTGCAAGGGGCAGAAATATGGAGTGAGAAGTGAAGTAGCCAGATTTAATGTTAACCAAATAACAGCTTGACAACAAACAGACACTGCTCAAAAATGACTTGGTTATACGTATATTTAAATATTCAAGCTTCACAAATGGAATGAGGGACAGAGCTAAGTGCATGACTAGGAGTGAGAAAACACAGAGCTCTTTTGGGTGATGTTCAGTCTGAGATTGAGCTATGGCAGACAGAGCAATGAAGGGCAGCAAAGACGTGGTCGGTGGGCAGGCGGAGGTTGGGCAGCGGGGAACGGCGTTCAGGCGTTTGGGTAGACTGAGGTCGAAGGTCTGGTCCAAAGTCAAATCTGAGTGGTCAATCCAAGGGAAGTTGAAGATACAGGGAAGTGGAACAATAATTCTGACAGGGAGACAAACTATAAGGGAACAACCAACATGAACACAGGGTGGAAGAAGGAACAGGAAAAAGATGGAACCACGAAGAGAAAATTCTGGAAAGTTGAACAATACTGATAAGCATGTCAAAACAAACTGGCCCTGGAGTAGACAAAGACGAGAACTTTAAAGAAAGAAACAGCAAGTAACAGAAAACGAGTGAGAATGCAGGAGGGAAGGGAAGAGGTAACGAGATAATAATTAAATAATAGAAATCAATCAAGCAAACCAGATCGAAAGTGATGTAGACAGCCAGATTGCAGGAAAAAGATAAGCACAAAGGCAAGGGACGTGAAATTAACAGCTTATGACAACTAACTGTGCAGCACCAAAAATTCGAGCTAGAGCTATGGAATATTAAACAAGTTATTTCCCACAGAATTATGAGACCAACTGCTGCCATGGGGCATATAAGTGATCTAGCACCTTTTCCCATTCTTGTACCACACCTTCATACCTGAATTCGTCGACAAGTCCCAATTACCACCGAGGTTGTACAGCTTATTTGGGAGAAATACCATTTTTCTAACTTAGCCATACTGAGACAAGATGTACAACACCATTTTCACCTCTGTACACTCTCATATCGACAGACCACAGTGAGAGGCAGCATGAAGCAGGTCATTGTCGTTGTCACTGGGGACAGACTGCTTTGGATACTGGGGTTAAAAGCAATGTTCTTCTTCTGGTTTTTTTTAAAAGTGTGAGCTAACAATTGCATGGTTGACCTTGGAAACTCACCACCTAACAGACTGGTGACTAAATCCCTTACAAACAAAATGTGGTCGGGGCAACATACAATTAATGTTTTCCATTAGCCTCATAATGTGGTAATAACGTGAAAATGTGTATAAGACCACGTCTCCATCACTGCAACATCACAAAACAACATTTTGGATATATTACATTTATATTATAAAATCATTACATTTGACAATGCAACATACAACCCCAATTCCGAAATAGTTGGGACAAAGTGTAAATTGTGAATAAAATCAAAATGCAATGACTTTCAGATCACATGAGACAATATGTTATTTACAATAGACCATAGATAACATTTCAAATGTTGAAACTGAGACATTTTACATTTTTATCCACAAAATGAGCTTATTTCAAATTTTCTGGCTGCAACAGGTTGGGACACAGGCTAAAAAGGGCTGAAAAAGCTATTAATATATAAGAGAATCAGCTGAAAGAACATGTAGCAAGGAATTAAGTTAACTGGCATCAGGTGTGTAAGATGATTGGCTATAAAAGGGATGTCTTAGAGAGGCTGAGTCTCAGAAGTAAAGATGGCCAGAGGCTCTCCAACCTGCGAAGGCTTGCGTAAAAAAATTGTGGAATACTTTAAAAACAATGTTCCTTACTGTAAAATTGCAAAGGCTTTGAAGGTCTCATCATCGACAGTGCATAACATCATCAAAAGATTCAGAGAAACTGGAAAAATCTCTGTGTATAAGGGACAAGGCCAAAGACCTTTACTGGATGCCCGTGATCTTTGGGCCCTCAGACGCCACTGCATCACTCACCGGCATGATTCTGTCATTGACATTACTAAATGGGCCCAGGAATACTTCAAGAAACCACTGTGTGTAAACACAGTCCACTGTGCCATCCACAGATGCCACCTAAAACTCTATCATGCAAAAAGGAATCCATTGTTGAGCATGATCCAGAAGCGCTGCCGTGTTCTGTGGGCCAAGGCTCATTTAAAATGGACTGTAGCAAAGTGGCAAAGTGTCCTGTGGTCAGACGAGTCCAAATTTGACATTCTTGTTGGAAATCATGGGCGTCATGTCCGCCGGGCTAAAGAGGAGAAAGACCACCCCTCCTGTTATCAGCGTTCAGCTCAAAAGCCAGCATCTCTGATGGTATGGGAATGCATTAGTGCATATGGTGTGAGACACTTGCATGTTTTAAAAAGCACCATGAATGCTGAAGGGTATATACAGGTTTTAGAGCAACTCCCCTCCAGACAACATCTATTCTAGGGAAAGCCTTGTGTATTTCAGCAAAATCACAAACTGCAGCTATTACAACAGCATAGCTTCGTAGTAGAAGAGTCCGTGTGCTGAACTGGCCTGCCTGCAGTCCTGATTTTTCACCGATTGAGAACATTTGGCGCACAAATAAATGAAAAGTCCATCAAAGGAGACCCAAAACTCTCCAGTAGCTGGAAGCCTGTATTAAACAAGAGTGGGATCAAATTCCAATGGCTAAACTCAAAAAACTTGTCTCCTCAATGCCCAGACGCCTCCACTCTGTGTTAAAAAGAAGAGGGGATGCTACACCATGGTAAATAGGCTCGTGGCAACTTTTTTGAGACCTGTAGCAGCCATCAAATTTGAAATGAGCTCATTTTGTGAACAAAATTGTAAAATTTCTCAGTTTCAACATTCGCTATGTTATCTCTGTTCTATTGTGAATAAAATACTGGCTGGTGTGATTTGAAAGTCATTGCGTTTTGATTTTATTTGCAATTTACACTTTGTCCCAACTATTTCGGAATTGGGGTTGTAATAATCTTTCTCCAATGTAATGATTATGTCGGCAGGTAGTCTTCACTCAACATGGTGAATCTGTCCATCATAACATTACAGATTTACATTGCTCACATTTTTGTCTGTTCTCCATGAGGACTGGTTATTATGAGACCATCCAGCAATGTTGTCACAACGTTGCCCTAATGTTGAGACTTACCAAGTTATGACCAAAGTGCAGCATTGGCATTACAAAATGTTTTAGTAAGGTCCACTCTTGAGTGGAAGAGTAAATGCAGTGTTCTTACATGAGAACACCCAGCCGATACCATGGATATCCAGTACATCTGTAATGGCCGGTGGAATACGGAGGCCAGGTGCAACGACCACAGAGAGAGAGAGAGAGAGTTGCACGGACACAGTACAAACACAAAGAATAATACAGACCAAACGAAAGTACTCGCACTTCCAAAGGACGTATTATAGTCCGAACCACGGAAGCAAAGAGAGATAGAAAAAGGGAGGAGAAACTCCAATAATTAGAAGATAGAAAGTCAAACAAAACCTGACTACAGATATCTTCGGCTATAGTGCTTAGCTACAAACAGACACTCTAGCAAAGAGGCGTGGTGAACATCCGGCTTTATATAGAGTCCGGGGAAGCGCCGCCCCAGTTCAATCAGCCAGCTGGGCAAAGAATCCGATTGAACAGGAATTCGATATCGTCCCGGGACGAGAGCCACAAAGAAAAGTCCAAAACACACACACAAGCATCCAGAACCATGACAACATCAGTGTGATATATTTTATATTCCATTCAAATGTTTGACATTTGTTTTTGTTTTTTTTTCATCCCCACAGTTGTAGGTGCCCCCCAAAAAATAGCATGATCCTATCGGTCTGTCTTTGAAGAAGGTCACCCTTCAAAAACTTTATGATTTATGATGCGGGTGATTCTACGACAGCTCCATAGGGTTCATATATTAAGTGATACAGCTGGCCCCTCCATAATTAGAATTTTTTTTCCAGAAAGTCCCTGTGGAGTTTGGATGTACAGTATGCTCTGGGTGGCTGTGTTTTGTCCTCCATGTGAAAATCACAAGTGACTCTAAGTTCTCAAGCAGGAGTGTATATTAGCATATTAGTCTATATCAGTGTGCTTAGCCTACTCTATTCTCTGGGACGAATTTTATTGCCCTTAGTTCATCAAACAACCAGGGCATGGCTATAAAGCTGAACTGATGGTCAGCCCATTGTAAAAAAAAAAAAAAAAAAACAAAAATAAAACAAAAAACAATCCATTCGACAGGCAAATGGGATCAAAATGGGTGACTAGCTATCCAAAGACCAGAGAGTAAGACACTGGGAAAGGTTAAAATGTAATTAAAAACAGAGGTGCGCATATTCAGTAGAGGTGCACTGCTGGTTACGATTGCTGTGCGATGACCTTTGGAGCATCAGTGGGGCATTGTTTGCTCACTGTAATCTTTATAACCGGCTGCATGTCTCAGCTTAGGAGTCACCCTCCCACCAAGCTAATGAGCCCAAGAAAGACGGGGTGAAGGGTAGGGCACCACATGAGCTGTAATATTAAGGGAAATGCTTAGTGCCCATCAGTATGGTGCTGTACCAGCCCATTACTATGTATGTCTCACAATCCTATCTTTCTGACTTAGGGCACACTGTTATATGTCACCATATGGGGCGGGAAACAGTGGATGGTGTGTGTAGCCCTGCTTTTGGGGTGTATGTATTTCTGAGGTTGGCATGTGTGAGCCTTTGTGAGTGTGTGTATCCCTGCTGCTGGTGTGTGCGTAGCCCTGTGGCTGGTGTGTGTGTGTGTGTGTGTGTGTGTGTGTGTGTATCCCTGGTGTCAGTGTGTGTGTAGCCCATTGGTCAAAGTGTGTGTAGCCCTATGGTCAGTGTGTGAAGCCGTGTGGTCAGTGTGTGTAGCCCTGTGGTCAGTGTGTGTAACCCCAGGGTCAGTGTGTGTAGCCCTATGGTCAGTGTGTGTAGGACTGTGGTCAGTGTGTGTAACCCCAGGGTCAGTGTGTGTAGCCTTATGGTCAGTGTGCGTAGCCCTATGGTCAGTGTGTGTAGGACTGTCGTCAGTGTGTGTAGGACTGTGGTCAGTATGTGTAGGCCTGTGATTAACATTAGCCCTGCTGCTGAGACGAACAGAAGGAATGCAGCCCTCACTCATGAGGTGTTCTGCATGAGGAACAGCCATATTCCTTAGCCTCTCCTCTTTGCTCTGGGGTTGACTCTCGCCCCCAGTATGTCAATTAATTGCAGATTAGTTCAACCAAGTGCTTTACAAACTATTATTACTCTTCAATATTGCCATCCTGAGATGGTCTCTGATCTGAACTACACAATACGCTCGCCTGCTGTTCGTTACAAGCAGTTTGTTATGTACATTTTTGTGCAGTCGTTTGTGGTAATGACATTGTCATTTACCTGCGTACCATATACCTGCATCAGGGGCTGCTTCTGAAGCATGAATAAGCTTTTCTTATTGAAATTCTAATTGAGTTCAAAGTGTGTCATGTACCAGTATTTTTTAGCTGTGCTGCCTGTGACATTGGTGAATTAATGTTCATAATAAAGGAAAATTAGATAAGGACTTGAGTGATTCTTCTGTTTCAAGGGACATTTTTGAATGGAACCATATGGCAGGCTGTGCATGAATTAACACAGCTGAAGAAATTCGATGAATACTTCTATGTATAAATTATCCTCAAGTTCTTTTACATTGAAATGTCTTTGTTTGGTACCAATGTCATGCCTCACACAAAGGTTGCAAACCTTGGGGCACCAGTCAGTGCTTTAATGCAGAAATTAGCCATGGGTGGTTTATCCATTTTGATTTAATTGAAGCTGAATACCAATATAAGACTAAAGACATGCTTATTGAGGAATGCAGAGGGGAAAATTAGAGATAAAAGCAGGAAACCATAGCATTTCGCCACTCTTTAGTATTAATGGGAACATGACCGGGGGATGTTTCTCACCCTGCTGAAATAATAGAGCTATTCGGGTAAATAGAATCTTCTAATTCAAAAGCGCCAGTCATTTTACGCAGCTCGTCATCGAGAGCAGCGTGAAGCACAGTTTTAAATCCTGTTTATAATACGGGTAGTTCCGGCCCAGTAATATGATTGCCTGAGCCACGTACAAAGCCGTTACAAAATACTTCTGAATCCACACCTGAGACCGCACATCAACCGAGTTCAACATCAAAAGGGCGCACAGTCACGACCAAGGATGCGAAGAGGGTGCTCGTCGGTCATCAGAGAAATTGCTCAGCTGTCTGCGATCTTGGGTGTAATCCGTGACTTAGATCTTTTGCAATATAGCAGAGAATGTAACGCCTTGGATTAACCGCACTGTTTTTACATTTTGGCTGCCCTTTTGTTCATTTTCTAACACATCTAGTTTAACTCAATGTATAGTATGTAAATGTATAGTGAAGGCAGTGGAGATTCTACGAGAGTGCGCTCCTCTCCAGTGAGCCTATACAAGGCTAGACATCGCAGCACACTAACACACGTCCCAACATTCGCGCAATGAAAATGGATGTTAAAAAAAAGAAGTGAACAAAAGTGCAGGATGAGTATTGCCCTAAATAATTTGCCTTTTTTTTTTTAAGAACAGCTATCATTAGCCGAAGTATAATGTTCATTTTCACCACGGACGAACTTGAAAAAATTGGCCATTTTTTTCAAGTTTACAACAAATGCTTGGCCGTAACAGTGTCCCTTCAGTGCCCAGACCCAGACAACTGAGGCCCATTCGCTAAAAAGTGCCAATGTTGAGCTTTCCATACTTCTACAACGGCAATGTCCAGATTAATATTGCCAGTAATGAAGAAAAATTAAGACACTTTCTTTTTTTGCTATTGGCAACTGTTTTGATGGCTAGTCTACTGCAAAATACATTGACGGAATGATACACTTTAGTTTGTATTAATAATTATTCACTATAAATTAAAAATTCTATTAAATGCTAATGTTTCAATTTCTGTCACTTTCGGAACCATTCTATATAAGCAATATGCCTCTCACGGCCGTACGTTACATTGATTTTATCAAGACTTTGCATAACAACGCCTCATCACTGTGTTCAGTTACCCAGTCTGGAGTGGGTCAATGCCTCAGTCACACACAATCTACATACATGTAACATACTGCTTAGGAGTGTCTCTGTGTTAGACCCAGTCTGAGTGCAGTGGTGTCATCCCTAGAAGTGCAGAATCATATGCTCCAGTGAAATGGAACATGAGTCTCAGCTGGAAATTTGGCCACAGAGCACTTTTCGAGATTCTAGATGAAGCGTAGCATTGCTGATGAGATTACAGCATGGCTGTCATTTCTCCTGCCCCCTGGCCAGTGTCACGCTCAGGCTTTGGACTATGCTACCATCTTCCTCACGACCTCCAACGCTGCATTACGATGCTGTGTCAGGGTTTTACCTGTTCAAATAAAACTTCTAAAAATGCTTGGGAGAGGACAACGGCAGGAAAGCCCCCCCTTGTCGTCGAGCGTTTCACTGTTAACCTCAGCAATCTGGCGAGCTGAGCCATAATTATATTGGGCAATTTGAAAGCGGACCTTTCTACCTCTTCCTGATTTTTTGCTGGAATAACAAGCAAGCCTTTTGCATGAACTGCGACTCGTTCCCAACACTCTGTTCGGGAGGGATATGATTTGCTCACTCAGCTTCATCGCGAGGTCCTCTTGTCAGGAGAGCAATCGCAGGCTTATCAAAGATCCAGCGCCAGCATCACCCTTTTTACGATGCCTCCGGGTGCGAACTCACTTTTAGGCTAGTTTATTATCAGGCTAATGCACTTTCTTGTGCAGTGTGCCCCAATTCTCATGATAACTCAAAATTCTATCTCCCTAACACCAGGACACATCAAAATGCCAAGTGCTGTTACTCATTTACATGCCAATCTATGTCCCTGAATACACTCTGCTTGATTTTTATCCATTTTTGTACAAAATTGTATTCAAACAAAAATAGTGCATGTATCTACAGTGTATTCTGAAAATACATTTACGTTGTAGATGAAGGTCTTATGTGATGATTGAGAGGTCCAGAAAAGTTAATTATTTTGTGAATTTCATTCCTACACAATCCTTATTGTGGGAAGTTACAGGTCTTAAATATTTTGCAATAAGGCTTGATTGAGTGTGGGTACAGCCATTTCTCTTTGTTGACAAGCAGTCGATACAAAGTTTACACTCCATCAGTTACGGCTGCATTACCTTGGCCGTCCCTTGCACGGCAGTACAGGGAGGGTGGTGATGACGGAGTGGGCATCTTCTGAGCGTGCCTTCAGGGTGAAGAGGGATGGCCGTGGAGTGTGATTTTGAAAACTCATTATGGACTATTTGCAAACAGTGCATGTCTTCCTTGGCCACTCTGACAAGGCCTGACACACTTAATGCAGCGTTAGGATCTGCAAGCCATAAAAGGCATCAAATGTAACGCAGCTGTTGGCATCAGCTGCTTCTCCCTGGGCTAAGTGCTATTGACAGTGCTGACTTTAAATTCAGCTGCATTAGGCTTATGGAAATTAGAGGTGAACGTTTACATAATATGAGCAGATCTGATAATGTAGTAGCTTCTGTCAAAGTGTTGTGGTTCTGCAAACCCCATCCTTCTATTATCAAACCTGCTTATTTCAGGTAAGGGTCATGTTGGAGATGAAGTCTATTGCATAATGGGCAAGAGGCAAGGACGTCGGAAGGAAGTGCATTATTTTCCTATAACTGCATACCTATAGTTCCGAACATGTAAGCCTTGATACTTTATATCAATTTGCTACATTTGAATTCCTGACTAAATTTATTTGATACTTTGTGTTACGTCGTCGCACACATCAAATTCGAAGGCTAACATAGACACAGACACCATGTTTATTTTTATTATATAATTATTAATATCTTTGGCAAGTATGGTGATAATTAAAAGTTGGAGAAGACGATCCGATCGCTACTGTCCGAGTGAATGTCCTGGAGTCAGTAACTGCAGCTCTTGTATAGAATTGAAACTCTTGCACATAACAATGGATATTTCAGCTGTTTCTAAACGTGTTTTTAACATTGGCATCAGCAAATAGTCTGTAAATAAATCCAATATTTTGGACAAAAACACAAAATTACTTTTTTTTTTTTTTAGCTGCGCATGGAGGTATAAGTGCAATAAACAACTCCATGCCGGTCATAATACGAAAATACCTGCATGCACAGACAACGTGTTTGCGTTTTCTGATGAATTTGTATCTTTGGCAACAAAAGCTTATTGTTTTTGCATATCTTAAACTTTTCAGGCCTTTGGTTTTTTTTGAAAGAACATGTTGATTGGATAACGCTTTGCAAATTTCCCTGCAAATTTTAACCCGGTGAGAGCAAAGCTCGTTGCCAAATAATAACAATACATTTATTGTAATACATTGAGCTGGGGCCTATTGCACAAAGGCAGGATAAGGGATTAGCTCAGGATCGGCACGGGATTAGCCTGATCTCAAGCCCCATTTCGGTTGCACAGAGCGTGTGAGCTAAGCCATGGCACTAGTTACTATGGAAACAAAGTCTGGGGAGCTAGCCAGCTCCGGAGCAAGCTTACGAGCTAGCTAAGCTCCTGTCTTCAGGCAATTTCACCTCACCTCATTCTGCAGTCACCCAAATTGAAAATCAATGTCCTTAACAGTCATTCTGAATTGTCCACTACACATTGCTATCTCAATTATAATAGGCCCATATTTTAGAAACTGGTGACCATTGATGTCAGTAAAATAGCCAATATTTGATTATTATATTCAAGTATCCATGTATCCAGTGACCATCACAGTTCAATCAGTCCCCTTTCCATGTCACATTTTAATCATATTTAGAATCCGTCATTATCAGATTTGTTCTTATTCCCCAAGTTGAGACTTCCATCAGAGTACAAAATGAGCACTGCTGTATGAAGTAGATTACCGTGTTTCAGCGCGGTCTTAAATCGCTGCGGTAACCCCCTACCTACAGCACTGCTGCTACTTTTCTCCGTCTTAATTCAGATTGCGACGGGTAAGGTAGAGTCGTTGCCTTAAGAGCTGGACACGAGTGCAGTGTCGCTCGCTTCGCGATACTGGAATCAAACATTTTCAGGAGGCTCCTTGACGTAATTTTCTGATGCTAACATTCTACTTTTTAATTTGAGTATGCCTCCATCAGAGGTGATTAAACGCAGAAAGTAAACTCAACTAATCTGCAACCATCTCCTAGAGTGGACTATCAATTCAGTTTGTACAGGACAAAATAAAGTTCACAGCAAAAGATTGAAGCCGATATGAAACATTTGTGTGCTTCCGTAAAGTTTTTAGATGACAATATGTGTTTGCAGTTGTCGTGAACTTGTCACACATAGACTCAAGCCAACTCCGATTCGCAAGACTTTAAGTCTGTCTGACAGCAACGGCTTATCTCGTTCACGGTAACGCCGAAGTGCATCAGCTACTCCTTTTTAACGGCATTGAAACACCTCCCGAGTTTACTCTCACTTTAATACTCCTCTCAAACGCCTCGCACCATTCAGACAGAAACTAAAGGAATTGCAAGCAGAGGCATTTCAGCGATCCCATCGTCCCTCTGTTTGAACGTAGTCTTTGAGTGTTGCTGGCGCATGCGTTTGCTGCAGTTACTTAGTGTCCATGGTGATGATCAGCGATTCTGTGATCGATCTCGGTGTCTAATTGAGATAGCCGAGTGCGCGCACTCAGCAGGATCAGCGGCAACGGGCTTCACTTAGCCAGTTCTCCTCCACCCGCTGTTGGCTTTGTGCAATCAATTAAGCCAGCCACGCGCTGTTTGGGATATGGCAATCCTCGCTTTGGCGTTGATCCAGGATCTCAGGATCCGACTTTTGTGCAATAGGCCCCTGTTCTGTGAAATGTTGTGGTAGCTGGTTATTTGTTGTTACTTGTAAGCTATTGTTCTTTTAACAGCCTGAACCTGCTGCAAAGCAGCGGTCGCCTTGCACTGCGGCACCACCCGTGAGATTTTACAGCGCAACATAGCCAATTTTCAAATACTGACTAAACCCTGACGGTCCACTAATTCATCACAGGGAACACTCACCATTCACTCATACACTCACCCTCATGGGAAATTTTGCACCTCCAATTTGCATGATTTGCATGTGTTTAGATTGTGGGTGGAGACCAGCAGAAACACAGAGAGGCCATGTTAACTTCTCACAGAAAAGGCCCCAGAACTTTCAAATCCACAATCCTTTTCTAAATAACTAAATCCTTGCCATGAGGCCACATCACTACCCACTGCACCACCAAGCTACCCTTTTATTGATGTATTCATTGTTTTTTTTTTGGGTATCTGGTGACCCCCCTAGTGGTTGGAGGCTAATTTAATTTTAAACAGGTTAAATAGGGGTCGGTCCAATGCATGTTCTCTATAACACAGCTCCCCAACTCGTGATCCTTCAGGGCCTGGAGCTGCCCATTTTCTACCCTCTCTTCACCTGGGAGTCAAGTGTGATGACAGACCAGCCTAGCTGTGGCAATAATCATTCATTTAATTGCTAGGAAAGAGAGAAAACCAGGGGGAGTCCTGTTTTATAACATAGTCAACACTGTCCTTCTCAAGTACAGCATTTCAGTAACAAAAGATCTGGTGACTTAAATCTTTAATAATTGTGGCTTATACCCCTGTTTCCAATATCAGTTAAATTCTGAATCTCACATTGCACAGGACCTCTGGTGAAGCTTCTTTGCGCCTGATCGGTTTTGGCTATCATTCACTTGTCATTAATAAGCCATTATAATATTATAATCATTCTTTTTTATATTCGGTATCTTCCATTAATCTCCACCCGAGACTAAACCCCCAGCTGCACTTGGCAATGACATGCTAAATTAAATTTTTATTAATGAAGTCATTTGTGGTTTGATTAGTTGACTTGGGTGGCATTTTTCACTCAAAAACAATGAGAAATAGAACCCAACAGTAATTAATTTAGTTGTCTTTAAGATTCTTGGAACTATACAGTATGTGTGCATTCACTGTAAAATAAGGACAATGAAATTCCCAAGAGAGTGAATTGTTTCATTTATACGGCTATGCGCCAGTGATAACTGTGGCTGGAGGCATTCTATTTTCAGGCTGTCCTTCAGTCCATCCGTCCGTCCGTCCCATTCCTGCAAACAAAATTTTTCAGAAATGCCCTGAAGGAATTTATTCAAATTGATCATAAATGTCCACTTGGATTTAAGGATGAACTGATTAGATTTTGGTGGTCAAAGGTCAAGGACACCGTTACCTCAAGTCCGTCGCATTCTTGTTCTCCATAAACTTTTAATGGGGCCATTTATTAAAACTGTTCACACTCATACAATTTCACAGCTTGAAATATCAAACTTGCTGTTTAGCTGCATGTTGGGAAAGGTTTATCATTTTCAAGTTTTCTTGATCTCTTCATTTTAGATTCTATAGACTTTCATAAACTTTCATAAGCTCTCATGCACCCACAATTTGATTGCCTGGCAAGAGACTCCAAACTCTCAGTACAGCTTCAGACTGTCTTGAAGGATAGATGATGATGTTTCTCTGGCCGTGCCCCACATTTTTTCTTTCTCTATCTATCCTCCATGAAACTCCATTCGTTTACCTAGACTTGCAACTTTCCAGCTAGAGCCTTCACACTTGCTTCACACTTAAGACTCTTCCATAGGATGGATTTTGATGTCTCTGCCCTCTCACCATGCGCACACCGACGTAGAAGCACGGAGTTTACCAAATGGATGACTTTGATCATTCATAACTTTTGAACTGTTTTTCACAGAGAGAAGGGGAATAGGATGTTGGACTTAGGAAAGGATTGCATGTTAACTAATGGAGCCCCACCCCCATTGCTGATTGGCTCAGCTTTTACCCTTCGTTACTGTTCCTACCTGATATCATTTGTATTCATGTCTTGTTCAATTCTTTAGCTATAAATGTTGCTGGATGTGGATGATAGCTAGGATACTGCTGTTAGGTAGCGAATTTTCCGACCTGTTTCCATGCAGCATCAGCCAAAAACTGGTAAAGTAAGTATGAATTGTGGGTGTAGATCATTATCTAGCAAGTTGAATAGTTTAAACGGAGGTACCGATAACAAAATCTGAAAATGAGAAGTCAGCCTGAGTGACAGGTGGGGCAGTTTTTCCTTGTGTTGGCCAGCAATAACGTTGGAGCTAGCTAGCTAAGCAGTCTGTCGCTGGCTGGCTGCCACAGCTGGGGGTAGTTAGCTAAGTTACTTTACAAGGGGATGGTAATCTAACTCTAACGTACACCATCAGTTGTTTTGTTGCGTACCGATCACTAAATCTGTCAGATTAGTTGACAGTTCCACTTATTTTATGCATAAAGCAAAAAAAAAAAAAAACTGTCCAAAACAGTTCGTCTAAGCCACGAACATTCACTTATTGTCCACACCGGCTAAGCATCAATGCCTCTTTTTGTGCGAGGCAATATCTTAAACAGGAAACTGCAACATTTTCATTGATTACAAAGCTGCAAGTGATTGGGCATAGCTGAGTTTTACTTTGAAAGTTGAGTTGACCATCAGCTTGACTGTGTTCTGTATACCTCAGAATATCATAGATGATGTACAACGTATATTCGAGTGCTGCCAAGGTCAGAATGCAAGATATTTTTTTCTTCTGATCTGTAACCAGAATTTCAAGCTAACAAACTAGGCACTATGTTATGTCTGTGAGTCCAAGACAGTATGTATTTGGACCAGCTATCTATTTTCCACATGAAAGGATGGTAAAGGAAAATGCTTTTTGAAAGAGAACTCTTTGATGTGCTTAAGGCACAGGAGCTTGTCTGCCCATAGGTAATGGTCTGTTTTAATGGAAATGTACATTGTTTCTCCTGTTCCCAGTGCCGGATGTATAGTGAAACTCTGATTTAATGGACTGAGTCATCAGTCACTCAGCTTCAGAGAATGGAGGTTGTATTTAAAATGGAGCATAGCTTGTGGACAAAAAATAGCAGAGATACACAGAGGTAGCATAGGGTCTCTGCACAAGTTTGCACAGAGTCTCAAGGAAAGGAAGACTTAGCACAGAATCTCAGCATAAAGTTACCTGACTTCCGGCATGAAATTAACAAAAAGTTGCAGCCCTGAGTTAAGAAATAGTCATGACGCAGATTTATCGGGTCTCCGCTCAGATTTAGCACAGATTATCAACTAAGACAGCACAGAATCTCAGCATAGAGTTAGCTGACTCAGTCTTGGCACATATTGTAATTGAAGACCTGGGTGCAAGAAGTACTTTAGTCACAAAATGACACTTTTGAGATATTAAGGGTCAAAGTTTTGAAAACATGCTGCAGATACTTTTTTTTAAAAGATAACATTCAGTGGCGCCTGCTGCTAGTCCCGGGGGTTATACAAAGTAGACAGACATGTTTTTGTGGAAAAATAATGCTTAATTACGAAAAAAACAAGAAAATCAGTTTCGGACTTTGGTACTTCTTACCATAAAATGCCTGGACTTCAGTACTAATTGCCATAAAATGCATGGACTTCGGTAGTTTTACCACAGGAATGCCATTTCAATCATTTTCTGATTGCCAAACAGTCATTTTTGCTACGCTCATCACATGACACATACTAGCAGCTGATTGGACAGTCATGGACTCAGGCACTTGTTCCTGATGACGTCAAGGACTTGAATACTTCTGCAAAGACTTGAGTATTTCTTGCACAAAAATTCAGTAGATTCAGGGAAGGCCGTATATCAGTATTGAGGACTTGAGTAATTATATTTGGAATTTTTTGGCTTTAAATGATGCACATGACACTCTACTTCATGGTAGTAGAGTCAGCTCATTTTTTGGAAAATGTGACTTAAGTACTTCTTGCACCCAGGTCTTCAATTAGCATTGAGTCTAGGCCACAGTTAGGAAATAGTCTTGGCACAGAGTTATCATAGGGTCTCAGCTCAGATTTAGCTCAGAGTCAGAGGTGAAACATTACTTATTTTGTCTTCATATTTTTTTTCAGTTGAATGCAGATTAAAAGGGATTTGCAAATCACTGCTTACTGCCACTCCTATTTCTCATTGTTTTTATTTACATTTTGCTCATTGTCCTAAATCATCTGGAATGGAGGTTGTATTTAAAATGGAGCACAGCTTGTTGAGATAGTTCATGCAGACAACTCAAGACATGCCATTTTTTTTTATTTAAAATCAGATGATTTGCAACACAGTGCTGATACCTTTTAAATTGGCTCAACAATATAAATGGTAATTGAAAAGAAAATGATACTCTTTTCACATACCAATACTGTTCACTGATCTCTTTAAAATAGTTGGGGCAGGGGGAGCTTCTTGCAAATTTTTTGATGTTTTGAATGGCACGTGTGACATGATGTTCAACATTGAACCTGAAAATATGTAGTAACGTAGTAACAATCATCAATGATATGTAGAATTGAACTGAATATGAAATGTGAGTCTTTCAGTGGTTATTTGTGGAATGAGAAAAAAAATGAATCTAAATTGTTATTCATTAAGGACAAAAATACTTTGCTGAAGTTTCTACATTAGCTGCATAAGTTGTGACTGAGTCCCTCATGGTAGGAAAATAGTTTCAGTGACAAATGGCACCGAAACAGTACTGTTGAGCAGGATTTATAAAATGACATCTATTGTTATTATCTTTTTTTGTTCAGTGTATCACAGGGTATGAAATTAAACGGATAGGAGGTGATTCTGGAACATAATCTTTCATGTTCAGATCTCATCTTCAAAGAGATTGGTGCATTTCAGTCTCAGCTTGGTGCGTAATGATTGGAATAGTAGGCCTACTTCAGTTTTCATGCTCAGAGATTGTTGAATGAGTCATGGAATCACCTACGTTGGCAGAGCATAGCTGCTTATCATGTTTTAGTGTATTCTGTGTCATATTTATAGATGAAAGCACGTTCAATTCTGTGTTGCGGATTTTCTCTGATGTTGTGGCAAGGTGAAAATGATTAGCTATAAGCATGAAGATAGAGAGTTTCAGGAATAGTGCTGACAAAATGTTTTTTTTTCCCCTCAATCTCCCTCAGTTCCAGTGCTGATAATTTCCATAAAACTGTATTAAAATGAACTGTAATTTTGGCCACATTTTAACAGTACAGTTTTGAAAAAGATTTTCTACATTTTGGACATAGTGTGATGTGTAGTATGCAGTTGTGTTGCAGAATTCTGTATTGCTCAGTGAATATTGTTCATCAATTTCTGTCACTTTACCTCTGTCTAAATATGTGCCACATTAATTGTAAAGCCATAGAGGATGGGGACCAGCACCAAAGGGACTCCTCTGTTTAACAAAATGCTGTTTTAAATGAAGAGTGCCCTTTGTTATGGGGACTCACCTTTAGCCAGGTTCCACACTGACTGTGTATGGCACTGATGATGGATATGTTGGGAGGTAGTACAGTTATTCTAAAATTTTATTCACTAAGTATGCTTTACTAACAAGATAAGCTACTCTGTTGACTTCTGCATTTGCTGATGCACATCCTGTTAGGGAAACTGTCTAACCTGCAGTTAATCTGCAATTTTGCATCAAAATGAAGTGTTTTATTTCTTGTCGTATCTTTGCGAGGAGCACTGGCCACAACTGATAGTGCTTAGTGCTTTCAGAATTCATGTAATGTTAATCAAGAAAAAAGATAAATTATTACTATATAGGGATGCCTTGTGCCTTCTCCATTTCTGACTCAGCAGCCGCTAGAGTCGGAACCATACCACATACTTACCCCAACTTATAACGTTCCCCTTATCCCTAATGCAAATGAAATGAAGACGCACTCACCAAACTACATTGCATGTTCTATATATATATATATATATATACGTATCAGTGGTAGCTCGTGAACTGGCAACAGGGAGGCTCAAACAATCCCTTAAAATTAATGATTGGTCACGACCTGTTTTCAATCATTAATTTCAGTTACCATTACAAAAACTCCGAAAACTCTCAACATTATCAGATGTGGCCAATTTTCATTTATAACGCATACCGATTACGACTCCGGATTTTCATTTTCATGGAAGCAATGCATGTGTCTCATGATCGTTCAAATGAAATAAGATCATTTGAAACGTCTTAATGCAATTCCATTGCTTCCAACCCCTCCGTGCGCAAGGACTTCTGTGCGAGAATCTCTTACATACGCGTTGATTGAATAATTGCTGACTACAGCAGAGGAAAGTAAATATGCCACTTAAACTCAATCTGAATGCGTAAGAGTTGACAGGTATGCATTATAAATGAAAACTGGCCACACCTGATAATGTTGAGAGTTTTCGGAGTTTCTGTAATGGTAATTTAAATGAATGATTGAAAACAGGTCGTGACAAATCATTAATTTTAAGGGGACCTATAACTAAGCAAAATGACAATTTTGGTTCAAAATTTTTAGTTTTGAGGTGAGAACATGAAGTGGTCCTTCAAATAGTCTGTAATATGGAGTCGTGTTCCGAAGGAAACATTCGTCATGAACATTGTCTTCAAGGCTGGAACAGCTGTGAGTGTGGTGACTTTCAATGATGGCCAACGGGGAATTGCTTCCATTCTTATGAAACTTGGCATAAATGCAGGGGCACGTTCAATGAAAGGCTATCACGAAATGGACAGAAAACGTGAAACAGAGTGAAACACGCACTAGAACTTGAAAAAAGAAACAAATAGACGCTCGACAAGCACGTAAAACTAGGGAAGAAACACAGATTGAAGAAGACCCACATGGAAAGAATCTATATGAACATATTTGCGTGTATATGCAACCTATATGCCGCATATATGCAGCATATATGCACATATATGCCGCATATAGGCCAAATTCAGGTACATATATGTGCTTATAGAGGGCATATAGGTCTCCTATATAGCTCATATACCCAGTGGCAGGTTCTGTTTGTCATACCTATTGTATAGCTCATATCTCACTTTTGCAACTGTCATACATGATGCCTAGCTCATATTTTTATTCTCAAGGTAATATCTGCATATTAGTCCAAAGTCCCTGACAGAAATAACAAGAATTTCACGCAATAACTTATTAATCGCATGTGAACACGTGAAATTGGCATCACATTTGATCCTAAATACATGTTGACATGTGACAACGGCATGTTATGAGTAAACCAGTCATTATAAACTATGGCAAATGAGAGGAAACAAAAAGCTATGATATCAACACAAATATTTAATACTATTCGATACATTTTTTTCCTGAAACATTAACAAGGTCACCAATTCTTTCTTGACCATACCTATTTCCATTCTATGAAGATTGAGTTGAGTATTGTGGAAGAGAAGGAAATGTATAAAAACAAAAATGTTTGATTATGTTTATTTCATCAATTAAGCATTTTTTCAAGTTTAAGTCACTGCCAGATTCACCACATTAGATAAAATTGGATTCACATCATTACAGCTCATACATATCCACTGAAAGGTTACACACTACACTGTTACATCTACCAAATGGCAATGTTTTCTATCTTGTCTGTAATGCAGTTTCTAGATAAATATGGCTCCGAGGTCCTTAGTCTAAATGTAGCAAAATAAAACAAAAATAACAAAATAAAAGTACACAGATGAACATACATTCAAGTAAACATGCCTTTCAAAAGTCATTTTCATCCCCACATCTATTTGAGCATTTCACTGTGGTTAATGAATTTGAAGACAAAGTCTACATTTCTGTTCACAGTTTTAATGAACAGACACTTGTCTTTTATCTGAGATGCTTGTGTGGCAACTAAAGGTCCTAGACTTTTTCCTACAGGGATGAAATAACAAGGATTCTTAAATTCCCACACGGAAAGAACCATAAATAAACATATAGGTTTTAATCCCCGCCCAGTGGTCGGCAGCTCTTTTCAGAAGTAGCGCGCAACTGGCCAATGCGCTACAGGGATGCAAATTACGAAGGGCCTGCTGGGAAGGGTTATGTAGATTAGAGTTCCTCTAAGCGCGTCCTGTTGGTCAGACGGCCGCTGATAAATTTGATTCAGACTTACAGTTTACTATAAATTTTCTTCGTCCTCGTTCTGAGTTCACGACATTGCGGATGGAAAACTTCTATCAGAAGATCATCACAAGAGCGGGGGCTTTAGAGAAGTACCATGAATTAATAGTACTTCCCCAGATTGTCAACAGGAGGCCACCTAATGACGCTTTCCCACGGAAATTAGCGGGTCGACCCGCTTGCAATCGGCACTTGGCTCCTTTCCCATTGGCAAAAAAAAAAAAAAAACCGGGTCTATTCCCAGACTTGGTCCTGGGCACCCACTGTCTCTGCTGGTTTTTGTTCCAGCCACAATTTCAACCCCAGATCTTTAACGAGTTGCAATTTTTTCTTAACTGCACTACCCATACTCATATGGATTGTTTACACTGTTAAGCCACATTGTCAGAAACAGCTATTTGAGCTGTAGCTGAAGAGCTGCAGGATTAATCTTTTCCAACCCGCAAAATGAGTAGCGCTCAGTTTGCAACAGCTGAATGACCGGCATCAGCATCCTCTTTCCGACTCATGAGCCGCTTTCCCACTGAAATTAGCGGGTTGACGCGGGTTTTTTAAACGCGGGTCGACCCGCTTACAATCGGCATTTGGCTCCTTTCCCATTGGCAAAAAAAGCCGGGTCTGTTCCCAAGCTTGGTCCTGGGCACCCACTATTTCTGCTGGTTTTTGTTCCAGCCACAATTGCAATCCTAAATCCAGCTATTTGAGCTGTTGCTGAAGAGCTGCATTATTAACCTTTTCCAACCCGCAAAATGAGTAGCGCTCAGTTTGCAACAGATGAATAACCGACGTCAGCATCCTTTTTCTGACTCATGTAAAGATAAAGCTCCAGTAAATGATTAAAACCATACCTGGTTATAAACGTAGGACATTTAAGTTTACTTTCACACCATTATATTGACTGAAAACATTAATTTTATTTTTGTATTTTAAGGTAAATTTCAATTGAATGTCTGCAAAGAAGTAGCCTATCCCACTCAGGAAACAGTTCCGTTAACTGATGGTAATCAAAATGTTCGACATTAAACGATGGTTCTTTTTTAGATATAGCGAGAAATAATACATCTTTACCTTTCTTGTTAAAGAAGGACAATACTGTGGTGGTTTTTAGTTTTATACTTACGGGTTCAGCCTTCTCGTATCCTCGGTCATATGGCGAAGCAAATGTAATGGCTGGCTGCCCGTGCGTGCAAGCATCTCTAGTCTTTATCAAAACCGTTTCGGGAGAAAATTTAATATGAACGCTGCATACGGAGGCTGCGCCAGGTTCGTTAATGCGCAATAAAGGTAACCACAATGTCTTACTAAAGCAAGGAAATGACGCAAAAGCTCCTTTTTTAATCGAAAATATTGCTTGGTTAAACAAACAAGGAAGGTGAGCTGAAGAATTTAAGTAAAAACGTAAATTAGCGGGTTGACCCGGTCTGGCGTTTCCACTGCAGCCCGATCGGAGCCAAGCCGATTGAAGGCAATTTTAACCCGCGTCGCTTGCCGAGTCGTTTGACACGGGTCGATGCGGGTCGGTGAGCCTTTCCCACTGCCACCAAAAGCCGATTGTTAGCGGGTTTAAACGGGTTTTTTGGCCAGTGGGAAAGGGGTAATGTAAAGATAAAGCTCCAGTAAATGATTAAAGCCATATCTGGTTATAAAGGTAAGACATTTAAGTTTACTCTCACACCATTATATTGACTGAAAACATTAATTTTATTTTTGTATTTTAAGGTAAATTTCAATTGAATGTCTGCAAAGAAGTAGCCTATCCCACTCAGGAAACAGTTCCGCTAACTGATGGTAATCAAAATGTTCGACATTAAACAATGGTTCTTTTTAGATATAGCAAGAAATAATCTTTCTTGTTAAAGAAGGACAATACTGTGGTGGTTTTTAGTTTTACACTTACGGGTTCAGCCTTCTCGTATCCTCAATCATATGGCGAAGCGAATGTAATGGCTGGCCGCCCGTGCATGCAAGCATCTCTAGTCTTTATCAAAACCGTTTCGGGAGAAAATTTAATATGAAAGCTGCATACGGAGGCTGCGCCAGGATCATTCATGCGCAATAAAGGTAACCACAATGTCTTACTAAAGCAAGGAAATGACGCAAAAGCTCCTTCTTTAATCGAAAATATTGCTTGGTTAAACAAACGAGGAAGGTGACCTGAAGAATTTCGTAAAACGTAAATTAGCGGGTTGACCCCAGTCTGGCGTTCCAATGCAAGCCGATCGGAGCCGAGCCGATTAAGGGCGATTTTAACCTGGGTCGCTTGCCGAGTCGTTTGACTCGGGTCGACGCGGGTCGGTGAGCCTTTCCCACTGCCACCAAAAGCCGATTGGTAGCGGGTTTAAACAGGTTTTTTGGCCAGTGGGAAAGGGGTATAATGTGGAAAAAGCTTAAATACTCGTACATAATTCCCTAATTGGATCTCCCAGATTCAAGCGCGATTGGAACTACCAAACGGCAAAAAAAAAAAAAATTTGTTTTAATATAGGGCCACATATAGGTTTCGCATATATGTGACATATAGGTACATATATGTACCTATAATATGTGAAAACGGCCAATTTTATGTATGTCGCATATATGCAAAACCTATATTTGGCCCTATATTAAAACCTATATGTTTATATAGGTTCTTTCCGTGTGGGGAGGGAGTTACTTATGAGGCTGGTGCCTTTTAAGGAGGTAAAAAAATCCGAAAAACCACTTAATACAAGATACTAAATGTACTCCTCCTGAGAACATTACTGTCAAACTTCGATCACATTATTACTGCCGCACTAGAATAACGTTTTTCTAAAAAATACAGATTTTCAACAAGAAAATACAGATTTCTCAGCAACTATGCATCCAATTAACTTCATATTTGGCAGTTTTCTTAATTTTGTGATGATCTATGTCTGTACAGAGCTCTTTTAGCAATATGCACCTCTGAATATGAGTAAATCAAAATATGCATATTTAATTAGCTATTTCCCGCCGAAATTGATTTAGGTGGGTCAAAATCAATACTAGATCATAGAAACCTGGGAAAGAAGCTCTTTAGTGACATTAGGAATGTTTTTTCCTTCACATTACAGCTGAAATTATAACCAAACATTGTTTAGTTAACTCACTAACTGTGTTTCTCTAGGTATCTATATATTCATTAAAACAGCCGTTGCCATGGCAACCACTGATGTGATGCAACAGAAACTCAGTGTTTTAAGTTGCAATTTCGAATAGAATTATTTTGATAATAATTCTTAGTTTAAAAAGTGAATATCTTGGAAAAATGTTTGCTTAAGTCTCCTTAAGGGATTGTTTGAGCCTCCCCTGTTGCCAGTTCACGAGCTGCCACTGATATATAATTACTTTATAAATCAATAAATTCATAAATCGTGTTCAAATAAATACTGTTTTCTAGGGTGGTTGGGCTAGTGCACAATATGGCTATGGCGAGCACCGCCTAGGCCCAATACTGGCTACTCCCCTAGGCAGTTGCACTTATAGTAATTACTCTCCAGCTTCATTTCATGGACTTGTGCTAATTGCTAAATCCCTTGCTTGATAATGGGCAAATATTCATCATTTCAAAATATCTGCTGCAGCATATAGTTGTTGTCCTGCTTTCTAAAGACCAAAACTAAATGAACAGAGGGGAGATGCGTGCCAACACGTCCCCAGTCAGAGCTCAGACTGCTGGCTATGTTTTTGCTTTTATGCTCAGTTTGATACGCATCTCCTCTCAATAACAACCACTGCTGGGTTTTTTCGCAAGAGCACGGGGACATGAGTTTGCGTGCCTTTTCATCTGTGTTTTCATTTGAGACTTACTGCTCCTCCCTTGAAAGCTGAGTTTGTTTCTGTCAGAGCAATTTAATGAGGTCTAAAATGTGTTTCCCATTGTGTTTGCCCTGGTATCAAACAGCAAGACGGAACACATCAACTATTCCTCCCACACTTGCTATTGAGTGGCTCACATATTTCTTAAAGTGATATCACAGCCTGAATTCTCTTGTAAACAACTGAATTATTTATTCTTTTATCATAATAATATCATCTCAAGTTGCATGTAAAATGCTCTGTTAATCAGAGAGGGCTTTAATACTTAAAAATAATTCATGGGCACACTGTCAGTCAGTTGAAAAATGCAACAATTCATTTTCATTGATCTTTCTTCTGGGAAATTTGATCTAGATTCTGAGAGCGGAATGGGAATTTAATTTGTTGGCCATAATCTGCTCACCATGTGCCGAGTGTGGGCGACGGTCTGAATAGAAGCCAGATATTTTCAGAGGCAAAATAAGCACCAAACAGCTGGGAAACTACAAATCCTACCTGGCATTGCTAAATTATTCAAACTGAACACACAAGCATGGGTCTAGCGTTAAATTTAAAAAAAAAAGAAGAATTATCATAGATCTAAGTCTTTTCCTTTGTAGTTTCGCTATAAAGTCATCCCTGGATACTGAACTTTCCAAAGTACGTTACTTTCGGTTAATTTTTAGATGATTTGATTTAATGGTTGACAAGATTCAATAAATTCTGCCTATCTGTAATTTTTGCTTTTTCACATAATTGGTACGTTTTCAAAATTTATATTTTTTCCCCCACTTCAATGTCAATTAAAAGTGTTTTTCAGTGTAACTACTGTCTTCATATTTATATGCTGTAATAAAAATGGCATGTCAGGCATGACATTCTTGCCACATTGTTATGATACTGACCAGGAATCAAATGCAAGGGCAGAGTACAATCCAACAGTATGGTTTATTGATAGTAATACGGTAACAGTGGGATGGAACCCAGTAGAGGATAGCACAGTTCATTTCACATTATGGGCAAAGCCCTGCAGGCATTCCCAATCTCCAGCCAGTGGCTTTTCTGAATGACTGCCCGATGGAATGCACACTTCACCAGAGCAGAACTCTCTGAAGTCAGGGAGTAGCTTAGGAGGAATGCGGTTCCAATCCTAATGACCACAGAAGCATTGGGAGCTTGTTCCTAATAAACTGGACAGAGAATCATACTGGGAATGGATTAACAGGAACGTGGTCCCACTCTGGGAGATCGCGTGAAAGGCTTGGGGCCTTTTTTGTATTGACTGAATTAATAAGGAAACATCCATAAATTACTATCATTGAAGGTTACATTATTTTCAAAAGACAAAGAGTTTTACTTGTAAATATTGACTGGTTCTAAGGCTATGTAGCAAATTACAATCCAGCAACTTGTGACTAAAAGGAGGGGGTATATACACACGTCACAGATAGAAGGGGTGAGGTAACTATGAAACAAGACACGGCTGGGGATAAGGGAGCACGCAAGATGCAAACCAATCAATGGAGACATTATTTCTTATAGACAGGCAAGTTAGTGAATGGGAGGAGACACAGGAGGCGTTCACACCAGGGTTGTGACACACAGATTAAAAGGAAATCACAGGAATCGTCCTTGAGAGCTTTGCCGACGGACATATAAAAGCCAAACATATCTTTTAAATTGTGTCAAATGATATGATCATTCAATACAAAATTGAAAGTTCCCTTTAGGTTGTCTTGTCTCTTCAAGCATGCTACTGCTGGTTTATTTTCAAGGAGATATAAAGCACCTGATTTGGTCCTATTTAAAAGCTTACACTTGAACAGAATTATGAGAGTTGGAGTATATGAAATGAACTTCTGTGATCACCAGAGACTAGCTTGGTGATATTGTGTATATAAGAGGGAGTAGACACTATTCAAAAGTTACTTTGCATACTGCTATGTACTCAGCTCAAAAGTAATGACAGCAATAACAGCAAATGACCTATGCTGTATTATTTTCGCAGAGCTAAAACAGATTTAGGGTTTCCACACAGCTGAGCAGTGTGACAGTAAAGTACTTGCAATAAGATGGCTGGTGTTCCCTTCAGCTTCCCAGCTGCTTTACTCTTTTGGGGTTAAAAGTCCCATCTTATGCTGTTTTTTTGGCAAATTGCGTCCTCAACAGGACAGCTGGCGATGACGTAGCAGCCTAAAAATTCAGTCTTTGAGGGATGCATCTTACGCTTTCGGAAACAGCCATTTTAGCTGTACTCTACAAATGGTGTCTTGGTGACATCACAGAAAATTCACACGTGACTGGCAAAGACTGATAGCAACGAAGAACAGTAATGATGGCTTGGACACAGACAGCAGGGGAACAGTGGAGGTGGCACAGAGGTGGGGACATGGGCCGGGAACTATTGCCTGTCTCTGGTTTTTATGCAACAACGGGAGCCAAATCAAAATGGCCATGTAAAGGCACATGTCAACCCAGTAGTTGGACAATGGAAACCATTTATATGGTGATCTGATTGCTGATAAACAGCACACCTTCAGAGGAGACCATGGAATTATATAGGTTTTACAGCATGTGATCTGCATACCATAGCGCCACCAGCATCTGTTGTGCCACTGGGAAATGGAGTTCTCCAGGCCTCTCGATGACTCCGCCCTGCACCATGGCGGCCATCGCGGATCAGCTGAAGTCATTTCAGACTCACGGGAATCCCTGTCACTGTGAGGGATTATTTCGGTACTATTGATTTAAGTGTCCACATAGTGGATTAATTCTTCGAGAGAGAAAGGGCCCTTGCTGACAGTCATTTTACAAGTGGCTTTCATCCCATTAATGATGATTTCAGAAGTACTGACCAAGCAGCTTTATTCACGTTATCACGGAGATGGCACTGTCTCCCTGGCCACGTGTTTATGGCACTTCCTAAATAAGGTTACAAGGTTCTCTTTTTGTGGATTCACCATAAGGCATTTCTCTGGCTTGCCTCCATAAATTTATGGAAGATAAAACTCTCTATTAGCTGTTTATAGGGTGCACGAAAAGGGAGAAACTAAAGAAAAGAACTAATACAAATTTCTCAGTATAAACCTGAAGACCTCGCAAACAAACCCAGAGCAAATACTCGCTAGTTGTAACAGATTCTCATGTATAGATGACAATCAAACGGGGAGCGAGTTCCACTTCTGCATATATATATAGACTGAACGCAAGTGCTGCGAATCATCAATTAACCAGCTCTGGTAAGGCAGACACCTGGATAGGAATTCGATAGCTGTGTGGCCAAAACTAATCAGTAACCCCAAAAACGAGTAAAAATAGAAGCGCACCCCTCACAGAACAAAGAAATCAAACAATCTCCCCAAAATCATGACAGTACATATTTAAATTAAATGCTTTTTGGACTGCAATGAGTGGGGAAACATTGCAATTTTATTTCAACGCAATAGTCAAGAACAAAAAAAAAATGGATTGAGTAGGACTTCTCTTTCTACGTTTTTATTTAAATGTCTGAAACATACGCTTCGGAATTACTGACACCCCTTTGATTAATATTTCCAGGAACATTCCCTGTAGAGCAGGACTCTCCAAATCCAGCCCTCGAATCCAAATACAGTCCTGGTTTTTCTTCCTTCCCAGCTGCTTTTCACTCTATGCAGTCGCATGTGTACATGGTATGCATTACCAATGAGTTTAATTTTGGTCCCTGGTGATCACAATAGACAATTACAGCATAATCCCAGTCAGGGCCGTCGAGGGGGGGGGTGCGAGGCCCTGTGCCGACTTGATGCACAAGGCCCTGCTCACGTGCACGCGCATTAATCATGTCAGGTTGCAAGCATATAGCTGTTCTAGTTATACCCGGTGAAATGACATGCATTTTTAGACTAAAACAGCATTATTGTGGCAATAATTTCAACTATGATTTTTTTTGGATATCATTATCTTTCAAAGGTAAAAAGATCAACTGCACAATGCTTTTATCATCAAATCAGCACAGCTTTCACTTTATATTGGCATTTTGAAGTATGACAGTGCGTCACGAATTACAATTCAACGAAAACTAATACCTAATGGCTCACACTCACTGGTGACAATCGCTTATTTTGACTAATTTCTATGGAAAAATCTCAGATTAACAAAGGCGTAGTATCCGCTGACACCCGCGACAGTTTAACATTTGATTACGATGCAGTATATTTTCTCATACAAGTCAGTCACAAACGCTCTGCTGCAGTAGGGGAGAGCCGCCTTGATTGTAACGCGTCACAATTGTAACGTGCACGTTTTCTCTTGATTGGTCAATGCGGTCGTGATGTCATCACATCAGCATGTGATGAGTACCGTAATACACGTGCCCGGGAAGTTGCAAGTCTTTTCACACATGCTGCAGGGAGATATCGCCAGAGAAGTTGGTTTTCCACAAAGTAAGTAAAAATTCACTCCCACGGTATTTTTTGACTACAGAATTTTTCTTTAATGTTACAGAGCTAAAATCCTCTTGGGTGTCTGTATGTATATGTTCGTTACTAGTCTGCATTGTTTTAACACATTATGATTGTTAGGTCTGTTCTGTAAACAACGCCAAATGAACGGTGCGCGAAGCGTATCAGTTGTAACATTATGTTACATTTGAGACAACGGCAGACATTTGCAAGCACAGCTCAAATAATTTAGCTCTGTTTGCTTTTTTGTTTGTTTTACTGAATGTCCCCACAAAAATGCACATTTTAAAAAATGCACTAGATGCAGAACAGCATATTACAATGTTTTTTGCACTGAGATGTAGGCTTAGTCCTACCTTGAAATTTAATAAGCTAACCTATTTGGTTCTGTCTGTGGGCAAATGTTATTGTAGCCTATTTTGGATTTTTGCAATAAAACTTTAAAATACAATTGGACTGTTCTTCTATAGCATAGACTGTAAAAAAATAAGTGATTTGGGCTGTTGCTACATAATTGACCCTGCAGGGGTACCAGTGCAGGTATGAATGGGACTTTTACAAAACTCATGTGTCATATTTGCCAATTTTCTGTGTTCAATCAGCTGTCATTCAATTATATTCTAAATCAAATTAGGGTTGTATAACATTTTTACAACTCCATCAGTCAAAGTCGCCAACTTTGTAGGCACAATCAATGCATTTTCCTATCAAGGAACTTACACAAATGCTCCAACTGGTACATCTGGTAAGTTTTAATAATATACAATAGTTTTGATAGGACATTCTTATCACATTATTGGTGTTAAAGAAACGTTAAACAGTTGCCTGAATGAAATATATATAATTTGATAGGGATCATAGGAATTTTTTTGTGAAACGACATGCAAATTTGGTAACTGCCACTGATGAACAATATATTGGATAAATGACATGCAGTCAGACACAAAACACATTTGCAAGTGCATTTAATGATATTAAATGAGCGTGCAGCCTCACACTTTTGGCTTTCACGAACACTTCATGGTTTCACCTCTGACATGTAAAGTGAAAACAGACAGTGTTCGTTTGATGTTTCATTACCACAGTTAATGTAAATAACGGGTATGGCCTACCCTAGCTTGAATGACGGCTTGACAACGTCGGGTCATACTGTCAATCAGAACCCGGATGCTTGCAATTGGAATGTTGTTCCATTCTTCAACAAGGGCATTTCCGAGCTCTTCTAGAGTTGTGGGTTGTGCCCTACGACCGAAGTGGCGACCTGCAGCATGTTCCACACATGCTCGATAGGGTTTAGGTCCGCAAACGCTACGGGGGCCAGTCCATGCGGACAATTGTCTCCTGCTCTAGGAATTGATTCACCACCCTAGCACGATGGGGACGGGCGTTATCATCCATCAAGATGAAATCAGGGCCAACAGCACCAGCGTATGGTCTTACATACACATTGAGGATCTCATCCCTGTACCGTACCGCCATCGCCCCTCTCCCCATGACATGCAGGTCCGTTCTGCCGTTCCTGCTTATTCCTCCCCAGACCATAATTGATCCGCCACCATAACGGTCGTGTTCGTTGATGTAGGCATCATTAAATCGCTCACGTTGTCTTCGCCACACCCGTTGCCTCCTGTCAGTAAAGTCCAAGCAATATCGGGACTCATCAGTAAAGAGAACTGGAGCCCAATCGTTGTGTGTCCATGTGACATGATCGTGAGCCCAATCCAAACGGTCACACCTATGCGACGACGGTCAGTGGGATTCAACACATGGCCTTCTTGAGTTGAGGCCGGCAGTATGAAGACGATTCCGTATCGTCTGAGTGGATACCCTGACCCCCAAGGCGTTATGAAGGTCATTTCGTAGGGTGGTGGCTGTCCAGAAAGGATGACGTCGTGCCTGAAGTGTGAGAAAGTGGTCTTGTCGTTGTGTAGTCGATCTCTGACGACCACCCCCATAACGGTGTGCTGCTGTACCAAACGTTTGATGCCGGTTCCATGCTCTGTTCACAACGCTTTGGCTGACGTTCAGTGCATTAGCAACGTGACGTTGTGAGAAGCCAGAGTCAAGCATTCCGATGCATCTTCCCAATTGCACTGAAGTCAATCGACGTCTAAGACGTTGAGGAGACATTGTTATTGCTAAATGTAATGCAAAAAATTTGGGAACTTCCAAATTTTCACCAACAAGCAACACACACGTCTGAGTTGAAATGGTGAAGTGTTAGTCAAAGCCAAAATGTGAGGCTGCACGCTCATTTAATGTCATGAAATGCATGTGCAAATGTGTTTTATGTCTGACTGCATGTCATTTATCCAATATATTGTTCATCAGTGGCAGTTACCAAATTTGCATGTCATTTCACCAAAAAATTCCTATGATCCCTATCAAATTTTGAGTAGTATATATAATATAATTGATTTGACCTGAAAATGATGAGTTTAATTCTACTTTTTAGCAGTGTAACTGCTAAGTGCTAACCGCTAATTGTAACTCCTGCAGTTACAATTAAGATTCAAACGCGCTTCAGTTGTAACATCGGACAGAGTCCGCTTTCAGTTTTACTCAAGACCTGTTTTATCAATTGAAAAACTTTAAGTGGTTTATGATAGCAGACGTGTTGGTGCTTTGCCTGAAAATATTACATATGTAGGTAAAACAATCTCTTAGTAATAGAGTGAAAAGTGAAAAACGTTACAATTGTGGCGGCTCTCCCCTATAACTTTAAAAAATCAGATTCCCGCTCACCATTCATTGATTAGGTGATGGTCAGTTTCCTTGCCTTTTGGGCCGCAAACTCAGCAATTAAATCCTTATAATCCAGCCTGGATGCAACGTCTTTTTGATAGACAGAAGGGCGAGCCCGCATAGTCTCTCCTGCGACATGGAGGTCCGAAAATAGTTATAAATAACTTTGAAAAGCTTCGCTACCCCGATGCCAATTATTGATATCATCAATAAGACCCTGAGAGCAATCTCACAGTTAGGGAAAGGCGAGTGAGCAGCGAGACAGAGCATGTTACGTATGACGACATAAAATAAAAAAATAAATAAATAAAAATCTGGGTAAGCTTTTATCGAGATGAAATGGTAAATAATGAAACTGACACAGAGAATTTTCATTTAAGGAGCATGATGAGTCAAGTGCAGTGATGCAAAAAAAGTATTAATTTATTAAAAAAATAAATAAATAAAAAAATCAAACACCAGCCGCGAGGCCCCCTAAAGGCGCGAGGCCCTGTGCGGTCGCACACTTCGCACAGCCCTTGCGACGGCTCTGATCCCAGTAACACTTGGCAAATGAGTTCAATTATGGCCTCAGGTGATCACAATAGACAATTCTAGCATAATTACAGTAACACTTGGAAAAATTATAGCACTGTAATCTGGGAGTTGTTTGCACCAATCAATTTTTTGTGCAACCGTTTCGAATGACTCTTTGACATGGAGATGGCATTAGAGAAACTCGATAACCCCAAAAGTGCTTCAAATCATGCAGCTTTGAAATTATTGTTCCTGTTTTTTGATTTTTCTTTACCGTCCTTCACACCATGAGTTGGGTCAGTATGCATTTGCACCTTCTATCTGGCAAATTTGCCCCTGCTCCAAACTTTCTGATTATTACTCAGACTGTGCTCAGTGGCATTTTCAGCTGTTTACATATTTTTTTTTCATCCCTCTCCTGATTTGTTAGGGCCAGTAATCATTTGTCTCTTTTGAGGTGAACTTTGGTTTTTCCCATGGTGGTGGATGACAAAGTGATTTCACGTGTGTGGCCTATTTGTAGAAGTGTGAGAGATTATTTTAACTCCCTAAAATTTCAACAAGGCAATTTTAATTCCAGAGAGTCTTTAATGATGGCATTTTAACTCCCCCCAGATTTTGGGTTCAAGGAGTCCTCTTAATCAGGGAAATATTTACTCCCCCTATTTGTTTTTCTAATAGGAGTCTGTTTTTGACATTGGACTTTTAATTCCCAGGAGTCAATAATCACTAGATTAAAAAAGCCTCTCAATCACATTGATGAGTGTTTTGCAGCTCCCCAATTCATGACTCTCCTGGAATCTTTTCATATAATTGTTTTTTTTCTCACCTTTATTTTTTAAGGAGTTTGTCCTTCTCTATCTTCAACTGGGCTATGATTATACAATATTTATTATTAGGGTTTCCTTTGTGTCATACAACTGCAGATTACATCCAGTATGAGATGTCTTATAAATACACTTAAGAACAAGCTGGGCTGAGAACAGGACTTTCTGTTCTCTATAATGTAACCTTTCACTTTTCACCTCTTACATTGCACCTGTTGAGGTTATTTGCGGGAGGTGAAACTCCCTATATTTCACTACAACATGAACCAAAACATGAGCAAAGTGTTAAACTTTTGACCTCTTGCGAAAATCAAACTGAAAGGACACCAAAAAATGCAGAAAGTGCAATATTCTGTAAAGTGGTTCATAGGTGACCTAAGAAAGGGCAAATATGCACCCGAAGCCTTTGTGGAGATGATGTGTGTATGTTTTGGCATAAACTATATTTAAACTTTTAATCAAAATGGCAAGACATCAAAAAGCATTAAACATGTGAAAACAATGAAAGAAATCTTTCTGGTTAGCACTTTCTGGAAGTGATATTAACTCACTGTTGGGAAACATCTCATGTTGACTTTGGCTGAAAAGCCATTCTGCTTGTTTGACAAGCACAGGGCTCAGGATATCATTGGCTGATCATTAATACTGCTTTAGGTTTTGTAGCGGCTAAAAGTGGCCAACAGCAAATCAGCCTTAAAGGCAGGAATATTTTGGATCAACTAGAGGTATTTTGTAATTGCCATTCATACAAACAAATGACAAAGGATTCTAAAATGATTTACTGTCAATAAAAAAAAAACAATGCTTCACACAGAAAAGAAGCCATGATGTGTCTGAAATAGAATATATTTCTTCAGCGCAGCCCTAGGCACAGAAGCTAAATCTCGTTAACTCAAAGTTCTTGGTTCACTCATAGTTTGCTGTTTAATAAGCTGAAGGTTCTTTTCAGACCTCTTTAAACTTTACTACTGAAATCAAAACAAATTTTTGAATAATGGATCGATCAAGCTGTCAGTGGAAGTGTAACGAAGGAGAAAAAAGGTTTGCTGAATGCTAACGGCCCCGTTTATGGTGTATGATTTACAGTTCTGGAGAAACTGAAAATGAATCATAAATGAATTATGGCCCCCCTGTAAACAGCCAGAGCTTGTGAAAAGGAGGCAACTGGCTTTAGCACATAGACGATTGGATACAAGCCGTGTCCTTGACAAATAACTGCGCACATCAGTCTTCATTAAGTTTGATGGGATCAGGTTTGAGATATTGAAGTGAAACATTTTCCAGTGAGGAAGTTAAACAAACTATCATGTTTAAATAGTGAGTCAAAGTTCCGAAAGCTGATTGAATTCGGGCCAGGCAATAATCTTCACAGTTTGGCAGTTTATTTGAATTGAGCGCAGTGATGGCTCAAATGACCGTGCGAGGCATCCTTTCTCTCCGCTTCACACTGTCTCAGCATCACTTCCTTTTGCTCAGATGACTAATTCAGCTGGAACTGAAATGCTCTCAGAGGCCCTTATCAGAGGTCAAAGGTCAGCCTGAGACCTCTTTCATGTAATTGGTGAATTTCCACGGATGAAAAGCGTCAAGGGCGCCTTCATTTAAGGACTGAATGCGGTCTGTTCTCCACAGATTAGATGGGGAAGAAATGACTCCAATCTCTCCTGCTACCACACTTAAATCCAATAAAGTGAAGAAACGGAGGCAGAGGTGACTCTATGGCTCACTGCTAATGGGTACTTAAAGAGAAATCAAGACATATCAAAGCCTGGGGCAGAAACACTACGAATGCTCCTGATAAGTTAGTGCTAGGGGTCTTTGAGAGAGCTTTCAACCCATAACAAACAAGAGTCTGATTTATATGTGTTTAGTAGTCACCAGAATGACCCTTTTTAAACTGTTATTCCAGACAGCATGCTGTCATACACCATGAAACAAACATACACCTGTCGAGGACACAAAAGTTGGACGCAGCGCGACGCGTTAATTCCCTTTTTCACACAGTGAAATGTTCAAAGTTAAGTCATATCTTAAAGGTCTATTTGGTTCCATTCAGGCAAAAGTGCACTCAAATAGACTTTGTTTGAATTAATTTGACTTTGTAAGAGCTAAAATTAACTCTGAACATTTTTCTGTGTGCCACTGTCTTCATATAGGGATTCGGTGACGCAGTGGGGGGAATGGGGAGGGGGAGCACATGAAAGTAAAACAAGCTTTAATCATCTTCCTAATGGGATCTGGGCAAGCACAGCAAACAGAAATAATATACACAGAAACATATGAAATCACAGCTTTTCTATTGGCACTTAAGCCTCTTTCCTCCATCTGCTCTCACTCTCTTGTGTATGGAGTCACCAGAATCAGATGACAATGGTGGAAAGATCCACAAGTTTAAAGAGTGGTACTGATTAGGCGCCTGTTGTCAGAGCTTAGATTGCCCTGCTCCTGCATTTCAAACTGGACTCTGCTGCTCATTGCCATTGGTCAGAACAAAGACATGGAGCTGCACATGTTCTAAGTATGAGCTGGCAGCCTTTTCTAGTGTTGCTTGCTTATTAGCTGCACTGTAATGCATGCGTCTTAGCGCACTAGGGTGAAAAGCAGGCCATATTAGGAGAGGTATACACTGTGTTTCTGCTGCATGCCCAGGCTCTCTCCAGGGTTTGCCACCCACACAAACTCAGCAGACCAGCCGAGCCAGAACACGCTGGCTGGGCTCCCATGCCAAATCATGTGGGCAATGACCTCAGAGAACACAAGACCCAAATGTCAGCCTCACAAAGAAGCAGATTAATGTTGCTATGGCACAATTCTTGCTCCCTCACACTTGCACAAGCACGTGTTAAGATGCAGTCATACTCCACTTATCTAACGTTGATATTGTGAAACAACATCGCAACACATTGCATGACATCACGCTTAACTGCTTTGTCGACGGATTGTTCACAAATCATTTTACTTCTGGTGAATTTCCACACATACTTTCTTTCCTGTTCTAATGTTTGTGCCCTCTACAGGTAAGAAAGTACATAGAGATGTCATCCTAGGTCCTTGAAATATTTCAGCTGCTTCAGTCTTTCGGTAGGGCAGATTTTGAGTCACTGTATCTAATTTGAAAATGTGTTGGATTTACCTCAACCAGATAAAGCCCCAGTCTTTAACACTTGGTTGAGGTATGTCATGCTGAAAAAAATCCAATCCATTAACTACCACACATCTTTCAATTTGATACAGTAACTCAAAATGTGCTCCACCAAAATGTTGAGCTGGCAGTTAAAGGGTTAATACTTTAACTTGTGCATCAGGATCCCTTCTTGCATCTCTGTCAACCTACAATTAAAAATAATTGCCTAAAGTTTTGAATTTTCTTAATTTTGTTGAATAGGACATTTAGTGGAATAGGTTCTGTTCTTAAATGTGAAAGATTTTTAGTTGGAAATTAGTTTGTTTTCATGCCTCAGAAACTCAGAAAAGAAGAAGCAAAAGTTTGGTTCAGTTACACTAAAGAAACATTATATTACAGGTAAATTGTAAAAAAGGACATAAAAAGGCAAGAATTTGAAACTGAGATTACCAGTAAATGCAGCAAACAACAGTCAAAAAGGCATTTCAAATAAACTTGTTGAAGTTTTATGCTAAAGAATTCTACTGAAGATAGTAAGAAGCTTACAAACAAAAATTCTGACAAAGCACACATATGTCTGCTCAACGACTAAGATTTCAAGAGAGAAAAAAAATTGGTATTACCCCTGCAGGACCTGGAGAAACTAAAAGTGCTCACTGTCTTGTAATAAAAGCACACCGACTGAGGCGATGCTGGGATATAAATCTGGAGGAATCAATGCCGGTTGAATTTTGGGACAACAGTACTTGCTCTGTGTCCTCCACAATCTTCTTCACTGATGTCCACCTTTAACACCATAGAAATGCTGACAGAAAGGGAAATAGCAACTATACATGAGCACTAGTATATGATGCACTGCAAAATACAGAATGATCATGCACCAGTATATAGTGCATCGTCAAACACAGATTGCTCACGCACCAGTATATAATGCACTGTAAAGTACAGAATGCTCACGCACCAGTATATAACACTGTAAAATACAGAATGCTCACGCACCAGTATATAATGCACAGTATAATATAGAATGCTCATGAACCAGTATATAATGCGGAGTAAAATACAGAATGCTCATGCACCAGTATATAATGCAGAGTAAAATACAGAATGCTCATGCACCAGTATATAATGCAGAGTAAAATACAGAATGCTCATGAACCAGTATATAATGCAGAGTAAAATACAGAATGCTCATGCACCAGTATATAATGCCGAGTAAAATACAGAATGCTCATGCACCAGTATATAATGCAGAGTAAAATACAGAATGCTCATGCACCAGTATATAATGCATTGTAAAATATGGAATGCTCATGCACCAGCATGTGATGCCCTGTAACATGCCAGTTGCAGTGCGTCAGCAACAAAGGCCCACTGTAGCCTCACCCTTCAATGCTTAATCAACTAATTCTGTTGGGATTTACTTTGCCTGATTAGCAACAGTTGCAAAGAATAATTGGTATAATGGCAGCCAAATTTATTTTCAATTACTTTAGACCATTGTACATTGCATGACAAAGTTATGAGGCATTATCTTCTGCATATAAATAACAACGTGACACATCCAAATGTCTCTCAAAGTTTCTGAACTCATGTAGCTTGTGAAACACCACAGATTTGCATAAATTAGACTGAGGGGCTTATGAAAAGGTAAGGTATGAGAGACCATGCTATAATGAATATAGTTGCAGTTAAAAGGCAATATTAGGCACGATGCACTGTGGAGTGACATTGTAGCCCAAATATGGCAATAATGTGACTAAATTCAAAAATCTCCTTTTTAGAAATTTTTCACGCTGCTGAAAAAAAATGCTAAAATGAAAGATGGAAGTCTGAAATTTTGGATTTCTTGCATTTATTCAAATTATTGCCATTCTTACAATGCCACATCAATTATATTAATTTAGCTAATAGGCAGTCACTTTGTCAGTATCATTTTAACATTATAGGCCTTGTATTAGTCTTAATTATTCTGTATATAAATTGATTGTAAATCAGACAAACTTAAACGGAAACTGCTTGAGAAAAACCATGCAATAAAAAGGCAAAAGTTACTGAAGGTTCTTTACACATTTGACGGCACGCCACTGTAATGTAGAATGCATGTGCACTAGCATGTCAAGCACAATAACATTCAGACTGCAGATGCACCAGCATGTAATGCCCCGTAATGGACAGAATGCAAATGCACCAAGTAATACTCAACAACATGCATAGTGCACAAGTATGAGGCGGACAAACAGAATGCATGTGCACCAGCAGGTAATGACCTGTATTTGGAAAGAACTCTCATTCATCAGCGTATAATTCTTTAATGGATAAAATGCTCATGAAACAACATGTAACAGACTGAATACTAGTGCATCAGCATGTAATGCTTTAGAACAGACAAAATGCATGCTTTCTAATGTGCTGTATGCTCAACCTTTTCATTTCTGACCCCAGAAACAGCTTTTCCCACAGGATGCTGCTGGTGATTGGGTGCTGTGCTGTTTTCAGGTTTGCCATTGACACATTTTTAGCCAGGAAGGCTTCTGTCCAGAATATTGCCCTTCAGCTGAGGTCCAGGCTTGCCAAATTTGAGTTTCAGTATTGTGGTGCGAATGGAGTGCATAATGATCTAATTGAAGGAAAGCTGATTTATTCTTTGGCATATTTTGGAAAGCAATGGTGGCCACCCTGACAGCTGAAGCTAAGAGGTTGGCAACACAGGAAATTTAATAGCTTTGTATTCAAGCACTGGTGAACTCTCTGTACTGTATATCTCATGTGCTGGTTATGAAAGGTAAAAGCACTGAGTGTAGAAGGTGTGTCTATGACGCAAACACAAATACACACCCACTCTGTGTCACACACGGAGGAACACATGTTGTTACGTTACACAAAAAGCTTATCATACAGTATTTTCACATATTCTTTTCTCATGAATTCAGCAATACACAGTAGAACTACAAATACATACGGAATGTTGACAGTTCAATGCAATTATATTCATTAGTAAATAGAGTTCAAGGAAGAAAATGCAAATGTCACCTCAGTAAAATATGCCGTTTCTACATTTGCAATAACAGTAATTAAAAATGAGCAGCACTTGGGAGCAGTGGCTTTGATTTTTTATTCAATATTGCATCTGGTTAAGTTCCTGAATTCTGACAAGGAAAAAAAATCATCTCAAATTTGTCCAGGCTGGTTTAATGAATGCTGATAAGGGCTGATGTCAACTCCTCATAAACTACCAAAGCTTTCACCGTAACTCAGGAGCAACGGGAAACAAGAGCAAGTGTAGAAGATGACGTTATTCCTCTGAAATGCATTGCCTCATTTGACTGCACTATTTTCCAACTCATTTCGGGGGAACTCAGAGGAATTAGCAGTTACATTTTATTTTTTTTATTTTTTTTCCTTCCCATCACCACCCCCCAAACCTCCCCCCCCCCCCCCCCTCTTGGGAGGTCAGCTTTATTTTTATTAATAGTCATCATAGTGATAGTTCTGAGAGGGAAGGGTATGAGGAAAAGGTTTTAACAGCAGGGGGACAATCCCAATCATACAACATTTCATCAATAACAACCTTGTAACAAACAAACTGCTTGATGATTTGGAAGAAAAGAAGAAAAAAAAATTCCAAAGAAAAACAAAGACAGGAGGGGGAACAAAAACAGGATAGAGCCCAAAGAAACAACAAAACGGCAGTTAGACAGCGTGACATGACATATCAACCATGACGGTGAAGAAAATTAACAATAATCACAATAATTATTAAAGCAAAGGGGAGAAGGAAGGAAAAAAATAAAGAAAAGGGAAAAAAGTGATGAGTATATTTTATTATTTAAAACAAAACAAAAAAAAAACAATAATAATAATTTTTAAAAAAGCTAATTATGCATTGTTTGTTTGAGTGTGGGGAGTTACATTTTAAACAGTCCAGTTATCCAGGTTCACTTCTTATAGAATCTAAAAAAAGTTTTCTGGACAAATGGAATTTATGATAAATTTTTTGGAACGCTTTTGAAGAGTTATCAAACATTGACTTTTGAGATGTGAACATAAAATAACACCCTGATAAAATATAACTCGATAACTCAATTTGTGTGAACATTGAACATTATTGTTATAGAATTTTGTGGGCAATGTTGCTATTGTACAAACACACATTCCCCAGAATGAACAGAACCCCCTTGGAAAAACAATACATAGAACAGTGCACCAAATTTTCATTAGAGCGGGTGAATTAACCACAGCCACACTATAGGCAACAATGACAAACCAAAAACAAAATGCAAAACTAAATCATGTATGACACCAGGAATTTACTCAAACCTGAATTCCAAAACATGTATGTACTGCCAGGTCCATAAGTATTTGGACATCAATAGTATTAATGTTATTTATTTTGGCTGTTGACCATAGAGTTTTGGAGTTAATATTAAATAATGGCTATGATTTCAAATCACTGACTTTCAGCATCAATTTGCAGGTATCCTCATCAAAATTGGATGGGTGGTGGTGGAATTATAGTACTTTAAAAAATAAAAAAAAAGATATCACCCCCTTTTTTAAGGGACCAAAAGTATTTGAACTATCGGCCACTTTGCTGCTCCATGGCCAAGTGTGGTTTATTCGCTAATAATTTCATGTTAAAGTAACAACTTAAAGGTCTATGGTTTATTTCAAGTGCTGCATTTGCACATGGAATCTGTTGCTGTGAATTCTCATACCAAAGTGCCATCACAACCAGGGAGCTTAGTCATTATTAGGCCGATCTATCACCTGAGAAAAAGCAAAACCATTAGATGTGGCCAACTGACCTATTTAGCGTATTTTTAAAATGGAATAAATCATTGGTGAGCTTGGTTGCACAAAAAGGCCAGGAAGACCACGGATAACTGGTCCGTCACAGACGGATTATTTTCCTGATACTGTAAAAAAAAAAAAAAAAAAAAAAGCTCACAACAGTTAGCCAAATCAAAAACATACTCCAGGAGGTGGACTGTCAGAATCAACAATTAACAGAGGACTTTACCAGAGCAAACTCCGAGGATTTATCTTCAGATGGAAACCATTGATCAAGCTCAGAAACGGGAAAATAGACAAAAGAATCTGAAAATACTTGAATAGTTCTAGAACAATGTCAGATGGACCAATGTGACAGATCAACTTGTACAAGAAAGATGGAAAAGAGTAGTCACATGTGGGCATTTATGGCCAATTGAACTGGTTCCCTGACAAAGAGACTTGGGAGGGAATCAGGTATTGTTACCAATGAAAGATACTTGCAAAGACTTTAACTCAAAATACCAATAGAATTAACAAAAAGGACCACTCACAAGTAGAAGACCAATACCCAAGGAAAACCATTGGATAAGACTGCAAGGAATACTCTGAAAGACAGAACTTAAATAGACAAGAGTAACAAGCAATAGGTGAGGAGTGGCAGTGAGGTAAGCGAGGAGGCGGAGCTCAGAACGAGATCATGACAAAGACAAGGAACATAAAGGGGAAACAGGACAGGAGAAATAATACACATGAAGCATGAGGGAAATTAAAAGCATGGAGATAACATAGACAAATGAAATAAGCAAAGCAATAGGTAATAAACTAAAATAAGTATGAAATAAAGACAAAACTCCAGGGAGCCAATTAAGGGAACACAACCATGTAAGCATGCAGGCAGAAAAGCAGGAAAAGGGCATAGTCACAAATGGGGTCACAAGCAGCAATCAGGCACTAAGCAGGGTGAGAGAGAGACAAGGGGAATAGATAAGAAATCCAAAAATGAACTATGCAGAACAATAACCCTATGAATGAAAATCAATATAACAGAAATAAACACAATCACTGAAACAGACGCAAAACCATGACAGATCCCTTGTATTGACTGGCGATGTGAGTTATGACAAAGGCTGGTTGATGAATTCTGAAATTTTATAGGGCTATATAATAATAATAATAATAATAATAATAATAATAATGATAATACTTTATTTGTATAGCACTATTAAAGTCAGGACCACAAAGTGCTTTCCAGAGACAGTCTAAAAGAGACAATCATAAATTTAGAGGAAAGCACATGTAACGGCTCGTCCGTCGTACGTGAGCAGCTGCACGGCAGACAGAAAGTGGAGGACTGGCCTCAAGTGCAGAGGTGGATTTAGTTGGTTTATTATGCCCAACTGAAGACAGCAGGCACAGACGTAGAAGACAAAACAAAAGGAACAGAGGTTCCAAACAAGATATTTACAACAAGTAATGCTAGAACTGGAAAGCACTGCAATATTATGTATTACACAAAACAGAAGGAAACAATGTTCCTTTAAAAAGAAATGAAAGTGCTGCATTTAATTATAACAGCACTGGGCTTAGAGTTTAGAGTTTAGTACGCGAAATAAAGAGAACAAGCCTATACAGACTACTATGTCAAACAGGTATGAGGTTACACAGACTTCACAAAGAAGCTGAGATAAGCTCAGCCTTACATTTGCTGTGCGACCGCTCAGAGACAACAGGGAACAGGTGCATGTGATAACTGAACAATGAAGGATGATAATTTAATAATTAACAAAAGTGTGCTCCGGTATTTGGTAGACCGGTGAGCTGGACGGTTGGAGGCATGTCTTTACAACATAAAAACAACAAAATTCAAGCATACAATTAAAATACAGTAGAAAAGAAAAATTATTAACAAAATAAATGAAAAATAATAAAATAAACTTAAAATCAATACATCGGAGCTCAAAAAAAAAAAAAAACTATCGCCCCCAAATATCTCAACAGTGCCTTTAATATTTTGCATAAGGGGACCAAGCGGTGGCAGGATCTACTTCAATTTTCTCAAAGCCAATAAACACTTCTGCTTTGTCAGAAGTTAGTAGCGAGAAATTTTGTTACATCTGATACTTCACATTGGTCAAGCAGCTTTGAAGTTTGGCCAGTTTATTGCATTCAGAGGGTTATATGGAGAGAAATAATTGGATGTCGTCAGCATAACCATGAAATGAAACATAATGATGACGCATGATATGACCTAATGGAAGCATGAACAGAGCAAACTGAATTGGTCCAAGAGTTGATCCTTGAGGGATGCCACATGTTGTCTTTGCAGCTGAAAAGGTGAATCAATTGACTGAGACATAACAATGTCCGTTTAACAGGTAGCAGGAAAGCCAGTCCAGTGCTATCCCAGAAATGCCCTCACAATCTTTAAGTCTGTTGATTTGCATTTTGTGATCAATAGTGTCGAAACCTGCACTAAGGTCAAGCAGCACTAGTACAGAGCATACCTGTCAATATTGAGATTTGAAAATAAGGGAAATTTTCCAGCTCCCCACTCCAGGCTGTCCCACTACCCCTACCACTGTCCACTTACCCGCTACAAGACAAGGGTTCACAAAGTAAATCCTAAAATTACCAGGAGGGAAACATTTGCTTTGAATAGCCATGCACCAAAGATTGGATGAGCTAAATAACTATATTGGGTTAAATTCAGTACAGAAAAAATAATTTACTTATAAACAGGCCTATGCTTTACGAAAGACAAACTGCCACTTTTTTAAAATCATATGCTTTTTTATTTAATCAACCCACAATAAAAAACCACCTTTTAATTAACCTACCCTGTACCGAGACTGAAAGGTGATTTCATTTGAACATGAATCAGTGATTATTCAATCAAAGCGTATTTAAAATATTCTTACGTGGAATTGAAATCTTTATGCATGGAAGTTTTTGAGTTTTTAAACGATGAAAATAAACAATCGTGAAGCGCAAGTTAACTCGCCTGATGTGCGAAAAAGGTAGCGCAGAAGTTTCAGAGCTGTTTGCCTTTCGTAAACCATAGGCCTATTTATGAGTACATTTTTTTCTGTACTGAATTTAGCCCATTATTTCATCACTGTTAGATCACATGGGGAGAGAAGTCGTGTCTTCAGTTGGCGATGGATTATTACTTTAATTGGAAAACGTGTAAATAAAAGAAAATGTTTGAGAACTAGCTAGGACTAATTAATGTTAAAAAGCGATGTTCTGTAGCCGCCACTGGGTGTGACACATTACAATCCATGTGGCATATTATACAAAAAGCAAAGCTTTGACCTACATAGCTCTTCCTTAAATAAGGAAAAGCCTCCTCCCATTTACTTGCACAAACTTTTAGCCTTCTTCACAGGTACTTCATCCACCATTGAATCCCGCGCCGCCGTGTTAGGCTACATACTGCTACCTGCTGCACCGGAGGGGAATTTATAAAAACATTGCATAGGTGGTCTTATGCAAATCATCGTCAACGTCACCAGCCTTTTTAAGGTTAAAAATACGAGAGATTTACAGGAAAATATTCAAACGGGAAGACAGCAGGAAAGACGGGCAAAATACGTGAGAATCCCAGGAAAAACGGGAGTGTTGACAGGTGTGGTACAGACCAGCGTCTGCTGTCAGTTGCCATCAATAAATCATTTGTTGGTATTGACAGGGTTGATTCAGCATTATGTAGCCTGCAAAAACAAGATTAAAATCTCTGAAAGGTTTTGTTGTTATTGGGGACTTTCTGAAGTGGTTCCAAACAAAGTTCCTTTAGAATTTTGGAAATTAAAGGCAGCTTAGAAATTGTTCAAAAATTTTTAGAACTGATGGATCAAGGCCCGGTCCTTTCAGCAGTGGCTGAATACATCATTAAATAATCTGGGACTCATCCAAGATGAAGATAACTGTATAAAATTTGAAGCAGAGTAGAGCCTCTATCCTATCCTCTATCACTTCTTTAAACAATTGGACTGAAATGATATCAAGATGTGGAACATAATGTTGCTGAGAGTTTTTATATCACCTGGCTGGAAACTAATAAATGAGGAATAGGAAGTAGGAAGACTCATGGGGGAGGTTAAAAGTGCAATGTTTGCTCAAATCTGGTGAACTTTGTAGGGGAAAAATGAGAGAAAGTACTCACAGTGAGCGGCAGATGGGGACTACTGTGGGTGGATTTAAAAGTTGATTCATTGTTGTAGATATAAATACCTGATTGTGCTGTTTGATAGTTAATAACCCAGAGAAATATTATGATTGTAGATGAGCGTGTTGATCTTTCATTTGGTAATGGGTAGGTAATGAACATGGAGTTTACTAGTCCATTTGTGTTAGTGTAGCCTATTGGTGATCTTTGTCATTTCTTAATTAGTGAATTCTATCATTATTGGCTTATTTATCAGTCTTAATTATTCAGTAAATAAATTGTTTGATTGTTAATCAGGCAAGAACAGGATGGTAGCAATTATGCATTAAAAGGTAAGAGGCTTCTCTATAAGTCTGATGAAATGCCACAGATAATCCTTTTGAAAATCTGGGGGCATTTGGGTTGAAAAGGTTGAGGCAATGTTCACTGTTCTACAATGGACAAGTCAATCTTATAACTGAGCATGTTGCTTTTTTGCTTAAGGCAAAATTGAAAGCCGAATGCCCAAAAAACGAAGTAGCAACTGCAGACAGCTGCAGTGAAGGCCTGGCTGTGCATCACCAGGAAAGAAACCCTGTATTTTGTGATGACTATGGGTTCCAGACTTCAGGCAGTCATTGATGGCAAAGGGTTTGCCATCAAATATTAAAAATGACAATTAGTTTAATAATTACGTTAGTTTGTTTAATTACCTTTGAGATCCTAAAACTGAGAGGGCTGTGCTTAAAATAGGGTAATTCTTACATTGTTCATGCAATATTGATAAAAACCTTAAATTAAAGCTGAAAGTGTAATGATTCAGTACAGGAACCAGTAGCAAGCGAGTGTTGGGGGAAAAAAAAAAATCAAAGTCCTTTATTCAACCCGAGTTCAAGCCCATTGATCACAGAAACACAGTGCCAAAAACGAAATCCAGAAATCAGGGTCATAAAACAGGCAGAGTTCAGTAACAGTAAGTCAGATGGGCAAAAGTACAAAAGCAGAAGGCAAAAGCAGGGTCGATATTCTGTAAGCAAAAGTACAAAAACCAGGGCAGCAAAAATAAGGAATTGTAGTCAGACAGGCAGGGTCAAAACCAGAAAAACACAATAACAAATCCAAAAATGGGCACAGGCAGAAAATCGGTAGTCGGGCAAAGGGTGTCTCAATTCTCACAGATCAACTGGTGTGCAGGTCTCTCGGCACAGAAGAAATGATCAACGTTCTGACAGAGTAGAAACAGAAATGCAGGGCAGGATTGCCAGATCGCGGCTCGACTTTATGGCCAAACTCAGATCATTTCACGGCCAAATTCGGCCAAATGCTTTTTCCTCACAGCCAAATTTTTCAGCCAAATTATTTTGGCATTACGGCATAGATATAATAAAAATTACTTTCCCATTGTACCTTTAGAAATGTTCGTTTATGAGGAGACGACTGTTACATTAAATCGAATTGGTAAAAACACAAGTTTCTTTATTTACGTCAACGTTTAGCCGCAGTGGCAGCTCAGCATAATAATACAAAAGATAAGGCAGGCACACGCGCATCGCAGCCATCTGGGAGAATGTCATCCCGTCATCTGCATGCATGGGTATCCAGCGGTGCCGCATGCTGTGTAAAATGCATATAAAATTTGTGCTTGTATTTATTTACCAAAATGTTCAAGCTTTTTAGACAGGATAATTACATTATGACAAAAGGGACCAATGAAATAGCTAACATAAGCTAATCAAGTTTGGCCCCATCTAAGTATACTTTGCCCATCATTTACATTGAACTAACAGCAAAGCGAATAATAACGTGACCCCAAATAAATATCTAACTGGTACAGAGTGACTAAGGTGGTCACCAAAATTTAAGGCTAAATTCTCAGCGTATACACCAGCATTTACGGTAAACCGTGAAGAAATATAGGACCAGCCCACCAGCCATAGATCTCAGAGCAGCGTTAGCAGCTCAGCCCTCTACTATCTTCAGCCTTGTCATGCCATCGTGTGCGACTGTCGCGAGTACTGTGCATGTACGCTGCAGAGCGAGCTATAATTATGAAGGAAATCGTCGAGCGCTTGTGATCCATTGTTTTATTTTCCAGTTATCTATGAAATAGAGGAAAATAGCCTGAATTTTTATTCACGGCCAAGAAGATTTTAGAAAACTAATTTCATTTCACAGCCAAACAGATTCAAATTTGGCCAAATTTCGGCGAATTTGGCCACCCTGAACAGGGCTTAAATAACTGAAGGGAAGTCACATGCTACAAGGAACAGGTGAGGGAGTAACCAGATAATGAACAATGAAGGTGAGCACATGAGGGAGCCCTAATACTATGATTGGCAAAAGCCAAGATGCGGACTGTGTACACATAGACAACCTGTGACAAACAAGCGGCTCCGGTTAAAGGTGCACTATGCAAATTTGTTTACTCTCTGCGCGATTATATTTTTGTCTCAATTCGCCGACATCTCTCCACGATCCGCTAGCTGCCTGCCCCTAAATTCACTGTAAAAAAAAAAAAAAACCGGGCTCTGGAGACCGCACAGGCGTCACAAACTGCAAGTAAACAGAAGGGGCACAGGCTGTGCCCCATAACATAACAAACCGTCCCGGCCAATCACCGACAAGAGTTGACAGTTACAGAAGCATGGGAAGGAGGGAACTATGGGAGGGAGGGGCGGGCTACCTCTGTTTTGTTTGAATTCGAATGTCAACAGAATAATAACAGAAACCAGGATGATGAATGACAATAATGCATAATAATGAAAAATAACAAAAACAGAAAACAGGCAGTTGCAGGATCATGACAGAAAGCAGGGGTTGCACTTGGAGAAAAAAAATTTTAGCCACTGTGGCTAATTCATCTCAAATTTCTTTAGCCACATTAAACAAATTTTAGCCACTGCGGCTAATTCAGCTCAATTATCTTTGGCCTCATTTTTCAACGTTTTAGTTTAAATTCTCTTCTGCACAAGGAAGTGACGCCAACAATAATCACCCTGTTCACTCACTAAGTCATGAATGAAAAATATCGGCCTTCTGGAATTTCATTCTGTAGTTACAGCTCCTAGTCTCCTCCTCTGCTCAACCCCTCCTCCTTTTAAACTATACTGCAAAGCACACATAGGTTAAGGACATTGGTTCAGGGGAATAAAGAAATCTTAGGTTTGGCACTGACACCGTTGAACTTGCACTGCGGTGTTGCAGTTCGATTGCACTTCTGAATTTCTGCTTTGCGATATTTTCCTGCACCACCCGATGCACTGTCCTCATCTGAGCAGCGATTGCATCCTTCACGTTGAACGCTTTTTGGTGGCTTGTTCAAAAAAAAAAATCTTTGCTTCGGCCACTATTCTGAAAATGAGAATGAAGTCAACTATATATGACCGTTTATCATTAGCAAGATTTTTTAACCCGGGCGGGACATTAGCTGAAATGCATATTCTTGTCAGGACAGTTTCCCTGTTTATTACTTAATTTTTTTCAGCTAGAATAAAGACGGGCCGTGTAAAAATGAAAGAACAGCCGAAAGAAGCAGGGTTAACGATTCGGCAGCGGAAAAGGGAGGTCTGAATTGAAATTTATTTTGTTTTTAATTTTTGTTTAGTCAGACTCCATCATCCAAACTCCATACAGCACCCATCAGCTGTTATTTTATAAACAATGGCAGGGGGGCATTCGTTAGCAAAATATTATCAGTTACTATAATGACTGAATTACCCAAATAAATGCACACCGTTCTAGGTCATGTAATGCACTGTCAAACTCCAGCGAACTGACTAAGCCCACTTCATTAACTCTTGCAGGCTCTTGGATTATTGTCATGACATTACATGAGCATGTTTCGTTACAGAACAAGTAACTTACTTGTCGTTAACACGCTCGTGCTCCGCAATATTGTCACTTTTCTGAATGCCTTGGCGAATATACTGTTCTGGCCAACTTCTTCACACTAAACGCAGCAGAGCTTCCGCGGCCCGTCGACATTCTTGGATTGCTCCAGCCATGCAAAATCCTGGAACCATTTGGGCTGAATAGCCGTTTCTCGTTTCTGTCGTATGGCTGCTCTGAAGCTTAAGGCTTATTTGATGGGGAGATTTTCCCCAAAAGAAATCATGAGGTGCTCGCTGTACACGATCTTGATTTAGCTGAGCAGCTTTTTTTGGCTTCTGTCGACAAATGTACTGTTGCTGTTGGTCTCAGTTCGCTACGTTCCCTCGAAGAGAATAATTTTGGCTCCCAGCTGTCTGATTGGCTAAGCGCGCTGCTCATTGTAAACCTTAATGTTAGAGGAGTAGTCCACAGTGCAGTGCGAAGGTTTCAGGATGATTAGCTATGTGTGGTAACAGCAGGGGTGTTTTATACGTTTCATTTCCGACAAAATTTAGAAGATCATCGTAACATAGGATTATCTCGCCTCTTTTTTTATTATTATTTTGGCCTTCGCCAACGTGGCTTATTCACAGCAAAATTTCTACGCCACAACGGTATTTTGTTCGCATTGGCGAACGTGGCGAGCGGCTAGGGCAATCCTTGCAGAAAGTCTCCGTTTCAATCATACCTTGATTGATTCTTTTGAAATTCTTTGCAGTGGAATACAAAACTGAAACAATTAAAATTGTGTAACTGCAAATATTTATAGACTTAACCGTATGTACAGGATATATGTATGTATGTACAGTAGTGTGCAGTGATGATTATACACTTACAAAAATGAAGATAAATCTGAAACCAGGTAGCCTACTATTCAAGTATTTTTTTGATGTAATGTTGGATCATATAGATGAAAATAAGTAAACAGATAACAATATGTTGCAAAAACAAAAATAATAATGTATTTTTGAGAAAAAAACTCAATATCTAGTACGGCCACCCTTTGATTACAGCATGTAATCTTTTAGGCATAGTTTTCACGTTTTTTTTATTTCCTCACTCGTTAAACCATTCCCTATGGTTTGAAGTTCATTCCAAGGAGGTTCTTTTGATGTTACAACAGATTTGTTCAATCAGATTAAGATCTGGACTTTCAGCAGGCCAAGTCATAACTTTTATGTCCCATTAGATGTTTTTTTTTTTTCATTGAGATAATTCTTGCCCGACTTAAAAGTGTAGAAAATTTTATTTTCATCATTATCTTGAAGAAAATAAAATTACCAACTAATCAGTCTCTTTCCAGATGGCAATGCATGCCTCATGGATGCTGTGATACTTTCTTGATAATTTCATTTTTTCACTTCAGGATCTATTAATATCATCACAGAGTTGTCGTGCTGTCAACTGCTGATTTTTTTTTTTTTTACTTTTTATACACAGATAACAAACATCAGAGGCATCTGTTTTGCACCTCTAATGCCACTAGTTTCCCGCAAACCGGTATCTTTGAAATGGTTGATGGAGTTTCTTTCAGTGCCGTGGCAGCTTCAGCATCATGTAAGGCCACAATACAACAACAAAAAATCTCAGAGAGCTCTTTCCGTCGTGTCTTCGTGTTTAACACTGTGACACTGCTCAAAGTTCATGTCACATTATATACTGGAACAACAAACCATCAGAGTGATTTTGCAGTATAATGTTGCCTCAAACCAGTTAAACATTTTTTAGCATCAATAATCATGGATTGAGCCTACAAACGCACATGCTGGCTATGCAAGGGTAAAAAAAATAAAATTTGTGACACTTTTCAATTGTGATAAAAAAGGATGTTTTCAGTGTTTTTCTTTATTATCCATATCTTTACCTCAATATACCTGTGGCAATGATTTTTTTTTTTTTGTTCTCGTTGCCTACAACAGTTTTTTTTAGTGCATTTTCACCAAAAAATTCTTGAGAAGTGATGTAGTAAGACCCCTTTTAGACAAAAGTGGTGGTGTATAATTACCTTAATCATCACTGCACACTACTGTGTGTGTGTGTGTGTGTGCGTGCGTGTGTGTGTGTGTGTGTGTGTGTGTGTGTGTATATATGTATGTTTTTACATGTGTATGTTACACGATAATTTGGTGTGGATTTCTGCCTATGAAGAAATAATAATAATAATAAATATTATTATTATTATTATTATTATTAAATTATTAAAAGAAAGAAAGAAAGAAAGAAAGATGCAGAAGAGTCCTTCCCTTGCAATTGCAGTTTTTGTTATACAGACGGTCATTTATCTTGTCAGCCAAATGCTTCTCTGAATGTCAGTATTACGAAACAGGATATTACTGGACTGATGAGTAGTGGAATATCGGAGAAAGTCCCTCATGATAAGGTTTATTTTGGAAAAGTCCTTTATTTTAGGGGCGCTGCCCTTACCGAAAGGAATCGTAACATTACAGATGTGCTATTAACCGGAAGTGCGTGGGAATGTGTAGCAGGGAATAAAGCAGTAGCGTTCGTACCAAGTTCAGTATATTTCAACACATTGATCGAACAACGTATTTTCAGGTCGTTCCATTGGCAGCGAGAATGAACTGGTTCATACTAGGCATCGGCATACTTCTGTATTTTTTGCATTTAGGTTCTTGCAACTTCGACAAAGAAGAAGGTAAGATGCATTTTCTATTCATGAAGTGGTAGAACTCGCTTGCTTGAGTTAGCTTTAATCAGTCCAACGGTAAGACATGGGCTACGACTTGTAAAACTCAAATTGTTCATCAGATCATTCTCTGTTACAGTTTAACCCTTAGTATTTTTAAAACGAATACATATTCTGAGTAAAACAGCGCTATCTGCGGACTAGAGGTCAAGAAAAAACTAACTTTAAGGGAAGAAATAAATTCTTCATTCTGTGTTAGTAATATAACGTTTGAATTATATTGGCCGACTATCTTAATGTTATTAAAGAATGTCATTGTCTGTGACGAAAATGTTGTATAGCGGCATATTCAGAATTGGGCGTTGTGTTTTCAGCAACTGTTACTGACTACTGCAGCAACAACAAGATTATTGTTATTATTATTATTTACTTTATGTTCAGAACATATTCTATGTTAAGCTCCCTCAACAAACTATGACAGAGTGCTCACATATCTATAACATGGGACACTGCTAAAGTAACCTGTATTGCATGGGCAATGGCAACAGTTTATGTTTGTTTACTGACACCTGACACCAATTAGTGCTTCCAGATGTAACATTCTAAGTGTTAATGTCCTGGGACAGTTTGGGAAGTGATCTCAAATTTTAAACTGTTGCTGTAAGTAAAGCCAAGTAAATAAACCCTTTGTGCTTTTGCACATGAATTACAGGTTTTATATTTTTACATTTGGCATGTGCTTCCCTGGTCTGGGACACATTGGATTCTTTTTTTTTTTTTTTTTTTTTTTTTTTTTATTTGAGTTAAGTCCCCGTAAAGTTTCATTGGTGCTAGGGTGAAGTTATTAGATTTGTCCTGAAATTCAGCAGTTGTTCTACCTATTGATTGAGAGATTCAAGTCCCAAGGACTATATGGTGTGGTCTCTTGTGCTTTCAGTTATGTTAGATTATGGATTTATGGCCTAATTGTCTGTCAGGGGCATTCTACCCCAGTGCAAAATAGCCAGTTTACAGTAGGGAAAGGGTATCTACCTCAGTCTCCAACAGCCAGATTACACTACTTAGAAGGCTTCTACCTCACTGTGTAACAGCTCGTTTACAGGAGTGAGAGGGTTTCTACACTCTGTTTACAATAACCAGGTTACACAAGTGAGAAGGTTTGCAACTCCGTGTACGATTTTATATTGATAATAGAGGGTATCAGTGAAAATTTTGGCACCAGTATTGGATTTTTTTATGTCATTCTGTTCCATGGGGTGTTAGATTGTGCATATATTAGTACAATTTTATCCTTCCCAAGCTTTTTGCTTTTTTTTTTTTTTTTTTTTTCAATCCTTTCCAAGTTTAATGGAGATTAAGACACGGGCCCGGTCAGCTAGCTGAGCCACGGCAGATTTTAAGACTTTCGAGGCGAAAATATACCTTCATACCACCCCTGCAATAATTTTTCTGGGGATATGTTTGAACAAGGTTGGAGCGTTTTAAAGTGTGTTTGTGATTTTGTGACAGGAGTGTGCATCCTGTGAACAGAATTTGATTGCGCTGTTGGTTTGCACTAGTTGAGGTTGTGTAAAAACTGGCTTTTTCCAAAGGACAAAGTGAATGTTTCCATCTGTATAGCGTCCTGGGTTTAGGGCCTTAGCTTAACTCTGAGCCCAAACATAACTTGTAACTCAAAACCCAGCATCTGCAGGAATACAGAAATGTTGTCTCATGATACCTCTGGTATTCATTCTCAATGACAGGAGGGAAAGAACTGGAATGATATTATGTTTCAGCATATATCACCTGCAGTTTTACGCTCTCATAGCATGCTAAATTGCAGTTGACTTCAGAGGTTCATATTCAGGATCTCTTGGTGAGTATTTTACAGTTAATAATTTGCTTGCTGAAAGGTAATCTCACTTAGACAATATGGGTTAAAGTCAAATTGGAGTTTACATCATGCACATGTCCAGCTAACAACTGGGTGTATTCCTCTGTAGATAGTTGGTCATTTCCTGGTAAAGTCATGAGGGACTTTGGATCTCTATTTGCCAAAAACCACCATGGCTAGTTTGTGAGGCATGAGCAGACTCAGTACTTTGGTAGTGGTTTGCATTGATTTGTTTGAAACGGCAAATAGATAAACTGAGCACTGATCTTGAATAAACAGCTGGGGTAGGCGCACTACATAGAACACTGTTTGAAGTTTATTTGTTTAATGGTATTATTCCCATAACCACTCAACTCACTCACAGTATTGACTGAAATACTGTGTGAGTATTTTGCAGCATCACATCGTATAATCTGGGTAAACACTGAGGGATTTTATTTTGTGTGCAACTGGACACCACTCATAATTATTGTATTATCCTCACAAAGATGTCAGTCAGAGACGAAACCATGTAGCATGCACACGGATGGGCATTTCAAGGCTGCAACCTTCCGCGCTACTCTTAGGTCCCCAGTGGTTCCTCATTTTCCATGATATCTTATGGAGCAAGACATTCTGACTTGAGCTTGCCATGGCAGACATCTTGAATTCTGTCTTTTTTTTACACTCCATCATTCAAGATATTTTTTGGCTTTCCACCTTTAACTACTGAGCACAAGAATTCCCACTACAAGTGCTCTGCATAATTTACACACAAACAACTGAGGATCAGAGTTTCCTCACAAACTACTGAGCGCGAGAATTTCTATACGAATTACTTAAAATCTCTGCAAGTGCAGAGTGCGAGAATTCCCACACAAACCACCGAGCATAAGAATTCCAGTACAGAATACCGAGTGCCAGATTTTCCACACTAGCTACTGAGTACAAGAATTCCCGCACAAACCTCTGGACTCAAGAATTCCCGCAACAGTCAAGTACTGAGTACAAGACTTCCCAGGACAACAAGTACTGAGCAAAAGTTTTCCCACTCTAACCTCCGAGCAAATTGAGTGCCAAATTGACTAAATGAGTGCAGCCATTCTTGCACTGAAGTGACCTCTGTGTGCACACTTGATCCCTTTTAAATTAGAGTGGCTTGGGGGGTAAGGAGGGTAAAGGAAGAACAATGTGAATGTGCATGCCTTGAGGTTTGAAGGCTGGGATCCCATCACAGATGGCAGGCTTGTATGGATGCCTGAGGGATGTGAAGAATGATCCTGCTGAATTCTTTATTGTGCCCAGCCCCTCACCTGCTGTATGCTGTTGAAATGAAACTTGAAGTGTTGACTTACAGCTTTGATCCAGCTTTAAGTGTTTCGTCAAATATTGCATGGACTGTGTCGGAATTGCAATCGTTTTCTTACACAGCCCCAAATTTTGGGGGTTCGAAAGTAATAAGGACAAAGTAATACGATCGTAAATTATATTTTTGTTGATTCTTGGTTGCAAAGCCTTTGCTGGCTATGACTGAAGTCTGGAACCCAGAGACATCACCAGATGCTGGGTTACTTCCCGGCGACCCTCCGCAGCAGCTGTCTTCAGCTTGCTCTCTGGGCGTTTTGACTGAAGGTTTGCCGGTAAGTGTAACTTTTACCATGTAAATGAAACTGCATCTGGGACACTCTTATCTGCATAGCTTTATCAGTTAGCCTCTGCTGCCCTGGATTTCCCTTCACGGAACACTGGAAAATTCAAAAACTGTTCGCTTAACTCTGCCAGCTGCCTCCCTCATTAATTAATAGAACACCCAAGATGAACAACCATGAGAACTTTCAGTGGGTAAATCTGGGTTCATTTGAGTTGAATACCGAAAGGCTCTTCCTTGTTGAATTATTGAGACTGCCACTGGGACTATTGTTATTTCCATTCTAACTTGACTGGCAGTATGCCACTTTGAGTGCCTACTTCACTGCACAATGAAGACTCCCTCAGTTACCCTCATGCACCTCAGGGACATCAGACCAGGATGCTGCAGGACTAAGAATGATGCGATGTTTGTTTTGTTTAGGGCTATAGACTGTAGTTAATCTTACTCATTGTGTTACCTTAGTCAGTTATGAACACAATAGTTATTTTAACAATCTGTTCAAGAATTGTATTGTAATGTAGTACTGCATTATTTGAAAAAGGCAGTATAACTTGCAAACCTTATCCAGAAATGCTTTGGCCATTATCAAATGATCACAATCTCTTCATTCTGGTCCATCCCTCATAATTTTAATTGAACAGAAAGATTAACTGGCAGTATTACTCTGTGCTCCAAATGTGTGAGGCTGTAATAAGAAATTTTTTTTTTTTCATTCAGAAATTACAAGAAAGAAATCCAAACCCTCCAGCCAAGTGAAATTGTTTAGTGTGTGGCATTTTAATTAGCTTTTAGCCCGATGAAAGTCAGCCAAAAAAAAAAAAAAAAAAAAATAAAAAACACATCTTACTCTGACAGAGATGCCCTGTAAGTCAATATGCTGGACACTGGGAGGATGTTCTCTTCATTAAAGCTTTAATAGAAACCCAAATGACTTCATTTTTCACACCGAGACAGTGTCAGATTGAATCTCGTCTGCAAGTAGGCGTTGGCATATTCAGTATTTCCGGAGCCTTTGCTTGGCTACAGTTCATCTTTGTGCCTGTAACCTTGTACAGCTGCATTAACTAGTTAGGGAGTAAGTTATCAACCTCACTGATACATATTTTTTAATTTGCCATTTCTCCTATGTATATACAATAAGGGCAAATTGAAAACGAATGTTATTTTCATAAACACATTTAGACAGTGTCATTTAAAAATGCAAGGCCATTCACTTGGTCACATTGAAATATTAATGGATGGGGACGTGCATGTATCTGTGCAGTGAGATGTGCTGAATTGGCTAATGTAGCAGAATGTTAAAACAGACACACTCTTCCTCATGGCATGCTGAACAGGTTCATATCTTCTTGGGTAAATGATATTCATATTCATACTTCTGCATATTTTTTCCCTTCTGCATAACCTTGTGACATAAGTAAAGGAGAAGATAAGTGAACACACTGGGTTCCTAGTGATTGTTTCATTTATTAAAGGAAAAAAGTTAGCCAGCACCCATTTTATTTATTTATTTAACTCAGGAGGTTTCACTGAGAGCATTTTTCTCTTTTCTAAGGATGCCCTAGGGGAAATGCCAGGTCACACAGTTGAAAGTGAGGATGTATAGAAAGAAGCAGGGGTAAAGCCCCTGGAGTAATTCTGGGTTAAGACCGTGCTCGAGGGCCTTATGGCTTTTGTCTAGAATCCCAATTCCCTAGCTCAAGCACCTCAAACCAATACTGTAAAGCTGCCAGTCAAGCAGCCTACCATGAGGCTACCCCGCTACTCATACAAATCAGCCGCAACATTATAACCACTGACAGCTGAAGAGAATTATGCGGATTATCTTGTTACAATGACACCTGTCAAGGAGTGGGGTCACATTAGGCAATTTTATTCCCTGATGGCAGTAGCCTCTTTCAGCAGGATAGTGCATCCTGCTACACTGCTAAAATTGTTCAGGAATGGCCAAAGGAACGTAAAAAATGTTCAAGGTGTTGACTTGATCCCCAGTGTGCCCAGATCTTAATCCAATCAAACATCAGTGGGCACTGGGAAAGCTAGTCCCATCCATGGGGGCCCCACCTCACAATTTACAGGACTTCAAGGATCTGCTGCTAACATCTTGGTGCCAGATACCACAGGACACCTTCAGAGGTCTTGTGGAGTCCTTGCCTCTGGTTCTGAGCTGTTTTGGAGGCACAAGGACCTATGCGATTTGAGACAGGTGGTTTTAATGTTATGACAGATAGATGTATATCACCACGTGAAAAAGCAATTGCCCTGCTAAACTGAATGACTGGCTGTCCCACTTTTAGCAGCAACTACTATATTGAAAAAAGCCTTGGATTTGGTAGTCAGGCTTTCACATCACTGTGGAAGAATTTTGGCGTACAATGAATTTCTCTCATTTAGCCACATTAGAGGGTTCTGATGTGTTTAACTGTGCCTCAATATCTCAGTTGGGTTCCAGTCATTACACTGACTCGGTCACTGCTACTTTGTTTGTCTGAACTTTGTTTCTTTTTAGCCTTTCAGAGGCAGACAGGGTCTTGCGCGTTAGATAATAGTTTCTGCTACAAAAGCCACTTGAGCCTCAGATGATGGGATATCTCCCATCAGGAATTTCTAGTAGAGAGCAGAATTAATGATTCTATCATTTATGCAAAGTTGCTTGGACCCTGAGGTAGAAATTCACCACTACATCATCACACTACCTCCACAATTTTTCACTGTTGGCATAATTTTATTGTGGAATGCTCAGTTAGCCTGTGTTGGCAGATATAACCAGACCCATGTCTCCCAGAATGCTCCACTTTTGGCGGGGTAGTTCACAGATCATTCCAAAAAACCTGGGGGGCATCAACATTTTTTTTTTCTTTTCTTAACTGTGAAGCAAACCTTGGTGTTCCTCTTGGAAAGCAGTGCGCCTTACAACTCCTCCATAAATAATATTTGTGTCCAGTCTGCCTTTAATGGTTCAAACATGAGCGCTAAGGAAAACAAAACCTTCAGCTCCTTAGATCAGTGTTTACCAGACTCAGTCCTGGGGACCCACTATGTCCACTGATTTTGGTTCCAACCACGACTGAAATCCCAGAATTTTTCATTTTCTTCATTGTGCTACTCATGAATGTAAGGTTTATTTGCTCTTTTATTTCCCAGTTAACACTCGCTGGCACCTCGGCTCCAGCCCTCCCTGGACCTGCAACAAAACACACCCAATGCAGAACACTGGAGCCGTAACACACCGTATAATGTTAGAAATATCTATGCATGCCCTGTTGAGCTTCATATTAAAATTGTACAATATTGCAAATTACTTCTTATAACATAAAATGGGGGAAAATTATGACTTCTGAAGTTTCAATTGGCTTCCATTTATTGAAATTATTTACACTTGGTCATGAGGACATTATTAAGGAATTAAGAATTCAAAATAGAAGCAAGTTATAATGAATCAAACCTGTTTGGTATTAATTCTGTCTCTGGTTTCAGGAAAAATTGGAGCAAACTTAAACATGTGCATTCAGAAACCTAATTAGTACCTTATTGATTCACAACAGTTTTGAATTATGTTGCCTCCTTGGCTTGGCTTAATTGCTTGGATATCGCAAAGTGAATCCGATTTGAATGTTGGGCTTTTAAACATTGTGAAATGCATAGCCATTTCTCAGAGCAAGTTGACCTTTTAAATAGTGTAAAGTTGAACTTGACAAATTTTATGAATAGTCCTCATTTTCATTTTTTTTCCAGTTTCAAAATAAAATTTAAAATAAAAGATAGCCCTGCAAAGTGGGCGTTACCCCTCAGCCCCTGGATTGTTTGGAATAAATATAAATTGGCAAAGGCCTTTTTCAAGTTATCCTGTGGAATACAAAATTCAAGATGGCAGCTGTGGCGGCCAAACTGGACATTCGAGTGCCATCAAATTCGATAGGCTTCTGTAAGTACACAAGACTAAGCAACAGAGCAGAAATGGCGTAGATTGACGCAGACATTTTCAACTTATCGTGCGGAATACAAAATTCAGGATGGCGGCTGTGGCGGCCATACTGAACATCCAAGCGCCGTCAAAATCGATTGACTTCTGTAGGTACACAAGACCAAGTAACACAGCAAAGATGGTGTTGATTGACAAAGGCCTTTTCAAGTTATCTTGCAGAATACAAAAGTTTACGGGACAGACAGACTGACACCACACGTTATGACAATACCCCTAAGGGGCGGAGGGTTAATGCAAAATTTGGGGAAAGCTTTAGGTTTATATTTTGACCTTTTTGAAAAGATGATAACCAAGCCAATCAATTTGCTTGTTAGGGCTTCAATGAGTCTGATGAATGTAATTCCAAGGTTGCATAGGCTATTCTGAAATAACTCCATGAATTCCTATCAGACTGACGTAGCAATTCTGTCTGGTATTAACAATCATGAGCTGGTCTAAACAATTGTTCAAGGATATCAGAATCAAGGTAGTTCACTTCCAGCAAAATGGAGAAGGCTATGAAAAACTCATTTAATGTTTTGATCTACAACCCCAATTCCAAAATAGTTGGGACAAAGTGTAAATTGTGGGTAAAATCGAAATGCAATAACTTTCAGATCACATGAGCCAATATGTTATTTACAATAGAATATAGATAACATTTCAAATGTTGAAACTGAAACCTTTTACATTTTTATTCCCAAAATGAGCTTATTCCAAATTATCTAGCTGCAATAGGTCTCAAAAAAGTTGGAACACAGCAAAAAATGGCTGAAAAAGCAATCAATATATAAGAGAATCAGCTGAAAGAACATTTAGCAAGTAATTAAGTTAACTGGCATCAGGTGTGTAACATGATTTGCTGTAAAAAGGATGTTTTAAAAGGGCTGAGTCTCTCAGAAGTTAAGATGGCCAGAGGCTCTCCAACCTGTGAAGGCTTGCGTAAAAAAATTGTGGAATACTTTAAAAATGATGTTCCTCAATGTTGAATTGCAAAGGCTTTGAAGGTCTCATCATCGACAGTGCATAACATCATCAAAAGATTCAGAGAAACAGGAAAAATCTCTGTGTGTGAGGAACATGGCCGAAGACCTTTACTGGTTTTCGGGCCCTCAGACGCCACTGCATCACTCACCGGCATGATTCTGTCATTGACATTTCTAAATGGGCCCAGGAATACTTCAAGAACCACTGTCTGTAAACACAGTCCACCGTGCCATCCACAGATGCCACCTAAAACTCTATCATGCAAAAAGGAAGCCATTTTTGAGCATGATCCAGAAGCGCCACCATGTTGTGTGGGCCAAGGCTCATTTAAAATGGACTGTAGCAAAGTGGCAAAGTGTCCTGTGGTCAGATGAGTCCAAATTTGACATTCTTGTTGGAAATCATGGGCGTCGTGTCCTCCGGGCTAAAGAGGAGAAAAACCACCCCTCCTGTTATCAGCGTTCAGTTCAAAAGCCAGCATCTCTGATGGTATGGGGATGTATTAGTGCATATGGTGTGAGACACTTGCATGTTTTAAAAAGCACCATGAATGCTGAAAGGTATATAAAGGTTTTAGAGCAACATATGCTCCCCTCCAGATGACATCTATTCCAGGGAAGGCCTTATGTATTTCAGGAGGACAATGCAAAACCACATACTGCAGCTATTACAACACATGGCTTCGTAGTAGAAGAGTCCGTGTGCTGAACTGGCCTACCTGCAGTCCTGATCTTTCACCGATTGAGAACATTTGGTGCATAATTAAACGAAAAGTCCGTCAAAAGAGACCCTAAACTCTCCAGCAGCTGGAAGCCTGTATTAAACAAGAGTGGGATCAAATTCCAATGGCTAAACTCAAGAAACTTGTCTCCTCAATGCCCAGACGCCTCCACTCTGTGTTAAAAAGAAGAGGGAATGCTACATCATGGTAAACAGGCTCCTGTCCCAACTTTTTTTGAGACCTGTAGCCGCCATCAAATTTGCAATGAGCTCATCTTGTGGATAAAATTGTAAAATTTCTCAGTTTCAACATTTGCTATGTTATCTCTGTTCTATTGTGAATAAAATACTGGCTGGTGTGACTCGAAAGTCATTGCGTTTTTTATTTTATTCACAATTTACACTTTGTCCCAACTATTTCGGAATTGGGGTTGTACCTGTCTCCACTGTCAGAGACTTGATCAAAAAATGAAAGATAGATGTTCCTGTGAAAGTCAAGTCTGGAAGACCAAGAAAGAATGAGGATAGGCTGGTCCGTGACCTTGCCAGAAATTCTTTGAAGAACCCATACATTACTGCCAAAGAGCTGCAGAAAGTGTAGCCAACATGGGAAATGCTGTTCACAGGACTGCCCTCTCAAGCCAGACGGCAGTATCTGCAAATTTCTCACAATTGGGAAAACCCGCCATTGACCCTCTACAGCACCAGCTCCATCTATTTTTAGTGGAGATTAGCCTGATCAATGCACATGAACAGAGTTATTGCATACGCAAGTTAGCAGTATCTACAAAAGTAGGGCAGGAGGTAAAACTTTAAGGCTAATTTTCTTAGTTTCACTATTTTGCAGATACTGCCGTCTGGCGTGGCAGGGCAGAGGACATCAATAAAACATACTTTAAACAATAAAGACCTGCATGGCAGAGCTGAGATTGTGTGGTTTATGGTTGTATGACTGATGAGGACACAGGAAATATTGTGCAGGTGGGAGACAGAATAGATTCCGCCAAATATCAAAAAAAAAAAAAAAAAAAATGAGGCTAATGTTTCAGTCAGTCCCGACATGGAAGTTGATGAGAGATTTGGTGTTCCCTCATGACAATTATTAAAACCATTCCTCAAAACCGTGAAGTGGCAACACACATCATTGCCAAGAAGCTGCAGAAAAGAATAGCGGACATATGTATAGTAGTTCACAGGACAACAAAATAATGTACATCAAGCAACAAAGACCTGCATGGCAAAGTTGCCACAAGGCCATAAGGAAGCTTTCACTACCACAGCACAAAATTAACTGCTTGAAGTATGCAGAATAAAATTTTGGGAGGCCATGACCACACAGATGAGATGGTATGCTTTGTATCATGAGCACTTTCCCTCCCATCTCCAAACTCCCCTCTTTCTATCATCTGTCCATAGGATCTTGGTCGAAAACTGTCCAGGCTTTTGTACAGGCTTATCTGTTATATGGCAAACTCATACCTCGTGTTTATGTTTTTGAGGTTGACTAATAGTGTACATCTTTTTGTAAGTCATCTGTATAAAACTGGTGAAGTGTTCTCTCCACTGATGACTTTGACACAGATGCACCTAGTCTGGGGTGCATTTCCCAAAAGCGTAGTTGCTAACTCAGTTAGCAACTAACATAGTTCGTCCATTCACAGTCAATCGAGCCAACTATGTAAGTTAGCGTCTGTGATTTCAGGATACGTACCCCTGGTGTTCATAGTCTGGCCATCTGTTTTGGAGGGACTTTTTTTTTCATTAGGGAAAGAATTGTTCCTTTATCCACCTCACCTTTTGGCATTCCAGTGCCCACTGGTGCATTCTTTTTATTTGGCCGCAGCTAACAATTTCAGTACCTCTGCAATCTGTTAGGTTTATCTTTCGGCCCAATGTTGGCTTGCTTTACTGACAGTGACAGCTCTATCGACTTAATGCTGGGAGTTAACAGCAACAGATTCCAAATGCTAATTCCCCAATTAAAATCAACCCAGGACCTTTTATCTGCTTTCAATGAGTTAATGAGAAATTAACTTGGCCATGGAGAGCAGTCAATTGTCCATTTGCTATTAGTTCCTTGATAAGGGGATCACATATAAAAAGTGTCACGATTCCTACACCATGGTGCAGATTTTTTTTTTTTTTTTTTTTTTGTATTTTCTGTAGTGTGCCAACTTGTGTACTCTTGTACTCGGGGTGTATTTTCTTCTGCTCTAGATGAGCTAACAGACTCAAGTAGTGTACTCTTGTGTCCTAGATGAGCAGAATACCTTGTTTTTATGAATTCTTTAATGCTTCTGTTATAGATGGTCTGAATGGCCAATTCCCATAATGTATTCTTTCCCTGGATTGGCTGTGTATGAATATTACTGCTGCTCCTGGTTCAGCTGTGTGTCAATACCACCACTCTGCCTGGTTTAGCTGCGTTTGAATACTACTGCTCTGCCTGTTATAGCTGAGCATCAATACTGCCACTTTGCCTGGTTTATTGGTGTATCAACACTACTGCTCTGCCTTTTTAAATTGTGTGTCAATTCTCTGCTTGGTTTAGCTAACAATTCTGCTGCTTTGCATGGTTTAGCTGAGTATTAATACTACTGCTATGCCTTGTTTAGCTGTGTGTCAGTACTACTGTTCTACCTGCTTAGCTGTGTGTCAATACTACTGCTCTGCCTGGTTTAGTGGTGTATCAATACTACTTCTCTGCCTTGTTTAGCTGTATGTCAGTACTCTGCCTGGTTTTGCAGAGCATAAGTACTACCGCTTTGCCTGGTTTAGCTGTGTATCAATACTACTGCTCTGCCTGGTTTGGCTGTGTATCAATACTACTGCTCAGCTCTACCACTGCTCTTCCTTGTTTAGCTGTGTGTCAATACTTCCATTGTAGCTGTATATCAATACCGCTGCTCTGCCTGGTTTAGCTGAGCATCAATACTACCGCTCTCCCTGGTTTAGCTGTATATCAATAATAGCACTCTGCCTGATTTAGCGGAGAATCAATACTGTTACTCCGCCTGGTTTACCTCATGTCAATACTATTGCTCTGCCTGGTTTTCTGAGTATCAATACTACTGCTCTGCCTATTTTAGCTGCGTAATCAATATACTTCTGCTCTGCCTGGTTCAGCTGTGTATCAATACTACTGCTCTGCCTGGTTTAGCTGTGCATCAATACTACTACTCTGCCTTGTTTAGCTATATGTGAATACTACTTTTCTGCGAGGTTTAGTGTAGTATCAGTACTACTATTCTGCCTGTTATGGCATTGCATCAATGCTACACTCTGCTTGGTTAGTCTCTGGCCCGTGTGTGTGTTTTGCTGTAAGCTGTTTCTCAGAGGATGGTTTTGTCAGTACAACAGTGTGTAGCACGTGTCAGATGTCAGATGAAGTGATCACGGTTCGCTTCAGTTAAGCAGCTCTTAGTGTTCTGTCTGCTCATCTCCTGCTTGTCTGATGGGCAAGATTATCACACTCCGACAGGGAAGGGAGGGATGGGGGCCATATCACCCCTCTGTCTCCTAGGCTGTCAGCGATGGTGGCTGCTCCTCAAATGCGTACATCCTCGCAAACACCCACGCATGGACTAATGCATGTCGTCTGAAGTTTGGGACTGCGGCTGTCAGACACACTTCCCTATCATTTGTACTTGTCAGTATCCCTCCCTGTGTGACTGCCTGGACTTACGAGTAGGGTGGCTTTTAGAGAGCAAAGTCCCAATTCAGCCTATTATTCTAGTTGAGGCAGAGCTCTACTAATCTGGCTTTTTTCCTACTCCTTTCTGTCAGTAACTTATAAAATCTCACACATTCCCAATTTTTACTCTTTATTTCGATTATATAGTAATTCACTGGAATACAACCTTTAAATCAAATATTTGTACCTGCTAAATGCTCACATTATGTTTACAATATATTTAACACTGCGTTTAGACAGAATCTTTCTTTAAAGAATTAATTTTACTGTTGGTTCGAGCATTGCTCGTAAAGTATGTACTATTCTCTGAGCATCGCTGAGTAATGGCTATGGACAGCCAATTTTTAGGTGTGGGCATTTTGTTGAACTGGCGCAATGTGACTGCTTAAAATCTTAATTTCTGTTATGGTTAACTTCTTGCGACAGTTTGGTGTTGAGAATTTTTGTAATCATGTGAGGCGACATGATATTAAAATTATAAGTAAACATCAAGGGATGCTCTACCATAAATATTGCCACTGCTTGAGAGTTTTATTTACTAATTAATGGTAATGCTTTCCTTATTACTTATTTGCCTATTGTTTTACATTTTTAAGCTGATTCATTTTTAAGTTTGGACACCTTGTTAGTACATCATTCACCATCTTTCTAACTACTTTCCTGCTCAGGAGCAGTTTTGCTGTGAGAAGTCGTCACATTATTCAAGTCGGTTTCCCTAACTGTCACCTTGGGTAGAAGGAGTTTTGCTTTGGTGTCGGTGTCGGCCTGTATTTTTAACTGTGAACTGGAGTGTTAGTAACAGTACTGAGTGTCTGGCTATTTTTTTGTGAACTCAAGTATGAGGAGCAGTTATATGATCTCAGTGTCAGGCTGTTTTTCTTACTGTGATCTGGAGTATAAGGAGAACTGTGATCAATGATCTCAGGGTCAGGTAGTTTCTCTAACTGTGATCTGAGGCATAAAATGCAGAGCTATGGTCTCAGTTTCAGACTTTTTCTTTGACTGCAACCTTAGGTAAAAGTTGCAGTGCTGTAGGTTCAGTGTCAGGCTGTTTCTCTTGACTGCAATCTCTGGTAAAATGCATGGAACTGTAGTCTCAGAGTCAACTGGTTTCTCTAACTGTGGCCTCTGTTATTAAGTGCAGGGCTGTGGTCTCAGTGTCTGTTTGTCAAACTGTGACCTCAGGTAAGGAGCAGAGCTGAGTTTTAGTGTCCGGCTGTTTCTCTTTCACCTTGAACATAAGACACTGTGCAGTGGTCTCAGGGTGAGGCCTTTTCTTGAACTGCTCCTTAAGTATGGGGCAGTTCTATTGCCTCCCTGCTGACTACAGTTTTGTGCTTCAGTATTTTTCCGTCACTGTTTCCTTCAGAGTGACTCTGTACAGACAAGCTTGGCCATGCTGATAGCGCTATCTTTTTCCTGCTTTGCAACTTTGCAATTTCTCAGCCTTTCCCAGTGGGGACTCATGCGTGTGGAATCGTAAATGAGGCTAAACATAGACAGTTCCTCCAATTTTCTTTAAGGCCCTGATAATTGTAAGGTACTCCTCCCAGCCTGAGTTACTGCTGAATTTCATTGTCAGTAAGCAAATGCCAAATGCCTTATCTCGCTGAGGGGAGCAGAGAGGCGGTGTGAGAAACAGGATTTACCCGTGAGAGAGGTGTGCCAGGGAGAAGATGCAGCTCTGAGTAAAACCTGTTGGCATTTGTCTGGCATATGGGCTGACATAGGGGCATTATAAGCTGACGTGCATTGACATGCCGTTGGGAAAGTGAATTACATTGAACATCTGGTTGGTTACAATGACGCCTCTCAAGGGATGAGATACATTAAGCAGCAAGTGAGTAGTGCGTTCTTGTGGGAGATGTGTTGGAAACTGGAAAAATTGGCAAGTGTAAGGATCTGAGCAACTGTGAATTGAGCAAAACTGTCCTGGTTGGACAACGAAGTCAGAGCATCTCCAAAAATGGCGGTTCTTGTGGAGTGTTCCTGGCATTCAGTGGTAAGTACCTGCCAAAAGTGGTCTCAGGAATAACAACTGGTGAACAGGCAAGAGGGTCAGGGCCACCCAAACTGTGATAGAAAGGTGTCAGAACACAGTGTACCTCACAGCATGCTGCGTATAGTCTGTGAACTTCATTTTATTGCTGCGTAATATTGCTGATTCCTGACCTGACCAATTCGAGCAATCGTCAACAGGAAAAAAATGCCCTGATGTTGCAGTCGCGCCCCCTTTCCAATGCTTAAATCAGGGCTGCCAACTCTCACGCATTTGGCGTGAGAAATGCGTGAGATTCAGTGGCATATTCACATTCCTGTTCTGTAGTCAGCAATTACTCAATCAACGCAATGCATGTGTGTCACGATCGTTCAAATTGTTTCAATGAAATAAGGGCCAGGTCACGCGGTAAAGGAGCTACAAAATTTGGTGTATTTCGTATCATAGCTCCAGAACTAAGTAAGATAGAGTTACAATTTAAATGGCTTTGTGTAGGTCTTCCGTCATACTTCAAAAAACAAAATAGTTAATTTTGTTCATTTGATTTATTTTGGGTGAAAATGGCAAAAAACTGGTCGGTAACGGAATTACAAATTTGTCACTCCATTACTAACCAGATTTTTGCCGTTTTCACCCAAAATAAGTCAAATGAACAAACTCAGCTATTTTGTTTTTTGAAGTACTAGGGAAGACCTCCACAAAGCCATTTAAATTGTAACTCTATCCTACTTAGTTCTGGAGCTATGATACGAAATACACCAATTTTGTAGCTCCGTTACCGCGTGACCTGGCCCATAAGACCAATTGAAACATTTTTATGTAATTCCATTGCTTCCAACCCCCGAGTAAAGAAAAGCGTGAGAAGTCAGGAGTCATAATTGATTTCCATGTTACTAGTGGTGAAATCCACTGTTACGCATGTGAAACTGATAAACCTCCATGCACAAGGACTTCAATTCCACCTGAGAATCTCTTTCAAACGCACTGATTGAATAATTGCTGACTACAGCCCGGGAACGTGAATATGCCACTGAATCTCATGCATTTCTCACACCAAATGCGTGAGAGTCGGCAGCCCTGTGCTTTATGGGATAGTTCAGTGGCTGACTCTCTTCCGGTCTTGCGGAGCTGCAGAAAGTTACTTTAGTGTGCGTGGTTACGGATACTTGGCCGTACAATACTGTGCGTTGAAGCTGTATTACGAAGCTTTCAGCTGAGCAATGGTAAGTTTCTCGATGTTTTGAGAAGGGACTTCCGTGGCGATATTCAGGTGATTGATATAATTTCTGGTAGGCTATAATTTTTGGCGATGCCGTCAACAATCACAGATGATGTAGATCAGTGCTTCTCAAACCTCTCCTGGAGTACCGCCTCTCCCGCTAGTTTTAGATCTCTCCCCGCTAGCACAGATGATTCTGATGATTCGCTCATTATCAAGCCTCTTCATGGGAAACGAGCTGATCATATGACTCCCCTGTGCTGGAGCTGGCAGAGCTCTAAAACATGCAGGAAAAGTGGAACTCCAGGAGAAGTTTGAAAAGTGCTGGTGTAGATGATACGACTGCTATTGTACAATGTTATTATGCGCACGCCATAGACCTAAGCCATAGCAAGCTGCGCTCCGGAAGTGTAGTAGTCTTGGAAGTGCAAGAAATTTTGGCAAAAAAGCTAGATCTGGCTATTTTTTGGGGGGGGGGGCGGTGGGAGGGGTATTGATGAATTGAAGCAACCCCAGACCATAACACTGCCTACAGAGGCTTGTACAGTGAGCATCATGCATGGCGGGTACATCGCTTCATGGACTTCCTTTCTTACCCTGATGTGCCCATCACTCTGGAATAGGGTAAATCTGTACTCAGTAGACTACATGACCTTTTTTCCATCGCACCTCAGTCAATCATAATGCTCTCAAGCAAACTGAAGTCATTTTTCCTGATTAACCTCATTAACAAGTGGCTTCCTTGAAGCTGTGCAGCTGTTTAGTCCCAGTTTTGTGGGTTCCTGTCTCAGTTTGCATGTGATAACACTCTTACCTTCATAATTAAACATAGCTATGAGTTCCACTGCATTGGGCAGTCCTTAACTATTACGTGTGTGGGTGTAAGAGTGTGTGTGTGTGTGTGTGTGTGTGTGTTTGTGTTTGTATGTTTGCACTGAGATAGCTGTCCCGCGCATAATTCTTGGTGAGCACACAGCACCAATAAACCCACCTGCTGGCCTGCTAATGGAAGCCATGCAGAGATTACCATCAGGCACACTGGGTATTGCGCTGTGCTCCCTAGCCTATGTGTACTACCTTCTCTCAGCCAATGAGGGTGACTTCCACTTCACTGCAGTCTATTTCTGCCACAGAACATGGTATGCTTTTACATGACACGAGAAAGGATCTCATCAAAAATCCATCCATACTTTTTATGGGAAACATATTTTTATAACCACTGTATCTGTATACTATATAGCTCTCTTTGAACCATCGCTGTGGGAGGGAGGCAAACTTGGTTTCTGTTTTAGAAAATGGAAAATGGGACAGCCTTTCAGCACTGAAGATCAGGGTATTAGTGATAGAAATGTGATTCACTCTGCAGTGTTCGGGAAGAGAAAGCTACAGGACTCTGTTTTTAAATACTAGTCAGTGTGATGTGATTAGAGCTTTGGAAAGTGAGTGTGTCCTCATCTCCCTCAGGGCTCTACTATGCCACTGTTAAGCAGCCAGTCTCTCAATCAGTTTTCCAGAAAACATCAGTTTCCTTGGTATATATGTGTCCTTTTATTTCAGAGGAGCGTAGGCCTGTGTCAGCTATTTTTCCAGTTATTTGTCAAGCACATTTATTATGAATTAACCTGATAAGATTAAGATATTACCATTGATTTGCTTGTTTGTCCTCAATAAATTTTGAGGTAACCAGATCAAAGATAATTGGGGTGATTCATAAAGCATGATTATTACTACATGCCATCGTGAAAAAAAACAGACATGATTAGAGTGACCGACAGCTCCGAGTTTCCGTTGTCGGAATGAAATCTGTGCTATTTTGACGATGAGTTATATATATATATCTTTTTTTCCTCACATATTTAACTCCGCCTATGAGGGTATGTTTTCACCCCTGTTTGTGTATCTGTCTGTGTCTGTCTGTCTACCTACGAAATTTGGCAGGATGATAGGTGTTAGTCCAAGGAAGAGTTGATTTAATTTTGGAAGTGATCTGGAAAATATTCTGTGATCAAAAGAACAGATAGATGGCATGGCAGAGGTGTGCGCTCTACCAAATGCCCTCTTGTTTAGAAGGATGCAACCTGTGGCTCAGATGGAAAATTGAGGGACGTTAGCAAAAACCAAAATTCTTATCCACGTCACTGAAAAACTTGAGGGAGCTGGTGTTGGTAAACGGCCATGTAAAAATCATTTGGAAACAGGCATCTGTAAATGGGTGGAGACCTATTGACAACCTTGTTATGGTGAAGCTTTGAAATGTCGACTCTCAGTACCACACTGGTGGAGAAAAATGTAAGGATGTCTTATCACTGACGGACGGGTATCAATACATCTTCTTTGTTGCATGAGATGCAAATTTTCCACCTCTTTGTTATATCAGGCATACAAGGCTGAAATGTGGGAAATTTAGTCGAATGAAGTTTTTTTTCCCCCTTGTGTACTCACTGACTGACAAGCTCTTAGGAAAGCTATCCGTGGACGTTCTCTCTTGTTCACTGGGTAATAATTGTGAGGAGTCCATCTAATGGAGTGTTTCTGACTTTATTTGTTTTTAAATGAGCAGGTTGTTGAGTATTTGTGAAGCCACACACGGCCATTACATGGCTTGTATGAAAATGGAAATGCTAATACTGTGTTAAATGGACTCGGCTGCAAATATCTGAGGTGGCAAATAATGCAATAGATTCTAGATTACTAATATTATGTTGGGTTTTTTGGTAAATCTATGGCTACAATTCCCAATGCTTGAAAACTTTCTCTGTTGAGGTTGACACCGTAATAGTTTAAAGCTTGGGAGGACATACCTCTGAATAGTACTTGCTTGTCTGCCTCGGCCTCAGGTAAAAGTCTTGTTGGGGTTCTATTTTACCATGATGTACCATGAATTTGGGCTTCATAAATATTGTTGTAGCGACATAAGTTTGTAATTTATTGCATAATTTGTAGCCAGTATAGGTGTGAGTAGGGTACTTTACTTACATGATGAAAAATATTTTCTGAATATGTCTTAACAGTATCCAACTACTGCATTGATAAAACATTTCATTATTCAGAAATAAATTGCAAATGCATTTCACCATGATTTAAGGAATTGTACTGTTGTAATATTTAATAAGCCTAAAACAGAGGAGAATCAGATGGCATTGACCATTCATTTAGCCCTGCCATTATTTGATCAGATGAAGCGGCTGGTTGTTGTTTGTTAATGAATCAGATAACATCGGTTTTCTGAAAAGACTAGGTCCTTGAAGATGTTCTGTGCTTTTGTAAACAGTCCAATCATAAACCTCGTACAGTTTCCTCTAGAAGTAAGATGCGAGAGCCTATTTGGGTTTATTGAAAGCACTTGGAATCAAACAGCAATGCTGCTGTAAAAATGTAAAGATTTAGAGTTCATATTCCACTAAAATCTTGACGGGGAGCTAAAGGTTACATATCAAGGACAACAAATCTACAACGAAGAAATAACTCTGTTTGAATTGTTCTTGCTTTTTAGGGTCACCCTGTAGAGGTACTTTGGTAGCAACGACCTTCTTCATTTCTGCTGTATCATAGGGCACCCTAGCAGTTTGACCTTCGGATCTTGATCCAAAGTGGGCATTTTAATAGGAAATACATCTGTGCTTGTGCTTTCTGTTTGAGCCAAATAACTGTTTCCTTTATTGTGTGGGAACCATACATATCTACCTTGTTTAAATGAATGGGTAAAACGCAAAAGCACTTGCAAAGTAGTGCCTCTCTCATGCCCAGCGCTGTATGTGTATATGTCAGCGTGCAGCTGTGTGTGTATGCTTTTGTTCGAGTCTGGACACATTTATTTTGTGTCGTGGGTAGCATTCAGTTTTTTGGGGGGAAATTTAAATGGTTTAACTGAGGCAGATAACTTCAGATGGCCTGAGAAGTAAATAGTCAGAAGCTAAAAATAAGGTATCATTTTAGTGTCCAAAATTTGGGGATTTTGATGAAGCCGAATTTGGCAGAATAAAAACACAAACAAATTCTCTCCATTTTCCAGCAAGAGAATTAAAATCAAGCTGGTTTGGGACTTGCTGGATAAAAACGTTAAAGAGATGGCAATTACAAGTGCAGTGAAGAACTTCTACTGCCGTGGTGGTGTGATGTCTCAGAACCATATAGCTACCCTTATTGACAGGTGCTGTATGTGTAGCTATACTTGTGAGAGCCAACTCAGGAGAAACCACAATTTTGGGAGGGCATTTTGGGTGGTCCTTACTGAAGATTATGGAGGATTATGGTTAATTGGTTCAAGTTAGAGTTACAGTTACAATTATGGTTAGGATGGGATTAGGGTTAGGGATAGGGATAATTTAGTAAAGGTTGTGGTTAAGGAAAGGTTATACAGAATTAATGTAAGGCAATAAAATGTTCTCATAAGTACAAATGTGTGCATCCGTGTGTGCTTGCATGTGTATGTGCAAGTCAGTCGCTCATGAGTTTTCCCTGTTGAGCCTGGCTGTAATGAAGTGTAGGGTCAGGACTGAACAGTCTGGGTGCTGGGCAATGCTTTATCATCAACAGGCCTTGACATTTATCATTTATCTTTCACTTCTGCTGTTTCTGCAAGAGAGGTGTAACTGCTGCTGTTTCTGTGTGTCTGTTAGAGTAGTGTTAGGCAGGAAATGTGCTTGCTTTTAAATACGCGTATGCAAGATGAATGCCACGTGTATCCAGCATCTGTTTGGTGCATAGCATGGGTCCTCAAAAATTAATGTGACACGTTTGCAGGGAGCAGTATGCATCTACAGTAAATGGTAGGGGCAGCATAGTAGCATTACCCATGAACTAAACTCCTTGAGTGTTGCCATGTTTGTTTACATCACGCAAAGCTGTCTGATTGAATTCTCCGATGCGCCCCCAACTACAATCCTCTGGAAACGCACGTACTGCAAGGGAAAGTATGTGAATTCTTTAAGGACATATGCCGGTTAATGCTTAGTTCCCACTGTTGTGTGCTCCGTTATTAACGTCACGTTTGGCCATTCGTTGCTGATCGTGGAACTTCTCTGAAGCTGCTTTCACACCCAATGCGAAAAGAATTTTTCATATGACAGATTGTATTCAAAGTCAATGCAAAGACGCGAATACACGCATTGTCTTTGCGTTGACTTTGAATGTAATCTGTCGTGCGAAAAATTAGTTTCGCGTCCAGTGTGAAAGCAGCTTAAAATTTCAGGTTTGGATACGAGGTGATGCGATGATCACGATTGACAATTAATTGTGTTGATCGTAGGAATGAACCGTCCAAAACTTTTCTACGATCAACACGATTGCCACGACTGACCTCGAGATCTGATAGGATCACCACGACTAAGACCACGATTTCAATCGTGCCACGAATCGTGATAGTGCAGTGTTTTCCATACATTGACGAGACTATGGCGGCCCGCCATAGTCTAATTTACCCCGCCATAGTCTCAATATGCACAAAAGCCCCGTGTTGAGATTACATGCGCACATTTAAAAAAAAAAAAAAAAAAAAAAAAAAGAAAACGCGCAATTTGTGCAATCCCCCCTCCGCTAGTCAAAATGAGAATAATACCCCCTCATCCCCCGCTCAACAAAATGAGAATAATACACCCCCCCCCTCAACAAATGAAAATCATCTTCTCTCCCCCCGCTCAATAGAATAAGAATGACCCCCTCCAGACATCACCACACATGTGCCCCCATAGTCTCCAAAAATTCTGTTGGAAACACTGTAGTGGGAACCTAGCGTAAGTGTGAGAACGCGTTGTTCAACAGCAAGTATATTTCCAGCCTTACTGCTTCTGCATCTGTGTACTGCCACTGTTTCTGTGTGTATGTTAGAGCAGTGTTACTGCTACTGTTTCTGTGTATCTATTACATTAGTGTTACTGCTACTGATTCTGTGCATCTGTTAGAGTTGTGTTACTCCTACTGTTTCTGTTTGTCTGTTAGAGCAGTGTTACTGCTACTGTTTCTGTGCGTCTCTTACAGCAGTGTTACTGCTGCTTTTTGTTTGTGTCTATTGGAGTAGTGTTACTGCTGCTGCCTCTGAGTGTCTGTTAGAGTAGCGTTATGCTATTGTTTCTGGGTCTGTTAGAGTTGTGTTACTGCTGCCATTTCAGTGTGTCTGTTGGAGTGGTGTTGGTGCTGATGTTTCAGGTTTTAGAAGCATTCTTCTTTGGACTTACCTTCAGCGATTTAGGAATATGCATCTCATTTGTGGTTTTACTGCAGACAGACTGTCTCTTGCCTGTTTACAGTCAGCTCTGTGCATCGACAAACCGACTGAGTGCAAGGCTGAGGTTAAATTGCATGTACAAAGCAAAACTCCACTTTTCTGGTCGGAAGCAGAAGCACGCCTTCTTTTAACATGAAAGACTTGAGTATCAACTGGCTTTTAGGTATGTGCAAATATTGCAACGCCAAGCTTTTCAAGAAGGTGGATAAAAGAATGAAAGAGGGAGGCTGACAAATATTTATTTTTTTAATTGGAGCACACAGAGTATGCATAGTAACCAGAATATTAGTTTTCATCTGCCATGTAAACTGTTTTATAGGAATATTGTCTGTAAGGGCATAAGAGCAAAGTAAGGGCAAAAATGTAAGATTTTGTAAATGTAGTCATTGATAGCAGAATCCCATGGGAAAAAATTGCTGTAAATACAGAATCTCTGCAGGGTAGAGTATGTCTCTCTCTCTCTCTCTCTCTCTCTCTCTCTCTCTCTCTCTCTCTCTCGTTGTCTCTCTCTTGACCTCTTTATTTTATTTAAATGCACTGGTTTGTATGAGCACGAATGGGCAGACCATATCATAAAATGACAATAGGTTCTTCTCTCAGGTTGAAATGGATCCTTTCCTTGTCTTAAAAGGAACAACAAAAGGTGCCATTTTTTCTTCTTTTCATTCATTCATTCATATGGCGGAGGATGGATGCATGCTGCCTCATCAGCGTTTTTATGGTAGTGACGTATGTGTGTGTGCTTGCTGAGCACGTTCAGCGAGTGTTATTCAGTGTGCTCATCCGTGAGTGTGCTCTGAGAGGGATATGACTAACTTGCTCAGTTTGCTAAGATGTGTGCCTCAGATGCTGTCTGTCATGTGGAGCCCGGGTTTGGCCCTGAGGAGGTTGTGAAACTTATGTTCAGTTCAAACTAAACCACATGCCGCCGCTCGGAGACAATTCATTATTTAAGATAATCTGTTGTCACACGCAACCACCGTTTGGATGTTACAAAGGCCGTCTGAGAGTCGATAATTAGCCTATACTGGAGGAAATTGGCCATTTTATGAACTCTCCAGATGGCTGACTGATAAATCCAGGGAATAGAGAGCAGCTGTGTGTAATGGGGTGCTTGAACATACCAATGGACCATTTCTGTGAGAAATCAGGGGGTCAGATAGTAACTGTGCATGCTGGGGCTCTAGACTGTCCCATTTTTCTCATAAATCAAGGGGGTGGTTAGCAGTTGTGGCTACTGGAATGTTCCATTTCTCTGTTTATACTCAGTCACAGGGAAGACGATTGGATTCATCCAGGTAATGTCAGGTGTATAAGGCAATAGAGCCCACTCCTCGGGGGTGTTTCTCAGAAGTGGGCCTCAGAACACAGCTCTTGTACCAGAATGTGTATAAATCTCTGTAGAACGGAGGTGTATTCAAAGGAAAAGAATTTTGGACATGTAAAACTTCAACGGAGAGTGGTGCTGTGATTGGATATGAAGCAAAGTACCATAGGAAGCAAATAACGTCATTGTTCTTCTATTAATCGTAAAATGCAATCATTATCAAAACTAAATGTTTCTCTTTTGTGTCTGGTTGTAGGCATTAAAAACATGCACAAAATTATTTAGAGGAACATGTCAGCCATCTGTAATACGTACATCAATACAATGATAATAAACTTGGTCTTTATACAGCCCCAACTCCAAAAAAGTTTGCAGTTTGCAATCTGATTTGCTGTTTGAGTGCGATTTCTCTGAACCTGTGTACAAATCAACCTATCCTGGGCTCTTGTTGACCATGGACACCCTGAACGGCATCGATCATCAACATTATGGGTTTGCTGATACCTGCTCCATAATCTGCTAATCACAGACTGGGAAACATTGAAGAAATTGGCAACCTCAGATTAACGGCGGCCAGTTTCAAGCATACCAATTGCTCTTAGACGTTCAGCACGTTGGAGATGTCGCAGTGTGAAAAAATAATCAAAGGATGTCTCAGATAAACAAAATCAACAAAGGATTACAGTCCGAAGCTATCAGAATGAAAGAAGTCTCGATCGCAAGGGAGTGGATGACCTTTCCCTATAGTGTCAAATTCGAATTTGCACCCCAGCCATGTGTTTGGGATTTCCACGTGCTGCACGTGTGCACCACTGGCTGCGTTTCGGCGCTCTGTTTTAGAGCAGTTCTTGTTATCTTCACTGCTGTTAGTTATTGTATCCAAAACACAATCATTATTTTGTTATTGACCTTGAAATTCCAATATCCCCTACTTTTTTTTCATTGCAATAATAAGGTGATGTGTTACAGGTGGTGCTAAACAGGTGAGCTAATCATGTTGCAGTATGAAAAGAGCCTCCAAAAAAGCTCCAGTCCCCCAAGAGCAAAGGAGGGTCAAGGTCTTGAGAATGACTAATTTTCCGACAGGATACGTCAGTTTATAATCTATCACTTTGAGACCAATGCCTCCCAGAGACAAATCGGTAGGATTTCACCCTTTAGAGTGGATAAGAAAATGGAGGGAATCTGCTTGAACTGCGGTGCGTTAAAAGGGCAAGGATGATAACCACCATGGCTGCATAGCCAGAGTGCTGTCACAGCTCTTGTGTGAATGCCGCCTGTGCCTCCTCCCATCCAGCAGCTTGCTTGTGTAGTAGAGATATTGTCTCTTTAGTACCAACCAGCTGTGGTCGGCAGCTTTTTCAGAACGGCGCACGATTGGCTAAAGCGCTGTGGGAATGCAAATTGGGGAGGGACTGTCGGGCAGGGATATTAAAAATGATTGCCTTGTTCATTGATCAAGCGCCTCCTGTTGGCCAGCCGGACGCTCGTCAGTGAGATTCTAAGCTTGCTCAGATCCTCCGCCCTCATTCTGAACTTGTGAAGGTTTGGACCAATGAGTGTAAAGATGCAGGGGCTGACAGGCGCGTGCTTCTGAGGAGAGCCGCAAACTGTCTCTGTCTCCTGAGCTGGCAACAGGGGGTTGCATACGAGCAAGTCTTGTACATAGTTCTTGGATTGGGCATTCCAGATTCGGGTGGGATTGGAGTTGCCAAATTTAAAAAAAAAAAAAGAAATATTGTCTCTTTGGATTGGTTTGCGTCTTGCATGCTTCCCTTTTTCAGACTGTGCCTTATCTCCTCAAGTGTGTGACGTATTTATATCCCCTCCTTTGAGTTTGCAAGTTGCTGGATTGTCACATGCTATATGCATTTTTGCACAAGTCACTATTTTCAAGTAAAACTCTATGTTTTTTGAAAGCCAAACATAACCTTTAATGATGGTAATGTATGGAAGTGCTCCTCCTTGTTTAATTAATGGGAACAAGGTCCCCAAGCCTTTCTCACGGTCTCCAGGATTGGGACTGTGTTTGTGATAATTCACTCTCAGTTTGTTCCTCTAATCAGTTTATAAGGAACAAGCTCCCAACCCTTCTATGATCTTAAGGATTGGGACCGCGTTCCTACTAAACTTCTCCATCCCGCCAGCTGACTTTGTCTGGCAATAGTCTTGGACCGCCACTGCCCGGGCACTGGCCACACCCACGCAGCCTCACCTGTTAGATCTGAACTGAACAGCGTAATTCTGCTCTGGGCTTTGTCCCATTTTCTGTCATATTACAGTCAATAAACCCTATTACTGGATTGTAATCTGCCTCCACATTCAGTTCCTGGTCTGGTTAATGACAAGTGGAGCTGTTGGGATTGGCCTGCTTGCAGTTTTGATCTGTCTCAAATTGAGAAAGTCTTGAACATTATGAAGCAAAATGTACAGCAAGAATTTCACATGCTTGACCAACTTGAGTCTTCAATGCCAAAATGCTTAATGAAAGTGATTGAAAAACAGGGTGTTAAACAGTGGTTAGCAGTTGACTGCAAACTTTTATGAAGTCTGCTGCTGTTATCAAATTGTTTATTTCTGATTGTAACATTACTAGTCATAAAGATTTCCTTGCCTTAAACAATTTCAGATGAAAGCCAGCTGTTTCTACAGAGTAATTCAGCAGAGCAATGCTACACCGTGTCTCTATTTGATCCAGTTCAGGGAGTGCTTGCTTTTAGTGGCTTTGATCTGAGTTTTGCAGTAATTGCTAAAAGCATCAACGTTCCTTTTAAGCTGCGGGATCCATATAATTTGACAAGACCGTCATCGCCATGGAAACCAAGCTATATCTAACTCTGTGTAATTCTAATATTTTCTGTCTCTCAGTTTTGCTTTCTGTGTTCTGAAAGACTGTTATTCTGATTAAGACAAATTGATGTGGACCTGCAGCAATAAAAACTGCTTTGTTGAAGTGACCCATTTCCTCTGAGATGTGGTGGTGACTTCAGCCTTACTCACTTGAGGAAGGCACTGCAGAGCAGGATTCGATTCCGATTCGTCATCGTATACATCGACTTTGCGGAACTATTCGTCTTCCTCTGTGTTGACTGAAGGTGCAACCCTTCATGGATAATCACAGCAATTGGCAGTGAGTCAGTATCAGGCCTTTGTGCCTTGTGGGTTAGACCGATCTTCTGCCAATGCTGGTCATATCCATGTGCTATTGATCTTTTGCTGATGCACTCTTAGCTGTAAACTATTGCAATATGTATTACTGGGGTGTGTGCAATGCTGCACGATCTGAATATGTAGGTTAAGTCACTGTCTCTTTAAAGGAATGTTAATCACTAATGCGCTTGTCATTGCTCGCTGGTTTTGTAATTTACTGGATGCGTTCTGCACTCTACTATAAGTCATGGGTGACTCGCTGTTTGTTTTGGGGATTGTGATTTAATCAGTGCTTTTGAATTTCATTATAATACTATCTGTGGCATTAGTGGTCTTGGAGAGGCACACACCTTGTCTAAAGTTCAAACTCTGCATGAGCGTGCAGCCTACGTAACTCATATCTGTGTTGTTTCATTGACTTAGCTTGGGTTCATCGCCAAGTGCTGTTGTTGCGATCGTTGTCTGCTGAAGCAGAAATTGACACTTTCTACTGAACACCGACATCAACAGTTTCCACCCAAACATTTCTCATAGCATGTCTGGACTGATTCACTGTACAAATCCAGCCACATTTAGCAGAAGCTTGGACGACAGCCAGTGTTAAATATGTTTGGCGCAAAAGGGTCTTGTTTTTTACGGCTGTTTTTGCTGTCTTCAGCGTCCAGTTTAAGACCTGCTCATTTCAACACACCAGAAAAGAAAATTCCACAGATGTTTTGGGGAAGCGTTATTTGTATTGGCATTTCTGCTCATCACCATAAAGATATCAGAACACACTTGACATGTTGTAAAGAATTTTAGGATGCCCTCTGCAGGATTGTAAAAATTTGAGATGAAGCATTTCAGGGTCAGTGAAAACCATGAAGGAAAAAAATAATTTTTATTTTAACAACTTAGGCTTGAGGAGCTGTGGGACTAAATTCAGCTCTCCAGCCTCACATCAGGTGTTGAAGGCCCGCAGTGCCTGCTGTTAGTTTCAAGTATCCCTCTTTAGTTCTTCAGTTTGGGTAGATTTATGCCACCCTCTGGTCACTGGTTGTCAGAAAACTTTGTTTTTCTGCTTCATATCCCAGAATTCTCATTTGAAATGAAGCCATTTCATAGAGATATATTTAGGGCTTAATTTCTCTTGTTGACTAAACCAGCGGCAGCATATTTGGGCAAAGGAACACTGCCTAGAGACAGCTCAAGAAGTTACCTGACAGTAATATTGAGAAACTGAATTTGAAAGATGTTTTTTGGATTTTAGAGGCTTGCCTGTTCCATATTTGTGCATGCGACATTCTGTGTGGGCAAAATACTGGGGCATGTAAATCTGTAGTGGTTTAGCTTAGAGGTACTCAAACTCTTATTCTGATGCAGCCAGTGTGGGTGTAGGCTTTCATGTCAACCAAGCAGTTAGACACCTAGAGTCTTTGCTAAAAACCTTGTTTAGTAGTATCAGGTATGTAACGGTTTAGTTTAAATGAAAGCCTGCACCCACACCAGCCCTTACCGGATAAGATAGAGTGCCCCTGGACAAGCTGGGATGCGCATAATTTTATTGTAATAATTGATGGGAATGTTGTACTGACACAGCCCATCTACAGTATAACAGCATACAAATGAGAACATTACAAATGCAGTCTCAACGAGCTGGTATTAAAAATGAAAATTTGATGGTGAGAATGTATCAAATATGTTATTTGTAATGTGTAAAAAACTGCGGGCTGATGCTGTAGATTTGCTGATGGGGTGTTCTGCTGCTGGAGACATCAGTGGTGCGAGTAGTCCTCCCTCCCCAGTCTAAACAGAAAAATATTGCCCAAAATAATAAATACAAGCGTCCTGCTATAGCCCTAATCTCTTGGAAGGTTTGTTTCAGCATATTTTGCCTCTGAGGATCTGTGAAAAACAGCCCCACAGATTTTCTCTGTAGTCTCAGATCCCAGGGAAAAGCAGGCAGCTGCATTTTTCTCATTCCTCCCTCCTGTTTCCCAGGACTTCTGAGACGAGCGACTGCACAAACCACGAGAGGAAAACTAAAAAATAATCTGCGAATGCAATTATGGTTCGGCACGACGTGTACCGTAGCTCAGCGTACTCAAACAAGTGTGTTTTCCCCTGCTCGGAGACGGATAGAATCGTTGGCGTGGCCTCTAGGTTGGCAGTCGTTAGTTTAATTATTTCCCTGTCGGGTCTCCTAGCCACTGATCCGTCAGGGTGCTGGAATGCTAGCAGTAATATTGGGGCTCGGGGTCTTTGGGAAAAGCAAATGCCGAGATGGGAGCGGTTAGCCGCTATCGCTGGATTAGCTCTCGGGGCCTTATTACAAGTCAGAGTTCCAGTTGAGGAATGACCAAATAACCAAGAGATCAGAAAGTTACGCCTGTGGTATCATCTCAGAAATTGGGAGAGTGAATGTTTTACTGATGCCTCCTGACCCGGTGTGGCTGCAGTGCACAGTGGGAGACGAACAAAGATGAATCATGGGATTTTGAACGTTGAGTTCCTGCTTGCCTCGCGCGTCATTAAAACAAGCTCAGGGCCTGTACTGCCTGCCGTTCTCGTGGAACTGGAACCAGCTTTCTATCTGAGGGCCTTGATGCGCCAAAGATTTCAGTGCAGTCTGCTTCATTAGATTTAATATGCTGTTCTTGTGAGGTTAAACTCAGTCTCACAAACGTGATGCAACCATATCGCTCTACTGACCTGAAAAGTACACCTATGAAATATTAAGTACATCCCTTGTTCTTGCGCACTTACAGTGAAGACATATTTGTCCACAGTGCCGATCAGTAGACAAATATTTGTATCTCTCAAATCAGAATTGGACTGTTGACATGAATTTCAATCTTTTTTCCCTTTCAGTGGTTTCTTCTTTATGAAGAGGCTATGTCCTGTCATGTCTATGAAGTACTGAGTTGCGATAATAGATTTTCTGTAAGAGTCAGTGTTTTAAACTGCCTACCCCTGTCTATCACACCCTTTGAGGTTTAGAGACTTTTTTCTATCAAATTTCTTAAAGCAGCTCGGGCAATTAAATAAACACATGAAAGCCAGTTTATTCCTTTAGCGCTGCAGGTTAAGGCTGATAGCTGACTTAATATATGCTTACAAAAGAAGAAAAGTGGTTTAAAGAATTGTGTGCGCTGAAAAGCAGTGACGTTGGGCTTTTCTCCTCAGGAAACGGAGTTCCACATGAGCTGCGGATCTTTCATCATTCCTGCGCTCTGAAGATGGACGAGGGGCCCTGCAAGGCTCTCAAAGAGCGCTTCTACTTTGATGTGGAGACTCGCCGCTGTCAGAGGTTTGAGTACGGCGGCTGCCAGGGCAATGCCAACAACTTTGAGACCCGGGAGGAATGTGAGAAGATGTGCATCGTGAAACGTAAGTCCCGTGCAAAAATGTGTGCACGTCATAAAGGGTGCTCCTGGCATTTTTCCGCTGCCATGACCTTCCAGCTCTGTCAAAAAATCAATAAATAAATAAATAAATACGATAGCTACTATGTAAGAAGGACCTACCCTGTGGTTTGGGAGTTACTCTTTAACATCTAATAATGAAAGAAATTTGAAGAATGGTCCAGCTATCTCTAGCGATAACACTGATGTTTATATGGGCTATGGCTTCAGCCACTCCCTGGTCTAAGATTACACAAACCCTACAGAGCGCTTTTGGTTTGGGCGCAGGATTAAAGAAATGTTGCATTGCAGCCAAGGTTGGTTTTTAAATGGAAAATAACGAGCTTTCAAAACAGCCCATTTCTAACTTCAGTTATTACGGCTACTAACTGGGAGATTGGCCAGGAACAGGACTTATTCTTGGAAACGTCACTCTGATATTGCCTCTGGCACAATGACTAATCAGGGAAAAAAAACATGGAGAGTGAGTGTTGTTGAAACGGGCAGCGTGAACGTGGCTGGGGATGTGATGTAGATCCAGGCGGAGTGAACATGGCGGGGGGAGTGCTGTGGAAATGGGCAGTCAACATGACTGAGGGAGTGTTGTATAAATAGGCAGAGGGAACATGGCTAAGGGAGTGTTATAGAAACAGACAGAGTGAACATGACCGAGAGAGTGTTGTATAAGTATGCCGAGGGAATATGGCTGAGGGAGTGTTGTGGAAATAGGCGTAGTGAACATGGCTGTGGGAGTGTTGTATAAATAGGCCGAGTGAACATAGCTGAGGGAGTGTTGTAGAGACAGGCAGAGTGAACATGGCTGAGAGAGTGTTGTATAAATATGCCAAGGGAACATGGCTGAGGGAGTGTTGTACTAATAGGCAGAGGGAACATGGCTTAGGGAGTGTTGTAGAAACAGGCAGAGTGAACATGCCTGGGGGAGTAATGTAGACACAGGCCCAGTGAACATGATGCTTTTAAAGTGCTTTTCATCCAGCTGACAACTGGTGTGGTAACCCATTCGTTCATGGAGTTCTGAGCACTTCGACCCAAAATGGGTTGGTTAGGACCCAAAAATATTGTTTGACAATGAGAACGCAGGCCTGTAAGATCTGAAGAGGAATGATGACAACGTATATGTCATGAGAGGGCGAGTACTTAACCCGTTGAAACAAACAAGCATCATGAAGAAATGTGTTACCTGGAACTGGTGTTGCTTTCAAAATACATCACTTTGCTACACGGCAACTGTTTCTGCGGTTAATAAACAAAACTGCAGCTTGATCACACACCACACGGGTTCTCTGTCGGTCAAAAAGCCCTACGAGGAAGGACATCATCTAAGGGGGGGGATGGGGGGACATGGCCCCCCTAATATTGAAATTATTCAATTTTGTCCCCCCCAATAATGTGCTGAGAATCAATGAAAAAAATAAAACATACTCTCGCAGACACAAGGGTTTCATTTGCTGTCCCCCCAATCATGAACTAACTGTTACTTCAATGTGTACTTGAGAACCACAGCTAAATACTTGGGATTTTCATTGCAACACTGGTCTTTGTTAATTCTCTGTCAATAAATATCTGCCTATCACTCCTTCTCTAGTTTTTGTTTAAAGTGTGATACTGTTCATTTATATCCTTTATGCTGAACTTAGATGAATGGATCATGTTCTGTGTGGGCGTATCAGAGTGGTAAGATTGTAAGGAGGCATTGCTTTGGTTCTCAGTGTCTCTTGAGTGGCATGTTTGAGCAAAGCTTCATTACTGAAGCATGTTGATGGTGAAAAATAGCAGAAGTCATGCTGTGCCAGTATCACAATATTATTATTAATTGACTTGCATGTGATCAGAGTGATGAATGCATTTGCGTCTGGTGTGCAGCTCATTTTACTTTTTTATTTTTAATTTTTTTTTTATTTTTATGGATAGTATTAGTCAGCCAGTGAGACTCAGTTTATCATCCTAGGGAAATACCTGCCAGGTTTTATTTTTATTTTATCTGGAATCCGTATTAACTATTAGGAAAAAGCACTTGCAGAATTAGTTGATGCAAAAAGCAGGTTTCTGAACATGATCATCCTTCAAAGGCGCTCATCTCAGTGCTCATTAGTTATGCCTGCGATCAAACTGAGTGCCAATGGTAACCGCAGTGCTAACTAAAGCAGTTTGATGGTACAGGGCTTACTGAAGTTGTTTGCAGTGCAGGGCTAACTGAGGCACTTTTTCAGCATGGGGCCATCAGAAACACTTTGGCGGCGCAGGGCTAGCATGAAGCTGTTTGATAGCACCAAGCTAACTGCAGCACTTTGTCGGTGCAGGGCTGACTGAAGCTGTTTTGCAGCACAGGGCTAAGTGTGAGCAGGGCTACAAATCTATCAGGTGGTGCAAGGATAGCTGATGCTGTTTTGTGGCACATGACTTACTGCAGTACTTCAGTAATGCAGGACTAACTGCAGCACTTTAACAGAGCAGGACAAACTGAAGCACTTTAACAGAGCAGGACAAACTGAAGCACTTTAACAGAACAGGACAAACTGAAGCACTTTAACAGAGCAGGACAAACTGAAGCACTTTAACAGAGCAGGACAAACTGAAGCACTTTAACAGTGCAGGACTTAGTGAGGGTCTTTAACAGTGCAGGACTATGTAAAGCACTTTAATAGTGCAGGACTAACTGAGACACTGACTGAAGCACTTCAACAGTGCAGGACTAGCTGAAACACTTTGAATGAAGCACTTTAACAGCGCAGGACTAGCTGAAACACCGACTGAAGCACTTTAACGGTTCGGACTAACTGAAACACTTTGAATGAAGCAGTTTAACAGTGCAGGACTAACTGAAACACTGACTGAAGCACTTTGACAGTGCAGGACTCACTGTAGCACTTTGACTGAAGTAGGGTTTAACTGTGAAGGACTTTAACTGAAAGCGCTAACACTGACTGAAGCACTTTGACAGTGCAGGACTCACTGTAGCACTTTGGCGGAGTAGGGTTTAGCTGAAGCACTTTGGCAGCAAAGCCGCTATCGCTGTGAGAAGGCTGGCTGTTCCGATTGCAGTGCAGCACTTTGGGAGTCCAAACTGTTTAGGCTCCAAACCCTTATTTTTAACCTTCCTTCATTTCTTACCATCGTCCCTGTGCTTTGCTGCACCTATTAGATAGATGAGTTCAAGAGACAAGATAAGTGAAGGTGAAGGCAGGGGAGCTGGAGATTGATGACTTGGGGAAACGGAATGTCCTCGCTTTTTCAAACGTCATTCTGAAGCATTGTCAGCTCCGGATGTAACTGATGGGAGAGGTGGTTCCACCGGTCAATCAATGAGGAATAAGCGATTGAAATGAGCCCAGTATATGTATCCACTCTGTACCGTGACTTTGCCTTCCCAACCCCGCCCTCTGGAGGTCACTGGGGCCCACTGCTGCGGGACAGTGAGCACCGCCATGGGACGGCGCTTTCAGCACTCCCCCTGCACTCCCCCGCACTCCCAGTTGCTCTGCTAACGACATCAACTTTGCAGAATTTCAAAAGCAGCCTCTCTCAGAAGTACCTCAGCCAGAGCAAACATGTCTGCTCCTGCAGAAGGGTCCGCTCTGAAAACAATGAGCGACGGAGGACGGGGCTGGAATGTGTGTGTGTTTGGGGAGGGTGCCTTTATGAGAACACCCACGCCCAGAGACTAAAACGTGAACTCAAACGACCCGAATCGTTTCAAACCCAACAAACTGCCTGTATGCTTTTCTGTACATGTAAGATACCATAGAATCACTGTTCATTTGAGTTTCTTTATAATTTATTCTGACAGCAGGAAGAATATGAAGTCTTTTACACTTGGGCGAGCTGTTGAAATAATGTTTCTGGAATCTCCGCAGAAATATTTTGCACTGCTATTGTATAAAGGGCAGGAGCTGTAACACAAGACTGTATCCATCTAAAGCTGTAACTCAAGACTATTCTCTTAAACACTGATGTTGTTTTTTTTTTCCTGCGTGTGGTTTGAAGGGCTGGCTGTTGGGCTTGATTTGACCTCTGAACCCTGAAGGAATTCTTATGCCATGCTGAAATAAAAATGTTTGTCTCCATCTAGTGGAAGGCGATGCCAGTGCATGCCTTTTCAGATCGGGGGCACACGCGGGAGTTGTCTTCTCAATCTTCTCCTCTGTCTTCGATTGAATCGAAGCATATAGCCTTGCCATCAGTCCTCGGATTTTCTTTCTTAAGTTTCAATCCCTTATCGACAAGCCTGCAAATGCGGGTGTCCTTCAGACGGTAGGTAGCCTACAATGGGATGTGTATATAAAGTTCAAGTGGTACATCAAGAATGAGCAGACGCCACCATAACTTGACGCCAAAACTCAGTCTTTCCTGTAGTACTGAATCTGAGAATTGGAAAATTGCTTTTTTTTTTTTTTTTTTTTTTTTGAGTGATCGATCCTGGCAAATTCATCTTGCGATGCGTGTTCTTCAGGGAGTGGGCAATGTTCTCAAGCAGATTAAATATTTTAGAAAGGGAGACATATCGCTGTTTCCTCTGCAGTCGTATTTGTTATTGCCCTTTGAGAGACATTTAGCCTAACTCAATCATTACAAGACACCGCTCGGGGAAAAATGCGTTTTGGAATGATTTCTTGGGCTGTCCATTTGAGAACTGTGGCTTGAACACTCCACGGACAAATGGTCTTCCGCTGTCCAATCGATCCCGTTTCATTTGTAAAGAATTTCGGATGCAATTGGCAAACCCACTTCAGAGAAGGAGAGAGAACACCTCACAAAAGATCAAATTGTTCGTGTTGATTTATCTTCATTAATATAATGTAAGCTCCCTCTGTCAAATCAAAGGTGAGAGTAACTTTGCAGACGTTTCTTTGCAGATATCCGGCGGACAATTACGTGCGTTTTATCGTCTTATTTCCTTTCGTTTACATTCTAATGTGTAATTTCACGGTATTCCCGGAGTGTTCCACATGCAGGTAACATTAGAGCTGATAATTTCATGGTAATTTCTGTGTGCGCACGCTGCACTCCTTTGCTGTGCAGATAAGGTGATGTGCAGATTGGCTGCGCACATCGGTGAAAACATACGTTTGATGAAGGAGCTTAACATTTTCTTTTCTGTCATGGGATGAGGGTGCATTACGGAAATATATAAAAATATGATGGGCGATCACTAATGAAAGCATTTAAATTAAAAGCATCCATAAATAGGCCTACATGATGCAGAAGGGGCAGTTGTGGGAGAAGCCACCCGGTAATAAGCGTTATTATCGGCCTCCCCTTGGATCATTGCCCGGAGTTGCGAGGGGACCGGTATATCCTTCAGACGGGCCTGCGCGTGATCAATCACGCCGCGTTGCTCTGCAGTTCACTGGCAGGCGTCCAACTCTGTTCTGCGCACAACAGGAGTGGCTAGCGAGCGCTAGCTGTGTGTTAAAATATGCAATAGATGTCCATGTAGGCTATGATGAAGACTGTTTATTTGCATTTGCTTTACTAGTGCTTTACCTTACTGAAGTTTATAGAGGTGATGGTCTTAGAGGAAGCTAATGTCGTGTTCGCAAGTAAATTAGTGGCTTGTTTCCTGAACACCATGTTTCTTTTCATACAGCTGATAAGAACCCCTGCCACCTGGACGATGAGCCGGGCCCATGTCGCGGGCTAGTGCCGCGGTACTTCTTCAACCGCTCCAGCGGCGAGTGTGAGCGATTCTTCTATGGTGGCTGTTTCGGGAATGCCAATAATTTTCGGTCCCGGGAGCAGTGCCAGGCCCGCTGTCATAAAAGAGGTAGGCCTAATCCCAAACCAGCTCCTCTCCCCTCACCCTATCCATTCCCCCTCTGTTTGCACGTTCAAGCCTAGGGTGCACCACCCCGTACTTACGGACAAATTACTTTGCCACATTTTCTTTGACACGTTCTTTGCCGGTTTGCTCATGTGTATGCACGATCAAATTTCCTTTGCTGATGGTTGTGACACCTTTCGCTGACAGAAGGAAAGAACCACAAATTTCTCTCAGGTAGGCTGTACTGAATTGCAGACGTGTTAATACTTGCACATACTATCTTTCTGTACTGTATTTTTAAGAAGATTTGAAATTATGTCATCAAAACTCACTGAAATGTACAATCTCTTGAAAATGAATTGTTCGCTGTAAAGGGACTATCACAATGACTATTTATACCTGCAAAGTGAGGAGAAACAAAAATGCTGATGTGGGGGCCTTGTTTTTATCCCTGTAATCAGGGCTGGATATGTTCCACAGGGATTTCCATGTCTCGTGTTCATCTAATGACGTACGAACCGCGCTATTTGACCAGTGTGAAGCTATGATGGACCTAAAATCGATGAATACAGCAACATTTCACACGATCAAAACAGGAGGTGACGTCATGGCTCAGATGCGCGCGCAACAATTTGCCACATTTTATTTGCGGACTTGTAGTACATACGGGTAAATAGATTAGCTGAAAAGCTGCGGGCCTACCTTTCGTGATATTTTCTTCAGAAAAATTTGGACAAGAAACTGGCGAGCCTAATTGGGCTGAATGGCCTGTTCTAGCCACTCGTGATGTTATGTTATGTTATGTTATGTTATGTTAAATTTCCTCGCACACACGGGCAAAGAAAATATCTCAAAGAAAATTTGCTCATGTGCACGGGGCTTAGGCTTAACTGTCATTCCAAACCAATTAGCGAGGCATGGAAGTGGGTTATAAAACCTTCCATTGCGAGTCTACACTAATGCAAGCTTAGAGACCACGCTCCTTTCAAGTGCGGCACTTATTTTGTGTCCAGTATGGAGGAAACGCCAAATATCTACAAATATGAGGTTTATGCGGCTGTTTCCCAAAAAAGTAAACAATAAATTGCCTCACCTAAAATGGACATTTGATTGACAATTTTATGCACACATCAGGTGACATGGTATTTTGGAACAAACATGCAGTTGTGTTCCTGAGAATATGAGGAGTGAGTATTTTTATTTGTTCAGTCAATGATTGTTCCTTTTCACAGCGTGCCATGTCATTGCACGAACACTGTCATCTTTGTCTGTAGTGTGTATGATATATCTTTTATATCAAAATTTATTTAATGACTTTATCCTCTTTGAAATATTTTGGATAAGAGGTGTATCATTTAGGAACTGGACCGTCATATACATCGTGATGCGTTTATCGGTAGGCATGGTGTTGCGACCCGGTCTAGGTCAGGTGGCAACAGGTAAATGAGAGAGGGAAGAATCTGAGGGGGAGGGAGCTACAATCGAAATAAGCAGCAAGCTGAATAGTAGCTCCAATCCCTCACACTGCCGAGCCAAAACTAAACTAATCCCACTGCTAGTCTTCAAAGGATTGCCAGTTATGGGGCAGCTTTAAACACTTCACTCCCGAATGCTTAGTCCACAAGTGAAGACTGAGAGAACTAATAGTGAACCCCCAATGGAAACAAGTTTCCACCCAGTATCACCTTCAGAAACAAGAAAGGAAAAATAACAAAGCACAATAACAAAGAAGTGTCCCGGTGGAAAGATCAGGAGATCCAGCAAGGAACACTCTAGCTGACCAGAGTGACCAGACAGCGTACAGAGGGGCAAGATGAGAGGGGTGGTCAGATACACAAGCCGAGGCCAAACACTGGGAATTCACCGAGCAACCAGACCGATGGGCACAGACAAGAGTCCGAGTCAAATAGGACAAGTTAGTGGTCAGCCTCTAAAAACTACTCAAACCGAGAGAAGGGCAGGACGAAATCCTAAGTCAAAGGGAAACTGGTCCAACACCAAAGGCAACAAAATACTCACAGTCCAGAGGTGCTAAGCGTGAGGTCGAAGAGCTGGTCTCCCACTGGGAATTGCAAGGGGCGACCTTAAAAAACGCCGCACCTGGAAGTATAAACTTTCAATTAGGAACAAGGCGGAATTCTTTCAAGATGGTCATACCCAGAGCGAAGATCTGTGACCCCATGGAATATGACAGGGGTCGCAACAATGGTGATGACTACCTCCACTTCCCATTGGATAAAGGGCAAGGGCATCGCAAAATAAATAAATGTATTACACACTCCCTCTGAATAAAGTTCTCTCCAAAGCTTGGAGGGAGACCTCACACAGAGTGACACTCGGCAGTGCAGTGGTAGTGGAGGGGGAGTGGGTTGGCCAAGGGCCGTGTTCTCCCCTCGTGGCATTCTGCAAGAGGTCCCCGACAGCTTTTTCATTCCTGTGTCACACGCGAACAATGTAATTCAGGCAAGATATTGCACAACATTGATAACCAATCCTGTTCCTGGAGATCTATCCTCCTGTAGGTTATCAGGCCAACCTTGACGAAGCATATCTCATTCAACCGCTGCAATCTTTCGTTTAGCTACTAATTACTGTGGTGGCATTTGTGCCATTTGGGTAAACGAGAACACCTGTATTATGGTAAATCTCTCATTACAGGGTTAGTTATCCCTGCTATTCAAGATTTATTGAACAGCCGGTTTAATAATGTTATGCGTTGCATTGTTCACCGCAGATGTTCTCATTATAGTATGGCTACTATATTTTGAGGGAACAATTTGTTTTCTGATTGTATTCAGGCCTTTGCGAGTGAGAGGTCTTTTAATTTACTTTCAAAGAGCCATTCTACAAAATGACTTCCAGACTTACGGAAATATATTGTTTAGATCATTGTTTCCGCCCAATGTTTTCCTTTCTTTTGTTTCTATTCATTGTATGCATAATTAATCTTGTACAGCACCATGCACCATGTACGAACGGCGTATACTGAGGAGACTATTAGGAAAGCTTTCCATGCAGGCATGTGTTCACATATTTATCAAGATAATATGAAAAAGCCCAGGCCTATCGCTGAATGGCTTTTGGTTTTTTTGTTCCTTTTTGCTGAATGACCCTCATTATGCAGATGAGGCTTTTCTGCCCGATTACTTTTGCTACGCTGGCTTGTCTTAGCTTTATTGTGAAGAGGGAAAGAGCTCAGTGTATCTTCTACACTGTTGCCCACGGTCTCCTTTTAAAGACATGGGGGAAAAAATCTCATCATGTCACTTGCATTTTTCAATTACACCTGTCATTATGAGCTCAATGCTGCATGTCTTGCTAGCAACCTTCTTCGGGAAACTCTAATCTTCACCTGAGGAGGCAGATTAATTGAAGTTTCCGGTCAGAAGGGAAGCGAGCTCCCTGTGCGTTTTCCGGAGTGTTCTCTGAGCCAGAAAAATCATCCCTTTAGCACGTAATGCACATCCTTACTACAGCTCATTTGCCATTTTTTGAAAGGCCAAGAAGAATTATGCCTGTCTTATGTCTTTTTATCCTGGTGTTCGGCTGTGCTGATGCTGAAGGACTGTGTGCTGTGACTTTTCAGTAAGTTACACTAAGTGTTGTGCTCAGTGAAATGAAAAGCACCATTCTTTTCTAAATTGAAGATGAAAATCTCTTTTTAAGTGTTTAATGTGACTGAGTGTGGAATTAATACGCCCTGCGGTGTTTGTACTCAGTTGATTGTTAGTCTGGCGCAGTTTGAGCTTACAGTGCATTTCACCAGGTTCCTGACTGAAGATTGTGCTGAATGTTAAATAGCTCGGCCTGACTGAAGCCCTAAAACTCTAATTTCTGTTTATTTTGCATACAAGTATTTTAGAATAAGTGCTGTCTTATCACGGGCGTTTGGCTACTGCACAGAATAAATCCTTTTGTACAAAAAGGATCTGAGGGAAACTCCTTCGATTTGTGGCCATGAATAAGCTATGGTTGTATTGAAATATTGATAACTCTGTCCATCTCTCTGCTTTGGTTTTGATCTCTGTCCCTCTCTGCAGAGCCTGACCTGGTAGAGCCTGTGATTGAAAGCGGTAACCCTGCAATTGACAGCGATATCAGAGAAACAGCAGCACCTCACTCAGGTAGTGTACTGCGTGCGTTCTTAATACTGAGAGGGTGTCCATCCTCAGTACTGAGAGAATGGCAGACATCCTTAGTGCTGAGAGGGTAGTGTCCATCTTCAATAGTGGTGTGCATGCCTGCTACTGACAGGGTAGTACACATCCAGAGCACCGTATATAATGTGTATCCTCAGCACTGGAGCTGTTATAAACTGGTACTACCTTCATGCTCACAGCCTTCTTTGTACTGTGGATGCCCACTATTCTGTCACTTCTAGGGTTGCCAACTGCCTTCTCAGTTCTGAGGAACCACACTAGTCTCCCACCTCTGAGGATGTACATTGACCGTTCACCTCTGAGAATAAAAACTAATAGCTCAGCTCTGAAGACAAAAACTAACCTCTCACCTCTGAGGATAAACACTGTCCTACCCATACTGTGTGGGAGGAGGTAGTGTGCATCCTCAGAACTGAGAGAATAGTGTACCCTGTCAGTACGTAGAGGCTAGTGTACATCCGCAGTACTGAGAGGGCTGTGGGCGTGTAGTTCACATGGGCTCCTGTTGGAAAATAAAAAGCTACCTGGAGAGTTTGAGATACAGAAAAAAAGAAACCATTTTATTATTACAAGATATTAATCACAGTACAATACTGAACTGCTTCCCTGAGTTTGTTTCTCCTGCCTCTGCATGTCATCTAAATTTAACTTAATATCGGTTTGTGGTTTGTTGCTCTCAAGCAGAATATAAAAAAAGGACTAACAAGTGCATTGAGTAATTACAGTCCATTAGAAGCAGAAATGATCGATAAAATGATTTCAGTTACACTAAGCACTGACTGTTGTGTCTTACACCATCTAAGTAGGACAACAGAGAACATCCATTTCTCGCCAGTTTTCTGCAATAGCACACATAAGCAAATGTACAATACTGAAACCTGCTGCCCTTAGTGGTTCCTCTCTGGTTTTCCTTTATATCTTTCACACCTTCACGTATATATTCATCTCCCCTCTCACACTCAGTGGATTTTAACTGTGCAAATTCAAACTGAAGTTTTGTCACAATAGAACTTCTGTTGACTGAATTGTATCATTGATATTTCATTGCATGCCATTATGATTGTTTTTAGAAGCTCAGTCTCTCTGTGCTGTTTGTGTAGTTCCAGAAATCATCCGGGTCCCAGAACCTGCCCCCAGTACCCAACCTCACATCTCCAGCGGTAAGAACAGAATATGGCCTCTACCCATGATTTTACTGAGAGCTTAAAGCACTTCAACAAGCTGTGAATATGCTGAGTTTGAGAAAAATATAATGCACTCCTAAGTGGTGCATTATATTAACCACTTGTTTCCCGTATATTTACATTACCGCAACTCACGTCTGCCCGATCACTCATCAGTTAGCTTATTGAACTTGCCCAGAAACGTGTGTACTCGTATTATTGCCGACCGGCTCGAGTCCCGGAGCCGCGTCTTATCATGTTGCTCGCTTTGCATCTAAACACGCAGAACTGTTATCATGAATGCTTTTTGCTTTGCGTCTAAACACAGACAATGGTTTCTGTTAATGTGACATTATGATTGGTCTTGGGTGATATAAGAAGTAATGTGCATACATTCCATTACTTTCAGTTTGTAAATTTTGTTTCGTTCATTTTCACCGTGATCACATTGTGACAGCCAAACGAACTGATGCTGGTCCTGCTGTGGCAGGACAAAAAGCTTGTGAAGATACTGTCAACCCGCGGGCCACATGTGTGAAACAGTGAAGAGGAATTGTCAGGGTGAGGGAATAGTGAAACCACGTATTGTTGATAACAACTACGGTATGAGCGGTGTTGATCGCAGTGATCAACTGGCTAGTTTGCACCCGCCGACTGTGAAAAAGTTGAGACTGTGCGAATCTTGCGTAGTTTGCGCCAAGAACAGTGTAAGGAAAGAGTCACGCTACATGTGCGTGAGTTATGAGATTCCACTATACGTCGAACCGTGCTTCCAAACTTACCATTCTGTCAAGAATTTTTTATGTACTTTTTTTTTTCATGTCGCTGTCATTCTGTCACTTCACAATCTGTTTCTTTGTAAGTAAAAGATGTATATAGCGTAATTGATTGCATCCTTACCGCATTTCGCATGAACTCAAGTCGTGTCTGGATGGTTTAGATGCTAAGCAGTACAGTTCTTATCACCCATTATGCCAACGACCATCAGTGAAAATAATCCGGGCCAGCGCGCACGGCAGCATTCACTGCTGCCCTGTTAAACACGACTCGCATGAGCTATCGTTCATAGACGGATCCGGGACTCAAGCCCGGCGATTGTTTGCGAGTGAATTCGGCTCCGAGCGCTAAGTGGTTAAATATATTGCTGTGATAATGCAGTAATATTTCATGCAATATGTGCCATTTGTCTACTATCATCAATCAGGTATATGTATGAGGCTGGAGACCATGGGTTGTCCAACCTGGTGGCAGAGTATTTTAGGCATTTCTGGTGTTAGTTCCATCCGAACTTGTAAATACATAATTGGATTAATTTTGAGGCTGTGTGAACTGGGGTGGTGGTGTTGTGGAGGCGCGTAATTGAGGCCTCCTAATTTCTTCTGTTTTTGTGTTTAAGATCTGCATTCAGAATACAAGACTAGGAAAACATGAAACATAAAATACAGGGTTTTTTTGAACTGACCAAAGACCAGCGGGGTTAAAATGTTGTAAGCTCTGTTGTCTGACTGCGTCTTGTCCGTAACCAGCTTGACCCATGACCTCTAGCTGTCACAAATATAGATCAAAACTAGCAAAACTTACTATGCAACATCTTCAGCACATAGAATACTTTGTAAGTGCATTTCAGCTGGACAACCTCGACGGCAAGCATGGCAGTGTGGTTATATCGAAAAACTAAAGTTGTCATTTTATACTTTTCCGATGTAGATAATGAGCTGAAACTTATTATGCAAGTAGCATACAACAATTCTCAACATACAAATGATGGGTTTTAACGATTGCTGAAAATTGGTAGTTTTGTGTCCTTTGACTTATTTTACCCATATAAATATCTACTGAAGCGATCCATAACTTCTAGTGCTCATAAATATTGATCAAAGGTGGTGTTGCATCAGTATGGGAAAATTGCCCCTGAAAGCTTTTGATTCCTTACCATATTGACTGTGTGGAGAGATGTATGTGGGCCTAGAAAATGCATTTGTTTTTTGTATCATATGTGCTAGGATAGATGTGGGCCAAATTTAGATGAGCACCCCCTTAAAACCAACATATGGGGATAAATCAATGAATAACTCCCAATTATCACAGTGCTAGTTCTAAAATTTATAACTCTTATTGTTGCTGCCATCCCAAGGAACAATTTGACACCAAACATGGCTTAATAGCTTTGAAAATATGAGACCCAGGAGGAATTGAAGCTGTAAAAAGCATAATTTGACTACATTTTTCATCACAAATTGAAAGTTTAACATTAAAATTAATATAGTTCTCAAAGTGATGCACCCTAAATATTTGTTAAAAAGTAGGTGCAGTATGCCAAGTTCGTTTGCACAAAGTTTCAAGAAATTCTTTCACCGGTAACAATGTAGTAGGACAGCTGTATGTACACCATCCTCGGAAAGTGCTGATGTCGACTTTCCTGAACTTTCTCTGGAATACTTACAAACTTTGGCATGTGGATGTTATCAGATCAAACAGGCACCAGGATACATAGCTGAACACTGTAATGATGAGGAAGACTATGAAGTTTGGGTGTACAAACACCTTGATAACCTTATATGTCGTCAGATACATTCACGCCACAGGAGTCAAACTAAGTACAACATACGGATGGAGTTTGATGTTACTCTAGTTAATGACCCTATTACAGACTATTATTGCACATGCCCTGCAGGGAAAAGAACAAATGGCATGTGTGCGCATGTTGCAAGTGTATTATGCTACCTGGGTTATTTCAGGTCTCAAACCAAAGACATTCAGCCTTACATTTCGACAAGCTCTCAACAAATGAAAAGAAACATATAATTAGTGGCTTAGATGTCAACTTAAGATTAGATATTCAACTAATTGAACCACAACATATTGCTGACCATAAATCTTTCATCTTTATAATACACAATACACATGATACATGCTGGATCTTTTCAAGGGAGATCTGATCCAGAAGAGATCCAGATATAATCTCTGCTTTTTAAAATTATTCCTATGATGGTAAAGGCCCTAAATGACAAATACTGGATCCACTGTGACCTATTTATTCACTGTTTTCATGATCTAGTTTGCCTTTGCCTCAAAATGGCTTTTTATATTTTCTTCTATTTTCCAAGGATGGTGTACATGCAGCCCTCTACTACATTGTTACCGGTGAAAGAATTTCTTGAAACTTTGTGCAAACGAACTTGGCATACTGCACTTACTTTTTACCAAATATTTAGAGTGGATCACTTTGGGAACTATATTAATTTTAATGTTAAACTTTCAATTTGTGATGAAAAATGTAGCCAAATGATGCTTTTTACAGCTTCATTTCCTCCTGGGTCTCAATTTTCAAAGCAATTAAGCCATGTTTGGTGTCAAATTGTTCCTTGGGATGGCAGCAACAATAACAGTAATAAATTTTAGAACTAGCTCTGTGATTATTGGGATCTTTCTTTGCACGTATGATACAAAAAACAAATGAATTTTCTAGGCCAACATACATCTCTCCACACAGTCAATATGGTAAGGAGTCAAAAGGTTTCATGGGCAATTTTCCCATACTGACGCAACACCACCTTTGATGAAACTTTGCATACAACATCTTTAGGACATAAACTAGTTTGGTGCTCAAATACAGCCCCCCAAAACTCATACCTCGCACACCTTGTGAGTTTACCATCAGCTCTCGACGGTCTTTAAAGATCTCATGAGGCCCACTGAAAAGAGTGGGGGGGTTTCCACCTCAGCTCCTGTGTGGTGAATAATCTGGCACAAAATGACTGCCACGCATCACCCAGATGAGGTGATTATCACTGTAAAGGGCATGGAGTCACAGCCAGTTGGTGAGCACTGGAGCTGAGCTTGATCCCTGAGCAGAGGCACTAGACCCAAGACTGCAGGGCTTTGGTTCAGACATTAGTTTATAAGGGTCTGAGTTTGCAGATGATTTTATTCTAGCATCTCATGCGCATACTTTTGGGCGCTTTATAATCCGGACTCCTTCTGTGCAGTTTTTGCTGTTTTCTCTTTTTTTCACATTCTCAAGACAAACTGAAGTGTGGCAATGCTGAACATGAGTGCCATGGCGCCATCTTGTGTATGATGAATAAATTGCATGCTTTTCAGCTTAGTGCAATGGTCTCAAACCCTGCCCCTGGAGAGGTATCATCACTCATGGGTGTCAGACTGACCCATAAAAGGGCCAAGAGGCTGCAGGTTTTCAATCCTACCAAGCAGAAGCACACTTGAAACCACTGATTTAATCAACTGATCTACGCCTGCACAACTGATTAGTTGTATCAGGTGTGCTTCTGCATTGTTGGAGTGAAAACCTGCAGCCTCTTGGCCCTTTTACGGGTCAGTTTGACACCCCTGATGTAGGTACTTACTCCGACCCTAATTAAGCAGCTCATAAGATCTGTAATGTTATCTGGGAAATGAGGTGCGCTTTGCTTTGGTTGGCATGAAAACCTGCCGGATGGTAGATCTCCAGGAATAGGGTTGGAGAGGACTGTTATTGTGTGTCTCCTTTTCTCCTTGCAACAATTTGCAGATGCTCATTTGTGTGCCTCATAATTCATTGGATAGTGACATGGTTTTTATTTTGATACTGTACTCTAGAGCTTTGAGTTTGCAAGGAAACAGTGACACTTAGGTTGGAGTGCAGAGACGGGAGACTGTCAGCTTTAATTTCTGAATGTTTTGATCCAAATCGGTTTTAAAGTAACAACACCCTCTGTACATAGCAACCCCCCCCCTTTTTTTGGACACTGCAAGAAATATTTGATGTTTAAAGTTAATTTTGAAATGAAAGTAATCATTAATGAACACTTTGTCCTGTATCCTTTGGATGCAGTGACTGCCTGAAGTCTGACGCGTACATTATCTCTGGTGAAGTCAGCAAATTTAAAGGTCTGGACCCAGGAAAATATTGTAATTCACCTTAATTTGTTTTGCTGGAAAATTGCATGTTGCAAAGTGTGCAGACTGCAGCCATCTCATTATTTTTGTCTAGAGTGTTTTTTTCTATCCATGTATAGAGCTGGATATAGGAGAGCTACGCAGGTTAATGACCATCAGCAGCCACACTCAGGTCACGAGGCCAGTTTCTTAACCAGTGAATTGCAGGGCAGATTTACAGGAAAATTATACTGGGAGACATTTGCCAGTATAACTGTCTCACTCACAGTAAATTCAGTCAATTGAGTAAGACAGTTATACTGGCATAATTAAATTCAATTTAATTTTATTGTGCATTTGTTTGGCTCCAGTGTAGCAGCACACTGCACACTCTTACATACTCATTTCCACTTCTACTTCTTCAACCTAAATTTAGCCCTCTAACTCCTTCCACACCATTTTAGCTATTGACACTGCTCAAACTTTGAAACATTCAGCTTGTCCTGGAATAGAGTGCTTCTGGATTTTTGATATTGGACAGTTATAATATAATACAGATATACAGTTTTCTATAAGTTTTTTAAGTCATTTTTGACCATATTAAATCCAGCCATTTTCTGCAATTCCCACCTGGTTCCACTAATTTTTCCATCATTTTCTCCTCTTTCATATTTTTTCAGTGAAACTCTTCAGATTTTGACATATTCAGCATATTTTTAATATTTTGCACTTTTAAACTTTAAAATCTTGCATACTTTCTAAAATATTTCACTATTTATTTATTTTATTTATTTATTTTTTTACAATGGCTGTCAATGAGAAGAATTCACAAATCCAGCCCTTTATGAAGTCTTCTTACACCTACATACTTTCCGCAAGAAACTTCATGCAAACTTTAAAGGACAAGTGGCAGTTTACTGGTGTAGAACACCTTTTTGATATCTTTTAAACTTCTTGAGAAATCACAGTTCACGTTTTTTGCAGTTTTCAGAATGCATTGCGTACACTAAATAGCACATTTACACAAATGGGCTCAGCTTTTCAAATAAATTAGCTGTTTTTTTTTTTCTGTTCAGATCTCTTTCTAGCCATTTTTGCCAGTGCCATTTTTGAAGTGATATGACTCCATTTTTGCGCAGTGACCTTTAGTTTGGAGGGAGCTTTCAGTGAGTTCTTTTGGTCCTTTTAAATCTGTTCATTTTCTGTGATTTTCAGCCATTTTCCAACTGTCACTGCTGTTTCATACTTTTAGCTAATAACCCCAATCCACTGGTAAAATAGACTGCTTACTTGGAACATTAAAAGTGCACTTCAGCTCTTTGATACCTTCTGTAATTTTAACTACTTTAGACATTTAAACTGAACCAATGTTCTAATAAATATTTCTGTATACTTCTTCAACTACTTTAGCAACTTCAAATTCTCCCTTTTAAACTTTCCAACCATAAGGAAGCGCACTGATTTTCTTCAAAGAGTAGCCTTCTTAGTCTCCGGCACGCCTGAAGGTAGCCCACAGGCTGTGTCCTTCTGTGCTGCATCTATCCATTCCGATCGATTCTTTTGAAACCTTATGCAGCAGCCGTACCATTTTACACTGACTCTATGACCTTTACCAAATCTTTATATCTGTTACCTTTTCTGTGACCTCTTACCTTTGACCAATCAGTGATGACCTCTTTCAGAGTTTTTTATGCCTCCCCCCAGAGGGAGAGGGGAGGCATGTTGTTTTAGGCTCTGTTCTCGTTGGCGTTCACGTTTGCGTTCCCGCTTCGTTTCTTCGTTTGCAGGATCTTAATGAAACTTTGCATACTTACTACTCAGGTCCTGAAGTGGTGCCTTTTGGTCTGTGCCCGTCTGCCTGTCCGTATGTCTGTCTGTCCGGTGGGTTAGGCAGGGAAGGGGGCCGGGGGGGGGAGACGTCTGTTTTTACGAGTAGAAACACATTCTAGTTTGTTTCTGGAGCTGACATCAGACTCTGTTGGCTGTGGAATTGCTCGGGGAGTTTGACCTTCTGCTGTAGTGGTGTCTTTTAGATGTTTTTTTGACCTGTGACCTTTGACCTTTTCCTTACGACCTTTGCCTTTTTGTGCAACTTCAACTTTCTTGAAAATGTAACATCAAGAAGTATTCAGTTTAGGCCAAGAAAACCAATGCAAGTACTAAAATTAAGCTATGACCACTACAGGACATTATATGTGACATGACTCATGTTCTTTACCTTCCATTTCTGGGTAGGTCTGGGAACTATTGATTTTAGGTCGCGTCCGTCTTTGACTGGCTTGTATACTTTGTGTTGCACCTTTCACAGAAGCACTGTCATAGATTCTTTATGCAGTAGTTGAGGGACAAACCATGCTACCTCACAAAAATATTTGGACTCATGTTCTTGTTCCTCATTGTATCAAAGTATTGGCGGTTTCGAGTTGTGCAAGTAACCCCAAATGGCACAATGCATCATGGGAACAGCGAGAAGTAAAACGGAATCTGTATATTTAGGATTCTGACATAAATCTGTGAGTTAAATGAAACATTTGTATCAGAAAAATGAAACTAATTGTTTTCAATTTTTTACCTAAGGATGCAAAAATCTACCTAGATTGGTGCAAATTGGACTGATAAAGCTAGAAGCATTCCACAAGTGTTACATATCATTAGGAACTTCTAGAATAACATTTGGTGTTAATCAATAGAACCATATGAATCTTTTTAGAAAAAAATCCATTGAACCTGCTTCAGTCAGTAAAGCAAATGGTGGCCAGTCTCATCAATCTGAGAGTCAGATTTTATTTTTCTGTCTCTGACTGCTTCAAAATTGTTGATATCCAAATACTTTTCAGCAGTACTAATGAACCAACTTCAAGCCTAAACCCCCAAAATGGTGAATGAAATAAAACTAAACTTGCCAGCAGCGTTAAAATTCCTCAAACTATGTTGCCTTCTGTATAGTTTGTGCTCTACATGTTCATTACTTCAAGTGACCAATGCTCGAAATGAATTGTACCGTGTCCAGTCTGTTGGGCAACAGTATCAGTGACCTAACTGTATGCACTTGCTGTAAGTCGCTTTGGATAAAAGTGTCTGCTAAATAAATGTAATATAAAGAATGTAAAGAACAGTGGGGAGAAAAAACTCTCCAATGGGAAGAAATCATAGAGAAACCTCAGGAGGAACCTGACCATAGTCGGGGAGCCCATCTTATGCTGGCCAACACGGCGTGAAGGTAAACAGTGTCCTTACTGTCTGCAGATGCTTACCGGCCGGCATTCTGTCACAGTCCAATCGACAAAGGGACGTGCGACGACTCAATCCGGAGGTACATCTACAACCCGCGCAAGAAACGATGCCAGATATTCCACTACAGTGGCTGCGGAGGGAACCGGAATAACTTCACCTCCAAACGACAGTGCATGAGGACATGCATGAAAGGTAGCGCTACTCCGCCGTCTGTGTAGCGCTTTCGCTATTTCAGTGAATTCATTCACGTCGCCCAAATCCTACCGTTTTCTCTCTGTCTGTGAATGTGCCTAAACATTATTTTTATCAATAGTGTTTTTTATCCATATATACAGTTGCATATACTTGAGCCATGCAGATTAATTATCTTCGACAGCCATCTTCATCTCACAAGGCCAGTTCTTCAACCAGTAAATTACAGGGCAAATTTACTGGAAAATTATACTGGAAGGCATATGCCAATATAATTCAGTTCAATTCACAAGTCAATTCCGTTCATACATTCACAAATAGAGAATAGGTAGATGGGAACCATTTTCTCTCTATTTGTGGCTATTTACACCACCTCCTTTCTAGTACACCAGTATTGGTGTATCTCATTACTTTTGATATTTTATTTTCAAAAGATGTGTGTGCTTTATTTTTCTGTTTCAAATTGAAGGAAATGTGACATGTATTGCCATACCTCTTTGATTCTGATTTTTATTTCTTGTTTCAATTTTCAGTGGATGCAGGAAGAGGAAGAATACGGGTCAAGAAGAGGAATTTCAACATCGTATTTCGATCCGTCTGAACCAAAAGCAGCATTTAGAACTTTGATATTCAAACACTACCTTTACAGTTCATTTCAAGCCTCTATTTATGTCTACTTTCTCAAGTTTACTGTATTCACCTTAAGAATAATGTTTAAAGAATGTCCTCGCCTCACTCTTTAGGTGTAGAATAATTATGTTAAACATTTGCACTGCGATACTCGTATATGAATGCATTTTTATGGCTGCTTTATTTACATATAGAAATCAGTTCATGGGCTTTGTGATTTAACCCCTTTGCTCAGAATACAAATAATGCCATTTTTTTGCGTTATGCATGAGCCTATTTAGGCTTAATAACTCAGTATTTGTCACAGAGACTCTGGAAAATTATTCCAGTGAAGCAAGACATTCGGAAATTCAATTACAGAATTATTTAGGAATTTAATTTCGGAAGTTACGGACGCCGGCGTCTATATTTGCGCAAAGAGGTTAAAAAGAATATGCAGTTTTTCTGATAATGAAAAGTTTGGCAGGCAAAGTAGAATTCTTTTCTTTCTTGAAGGAAGGAGAAAATCATTCTGCTTTATTTCGCACAATGAAGAAATGTCTCCGGACTGCGAAAGGAAGATCACTCAAAGCTCATTGCTGATTAGCTTCCAATCTGAAGTGTACATCCAAACTATTAGTGTAATTAAAAACACAAGAATAAATGACTTAATTTGAAAGTTTAGATTGTGATTCATTTAAAAACTATGAATGTGGAATGTGGATGTTCTTACTCTGTGATTATTTTAGCAAAATTTAATCCATAATGAGATTTTGATACCTTGTACAGTCTGAGCTTGATAAGTCCTCATCTCTTGAGGTTCAATGAAATTTTGACTCTTATTGACATTGCAGCATCAAATGGGCTGCCTCAGTCATCACGAATGCTCCAGTAGCAGTCATGCTGAACTGCCAGACTGATGTGTTTATGTATTTTGATGGGAAGACAACCCCCATGTATAAGTTGGCTCCTTTTCTTTTAAGTAGTTCAATGAACAAATATAACCCATTACATTTAGTAAATCCATGTTGATATTGCAAACCTTGTGGTGGCTGTTTTTGCCCTGGAAAAGTGGTCTCAACTTTCTGTGTAAGTCAGGCTGTGTGACTGCTCTACATCTGATTAGCTGCACAGTACTTGAGGAAGAGCCTGTTAATATTTGAAATGCTACAAGCGACACATAGTAGTATGTGAAAACTAGTGACTGTTTTGCACTGTACTGGCCACTCATGGTACTAAAGGAAATATTCAGTGGCTAGCTAATACCCTTCATGCCAAGGGCTACACTAAGGCAGAACTACAGAAAAGAGATATTGACTACACTGCCTGGCCAAAAAAAGTCACTCTTTAGATTTAAATAAGCAAATACTTCAGAGTCTATGATTGAATCATTATTGCAGAGATTGATATGTTTCCACTGGCAAGAATTCTCTCAACCCTGACAGATGAAGTGTGTAGCTTCTCGTTTTTTAAACAACCTTGTTGGAAGATACATCATTGTGTGGAAAAGATGTTATGGTGTTGCAAGAGGGTCGAATTACTGGCCTGCAATAAACAAAGAAAACAACTTAGGGGATTGCTGAAATCACTGGCACTGGGTTAAGATCTGTCCATTATTAAAACCTGGAAGGCTAGTAGAGAATTGTCAACTGTGGGAAAAATAGGTTGGAAAACAATCATGAATCATTGTGATCGGAGTTCAGAAAAAATGCTCTGTGAGGTCTCATAGGAAAGATCTACAAAAATACTCATGGCTATGTTAAATTGTGAAAGAGAATTTTCACACACGCAATGTGTCAAGAAGTTCAGGATTGGGACTCAACAGCTGCATAACCACAAGAAAGCCACCTGTTAGTCTGGCGACTTGAGTAAAAACTACTACAATTTGCTAAGGAGCATAAAGAGTTGACTGTGGAGCAATGAAAATGGGTCCTGTGGTCTGATGAGTCCAAATTTACCCTATTCCTCAGCGATGGGTGCCTCAGGATAGCCAGTGACTATTCACCCTTCTGGCCAAGCACAGTAATACATGATAGCCAATGGCTATTCTACTCTCAAAAAGCCACACATCACTACAGGAAAGGGTCAGTAACTGTTCCTCATCCTTCCAGTCTTACTTAGAACTAAAGGGGAGCCAGTGACTATTTCTCACCCTATAAGCTACGCACAGTCCTGCTGCAGGCAAGCCCATTACGATTCTAAACTTGACAAGCCAGGTACAGTACTACAGTTCAGAGAGACTATTTTACACCCCACAGCCCACACGTAGTGCCACAGAAAAGAGTCGAAGACTATTTAATACCCTTCATGGTAAAATGTCCCGTAAAAGACAGCCAGTTTATACACAATGACCCTCACTCAGGGAGAGCCATTAAATATTATTAGTATTATTATTATTAATAATATTAAATTAATAATATTATTATTCAATAATATTAAATTAATAATATTTTTAATATTAAATATTACCACAGGAGGGCCAGAAACAATTTTTTAGTCAACAGGCCATACAGTACTACATAGCTAAAAGACTATTCTACGCCCCGCAGGCCAAACAAAGTATTAAGGGAAAGGTTGTTCGTATTGTATACCCTACAGGCCATGCATGGCACTACATCAGAGGAAATTACTATTATTCACCCTTCAGGCCACACACAGTGCTACAGGAGAGCTAGTGAGTATTTTACCCCCTACAAGCCACACACAGCACTGCAGGAGTACTTTTACACCATTTAGGTGTAATACAACAACATGAGAGACAGTGAAAATTTTAATTTTAATTTATAAAAGACTCATTCAGTTTTAGGGAGAGCCAGAGTCTATTTTACTCTCTACAGGCCACAGTAAGCACTACAAAAAAGCCAGTGACTATTTTACACCCTACTGGCCACAGTGCACCACACGAGAGCTTTTTTTCAGAATCTGAAAGGTCAGATCTCTCATTGGTGTTAATTGGCAGCCCTTTGGCAGCTTCCTTGCTGGAATAAACCAATGCCGCGGTAAAGCAAGGAACCCTAGCTGTGGAAAAACTCCAAAATACTCTACATTAGAATGAGACCAGATAAGCTGCACTATTGTGGATTCTGGGTAGTTTTCTCTTGAGGATATGAGATCAGAGTTCCAGGGACAAGCAAAGTTTTTAGAAATACTTTGAAAATTATGGCCAGGACAAAACCGGGAGAGCAAAGACAAACTGACAAACAGAATGTGAAGGTCCATATGGTACTGGTGTTACTGATACTGGTAGTGGCTAGTGTTAAGTAAATCCATGTGGTCTTACAGCCTGGTATAAGTGTAGGGTCTCTGTGCTGCAATAAGTGGATAGAGGAGTGCTGACTGTTTCTTGACTAGTTGCTCCAGAATTGTAACGATGTACCCGACACAGGACAGCATTTTATTTAGTATGCACTAGTTTTATCCAGTGCCTAACCCCCTTTTTTGTGTCTTTTTCTGGAGATCTTTTCCCTCCGGAACACTGAGTCCATCAACCACCTGCTGATATTCTGCTGTCCTGATCTGGTCCTGATCCAGTTCTACCCCATCCTTGCCTTGCCACTTCCAAGCAGTCGCGTCTGTAGCTCCAGGATGTTTTAATGAGTTTTAATGGACTTTAATTGAACATTATTAATTAGCTAGCCAGCGTAGGATGGGCTTCCCCACTGTAGCCAGGTTCCTCCAGAGATTCTTCCCACTGGGGAGTTTTTTCTCACCACTGTTTGAGGATTTTTCTCCCTGCTGGTAGTTTTTTTGCCTCATTTGCCATGTTGGGGATTAGGCTGGGCTCTGCCCCTTTTTCACTCTGTAAAGCGTCTTTGTGACGATCTGTCTGTGAAAGCACTATACAAATAAAACTGAATTGAACTGAATTGAAAAGGAGAGTATGATGACGGAGAGTGAGGCACATGTGGGTGGAGTGGCAGGGGCTAGTTGGTGGGTGTGGTTGCTAAGTGATAGATCTGTCCAATCAGTAGTGGGCTGGGAGTAATGACTGGACAGGCACAAAAGGAACTAAACCAAATCACTTGCACATACTTTAGGGCAAACTGAAGCCATCACTGAGAGAACCAGGTGGCTGTCCTCACAAATGGTGTCTGATGGTTTTGAGGTCTGGACCTAGGCTCTGCGCTGCACATTCCAGTTCTTCTATTCCAGTGTTGACAAACCATGAACAGTCTTCACTTTGTGTGTGTGAAATGTCATGGTGAAACAGGAGAGAGCCTTTCCCACACTGCTGGGAGCACAAAATCATCTGGAATAACACGGTGTGCTACATCATCAATATTTTCCCAATGTGAATAAGAGGTCTTTTCCAAACAATGGGAAACTGCTCCATCCAATGCATGAATAAAACCTCGAAGGATAGTGCTGCAATTGGTTGGCTCCTAGCAATAGTGTGTGCTGGTTTTTGTTCCAGTCATGATAGCTACTCTAGAATAAAACTGTACTTATTTTTTCTTAATTACAATGCTTTTCATGCATGATTATTTACCCAGTTAAATGACCACATCATGTCAGAATTAGATGTACACGACATGGAGAATTCTGGTCACGTAGTCACGTTGAGCCATGTTGCAAAAGGCAAAATAAAGTAAAGAAAAAATAAAACATGAAATGACAATCTGCTGTGAAAGAACATTAGCAGACACATAGCCTCTGAATAAAAGCCTATGATGGATTATAAAGAACGGTTTATCGCAAATTGCATGGTCATACAGTTTGCGTACGTTTAAGAGTATTCAGCCAGAAAGTGACTGCACAAAAAAGCAAAATCCACAGGAATCAACTGGTCTATAATGCTGTGTGAACTTAAAAGGAAGTGGAACCATGATGCCTTTACCTTTGTGGGGTTGCTTTTTGACCTTCGAGCAGTAAGATGGTACAGTGGTTAGCACCAGTACCTTGTAAGTAGCACCTTGTTCCAGAGAGCGCCCCCTAACAATCCTTGACTCGGACTCCAATTCTCCCGATAATCCATAATTCTTTGTGACTGACCCCTTACGGAGCAAAAATATGTTGTTTAATATATGTAGACCTAATATATTAATATTCTAGTTATTTTATGTTTTGAATCAATTTACTGGCAAAATAGCAATGTTTTACCATATAATTAAATATTACAGTAATATGAAAAGTTAAAACAGGTTTACATTTGGAATTAGTGTTATTGTCACATGTATTTACAGCCCCAATTCCTAAATAGTTGGGACGAAGTGTAAATTGTGAATAAAATCAAAATGCAGTGACTTTCAGATCACATGAGCCAATATGTTATTTACAATAGACCATGGATAACATTTCAAATGTTGAAACTGAGACATTTTACATTTTTATCCACAAAAAGAGCTCATTTCAAATTTTCTGGCTGCAACGGGTCTCAAAAAAGTTGGGATACAGGCAAAAAAGGGCTGAAAAAGCGATTAACATATAGTAGAATCTGCTGAAAGAACATTTAGCAAGTAATTAAGTTAACTGGCATCAGGTGTGTAAGATGATTGGCTATAAAAGGGATGTCTTAGAGAGGCTGAGTCTCTCAGAAGTAAAGATGGCCAGAGGGTCTCCAACCTGTGAATGCTTGCATAAAAAAATTGTGGAATACTTTAAAAACAATGTTCTTCAACGTCAAATTGCAAAGCCTTTGAAGGTCTCATCATCGACAGTGCATAACATCATCAAAAGATTCAGAGATACTGGAAAAATCTCTGTGCGTAAGGGACAAGTCCGAAGACCTTTTCTGGATACTCATGATCTTCGGGCCCTCAGACGCCACTGCATCACTCATCGGCATGATTCTGTCATTGACATTACGAAATGGGCCCAGGAATACTTCAAAAAAGCACTGCCTGTAAAAACAGTCCACCGTGCCATCCACAGATGCCACCTAAAACTCTATCATGCGAAAAGGAAGCCATTGTTGATCATGATCCAGTAGCGCCACTGTGTTCTGTGGGCCAGGGCTCATTTAAAATGGACTGTAGCAAAGTGGAAAAGTGTCCTGTGGTCAGACAAGTCCAAATTTGGCATTCTTGTTGGAAATCATGGGCATCGTGTCCTCCGGGCTAAAGAGGAGAAAGACCACCCCTCCTGTTATCAGCGTTCAGTTCAAAATCCAGCATCTCTGATGGTATGGGGATGCATTAGTGCATGTGGTGTGGGACACTTGCATGTTTTAAAAAGCACCATGAATGCTGAAGGGTATATAATGTTATGATTCTGCCATGCCTGTTCTGATTTTGCCATGTCTGTCATTATTCTGCTTTGCTCTGTTATGTTTTCGCCTTGTTCTGTGATGTTTCTGCCATGTCTGTTATGTTTTTGCCATGTTCTGTTTAGTTTTTGTTCCTTGCCATGTTTTTTGTTTTTGCCCTGCCAGATCCACTTTTCTGTTAGATTCCAGTCCATGTCTTTGCCCATGCCCTTCATTGCACTTTGTCTCCCCTGTCTGGTCTTTTGTTAAGCTACAGCTTCTCCCCAGTCCTGCGTGTCACATGTTCAGGTGATTTCATGGTTTCTGGGTTTCAAACATTCCTTCTAATCTCGTTTGCTTCCTTCGTCTTGCTTTTCTATTTTACTAACCCATACTAACAGTTTGTTATTTTGTTAAAGTTACTAACCAAGACTAACATTGTATATAATACTAACTTACTAACGAGCACCAGGGATTGTATAGCTGCACTTACTAATTGATTAACAAGCTCTCAGCACTCGCCCGGTTCTAGTCTCCGCCTCTTGCCTTCTCTTAGTCTTTGCTGCAATTCAGCGGATCCTCCGCACCTGCTCAACCCTGTCCTGCCTCTTATTATCTGTGCACGTTAGACCTCCCTAACCGGAGCTGTATGTTTTGTCTATAGGTTGTCTCGTGAGCCCTGTCCGCGTTTTGGCTTTTGCCAATTTCATGTGGTTAGGTTCTCCCTCGTGTTTGCTCCCACGTAATTAGTCTGATCCAGTTCACCTTTCCCTAATCATAGCATGTGACTTCCCTTGTGTGTATTTAAGCTGTCTTTTCACAGCAGTTCCCTGTCAGAACGTTTCTCTTGGTTTGCCTGTGCTACGCTTGTTTTCGCCTCATATTCTCTAGTGATTCTCTTCTGACTGGACCGTCCCTGATTTTTGATTTTGGCTCTGTTTTGGATTGCTTGCTACTTCTGTGTATCGAACCCTTTTTGTCTGACTACGAATTCTGTGATTGGTGCCCTGTTTACGACTCGGATTACGCCCTGTGGATTTTTGAATTTTGGATTGTGGACTTTGTACCATTGCCTCCTGCTCTGCGGGGGTTCGCCCCCTTTCCAATAAAGATCCTATTTTACTGCAATTCCTGGTTCTCGTGTCTGGTTCCAGATCGTTACCTAACATATAAAGGTTTTAGAGCAAAATATGCTCCCCTCCAGATGACATCTATTCCAGGGAAGGCCTTGTGTATTTCAGCAGGACAATGCAAAACCACATACTGCAGCTATTATAAGAGCATGGCTTCGTAGTAGGAGAGTCTGTGCGTTAAACTGGCCTGCCTGCAGCCCTGATCTTTCACCGATTGAGAACATTTGGTGCATAATTAAACGAAAAGTCTGTCAAAGGAGACCCAAAACTCTCCAGCAGCTGGAAGCCTGTATTAAACAAGAGTGGGATCAAATTCCAATGGTCAAGAAACTTATCTCCTCAATGCCCAGACGCCTCCACTCTGTGTTAAAGAGGGGATGCTACACCATGGTAAAAAGGCCCCTGTCTCAACTTTTTTGACACCTGTAGCAGCCATCAAATTTGAAATGAGCTCATTTTGTGGATACAATTGTAAAATTTCTCAGTTTCAACATTTATTATGTTATCTCTGTTCTATTGTGAATAAAATACCGGCTGGTGTGATTTGAAAGTCATTGTGTTTTGATTTTATTCACAATTTACTCTTTGTCTCAACTATTTCAGAATTGCATATATTGCACTGCATATTTTTAATAAGAACTTCCAACAACCATTAGTAAAGTAACATCCAGCAAAGAAGTGAGCTTTTTAATACACATACTTTTATGAGCCAAATTAGATGTATCATTCACTTTTTCAGGTTATGAGCTCTTTTAGACACCAAAAACATAAACACATCAGAAGCATTAAAGTGCTTCATAAACCTCTGTCAGTCACTGGAGTCAGTTTTCCCAACGCGCATACTGATAATGTGCTGATAGTGCAGAATGATAATCACTGAAATGGTCTGAACAACTAGTTACTTGCCAATCCGACTAACTTCATGTTTATCTTTTTGGTTTGTTTTTAAAATGTCAGTTTACAAGGAACTGGACCAGGAATAATTGGAACAAGTGCTATTTTCCCCCTCTTTCCAGAGAAAAATGAACCAAAGCAAAGGTGTGAAAACATACAAAAGACATTTTGAAAGGCAATGTTTCCAGTTGTTTGACTGGAAGTTCATCATGGCAGACAATTTTGATTCTGCTGAGCACTGCAGAGTAGTCTGCATTTTCAAATTACTGCCTGTAAAGTTTGCAACTTGAAAAACAAATGTTGTAAAGAAATGCTTTTCGCAATAAGTGTGCAGTCTGCATTATGGTGAATACAAAGCTGAATGAATACAGCATTTCTCTTCATTAATGACCTGATAAATTCCTGTCCAAATGTTTATTGTATCTGAAGTTTAAGAAATGTATGATGTGCATTAATTTTATTTTGTAATAAATGCTTGAAGCAAAAAAAAAAAAGATAATATATTGACATGTATTGTCAAATATATGTTGCCCCTTTCCATATACTCAAATGTATTTTATAATATATTACATTATATTTTTCAACAAATATCAATATGTTTTTGTTCCGTAAGGGTCTGTCCAATGCTCAAATTATAAAATTCCATGAGGGAATCTCAAATACTGTCATAAGATCAATGCACCTTTGAGTACCAGCGAACTATAGGTTCGCCCTTTGTTGGCATCTCCAAATTGTGTACTTGGTTGTAAGTAAGTTGGTGAGGGGATCTGAGACGAGGCAAACGAGGTTCTGGTATTCAATAATGAATGATTATATATGGCACTTCAGGGTATTACGCACAGTTTGACTCGAGCGATTTGTCATGTTACGTCAAAATGTCTTCTCTGTATTTAACTACAGTTTAGTTAGGCTTTCATCCGATAGCAGCATGATAAAAAAAAAAATTAAAAATAAATTAAAAATAAAAAAACCGGTAAATGATTATAGTGTTCAGTTTACTATTATTTTCAACCCTCCGCAAAAGGAAAAGAAATGGCAATTTCTACCTTTGCAAAAAAAAAAAAAAAAAATCGCCGGAAGATGGCAGTCTTGCCGAAAATTTTGTTGTCTCAATTACTGCTCTCGAATTCAAATATTAGACGGATGGTGTATATATATGACTGCTAATGACCGCGGCACATTAAAAATCTATAGATCATCATTTCATTTATATATTATACAGAATAGGAGACAATGAAAAACCAATTTAACTTGAAGTTTAGGAGCCTATGTTAATCTAATTGTAGGCAGTTAATATGAAATTAATTCAACCTGGTTGGATTATTAACTCATAATGTTATGGGCCGAGTTGATGGGATTTTAATCGCGGTCTTGGTGTTGAACACCTCTGATTATACATCTCCCCCTCTGAATTCATATTTCCATTCATAATTCATATTAAGTTTCGCTTCAAATTTCAGAAGTCATTGTAGGTGGCGAAGTGAAAGCTTGGATTGGTCTGGGGCTTCAATACGAGGGACAGCCGGTGTTAGGATGCATTTACAGGAGAGACGGTTGCGCTCTCCCGAGGCGGGGTAATTGGTGATGTAACAGGAAGCCACAGCAGTGGATCACTTGGTCTGACACCAGTTCCAACTTCACCAACATTTCATTGTACCCTGGATTCGGTGTGCGTCACTGTTCCATACGCGCTACGGACACTCCACCGTGGAAAGGAGGTATAGGTTCTTATAAATGTCGGGGAACCCAGACGCTATCATTCACAGAGATCTATTCCAGCCTGCTTAATCAGTCGGACTCACACTTTTCTCGTTCAGGTAAGGGATATTTGTTGTGAATTTGCGTAGTGTAATGACCACGCTGAGCCACTGACCACTCGTATAGCCCAATGCATGACGAACCAAGCCGAGCTTTATGGGGATAAGACAGCGAGAAGCAGATATCTGTCTCCATTTGGTTCTCTTTTTCGTCGACCACCTTTTTAAGGTCGCCAATAGCGGTATTTGTGGAGACATAAGTCGTTTGACTGAGGTGTTGGTCGTGATGGCGAGGCCATTAGATTTTGCGAGCAATCATCCATCCAAATTCTGTCAAATAACTCGCTAAGTTGCAGGCAATGATCTTGGATACTTACTGCAGTACAGGCGACCACTGCGAATAGGAAGTATCGTGTGCTGGTGCAGTATCCCATTTCTGCTGAAAATGCCTTGGTCTCTAGTTGTAAACATGTTACTACCTTCTTGGCTTTTTTACAAGGTCGATGCTCATTATTCACAATTGCTTCCAATGCACCTTAGAGGCCGATATTTATAGGACGGTATATGCTTCTGTAGACATTGGGTTTCATGTTTTGGACGCCCAATTTAAGTGTCTCTCACGCGCCATTCAACCTTGTATTTTACTGCTCTCAACATTACTTACGGTAGGGAAATAACCTGGTATTTGTAATTCCGAAGTGGATGTGTTTAGTAGGGTTTTAGTTATTGCTATTGGCTAAAACAATATTAATATGCATGGCCTATGTTTCTTAAAGACATGGATAAACCATATTATTGCCAGTCATTTTCCAGTTATTTAGCTTATTGCTGATATCAGTCTACGCGTTTCACGAATTTGGTTAATCAAACTGAAGTGTCAATTTTGCGAATTATCGTTAAATAAGCGAACTACGTAGAACACAGTTATTCATTTATTCATTCATTTATTTATTTATTTATTTATTTATGTGTTTATTTGGTTGTTTATGTATAAATTTACACCGGTCAGTGGTTTAATTCAACTGGATGAAGTAGTGATAACACTTAATAACTTGTGCGTTGCTTTCGCTTTTGGCGATGGAAATCTCAACTACAAATCTCAACTATATTGCACATGGGGGTGTACGCTCCAATACATGAATAAAAGTCCCAACTACGCCGCTGGTCAAAAGTTTCAGGACACTCCAATTTTTCCGGGTTTTTATTGAAAATTATGCAGTTACAGTCCAACGACTAGCTTGAAATGGTACAGAGGTAAGAGGTGAATTGTCAGAGGTTTTAAACAAAAGGTAAGGTTACCCAGGTTTTTGTACGCCGTCGAATAGGTGAAAGGATGGTTCCTCAGAGTGTGACATCAACTGTCAAACATGGAGGAAGAAGCGTGATAGTCTGGGGCTGTTTTGCCGGATTCAGGGTCAGTGACTTATAGAGTGAAAGACACCCTGAACCAAAACAGCTATCCCAGCATTCTACATCGCCATGCAGTAGCCTCTGGTATGCCTCTAGTTGGTCATAGGTTCATCCTACAGCAAGATAATGACCCCATAGTCCAAGCTCTGCCAGAACTACCATAGGAAAAAAAGAACAAGATGGTAAGCTTGAGAACATGGAATGACCAGCATAGTCTCCAGACTTAAACCCCATCAAGATGGTTTGGGATGAACTGGACTGAAGCGTGAAAGCAAAGCAACCTACAAGTGCCACACATGAACTTCTGCAACAGAGTTGGGAAGAACTTTCTGAAGAATATTTGATTTCCATTGTAGAAAGAATGCCATAACTGTGTTCCTCCGTTATATCTGCCAAAGGTGGCTTCTTAGGGTCAAAAGTTTAAAATACATTTTGGTTTATAAATTGATTCCATGATTTCTTTTTTAACTTTGATTGTTATTTTTTTCTTTCATGTCTATGCTTTCATTCCAGAGTACAATGAGACATTAAACTGCATAATTTTTATACAAAAAACTGGAAAAATTGGGGTGTCCTAAAACTTTTGACCGGGAGTGCACATAAGTTGAATTCATGTGTCCTTAGAGTTAAGTTCGAGAAGTGGGTGAAAATGTGCAAATTGCCTTCGCTGGGGGGGAACGTTATATGAGCATAAGTATACCCCTCCCTAACGCTTCATAATTCACTTCTAACTTTAAAAGCGGTACATTTGAAAAAAGTGGTCCTGAAGAAATAATTGGCTACTATAGCCGACCTCCTCTGTGGATTTATTCCCAAGAGTGCACGTAGGCACTTTCTCTCTCTCTCTCTCTCACACACGCACACACACACACACACACACACACACACACACACACACACACCACTAAAATGCACAATTTGTGCTACAAAATTCCGCAATCCCAACCGCATCATTGGTTGAGGAGCGTAATGAAGCTACTTCGGCGAAAAATTACTCGCACAAGACTCATGTGGTTGGTGTTTGTTATCTGCGTGGTAACCTTGGATACAGTTTGTGTATTATGAAATGTGTGGGAGGAAGGGGAAAGATCACTTCATATTTGGCAGTTTGCATAATGATGCAATGTGCTGCGATGAGATTTCAGGGATGCGGAGAGGTCATCCACTAGCCAAGGGGAACATTCTGAAAGGTGGACGTTCGGCCTACAAGAAATCATTCGTAGTTTTCACTTGTCCGATTGCAAAGATGCGTAAATGTTTTTTTTTTTTTTTATAGTGCTTATTAAAGTGGGTCAATTATACGTGGGTTACCCACGTTGGATAGTGTTGCTATTTGTTCATTTTGTTCAATAGTCATGCAGGCCGCTTGGCCTCCTCGGTGGCTGGCAGCATTATTTTCTCATGAAGCCTAACAGCTTACGGATAGGGGGCCAGGCTTTGAAAATCCGTGGAGTGGGTCCATCTCCACTGAGAGCATTTCTTTACAGCTGTGCTCTTCGTAGGTTGAGGCATTTACGCCCTAAAGAATTATCCCTCGCGATTTCGCGCAGTGTAGTCGAGGGAGGGGACATTGCTGCTGATGTTCTTGTTTTTAACGCTCTCAGGACTTCTGATACAAGGCGGAATGCACGTACCCAGTCATGTGTGGGCTGACCCGGTGCCAGGATCAGTATAGCTGTAGAAACAAAGATGCTTCGGTGCAGCTGCTGCATTGCTGTACGACCCGCGGCGGTCACCAGGGAAATGTGCTTCGCCGTTGGAGGATCTTTGTTTCTGAATGTTCCCTAATCTTTTCTCTCCGCCCGGCCATAATTCACTTAGAAACGCATTAAATCTCATGATTTATCGCTGATAACCACCCAAGTCAATCGAACATGACTCGTTGATAACCATCCGAGTCCATCTAACATGACTCTGACTTTTGGATTTATACGCACTGAGCTGGATTAAACGCAGCGTATTTATATGATCAAGGAAAGACACATTGCAATCCATTGCATTCTAGAATCCCGATTCATTCGGCGCTTTTTCTCAACGAGATCTACTTGCCTTTAGTTGCTGTGGCAACATCTAAAGTCGAAAACCAGGATAATTCGTTCTCTTGAAATTATTTATGAACACTCGGTGTAACCGGCTTGGCCACAGTAAATACGAACCTTTTCATTTAGGAAGATGTGTTTTGGTGGCAGAAAATGACAGACTGCAGCGAATATAGTGTTGTTACCGCTTCAAACTGAATTGGTCTGTCCTGGTCCTCTAATGATAAGAGTTGCATATACCCTTAAATTGGCTGAGTGGTTTCGATGAAGTCTTGGGGATTGCTTAGGTTGAATTTTACATGTATGGATGTTTCTGTGAATGCAATTATTGCGCTGCTTGTGTGTTTATAAGCTCTTACTGAATAATGCTTAAAGGATAATAACACAAACAGCAAACTGTAGATGTGAGAAACAGGGGGACTGGACCAGTGGATGAGACAAAGTCCTTCAGAGTAATCTTTTACCTACAGCATAAAACCATTTTTCCAAAAGGTTGGAACTGTATGGAAAATGCAAAGAAAAGAAGACAGCAACCAAAAAAAATCATTATCAGATTGTGAATCATCTTTGACCTTTTATTAAATTGAATCACTGATGCTCTTTGTTTTTTGTTTTTGAAAAAAAAAAAAAAAATACTCATTCTTTATTGGATGCATGCTTCATGTTCCACGGAAGTTGGGACTGCATCAATATAAGACTAAGGAAGGTGTTGGAAAATAAAAAAGAAACAGAAAGCATACAGGTGAATAGATTTTGATCATGTGTGTTATTAAAGCAGCATTAAAGAAAGACCCAATGATGGCCAATGCCTGCCACTTCACTATAAGTAGTGAGACTGAATAAAATGACCCCAGCTTTTGAGCCGCAGAAGACTTATATCAAGGAAAAAATGTGACAATAATTATATCTTCAAAATGAGAACAACTGATCTCCTTACTTCCCAGATGATTACTCAAAGGTCTTATACAAGAGCAGGGCATTGGTTCAGTTCCTGTTTGCATGCTTAATTTTGAACAATTTGGAGCATTTGCACCAAAAGTAGATAGGGTTGAAGCCCCAGACTTTGGTTTTGGAATGGGGACAAAGAAGTGGTGGGTTTTTCTCGAGATCCATGACAGCATCTGTTGGCGTGATTACTACAGACAGGATAGAGACAGACATACTTTGTGCCACGCCCTCCATTGATGACGCATTGGTTCCGTATAAAACTGGTCGGAACGCAGGCTGATTCAGTAAAGCCAACCAAGTTTCAAAGAATTTTGAATAGAACCAGTTGAAGAACCAGATTGTTGTGGTAGGATAAGAGTATGTGCAGTTAAAATGAAAGATGATGTAACAATGTGGTAAATACACCCATGTACCTCCTATTATTGATGCAAGTTAGGATCTAATTTGGAATTTGTCCATATTTCCCAAGCAATACATTTGAGAAGGTAAAACATTGAATATCTAGTCTGTGTATTGTTTTCAATTTAGTACAGCAATTGGATTACTTTCAAATTGCTAATCTTTCTATTTCTTTTTATTCTGTATTTTTCCCTACCATCCCAACATTTTTGGAATTCAGGTTATTAATTTGTACGCACCTAGTGCTTTCGTTTAGGTATGCACATACACCTAGTGCATTTCTTTCGCAAATTTCAGATCAGAAACCAAATGCTGATCGCAGATAATGCTGAAATTAACCTCTTTATGAACAGAAGAAGATAAACTCAAAAGACTCTTTGCTGGAGAGTGAGAACATGGTCTGAAGTCAGCCAGAAGTAAACAGGAGCATGCAGGGTCAGGCAAGGAATAGTCAAAGGGACTGGTCCGAGATAAGTTACGGGTGCCAGCCAAATGAACCAAGTCGCGCAGGGCAGGTGAAGAAGAGATTGGAAGTAGTCACTCGCCAGGGCCGCAGACTTCAGGAAGAGTTTCTTTAATAACTAGAAAAGTGCAGTTCCTGGGGAAACTACGTGGGCAAGCTGGAAGCTGGCGATAATGTGAAGTTCGGATTGCTGACAATGTGAGGTTAAAGCTGCTGGAAATGAGTTTAAAGCTTCTTAAAATTAAAATTATTTGTGACCGTGGGACATTGTATCGTTTAAAGGGACACTTCGGATTTGTTGTATGAAAGCACTTATTTAGGAAGACCTCCCCAAAATGCAACGTTACCACACATCAAACCTACTTCATATATTTATTCGACATAAATTGATGACGTTGCCTACTTAAACATTGCCACAAAAATACACGGGCTCCATAAGTAAAATATTGTATGAGAACGAAGTAGTTTATTTATCGCAAAATTGCATCAATATTATATTTTCACATATTGCTGAAGATTATGGGAATTATTCGGGCGCGACATAAAAGAGGGAAGTGGCTATTCATCCCGCTGCGGGGTGAATTGAGGGAAAGACATTGGTTATCTGCCCTGAAGCGAGGCCGATAAGAGAAGCAGTTCTGCTATTTGTGCAGCAGCTGGGCCAATAAGAGATTTAATTTTGTAATCTGCTCACTCTCTGAAGTTTCTCGCGGAAGCGCTGCAGGGCGAATAGCCTCTTCCAAAAAAAAAAAACGCTAAATAAAAGGCTACACGTTGTTCAGCTTCTTCAACGAGTTCATTAATTTTCCATTCAATAAGAAGCAGAACTCCTTTTACAATCAATCAATTTAAATTGAAGAAAGGTTTATAGCTACAGAATCATCACGCCAATAAATATTTTGACCAATGTCATTCACTGGCATATATATTTATATATAAATTATTAAATCAATTTATTTTAGGTAACGTTATAGCTTAGTTAGGCAAGATGACCAGAACAACGAGCAGCACTGTAAATTGGGGTGTCATTATACACCTATCCCAAGGAGGTATATGTTTTTGCCGGCGTTTATCTGTTTGTCTGTCTGGTTGTCTGTTAGCAGGATATCGCAAAAACGGCTGCATAGATTTTAACCAAACTTTGCAGGATCTTAGAGTAGCACAAGAAGAACAAGTGATTTTGGCATATCTAGGCCAAAGTACAGCTGAGATATAGGCCAAAGTTCAAATCCAGCTATGCTGGCAGAGATTTGAAGTCTTTCCAATGGGCCGGATTTCCAATCGGCGTGCTTTTGGCTTTTGCTGCCACCTGGCGGTGGATTGCAACAACACCCTACATCTGCCAACGAAAATAACTAATGCAGAGTTGCCTTGGCGTGGCGGAGGTGCTGCGCTCTCTGAGTGCTCTTGTTTATCAATAGAAACTTCCGTAAAGTGATTGGTCTCGTGTTCCAGCAAGAGTCAAGCGATAATATAAAAAGTAGGCCAATAATAATAATAATAATAATAATAATATTATCGCTTCACTCTTGCTGGAACACGAGACGTACATACATACAAACAGAGGGAGCATTGAGCTGACCAATAAGGTAATAATAAAAATAATAATAATAATAGTCTAATAATAATAATAATAATTTAGCAAGTAACGTTAGATGGTGGCATTGATCCATTTATGGAAAGCCAAACTACTTGGTGCTACTGCGCTGTTATCAATGGATTGCGTTTATCAGTCAAATTAACACACTGTCTCCTTGTTATTTTAACTGTAAGCGGAGTCCTGCGCACATGTAACTGTGGTTTATGGTTAACATTCACAGAACCTCTGTTATGAACTGATCATAAAATTACAGTTAAAATAACTGGCAAAAAAAGGTGCCAGTTAAAATAACTGGCAAAAAATGTGCGAGTTTCCTTGTTATTTTAACTGTAAGCGGAGTCCTGCGCGCATGTAACTGTGGTTTACAGTCAACATTCACAGAACCTCTGTTATGAACTGATCGTAAAATTACAGTTAAAAATAACTGGCAAAAAAGGGGTGCGAGTTTATAACAGAGTACTTACTCCAGCCCTAAACCCGGCTATTTTCAAACTCAGAAACAGTCATATCAAGTGATGAATGAATAGCGACTGGGCACATCACTTTCATTTCTTTGTACTTAACTAGCTCTATTTTGATACCAATATTTCGCCTATTTTAGAAACGATCATAAATATATTTAGCTAATGCAAACAGTTGTTATGCTGGAATAGGATCTCGAGCAATTTTTTTTCTACTTTTACTGTAACGTGTTCTCTTGGACGCACCCAGCAAAAAAGACCGTTCTTTACGGCACAGTTTTTTTAAAAAAGTAAACTGCGAAAGGTTTAAGTCATTAGGCTTTGAAGGGCGAGGTTTTGGCTTCCTTTCGTTACGGCCGACGAACCGCCACTGCGCAGAATTATTCTTTTACAGTTGTATCAATCTTTGTCTCTGAACAACGATAATGTTGAGGCCTGGAAAAAGGCCAGCAGAGGGCAGAATCGAACCGCAAATGATCCATATCTAAGTTATGCACCCTACCGTTGTGCTACAATTTTGTCATGCAGAGCCATTTGAGTTAATGGCTGAATCATTTAGTCCAATGGAGATTTTAGCGAAGGTGTTTTTTACATATTGCGACTTCTAACTCAAAGATGGTAAGTCCAATCTACGATAGGGAGGTACCATACAAAAGAGGAGAGTCTGCTGAGTAAAATGTGTCAAAATTGTGTTAGCGCCAAAAAATATGGGAACATGAGCAAGTTAGAAAACTGTGCATTTAGCCTTCGCAACCTGAATTTTCTTGTAGTTAATGGAGTTTCGGTGAGCGGTCCCGTCGCTTTTCGGCTCTTACAGCCAAAGCCGTTTGTCCAATTGCTTCCATAGTTACATTTTCGTGACCAGCACAATTTTTGCTACAAATTGGATATGAAAATGTTAATGCGGGGTGAAAACTATGGGAGTTAGGACAAGTTTAAGAGAAGACTTCTTGACGGTTTCGCAGATGTTCACCACTCTAAGCGTGATGTCACCACACTCGAAGTTCCCAGAATTAATTGTAAAAAAATAATTTAAAAAAATTACAATTAAAAAATTATAGAAGTTACAAAAATGTTGAACGGTAAATAAATTATCCAAGCTTAGCTTAACATTTTCTAGTTTGAATGACATTTCTAGCTAAAAGTATGACAGAGTAAAAAATAGCTGAAAATAGCTAAATTTTGAGAAATCTGTTTCATTGTCTCCTATGGGACAAAAATATTGAAATAAATATTAATAACTCAAAAAGTATGTAAGATGTCAAGAAGATAAATAATAGCAACAAGATTCAGAACAAGCTGAATTTTTTAAAGTTTGAATGAAGTTTCTAGGTTAAAGTATGTAGGAGTAGTGAGCCAGCACAAAAACTGGAGAATAAAGAAAGAAAGAAAGAGTTGGAAGAAAATCTAATTAGTTAGTGGCTTTCTTTAGATGGAACACCGAGGTCAGAGGAAAACCTCAAAGGGAAGATGTAGACCAGGAACTTAAATACACAAGGCCACAATTAGCAACAGGGAACAGGTGAGAATGGGAGCGCAAAGAGAGAGATGATGCACGAGAAAATGATTAAATAATGAGAACTAATAAGGGAAAACAAGAGAAACTGAAAAGGATGGCTGGCTTGTGGAAGAAAAAACAATTAGAAAAGACTCGGGATGTGACACCTTTCATTTATAAATGAATGCAAACCTGCTGCCTTTCATTTATAAATGTGTATATAAGATGCCATACATTTATAAATGCACGTGCCCCTTGAGCCTTTCGTTTATAAATGCAAGTACACCTGGTGCATTTATTTATAAATCCATGCACACCTTGTGCCTTCTATTTATAAATGCTCTGGTGCTTTCCATTTATAAATCCATGTACATCTTGAGTGCAGGGGGTGACTGCCTGTGTTTTCAGTTCACTGAAAGATAAGAATCTTTCCCCTTCCTTCTTAGTTCCCTCTCCTGATGTAAGCTGGAGTAACAGGCAGATGGCTCCCAGGATTCAGCCATTTAGCCGTTTTAAGTCTTACAAATTCATCTCATCTGGTACTCTTTATTGCAGTTAGCACGCATTAATCTGCATCATTCTGGTAATGGAATATCTCTGTTAAATTTGTGTTACACACACTAACTCTTCATGGTCCTCAGGGGTAAAAACGGCGATACACAGCTCCCTTGCGCTTCTATATGGTGACCTGTCCACTGTAGGTTTTTTGCTGTAAAACTGGTTGACCAAACATAAAAAATTATGGCAACCAGCTGCAAAGCATTTTTGAGTTTGATGAGCTTAAAATCCGAGAATTTGCAACTTGCACGAACTCATTTTTGAAAGAACTTTAAGTTGAGCAAACTCAAAAGTGCTTTGCAGCTGGTTGCCGTATTTTTTCAAGTTCAGTCAGATTTTATTTTTTACGGTGTATGAGGCCCAGCTAAGGACTTAAATTTGGAACCATTTTGTTCAAGAAGATACTATTTTTGTAAGGAATTGTCAGTGTAATGCTACATTTTACGTTCTCTGTGGAATAGGATCATATTTTATTTATTTTTATGAAAGGCGAGGCCCCAACAAAAAAACGGAAAGTCTCCATGAAGGACAGTGAGAAGTGGAAGAATCTCTCACAATTTCCAAGTGGATGCATATTCCACAAACGCTGCGCGGCTGACGGGAGCTTCCTGGACGCGGCGCAGGGATGTGGTTCTGCAGGGCCAGGGGCAGAGAGGATGCTGGGAGATGAGGAAGCATCGCTAACCGCGCCCTGGGCTGCACAGGAAGGCCAGGGAGTTATCACGTTTCGGCCCAGTGTTTTTTTCTGCTTTTTATATCCAGCGGTTCCTCTTTTCTCAGCAGTTTTTAAAAGTGCATGTCTTTATTGCATTTCAGCAAAGAATTGAAAATCCTGCGGCAGCTCAACTGACCTTACGTGCCATTTCCTGCTTTATTAGTCAGATACACATTGTGTTCAATTCAGAGGGCCCAAATTAATTGATAGTTTAGACCATGCAAAACCTTTCTATCAGAAACAAGAGTCTAAGAGCGTATGTGATTGGTTGAAGAATTTCATTTGGTCCAATCACAAGTCTTGTCACTGAAATTGCAAGGGAAAAGCTGAAGGCCTTAAGTCTGGACCATAGTGTGTCAGCTCTGTATACAAGTGAGCTTGTGGGTTTTAAAGTGGACACTGAAAAGAGGAATATCTGGAGAGAAAGTCTGTGTTCCCAGCATCTGAGTCGTATGGCAGAAGTTTACAGAGAGGACCAGAGTCTGTTCCACTCCCCCAGTGGGCCAGCAGGATTGGTCTAAAAACAGCCGTGAATTTGACCCCGGCCATGGGCTTATTTTTATGGCGGAGTCTCTTGTTCTAAAGCTGCGTGTATCCCAGAGATTCATACGGGATTAGAACCGGATCTGTAAACACACTCGGATGTGTCTGTGAATATGGGGGAGGGGTTGTATGGGGGAATGCACCAGACCCTCCTGAGGTATTTTTACAGTGTTAACGACTATCGGAATAGACCATTTGGCGTGCGTCTGTGTGTGAGTTTTCTGTTTAAAGTTGGATGTGGTGATGGTGGTAAATTTGGAAGGAGGCTGAACTTTAGATGAGACCATGAATAGAAAGAGTCTTCGAAAATGTTTCAACATCCTCTGGGTTTGCTCCTCTGGGTGTGCATATGTCTTCCTCTTTTTTTAACTCTTTCAATACTGAATACAGTAATAGGAATTAGAGTTCCCCATTGGATTAATGTGTCATTTTTGTGGCTATAATACAGAACTGGCCCAAATGCAAGGGTTTCTGGGAAATGTTCTGGGACACGTGTCGTATTAGTACTGAAAGGGTTAAAGCATATATCTTGAGTGGGAGTATGTATATGTGTGTGTGTGTGTGTGTGTGTGTGTATATATATATGCATGTGTATTTATGTATGCATGTGCGCATGTTTGTACGTATGTGCAGTTATGCATCTGTGATTGCGTGCATATGTGTGCATGCATGCCTGTGCAGTCATTTGTGTGTGTGTGTGTGTGTGTGTGTGTGTGTGTGTTTGTGCATCTGTTTCTTTGTGTGCATGCAGATCTGTCTGTTTGTGTGCGTGCGTGGGCATATGTTTTTGTTAGCGTGCATTATGTGTGTTTGTGTGAGTGTGTGCTTGCTTGTGTATGTGCGTGAATGTGTGCATGTGTGCCTGTGTGTGTGGTGGCTCTTACAGTATCAAACTGAGCAGGGCTCAGCATTGTGCTGGGTGTTTGTGCATGTTTATGCACGTGTGTGGTTGTGTGCCTGCGTGTATGTGCGTTTGTCTGTGTGTGTGGCTCTGTGTTCACATGTGTACATATGTGGGAGGAGGGTCACTTTCTATACTTCTGTATTTTTCTGTGCTGAATGCATCAGACATCAAACACAAGCGCTAAACGATTCTCCCACACTTGTTGGATGTGGTCTTTAAAATATCTGGGGGGGGGGTGGGGGTCAGTCCTCAGGAGAAGGAACAGCTGAGATCCATTGCATTGGTAGTGTATTCTTAACACAGCGCTATTCAGGGCAGCAAGATGATAGCATTATAGCACCCAGACAATATGAATTAGCCATGAGCTACAGTTTGAGAGATACAGTACATCTGATGCTCGTTCTACAGACACTACAGACACAGATTACGTGCAGTAGCACACGTGTAATTTATCTGATTAAATGCCCTTGTGGCTTGGCCTACGTGGGTAAGACGAGCAGGTAACTTAAAACTCGCATTTGAGAACACAGGAGTAACATCCGTAGCGGAGATGAGGGCAATCCCGTAGCTGCACATTTTAAACAAGCGGGACACAACATTAGCGCTCTACGCTATATGGGTATTGAGAAGGTTAACACCCCCCCGTTGTGGGGATCATGATAGGATACTTCTACAGCGTAAAACTTATTACATTTACACCCTGAATACAATGGCTCCTTTGGTCTCAATGAAGACTTCGACTTAAAACCTTTTTTATGAATTGTAGCTACTATTGTCAGTTTTAGTTTTTGCACAGAATGTGTTTCCTTCTGACTGATTTTGATGTGTTTGTGTTTTCTTTGCATGTATACAAATTGGGAGTTTTAATCTGTACCTATGCTTGACCTATGAGTTTAAAATATACCTTGAGATACTAGGCTATATCATTTGGATGCAACTTGAATTGCATACGATATTAAATGTGCTGATTGTTGTGGAGAGTAGCCTACTATATGCATTGTTGATATGCCTTCACTTCTTTTTGTATGTATGTAGTGATGTTTTGGTATCATAGGTAATATGGGGTTAATGTGATTATTTTGGTATATAGGGACTCATTGCACTTTGGTTTGGTCCGTCTACCGTCTTCAGTGTATATAAACCCCCTCCCCCACCCCTATCACATGTGTGGAACTCACTTGACAAAGGACGCGTCGGCCGAAACGTTGTGCAAGGAATAAAGTCTTCTGGGAGCAACTTAAACTGTGTGCGGACTTTTATTCTTTTCTACTGTGTTTTTTGGGTCCTGCACCTGTGATATCTGATTTTGGATGTGCGTGCATTTATTCTATTTTTGCGTTCTACAGACACTGTAATACACGCTAGTGCCCTGAGAGTTTCATTTCTGGGCGCTACCTCGTACACAGAAGGAGAAATGGCACTTCTTGAAAAGTGAACAATCCAATCCTCCATTTGTTGCTGTGTATGTGGTCATTTAAGCAGACATTTTGGCGGTAAAAGCTTTGCTCATTGCGGCTCAGCTATATTGCTTATATGCACCTATACTGTGCCTGTATCTAGAACAATGCACTGTGCTGTGTGTACCTGTTTACACTCTACTTTTAATTTTGTTATATTTAGATGTGGATTCACCTCTGAGTAGCACATACCAGTTACATCCATTAGCCAACCGACAAAGCGGTTTTAGAGCGTGGGGGCAATCATTGTGTTTAGAATTGGCTGTAACATCACCCCAAATGGATGTCAATACTGAAAGATCAAAGCTGACAGCTTGTGCGTTTTCCTCTTATTCGTGTTTAACTTCAATTTACGGGAGCACAGAGAGATTATCCCGATGCATACAAACCACACTGTACATCAGCCAACGCTTTTGATGCCAATTCTTGTAATGTGCCTGTCATGGTGTGACATAAATGATCAGTTGCATAATCCAGTTAGAAAATGAGCAATGTCAACTTGTACTGCTGTTCATGTGACACAAGACTGTAAATCCAGAACTTGCCTGTCATTTATGCAAGCTCACAAACTCTGGTGACCAGGGAGATATGGCTGTGGATGGCAACCCCTTTGCGCAGATATAGACGCGAACGTCCGTAAATTCCGAAATTTAATTCCTAGATAATTTTGTAATTGAATTTCCAAATGTCTGTCTTCACTGGAATAATTTTCCGAAGTCTCTGTGACACAAATACTGAGTTATAAAGCCTAAATAGGCTCATGCATAACAGGAAAAAATTGGCATTATTTGTATTCTGTGCAAAGGAGTTAATGACCATACTCTAGCATGAGTCTGTGCATGGGTCTTCAATTGCGGTCTAGAATTAGACACTTGTATGGGGGATGAATGCATTGTGTGCACATTCCTGGAATAGTCATATGCAAGAGCATTTCCATTCAAAGGTTGTCTCTTATTGAAGAAAGGAACTCTTCTTAACAAGCTAATTCTAAAATAGAGCCTTAGGTAGCATAATTTTGAAAGCAAAAAAAGAATGTCTTGGTGACGGTTTGTGAAGCAGCCTTGTGACTGAGCTAGGATTCAGCTACTGTGCCCTGCGACATGATTATTTAACCACCGTGACAGTAAATATTCAGCAGCATGAATGGCCTGTGCATATTTAATTTAGGCTGCTTGCGTCAATCTTTGTAGATGACATCATCCTCTGAAGGGCAATGTACCTATAAAGGTAAATTTCACAAAGATAGGACTCTCACAGCAATACAGCCCAAACGACTCAATGTTCGTCCTGTCAGTAGTACCGAACCTGCACCCTGCTTGCCATTTACACCCACAATCACAGTCAATTCAAGTGTATATTCATGTTGCTGAGAGACAAGCACAAAACAGAATGTTCTAGAACACACATTCTCTCAGCTGGATGCTTAGATACAATATGTGTGTATAGTTCTGATTTGTCGAGATTCACTCTTGGGCTTTTTTGTACACCTAGTTGCTTATAAGATGTTTGTACTCCAGCTGTTGACAAGAAGTTTGTAAGAAGTGTCTTCACTCCTTGAAAGAATAGTTTCAAAAGGAAGTTAAGGAATCCTTCAATTCCTTTTTAGTTGAAGGCTCTTAGTCTGACAGTACAATTCTTTTTCCGGGAGCCTACGATTGAAGAGCCGAGCGCTGAAAGTACTTCAGTTGCACTCTCACACACCGTGAGGTAAGGATGTCTTAGGTACATTCAGCACTAGGATCCTCAGTTTGTGCACACCTGTTATAAAGGGTTCTGTACAAAAGTTGAAAATGTTTCCCCATGGAGAAGAGCCAAAGAGTATTTTTCTCTGCGTGTGAATGTGGCAGGGTTGAATCAAGCACAGGACCCTCACTGATCGGTTTGGCCGGCCAGAACCTGGCTCAGGATGGTACTGTAGCCTCTCTGTGGGACTGTGTAATCTCCTGATTGTACTTCTGCTGGGGTTGACTGGAGGTTGATTTGAGGTTGGGAGGTCCCCGCCGCTCCATATGTTCTGACCTCAATCCAGATGTAGCCACACCCCTATACTTATTACTCTCTATGGTTCAGGTCCTGATGTTGCCACACCACGGCCCCTTCCAAACCGTTCCCTCACACTTGCCCTCACACTTCACGTCCAAGTGTCGCTCCAGGTAAAGTCTCCCGCACAGCTGTGGTGGGATCTTTTCATTAAAGGGAGGGTATAAACAGGCATATGAACTGTGGGGCGCCCTTATCTTTAGCCATCAGGAAACAGAGGGAGTCATCACCATGGCTACCAATAGACATGCCTAATAGACAGAAGGTAGAGTGAGGTGGAATCTCAGCATGGATGCAGACTCAAGCTCGTGGGGATTTATTGTCCGCTCTCACTTGGCACTGATTGGATTGGGATGGACTTCACTGCTTCAATCCCCTCGTGTGAACATGCAAATGGAGGGGGACTAGGTTGAGCAAGTAGTGCAATGAACAAACCCTGTTCATGGAGATCAACCATCCTATAGGTTTTCACTGCAACCTTAATCTGGTACACCTGATTATTAGTAAGCAGTTAAACACAATCTCTTGCTTTTGATTGAGGTGTGATTTGCCAGGGTTGAAGTGAAAACCTGCAGGGCAGTGGATCTCCAGGAGCAAGGTTAGCGACCCCTGGTGTAGTAGTTGATTTGGGATTCAGCCTTAGTTAACTGCAGCTGTTGGCCCTGATGTAAAGCCCTTGAACCTCCTGCTTAATATTATCAACTGTGAGTCCACTGGATAGAAATGCCTGGTTAATAACAGAATTACTATCTCTTAAGCTGTCCGTGCTTACTCTAACCTTTGTCCTGCATGGGCAGCATGGTGGTGCAGTGGTTAGCACTGCTGCCTCAGAGCAAGAAGGTTGTGTGTTCGCATCTCTCTGCAAGGAGTTTGCATGTTCTCCCCATGTTCGCATGGGTTCCCTCTGGGTACTCCTGTTTCCCCCAACCCAAAAGCACTTGCATTATAGGAACACTCCTACCAGTACCTCTGACCAAGGAACTGGCAGTAGAACTGGAGTTGGTCCCCGTGCACTGCTCTCTGGTCGCCCACTGCTCCTAACTATAGGATGGGTTAAATGCAGAGGAAAAATTACCCCACGGGATTCTATAAAGTATATTATTATTATCATCATCAAATCAATCCGAAATGGCCGTCCTTCTGTCTTGTCGCTCATAAAGAGCTGCAGTGGTTAGTTTGACTGTATCATGGAGAGACCAGCCCAAGTTACCATTGTTACGCCCAAATGTGCTGTGGTTTTCTCCGTTTTCTTTCATCATTATATCACAAAACTTACACATGCAATTTTGTCAGCGTTTATTTTTATTCTTCATTTCAGATGTTTGCAACTTAGTAACTTAATCAAAAAGATGATATTCTTCATCAAACTCTGACTTTTACCACATAAAAAATGGTGTAGTACAATCAGCCATTAACCAAAGATGTTTCAGCTTGGATAAATGTTGACATTAAATGCCTGTTGAGATGATCTCTGTTGATGAAACCTTGCATGATTTCAGCTGTTTTGCCCAAGAATTTAAACACGGTGCCTCACTATTTATGTGAAATATATTTTATGATGTGGGAATTTGCTTCATTTTGGCTCACAGAGGACTTAACAGAAACATTGCCTGGCTTTTCACATCCCCAGACTAGTCCGTTTGTGTTCAGGAGCTACAATTTCCACATTTTGTCACACATCAATAATTTTCTGGAAATTATTGACGTAATTACTATTTATTCACCTTGTCCAAGTTTTAAATTTAGCATGAACATCTGGATACTCCTTCATGTATTCGTTAATGGAAGACTGACTGGGCGTTGTTGCTCTGCTGTGTCTGTATGGTGTCTTGTAGCTCTCTAAAAGCACGATACAGTAAAGCTGTTTCCTGTGCATCATGCGTGCTGTTCAACAGGCTGCATTGGGTCCATTAAGCAGAATTTACAAACAGTTGAAACCACCATCAGTAGCATGTTATAATGATGAAATGAGGCAAACACAGCAGTTATGACCATACGGCTTCCTTTATGCTTTTCTTGGCTTTGAAGGGGACCAATAGAAGAGGACTCTGTGGGGGACAGTTATCTTAGGGAGTATCTGCAGTGTCTGTGTTTGCTAGGGCACTGAGAAGCCCATTTAAATGTCTTCTCTTCGTTGTCAGCTGCTGTTTGTTGTCTTGGAAGCACATGTCTTCCGACACCTCAGCCAAGAATAGAAATTTGTTTCTATTTTTTTCTCCCTCCATTGCTATATAGTGTAAAGAATCATATTTCTACTGAGCGATGATTGCGCATATCAAGTGTATATCATATACCACCCCTAGCATGTGGGAGATATGTCTTTGATGCCACTTCTTTCAGGGAAGAAATTAGACATGTAGAATTATTATCATATTGGAGGACAGAGAAGTCCCAAAAAATAGATACTGCATGGAGTCCAAACTCCAAACTTAACTCAAAACAGCAGCTGAATTGTTTGAGCTCAGTGTCTGCCCATATATGTGTATATATAAAAATTTGGATAACTTTTCTTGTTGACATTTTTAGCCCGCGTGGCCTCTGGGCCAATTGGCTCATGCTGTGGTTAGATTCCTTTGTGGTGGTCCGTCGGTAGTCCGTTAATTTTTGCCTTGTCAGCGCTCTAGCGCCTTCAGTTTTTCACAGATCCTTTTCATATTTTATATACGTGTATATGGGATGAAAATCTAGGCCAGGTTCGATTTTGGCCATGTTTGGCCAAGTGGGCGCAATGGCTTTGCCACTATTTTTTTGTATTTATATTGATTCAATGTGTTTGCATTTATGCCATTTTAAATTTTAAATTACTAAACTCAATATACTTGCATCCTGCTAGCAAGCAGGCTCAATTTCTGCCAATATCTGATGAGGGCATCAAATGTTCCAAATTATATTCAGGCACAATTGTTTCAGGGCAGTCCTCCATCTCCAGATATATCACTGCTAGTATCTTCTCATAAATAAGATAGCTGTAGAGAAGAGTAGATAGACACTTTGAGCAATAAAACTTTTTGTACTTAGCTGTAGGAAGGCATATTGAGGAATATACGGGTTTCTATATGTCTAGAATGGCTGTGAACCTTCTGTAATAGTCCTATGTGAAAGTGCATAGTGAACATACGGTATAATGTAACACTGTTGCTCAAAATAGGAAAATATGTTCCTGAATGCGGGGGAGGAACTGGAACAGCTCAGGGAGTAAACATCCCATGATGGCTGTGGGATGTTTACAGAACACAACCGAAAGACAATAGACTTGATAATCCAAGCCGGCACGTTAGCAGCGACAGCTGTACACAGCTGGAGCACATGTCTCTGCTTAACGCCGGTTTGAAAACACGGTGGAGGCTTTACTGCCTGCAGCTAAATAGACAAACCTCAGCCTCCACCTCCAAATTACAAAGCTGCAGCTGGGTTTCCCCCTTAATTGAATGCATAAGTGCATCTGGTCAGTTTGACCCTGACCAATTACAGCAACCTCTCTCTCCAACCCCAACGTTACGGCCAGACCTAAATCTTTTCTTCCTCAACATCTGTCAGTAAGTTGTGTGCAACCAGTGCCCTGTCTGTCCACTCACAGACTGTGGATTTAAATCCCAGGAGGCTGCTCTTATGCAGTCAATAGCTACCCGCAAGTGTTAGCGCCTCAGGTGCTCTGCAGTGCAGCAGAGTGTTATCGGCCATACGGCTGCATTATTAGCTGTGTGCTGCAGGGTGCATTTAAACATAACCCTCCACTGGACACACATTAGTTGAACTGCATGCTCATCGCCAAAGAGGAAGTGGAGGAAGTAGGCCGCAGTGGCACCTTTGATAAAAACTGGCCTGAATTATGAGTCTGTAGTGTTGGTCAGGAAGACCCCGGCTCTTCTGGGCGGCAGGAAAAGCTCTCGGTTTGTTTTTGCTGAGAATGCTTGAATGTGGGAATATACTGAATTTCAAAAACATTTTTCATGTTTACTGTGCTAAATTCAAGTTGTTAAAATAAAATTTTATGTCTGTCATTCAGTTTTTATTGTTTTTCTATCTCGCCTCAGTCAGTCAAACAATATTTGTAACATTTTGAATGATTTTATACTGTTTAAATTTAAAGTTCCTCCCATAATGGTACATTTCATCTCCAATGCTGCACTCCATCAGCAAATTCTCATCTCTGTCTGTTTATGAAGTACCAGTGTGCTGCACATGTTGGCACACTAGTTTCATAGGTTTGTAGAGGGGGGGCATGAGGCTCAGTAATTGGGTAAAATGGGTCCCGCAGTAGAAGACATGCAGTCACTTTGGTAACAGGGTCCTGTGTTTCACAGGAACAGTTACCATAGCCAGTCACCTCAGGCTATAAATTCTTAGTGCAATCTAGAAGTTCCCAGTCCAGGAGATGTCTGTGCATATGCAGAGCAGCCATGCATGCAATAACACAATTAATGCCATGACACGAAAGTTTGGAATCACTAATGATTTTCACACAGAATAAATGGAAGAAACTTTGGTTTGCAACAAGACAACAACCCAAAAACAAATCCGAATTCTGCAGGGACTGTCTGAGAGGAAATGAGTTTCCAGCTCGGTCACTTGATTTAACCCTCATTTAAACCCAGGTGTGATCACCTGGATCGTAAAGTTTCTGAAGTGTGCCCGGATACGTATCTTCAAAAACACACTGACAGAAAATATTGCAGTCCACATGGAAATCCAAATGATACTGTAAAACTGATATGCTAAGCAGTAATTTAATTTCAGTGTAGACACTTTGATGAGAAATTACTAGATTAAACCTTTTATTGAATACAGTTTGTGCAGCCGCATGGTTTAACCTTTCTATTTGGCAGATAATTAAGAATTCAGAAACAAGGCAAGCAGCAAGCAAAGTCCTGATTGTGTTAAGTTCAAAGACTGACCAAAGGAGCAGATCAAACTTCTGCAATTTTGGATGAGTTTTTGAAGGGAGGAGAATCACTGTCATTGTAGTAGGACCCATGTTATGGAATCTATAGTTGCACAGTTCAGTCCACCTGTACAGTTGGCTCCACTGTATCTAAGCTTGAGAAGGTTGCCTTTGAAGAGCCCCCAGATTAGCCTTTACACACCCGACTTCAGCACTTGAAACCCTGTTTGAAATTGATGTTTTCTACATCCCAAACTGACCTGCTCTGCCTATTTCACTCCTCCCAGCTCTGTCTGCATGCCCTACCCCCTCCAACAGCCTTGCTCGACCTCCTCACCTCTCTCTCGCAGCGCTTACGTTTTTTCTAACTTCATTTACATTTAGCTCTGTTTGCTGCTCAAGAGCCCATTATAGAAGGGACGCTCACTCCAAACATCCTGTTCTTCAGAGCGAAGAGAATGACAGGCAGCAAATGGAAATGAGCGTTTTTATTCAGTCCCTTTCTTAAAAAGGTTGTAAACCTCCCTTTTAATTAAGTTGGTGGGGAATAGGCAATTGACATGTTAAATTCACACCACATATGGTGATACAATATGTCGTATTTATAATAATGTTATTACTATGGAATATGAACATTAAAATGTTTTCCTATGGTTACAAAATGGGAAAAAAAAGAAAATCATTGTATCTCTGACCGTTTCCCTTTCAAGTTTTCATGAGAAACAATCTCAATTTCCCTTGTTGTAAACAAGTGAGGAGAACAGTTCTGGATTACATTTAGAGTAGTCATAAATATACTAAGATTCTGGATAGGTTTTCAAAATGTAAGTCACTTGCCCAATCTGTCTGCAACCATGATAACATGACATCCTACCCACTGAAATGGGTCTCCGGACAGAAAGAGTTTAGGAAGGGATTGACAGAAAAAAAAAACAACAACTCAAGTGACTGAAGTTTTGTCATGATAATTGAATGACAGATCTAGTTGCCACAAAAACCCAAGGGGTCATGCAGAACTGAGTTTGCGAACTGATTTTGCAACTTTAGGGGACATGACTTTGTCAGAGCTGGGATTGGTGATGCAAGAGTCAAACCTTTTTTGTGTTTCCGAGTTTCTCTCACCAGATGTCATCTGCGTCAGCCGCTCTGGTTTTGATTTTCACTAAGCCGTGATGCATCACTGTCTCAGATTTCACTGTCCCCTTCCTCCAGCAAATACAAATTTCGAGTCAGACCTGGATCCCATCATGCCCTCTGGCTTACTGTTACTGCTCATTGTTGTGCCCTTGAGCCCACTGGGTCGTCTGTAAACGTGCAGTTTGTTTGCTGGAATTTGCACTCACTCTTTTGGTTGCAGTTTTGAGATAATGTCATTGGGCATCTTTATTTATTTATTTATTTATAGATTTAGACATTTTTGTGTTGGAATGTTGAGACCTTTTAGGATTGAAAAGGAGTTAACATTGTATTGGAGCCAATTAGTCAATCCAGCTGAAAGCGATTAAAACGGGCATATTTGTTCTAATGGAACATGCCCTATATGAATTCAACTTTAAGATATATTTTTATTGTCACCTAAAGCTTGTCACTTTAAAGCAAAGTCATTTTTGAATGTCTCTTCATACAGTGCAATTTGCTGCAGTAGTGTGATACACCACTGTAGTACGGGTAGCCGATATAGTACAGTACGCTGCTGCAGTATGATACACGGCTGTAGTACGGTATGCGGCTACAGAAGAGTACCTTGACAGTATTATGGCACACTGCTGTAGAATGGTACATTACTGTAGAACAGTACCTTGCTGTAGTTCGTCTGTTGTGATACGGTACACGGCTGCAATACAGTACCCTACCGTAGTATTGTATTCTACTGTAGTATGGTACACTAAGTTAGTATTTTATATGACTGCAGCACGGTACGCTGCTGTCATATGGAATGCTATTGTTGTGTAGTGCACTGTTGTAGTAAGGTACGCTGCTGTAAGGTGGCACACTGCTGTAATACAGTATGCTACTGTAGAAAAGTGCCCTACTGTGGTATGGTACACTGCTGTAATATGGTACACTACTGTAGTATGGTACACTGTTGAAGTATTGTATTTTACTGTATTATAGTATGCTGTTGTCATATGGTATGCTACTGAAGTATGGTACGCTGCTTTAATACAGTACCCTGCTGTATGCTACTGAACTATGATACGCTGTTGTAATACAGTATGGCGCTGTAGTATTGTATGATACTGTAGTATGTTACGCTACTGTAATATGGTAGTCTGCTGTAGTATTGTATGTTACTGCTGCAATACAGTACACTGCTGTACAGTAGTACCCTGCAGTAATATGGTATGCTGCTGTAATACGGTACATGGCTGTGGAACAGTACCTTGTTGTAGAAGTAGTACGCTGCTTTAGTGTGGTATGCTGCTGTGGCATTGTATGCTACGGTAGCATTATATGCTGCTGTAGTATAGTATGCTGCTGTAATTTGTTACACTGCTATAGAACGGTATGCTGCTGTAGAACAGTACACTGCTGTAATATGTTAAGCTGCTGTAGAATGTTAAGCAGTTCTAGAATGGTACCTTGCTGTATAGATGTATGCTGCAGTAGTATGGTACACTACTGTAGTATGGAACGTTGCTGGGAGGACAGTGGTGTGCATGGTTGAGGTTAATGAAGCCAGAGAAGTTGAAGGCTGGAAATATACTTGCTTTCAAATATGTGTACTTGAACGAAAGAAGGCTTGCACGAGTGTACAACATTCGTTTGGCGCATAGCTTGTGCACATCCTCAAAAATGAATGTGACGTGTACGCAAGGTGCAATATTCATCTGAACGGTAGGGGCAGTGTAGCAGCATTTTCAATAAACTAAACTCATGTGTCACCATGTTTGTTTGCATCACACAAAACTGTCTGATTGAATTCTCTGGTGTGTACCCTACTGGAATCTTCCGATAACACACGTAGTGTACTGGCAAGTATGTGAACAAATAAGCTCAGAACGTTTGCTGGTTGATTACGGAAATGCATGGTTGAACAGCAAGTATCTCTCCAGCCTAAGAATCTGCTGCACCTGTAGTAGATCCACCAGTGTGCTGGCGCACGGGGTTTATCATGATTTTTCTCTCCTTTTGCCCCTCATGCACGCCACTTGCAAACCCTCTTACCCCTAGTCAGAGTGTTTGGATTACGAGCCTACTCAGTATGCAATATGCTACATGCCAGAACACACCCATAGACAATTCAACTGGCAATTTAGAGTCAACACTCAGCCTGGTATGTGTGTGTGGTTTCGTGAGAGGAAACCAGTGGAAACCCACACAAGCATGAGAAGAATATAGGGCTTGCACTCAAAAGATCCAGGCTGGATTCGAACCCCTGACCGGTGCCACTATGCTGGCCCATTTTAGACATACCAATACCAATCTGTTAAATGACTCACAAAATAAGAATGGAGGTTTTCCTAACTACAATTAAGGAATGTTGTGGCTAGGGTTGGGCAGTATGAACAAAATATTATATCACGGTATAAGTAATTTTATATCACGGTAACAGCATATATCGCGGTATGGCATTTTTTTCTGTAAATTCTATTAATGGCTTATAATAACCATACTGTACTTCCATCACATTTGATTATTTTCTTCTTTTATTTATGAACTGCTTTTCTAACTTTCAAACAACACCATAACAAACCCACTGATGTTGAAACGAGCTAGCTAAATAAAACCATTTGCCAATGGACGCATGCATCCATAGCTCGTATCAACATCAGTCTCTTACTTTCTGTCCTGATGGATTAGATTGGACGCTCGCTTCCACTCTGATCTGAAGTCCTGCATGTTGAGGATCATTCATGCAGCGTGTATGAAATCGGTGCCTGGTTGGTCTGAGTGCAAGATGATTTACGGTAAAGATGAGAAAAGTTGCGGTTCTCATAGATTTATAGTCTGTTTTCTTTGGGGTTCCGATAATTGGCCTGCGGTCAGTAGAATAGTATTTTGTCGATTGCAGCAAATGTTCAAAACTACTGATTCAGAAACTAACTCTTGACGCCTCCGCAATGTACTCCAGCGACGACCATAATGCTTATCAGCGCAATGTCTCAAATAGGAGTCTGTGTCACCAACATTCTACGGCAGCGTTGCCAGCTTTCACGCATTCGGCGTGAGTTTAAGTGGCATATTCAAGTTCCCATGCTGCAGTCAGCAATTATTCAGTCGTCGCGTTTGTAAGAGATTCTCAGGCGGAATCGAAGTCCTTGCGCATGGAGGTTTGTCAGTTTCACATGCGTTACGGTGTATTTCACCACTCGTAACATAGAAATCAATTATGACTCTGGACTTCCCACGCTTTTCTTTACTCAGGGGTTGAAAGCAATGGAATTGCATAAAAATGTTTCAAATGGTCCTATTTCATTTAAACAATTTGAACGATCATGAAACGCAGGTATTGCGTTGGTTGAATAATTGCTGACTACAGCACAAGAACGTGAATACGCCACTGAGTTCGCAGCCCTGCTCTACGGTCACGAAGGAGACTGTTTTTTTTTTTGGGTGGGGGCTAATAACGTTGGACATCGTCCCCACTCTCTAGGTGCGTTTCCGTTACCCTTGGAAATGCGCAAAATCTAAATAGCGAAATAAAAAAACTGGTAATGGAAGTCTCATATCAGAAAATTTTCTCTCCAATCTGCAGTATTAGTCACCGAAGCAAAGGGCTAATAAAAAGACCATTGGACTTCTGCTGCAGAACAGCTAACTTGTAATTTCGCGTATTTTGGAGCACTTACATCCTTATTGTCAGACGAGCATTTAAAAATTTGCCGCGTGCACAACTCAGCTGACAGTGACAAGGGTGAATGTGTTGCCATTCTCATCGATGCATGAGTACAGCCGGTCTGTGATTGGCTGAAATACGTAATGGTACCGACCGACTTGCAGAAAACAATTTCGCTCACTGGTGAAGCATCTTTCCTTCTGAAAGTGGTCAGTCTGTCATGCAAGCACTCTGCTACAGTGCCGGCTTCCCCGTGCGTCGCGGTGGCGTAACTACAGTGACTCAGAGAGAGATCTGCCGCCTGCAGCAGAAACTGCTTTCACCCCGGTATAAACGTTATTGCCAAATCTCTAACTGGTAGATTATTTTCTACCATCGCACAGTATATACCGTCATACCGTCCAGCCCTAGTTGTGGCAAACATTTGTTGAAATATACATGTTTTTTTTCCGGAAAGCTTGACATTTGAGTCAACCTATCCTCGTCCATCAGGCATCGGCCTTGCCTGCAACTTCCTGTAGCTTACATGGCTTCGAAATGCTGTTTGAAGGAGGAACAATATTTTATTTTGCTAATTGGGGTTTGAAATGTATGGAAAGTTGTGGAAAAAAAGGCATTGGAACCGCGCTGACTCCGAAACCCAAGGGATCATCCCAGCTCACTGTCTCAAAGCAAAACTGACTTCGACCAGACATCTTGCATTTTACATTATATGATCTAGCACAGGCACCCTCGCTTTTTTGGCCTTGGAGATTTTTTTTCATCAGAATCCAGAAATCCTTTTAAAAGTTTTATGATCCAGACAAGGAACAAAATCGCAGATTCAGGGTACAATCCACAAGGGAGTATTCATTTACAGGAATGCAGTAATAGAAGAGAGAGAAGCCATAGCCTAGAACTGTTGAGGGAAGTCCCACTCAGTTGGTAACGACTGGGGAGAGTCGGGGCATGTCCGCACCCCAGCCAGAGGCTGTCCCAGGGCAGAAACCAGGTGGTGAATCCCCCTTGCTGGAGCAGGACTGCTTGACAGCATAACCAAAGGGTTCAAGCAGGAAGGCAGTTGCAATTCTGGAGACCAATGAAGGCTTGGGATGTTTTCCTAATAGACTGACTCAGAGCAACAGACCGGAACAAAGGGTTAGCAGGAACGTGGTCTCAATCCTGGGGACTAATACAAAGGCTTGAGAGCTTGTTCCTATTAATGACACTTCGAAGAGTATTTGCGTCTTTCTTTATCATTATTTTACCAAAAACACACGGAAGAAGAGCTTAGCTCAATACCATCAGACATAAACTGACTGGAAGGCTTAGTAGGGTTTAAAGCATGGCAATTCAGCAACCACACAAAGACCACAATGAACTTTTATAGACAGGACATTCACAAAAGGGTTGAAGTGTACAAATGATAACACCTGAGAGCAAGGGAGGAGGCAAGACAATAAACTAATGAAAGGAGACAAGCCGCAAAAACACACAGACTGCTGGAACAAGGGAGGAACTAATTAGGACACATGAGGGTTGTGACAAAAAAATTTCCAAACGATGAAAGGACGAATTAAACTGAACATCCTTCTTTTGTTATTTTTAGTGCTCAAAATTAGCAAAAGAAAGTGCACTTTTTCATCCTTCCTTTTTGGTGCATTTAATTTCCTTCATCCATTTCCCATTATCAGTCTGCATTATGCAGTGTGATTATTGAAGAGACCTGGTTTGTGTAGGCTAAAGTGCCATGTTTTTTTCTGGGACCTACTCCTAATTGACAACTTTGCTGTGCTGCCTTTGCTAGTTCGCTAAATGCACAGAAATAAATGTCATATTATGTTCTCTTATAATTCCTGAAGGGTGTTGTTTCAAAGCTAGTGCAACACTCCTCATTTTCTGCACTTTGCATTTAAATGGATGTTGGGTGTATTGAATGATTTGTTGTGTTGTTTCAGGTAAGCGTCTTTTTTCCACTGTGGACACTCTGAAATGCCAAAGATGAAAACAGAAGGCTACTGGATCGCATCTCTTCTGTTGCTGTGTTCTATAATGGAGGTAAGATTCACATCATCAGTGACGTGCCGTCGGAGGTCAATTAGGGTAGGCAGAATCCTCACCGTTAAACAAATGATAACTCTATTACTTTGCTTGATTAGCAATCTGAGGATTGATGAACTAATTTACAAGACTAAATGGCAGAATGGTGTGCTGGTTCCATCCACGACATTATTGCTCAGTGCATCAAACTTAAAATGCTCACGAGACAGCAAGTTTGTTTATATTTGCTTAGAGGAAGCTAATTAACAAATATTAAAACCTTTCTTATGCGGCGTTCAATGTGTGGTCGATATGTTTACGATAATATTTCCCCCCTTAAACACATACTTTTTAATGCCATTTTTAAAAAATAGGGACTTTATTTCCAGTCTTCTTTCATAATCCGATAAACAAAAGATCAAAACAATATACGGTATTACCGAGAGAGTTGAGATTTTTTCGTAATTAATTATTAAGATTTACTTCCTTGCAGTCTTGAATCAAAGCATAAAGGTAAATTAATCTTTTTGTCACTATCACCTCTTAATCATTACAGGCTTAATTGACCAGAACTAAAGGTCAAATTGATTGAAGACAGTCAGGCATACTGCGTGGAAACAGGTTGACAAAATCTAGCGATAAAAAAGGAGAAGTCACTGCCTACCCTGACCGCACGTCCCTGCACATCATGCATGCTTTATGTTTGCCATTAATACTATCCTATCGTATTCTCAAAGCATTATGTAACATTTTAACCCTTGAAAGAAACGTAATTGTCCGTGTCAAGGCTTATTTGTTTATGCTCTTTTTTTCTAAGCTGAGGTCTAATACGAGCCGGTTTTCTTTCAAAATAATGTGTTTGGCAGTTGTGTGGAAGGTTATTTTTAGGAATGCAGATATTTCACCTGATTTCAGTGGCAGAACAAAGAACCGCATCTGTTTTCTGCGTTGAGTGGAGAGTGGACATCCTGTTCCACACTGTTCGAATGAGCGGCACGTTAGCTGCTCTTTTAGCTGCTGCTGCCGTGCCTCTTGGACATTTTTCAGTTATAACAACTCTGTCGCAAGAGGACATTAAATCCAGAATCCGCCCATTGTGAGTGTGATCGTAGATGAAGTATGATTATGCAAAAACACCAGATGACTTCAAAAGAATGAGGTGAAAAGGGAGCATGCTGGGATTTTCCAGGCTGACAAATCACGCACAGGTGGTACCGGGGCCAAAACTGTGTAGGAGTTCAACCCCTGCCACATTTCCCAGAACATTGTCGGAATCCCACCTCGATTATTTTCGTAGACTCGTCCATTGAGTTTGAGTCCTTGATTTTTTCCTTGAGAAAAAGATTTTGATGAAGATTTGTGTGATTTGTGATCTTTTTTATCAGTCATCGCAGATTAAATGCGTCCCAGTAAGGCGAGTGGGTATTTTACAAAGAGTTTTCTTTTTAGACATGTCCCAGTTAGATGAGTGCGTATTTTAGATTATTAGTTATCATATTTTTGGGAATTTTTAATTGGAAGCTACATACCTGACAACTGGTTCAGCATTGAATTAGGCCTACTGGAGAGTTTCTAATCTCGGCTATGGGACCTGTGGGTTCTGTCTAACTGGGACACTTCTATCTGGAATGAAACCATCTTTAATTCACTTACCACAAGTTTGGCTGTCCAAGTTTTAAGTACAGCATGCACTGACAAGTTTAGTCATGTAGCCTGTTGAAACTTAGCTTACTTAGAAACTAAAAATTGAGAAGAATCAGATTGCTGCGGCAGGTTTTGTGTCTGTTATGCTGGGTTTAGTGATCATTTCTGCTTTGCACTATGAACTGCTTTTTGTGGGAATTGTTGTTACTGTAGTCTTTCCAGCTAATAAACAGAGGAGAGGTTCTTTCCCAATACAATATTGATTGGAAGCAGCTTTGGGTTGGCATGTATTCTGTTGACAGTATGAGGGGTTTCAGTTGAGTGCACACAGTACAGAAACGCAATTATTATATGAATATTGCTGTGGAAACGGCTCCTCGCGTTTTTGGGGAATTAGGCTAAATGGTGGAGAAGCAGAGAGAATGATGCCATAACCGAGGAGCATGAGGGGCCGATCACACCGAACGCGCTTCATCGGCGTGGGGCGCCCTTTTTGTTAATATTGTCAATGATTAGACACGTTCTGGATGCTACTTTTGCGCACCGGGCGCCTCGCGTTTAAGTGCCCCAGGCGCCTTGCTGTTTTCTGACGCGCTTCGTATCAAACACAGTCCTATTTTGAGGTGCCTTGATGAAAAGGCGCTTCACGTCGTTGTCAGTCTTTTCCCTGCTGTCCAATCGTGGTGATGGTATTCCCCTGCTCAGAGTTTCGCGGACCCAGATTGATCTCCTTTTGTTTTTTACTTGTCTTTCACACTCAAAAAGGGCAAAAGCGAGTGCCCTACGATAATTCATTGTTTAAAAAAAAAAAAACAATTAACACACACACAAAAAAAAAACAAAACCCTGAAATCCATTCGCTTTTGACTAGTTCGTTGAAACGGTTAATTTCAGAATGTTTGCAAAGATGAGTGACCAAAGCGTTACTTAGCAACACAGAAAAGACGCGTCCAACGGCTTTTTACAATGTTGGCTTCAAACAAAAAAAAAACAAAAAACAAAAAGCAGGTCCGAGGCGCCTGGCGTTTTCACCCCGAAAAAGCGCGTTCGGTGTGATCGACCCCTTATGGTTAATGGAAGTCTGCGCCATTGGTTGTGCATGAAATGGATCAGTGGAGAGATGTATGTGCAGCAGGTCGATGAAGACAGTGCTGTGCTCCGGAGGGAATGGACGGCCCTTTGTCACGTCGTCTGTGTTTTTATTTAATAACGGAATTTTCCCTAGAATGTGTGAATCACATTGCATGTTCCGGTAGTTGAGCAGTGTTCTATTCCTGGTCTTAATCCACAGTAGCTCTGTAAACAATGTACGGACATATTTGTACGAGGAACTGGAGTGGTGCATTTCCTGATGAAAATCAGTGTGTGTCAGCTTCTCATCAGTTGGTGCTTTTCCTCAGCAGTCGCCAGATGATGCTATTTTTCAGGTGTACAGAGTTTGGTGTGTAGGATTTGGCCACAACTCTTATAAGCCAGTATGTTGTATGCCCTGCCCACTTGGAACAGTTTCTGACAGACCTAAGGCTTTATCTGTAAAATATTTGCATGGATTTTGCCTGAATATTGCATGTGTTGGAAAAAAAAAAAGGGTATACTTATAAATCAGGATTTTATTTTTATTCAAAACTGCAGGAAAGCTAAAATTGTATGGCAGTTTCTATGTAATTAATCAGGATTATCTTGGAATTTTGCATGTGTGCATAATCTTATTAATTTTGCTTGCCTCCAAATGTCTTGTTTGTTTCATAAATCCACAATCTGTAAAGAAAGCGGCATACGCATTGTTTCTGTGCCTGTGCACCACTTATAAATGAGGCCTCTGATATTTTGCCAAACAGCTGTTATATCATTTGCCTGAAATCTTTAGGCTACGTACTTTCATTTCTTCGGCTTATTTGTTTTCCAAAATAAGTGTGGGAGTTCCTGGCTTTTGAGGGCTTGAAATTTTAATGTGAATCTGGTTTAATGAAATGATTGCCAAATAGCTCAATGAATTAGTTTGCCATTTCAAAAACTGCAGTATACTTGCTAGACCAAATAATAAGCTGTCTTCTAATAATCTATCCAGGCAAGACCTTCCAATGTATAACTTTTGTATCCACTTTGGAAGTGACTTTGTGAAATTACATTGGTCATTCCTAGTGCTTGTCATTTTACAGTGTATTGGGGCTATGGAAGAAAAGTACAAAATGGCTTTGGACGTAATAAGTTCTTGATTCATTTATTTTTGAAATGCATCAGCGTGTTTGTCTGAGTAACTCTGCTGCAGATGGTTCCCTTGTGTTTTCTCAGACCTCCCGTAACCTTCTTTCCTGTCATTTTTACAGATTCAGTGAAACAATTTTTTCTTTTTTTCCTCTGGGAACTTTTTCTATGAATAATGACCACTGCTGAGAGAGAGAGAGAGAGAGAGGGAGAGAGAGGGAGAGATAGAGAGAGAAGGGGGGGGCACTGTGAGAGAGAAAGCTAGCATGAAAACAGAGGTGCCTGAAGTTCAGACTGTCAGTTTTAATTTGGGGATACTTGCCTCCATAGCGGGTGATCTGAGCTGGGCTTGCAGCCCTTTTCACTCAGGGGTCCCCTGTTTTACTGAAGCGGAAGTAGCAGTATGATTAGCTGCTCAGTTGTTTCTTCGGCAGCTGTGTGCCCCTTTGCATTATCAGTGTGTGCACATAAAAGCTAGCAAAACATCTGGATTTTATCCTGGGTATCAAATTTGTTTTTGGACTGTGTCACTTTTGGCTTTGAACTTGTACCAACTCAGTGTACATGCCAGTTAAGCGGATGATCATCACGTTGAAGAAAAAAAAAAACAGAAGAAATTGATCAGTGGCACTGTGACATAGCCGAAACATAAAGAGGACCTTACTCCAACATAACCACAGCAGGGTCAGCAGGAGGCCCAGACCCCAGATTTACTGTTTAAGCGATCGAGGAGATTCCCAGAGGTGGCATGTGGGATTGCGTTTGACTGGCATTTGTAACCAAGTATGAAATTTGTTTAGTTTCCTCCTCAGATCACCCAATATGGATGTAATTACTCCAGAATTAAAGTTGACCATCTGAGTTTAAGCTCACTGGTGCAGAACGCATTCAGAATGTGCCTGCTCAGGACTGGCTGATTTCTGCCTGGCCTTCAGTATTGCTGCATGCAGTTTTCTTGCAATTTTTTGAGAGCCGCTCTGCCAAACAACTTCAAACTTGACCCTGTGCTTTCTTGGGTCCTCTGCAATACAGTCTCCAAGTTTTAAGTTGAACGGACGAACGGTTGTTGAGAAAATGACAGACAGACAAAGAGACGAACAGAGACTTTCCCATTTATAGTCAGACATTCATTTACAATACAAGTTCATTGTCCGGGAGTGTAAAGCAAAACCGAAAAAACTGTTTTTGTTCAGTCACGCTTGCATTCTGCAGTGTGTGTGTGTGTGTGTGTGTGTGTGTGTGCGTGTGCGTGTATGTGCTTGTGTGCGTGCATGTGTGCGTGGGCATTCGTGTGAATAACCAGAAAGCCTGTTCTGTTCCATGATAACATGTCTTTTTGAGCGGATGGTGGTGTCCATACGGTTCGACTGATAAATGGTTGATCTCTGGGGCCTGTCCCATACGGTCTCCATTTCCTGTTTTCCAAATGAGGATGTGCTAGCTGTGCTGTTTAAATTGCCTCCTGGGGCTTCAAATTTAGCTACAAACTCAAGTTAATTTGGTTCTGCCATGATTTTCGTAGCTCTGTCTCTGACTAACCAACAAATGAGTTCACATCAAACAGAAGGCATCAGTGTCCTTCTGTCGAATAAAAATAAACTCCATGTTTGATATTAGCCAACTTCTCTTGAAGTAACGTCAAAGACCAACATGTGGGGCTGACAATTAGTCACAAGGTGAATAAGTATGTGGGTTTGCTTTCGATAAGTCAGGCATCTTGGATTACGACAAAACACACATTTTAGTATGTACAGTTGCAATCAAAATTATTCAACCCCCATTGCAAATTGGGTTTACTGGCAAAATGTACAAACTTTCAGCTGTTTGTGATGAACAGATTAAACAAGAACATTTTAAATAGCTCAGCACAACTAATATTACAAGTGGTTTCTCCAAATTTAACTCAAAATGCCACTTTTAATGACTACTGCAGTCTCGAAATTATTCAACCTCCTGAATAGAATCCGTCATAAGAGCATATTTGCAAGTCAGGTATTGTCTCAAGCACACCTAATGCAGCTAATCAAGAGCTTAATTAGTTGCGTCAGGTTTGCTTGGGATAGAACTCATCAAATACTTGCTCTTGGTAGGGGTTTGTTGACAGTGACATTTGATTGCATATCAGAAATATGGCTGTCAAAAGAATTGTCCAAAAAGCTAATAGAGGAGATCATTGCCTGGCACAAACAAGAAGAAGGATACAGAAAGGTAGCACAGGCACTGAATTTTCGTAGAGATAAAGTTGGAATCATAGTTCGCAAGTTCAGAGTTAAAGGAAGAGTGGCTACAGTACCAGGATGTGGCAGAAAGAGGAAGCTATGAATGGCTACCACCAGATTCCTGACGAGACAGGTGGTCAAAAACCCTCGCGTGATTACAGGAGACCCGCAGCAAGGCTTGGAGGCAGGGCGCACTGAGGTTTCAGTTCGCACAGTAGGGCGCATACTAAACGTTGAAGGTCTCCAAGACACACACCACAACTGATCCAAAAGAACAAGCTCCAATATGCTCAAAACCATATAAATAAGCCACAGAAGTTTTAGGATACTGTTCTGTGGAATGATGAAACAAAACTGGAACTTTTTGGGCTTATGAATCAGTGGTATGTCTGCAGGAGGAATAAAGAAGCATATGCTGAAAAGTACACCCTGCCTACAGAGAAGAATTGTGGGGGCTTTTTGATGCTCTGCGGCTGCCTAGCTTCCTCTGGCATTGGAAACCTGCCAAGTGTGGAGGACAAGATGGATTCCGTCAAGTACCAGGATATCCAAGGAGAAAATGTCATGCCATCTGTACGGAAGCTGACGCTTGGGCATCATTGGACCTTCCAACAGGACAATGATCCTAAGCGTACCTCAACATCCACCAAGGCTTGGTGTCAGAAGAAGTCTGGGAAGATTCTAGAGTGCCCATCACATTCGCCTCACTTGAACCCCACAAAAAATCTCTGCTGGGGTTTGAAGAAGGCAGTTGCAGCACGCAAACCCTAGAATATTAGTGAACTGGAGGCCATTGTCCATGAGGACTGGGCTAAGATTCCTTGGGAATGCTGCCAGAAGCTGTTGTCTGCCTATGCATCAAATTTCCAGCAGGTCATAGTGGCTCAAAGGGTGCTCTATTAAGTATTAAAGATGCTTGTCATGAAGGGGTTGAATAGTTTTGAGCCTGCAGTAGTCATTAAAAGTGGCATTTTGTGTTGAATTTGGAGAAGACACTTGTAATATTTGTTGTGTTGAGCTATTTAAATTGTTCTTGTTTGATTTGTTCATTGCAAACAGCTGAAAGTTTGTAAATTTTGCCAGTAAACCTAATTTGCAGCGGGGGGTGAATAATTTTTATTGCAACTGTATTACTAGCTGTGATGTATTTGATGTTTGTCAAATTTTGGGAAATCATGTGCATGTTTTCTATCTTGTGGTATGGAGAGTGTTTAGATGTGTGACCTCTTTTTTTTTGTAGCGGTCTGGGGTTGTGTGGGCTGAGCAGGACGAGACTTACGAGGAGGTCCCGCAGAACGTCTACCACGACATCGGGGTCACCCGGAATAAGATCGTCACGGCCCAGTTCGAGTGCTACCAGAAAATCATGAAGGACCCCAGCCACAAGAAAGGTGACACAGTTCAACCGATTCAGCTGTGACTGTCAGGGGTGGTCTTATGTGTGTTTGTATGTGTGTGTGTTTGCATAGTGAGGTGTGAGTATGGTTGTGTGCAGCATTTGTGTTTGTGTAATTGTGCTTGTATGTGTATGATTGGTGTGGCGTGTGCGTGGTGTGCATGCATAATGAGGTGTGTGAGTGTGTGTCTCTGCATGCGCGTGGGTCTGTATGTGTCTGAGTTTGGCTTGTGTAGATGCACAGAGAGGTAACATTGGGCAGATTCTGCTGGGACCATCAAGAGACTGGGTGTCTGAATAAAGCTGATTCCTACAGTACTTGTGATCACTGCATTTGAATAAAATTTGTAAGAGCAGAAGACATCTGCTCCCATGTTAGCATTTTACCCAAGGCCTGGGTTGAACCCACACATGTTCCTGAATTCAGACTGTAGTCCATCAGTATTTGTCTAAAGTATAAGGGAGTATTACACTTTTTCTTTTCAAAAATGCAGTTTTCAATTTAGTTACGATGATGTACTGAAGTTTTGGTTGTTCTTGAGAAAAAGAACATTTTGGGTAGTTCAAAACACATTTAATTAAATCTCAGCTCTTGCATTTTATTACCATGTTTCATTAATATTGCTGTGTTTGAACACTTTCTCCACTGGTGTATTTTTTTTAAGTTGTCGCCACTGCCAGCATTTTTAATAATATTCATTGATTTTTCGATACCCAGTTTTGTCGGAAGATCTGTAACCGCACCCCCATCATAGAACAGTGAAGCGAACTTCTATCATAATTGACAGAAAATATCATCAATGGCAGGGAATTCTATTATTTTCTCTCAATGTCGCTAAAATATTTACATTATGGCATTACTGTTATTACACTGCAACAGTTTGTTCGAAAATGATTTATGTACACATTCAGTGTGTAAAAAAATGTAATCTGGTCAGGAGCCTTTCTGTGTGGAGTTTGCATGTTCTCCCTGTGTTTGCATGGGTTTCCTCTGGGCACTCCGGTTTCCTCCCTCAGACCAAAGAAATGCACGCCAAGGCTAATTGGAGACTAAATTGTCCGTAGGTATGCATGATAGTGAATAACTGTGAGCCCTGGTAAGGATTAGTGAGCTGCCCAGGGTGCGTCCCTGTCGTTTGCCCATAGTTGCCTGGGATAGACTTCAGTTCCCCCGTAACTCTCATGAGGAAGACATGTCTTAGATGTGGATGGATTTATTTTAATATGGATCATTGCTTATCTTTACATATTATCCATGGGCAGTGAGGCTGTAAATGGGCTACACAAAGCTCATTCTTTATATTCATTATCAGGGCCCAGCCTGAATTGGTGTAACTGAGAAAACGCGGAAACAAGATCAGAGGTGTCGGTTAGCATTGCTTACAGGTGCAGCAATGTGCTTCCAATATATATGCTAATACCTCATTTAATTGAATTGGTCCTATGCTATAATGTTATCTGGACAAATGTTCCAATCATTGAAATGATGTTAGCTAATAAAGAAGTGATATATGAGGTACTTGTCATACGCATTTAGAATTGAGTTTCTGTAAAGCACCCCTTCAGTACAGGGTGATTTATGTTTCGGCTACATTGATATACACTGCACAATGGTGGCTACTGCGCTTCACATTATACCTGGAATTTTCTGAGTGGTTAAATATTTTATATGGCTTGATGTCCAGTGAAGAGAAACCTCTGTTGTTGGTATTAAAATAAGTATTTTCTATGGTCTGATGGTCTGTAAAGGGAAACCTTACTTCATTAACTTGTTGATTTCCATATTTATGAGCACGAAGAGTGAGAAATAATCGCTCAGTTGTTCTGAGATGTTCGTTTTGATATCAGACAGCTAATGACGATAACTATGGTGCAAAAATGTCCTCTACCTTGTCCTGGGCAGACGATTTGCCACTAATTACATTCAGTGAGCATGTCTCTCTGCCAATTTGATATTACTTTCCTTCACCTCTACAACATGTAAGTTAATTTCTTGAGTGAAAAAGGGTGGTGTTCTGTTGTCATGTCATAAATCTCCGGATTGGGGAGCTAATTTAAGGCTTTTGGCCGGACTGCTGGGACTGTCGATGAAGGAATTACTGTGGTATGATGGGAGGGGGGTCAGCTCAGAATGCTCCTCTCCCTGGTGTTTCCAAGCATCCTGTTTTCACAGAGCCCAGCATGAGAATGCAAGGACACTGCACGACCGACCACATCCTCAAAATCCGCAGACAAACCGGCTCTGTAAATTGGGAAGGGGAGGGCGATTGGGTCCAAACAGGAGGCGACAACTGACCACACTTCTCTCAGCCCACAATCAGCAGAACACCAGCTGCAGTCATGTATAGGTGGTAACCCCAGATTTGCAAAAGTCTGGTTCATGTGCACTTGATTCTGCATGGATTCAAGCCATACTTGGCTAGCAAATGGTTGCACACGCTTCCATTCATTGTTTTCAAAAGTGAATGTGAGTTTCCATACTGACAACGGGTAATGCAGATTTTGTCAGAGTTTCGCAAATCTGAGTTTACCATCACCACCAAGACTACCACCCTGTACTAAATGTATAGTGCCTATAGTTTATACTATATCGCCATTGGTAGCAGTCTTCAGTAATCAAAATGGCTGCCGCAAGTAAGAATGGACATCTGTCGGAGGAGGAGTTATTGTAATTTTGTGTGCTGTCCGATTCAAAGTGCGTATGGAAGAGGACTGTGTTGCACAGTTAGTGTGCATCTTCTATAGAAAGTGCAGAGCTCAGATAAGTGCCTACTTGTCTTCAGAGCACTGACCGGCTTCTAAGTGCCATTTACACTGCTCAGTATTTTTATTCAACTGTTAAACCCTACAGCTCTCTGGGCCCTAAATTGCCCTGCACAGGATGTCTCTGGAGTGGCTAACTCAATGCACAGAGTAAGAACAGGCCATGCAGTGGAAGCTTCACTCCACTTTATACCATCAAACCAATGAACTTTAAAGAATCACTTTTTTTCCAACTGTGGTCAGTCTTTTAAAACCATTTCCAACGCTGACAATCAGTAATGGCAATTCTGCACATCTTACTTACTTACTTATTGAGCTTCAAAGACAGCTTTTTCCACATGTAAAACCATCTTAATCGCCTTGGGATGACTAGTGCTATGTGACATGGTGCATTATCTGGCAGGGAGTAGCTCTTTGAAGATGGGCAGACTGTAGCCATAAAGTGATGTCCATGGCCAGGAACAATACTCCGGCCTGCTGTGGCATTTACCTGGTACTCAGTTGGTGTTAAGGAGCCTAATGTGGTCTGAGAAAGTTACCCCACACCATTATACTACCACCACCGGCCTTAGGAGTTGCCCCAGGGTTGGATGGATCCATGGATTCCTGTCATTTATGTCAAACTCTGACCATACCATTAGGAATTTTTGGCGGAAATTGAGATTTGTCAGAACAGGCGACGTTTTTCAAAGCCTCCTGTGTCCAGTCTTGGTGATCCTTTACCTGTTGTAGCCCCAATATAATGTTAGCATTGGTAGTGGAACGTAATGTGGTCTTCTGCGTCTGTAGCCCTTTGCGCACTTCTGATTCAACGTGTTGTGCCTTGACAATGCTCTTCTGCATAGCACTGTCGTAGCGTATGGCTATTCAGGCTACTGTTACCTTCCTGTCTGCCTTGAACCAATCATTCCATTATCCTCTGACCCCTCTCATTTAAAAAGGCCATTTTCCACCCTCAGAACTGCCACTCAGCGATGTGTTTAGTTAATTGCACCATTCTTTATAAACTCTCGAGACTGCTGTGCATGAAAGATCAGCTGTTCTGAGACACTCAAACCACCTCGCCTTAGAGTGAAGAGTCATTCTCCGGTCACAGGGACTTAGTTCACATTTCTTGTAGTCTGATGTTCGGTCTGAACTACAGCTGATGCTTTTGATTATTTCTGCATTGTTTTATCCATTGAGCTGCGGCCACATAATTGGCTGAGAAGATAATTGCATTGGATAACAGGTGTAAACATGTACCTAATAATGTGGCCTCTGAGTGTGCATTGTAAGTTTGGTTTATTTAGTCTTGTTAATTATGGCAGTAACTTGCTGCAATTTTGTGTATTAAAAATAAGATACAGGCTGTTATATCCTAATGACAACTAGTTATAATTCAAAACACTCTCAGTGTGTGCCAGGCAGACAGTTGTGCTGTGCTTTTCTAATCGGATACATGTGTGCAGAGTTTTTTGAACAGGATGCATTTGCATCATTTTACACGGGATGAATTTCACTATGTTGTGGAATGGGATGTATTTGTCTTGTATTTTTAAAAGGGGTGCATTGGCACCGTGTTTGGAACAGGGCTCATTTGTACCATGTTTAAAATGGGATGCATTTGTGCTATGTTGGAACCGGATGCATTCGTACTGTTTTGGAAGAGGATACATTTGTACTGCGTGATTAAACGGGGTGCATTTGTGCCTTGTTTTAGAAAAAGATGCATTCGTATGTTACTAAATAGGGAGCATTAATGCTTCCTCTGTCAATAGGTTGTACTTAAATGGTGTGTTGTTAAATGGGATGTATATTTTGTGTGATTTTAGGGCCCATGTGCAATCGAACGTGGGATGGATGGCTGTGCTGGGATGACACAGAGGCAGGGATCACCTCCGAGCAGCACTGTCCCGACTACTTCCAGGACTTCGACCCTTATGGTGAGTCTGTGCCTTTTTCTGTGTTCACTTCACTGAACTAACATCACATTGCTCTCAATTCAACTTTACACAGAGCACCATTATACTTCACCTTTAACATCTTTCAATTTTACACTTCACACCATTCAAATTTGCCTTATATAATTTACTGTAGCTTTACACTTCAATCAACCTAACTCTTACAGTTATGATCCAGACAAGGAACCAGATACTGATTCAGGGTACAATCCAAAGAGAACTACTTATTGACAGAAATAAGGTAATCGTTGTGGGATGGGCCTAAGCCTAGAACTGAGACGGGGGCAATTCAGCTTTGTTGGTAATGACAGGAGAGGGTTAGGGGTGTTTCGGTGCCCAAGCCAGGCCGGTGGCCATCTTGCGCCAGAAGCCACGTGATGAATTCCCCTCACCGAGCAGCACTGCTTAAAAACAGGACTGAACAGTATAACAAGAATGCAGTCCCAATCTTGGAGACCAATGAAGGCTTGGGAGGTGTTCCTTATAAATTGGCTCAGAGGAACAGACTCGATCACATGGTTAGCAGGAACGCGATCACAACCCTAGAGACCGATATTAAGGCTTTGGGAGTTTGTTACTATTAATAAGACTTGAGAGAGTAATTGCTGTTTTCTCTATGATTAATGTAACAATACAGACACGAAAAAAGAGCTATGCTCAAAACTAGAAGATAAAATGACTGGCAGCTTAGTAGGACAAAGCATCACAATCCAAAAACTTCACTTGATGGAAAATAAGTTATATACACAGACCAAACACAAAAGGAGCAGGGCATCATACCTAGGCGTGGGGAAGAAGACGATAGAATACTTGCTCCCATCAACTCAGGAAGAAGACGTCGCGGCACATGATTCCTCGGGCTCACTGGACGACGAGCCTTGCTTCTTTATTCTATGCAGTCACGCGACCAATAACATGCTGCCTATGCCGGCGGAGGATCACAAAGTCAGTGTGCAATTTAGTTTGTACAGCCACTGTACGTGTGCCTGGCCGACCAGAAGTGGTCGCTAAAGAGCGATGAACTATCAAATTTTAACCAGCTTAACCCCTATTAGCCCCAGTGAGGCTATATCAATTGTTGCCTCGCCCATGCAGACCTCCGGCCATTGCCGGTAATAGTGTGACTGGGATTCCAACACCTGACCATAGGGCCCATAGACGAGCCCCCCAGAGGTCAATAAATGCTGCACGCCATGCTATCTAAAATTTATCCCCATTCGTCTTTATATTATATCATGTGCCAATCAACTCCACACCACATACCGTTCAAAAGTACATTCCATTTAATCCCACTAAAACTTAACAGGATTCCTAATTCAATATTACAGTAGACACAGCATTCAAAAAGCAAAAGAACTGAGGACTCTTGTGTTCAGAATCTTAACTTGGAGTTTACTGATATTTGCGGTGTCTAAATTGATCTGTTTAGAAATGTTATTTCCTGATATTCGTTGTAATAAAGAAAAATAAGCACAAATTTGTATTTTATTATTCAAGACTGATGATGAGAACCAGTGATATAGATGATGATGATGATCTTTGTTTGCCTTCCCTCCACAGAGAAGGTAACAAAGATTTGCAATGAAAATGGCCAATGGTTCTCACACCCAAAGAGCAACAGAACATGGACAAACTATACCAGGTGCAACGAGCACACCAACGAAGGCAGAGTGGTAGGTTATTTATCAGTTTATTCACTGATTAGCGCTTTTATACTGTATATTATATGATAGATTATAATTGCCTACATCTGCCAGACATACACTCTGAAATAAAAGATATCTTTGGTTTGTCTCCGTTGAGGAACCCTACTTATGTCTTCACTAAACCCCCTCTTTATTGGGTTTGAAAGCTCCCTGATTGAATAATTTTGTCTCACAGAAGACCCTTGAACAAGACAACAGTCGCCCATAGAATTACAATTTTTTTTTTCAGAGAGTATATGGTCATTATGTATCATGTATCTAATGCAGCATGGAACATTGGAACACACTGATCCTTTTTTAAAACATTTCTATCAGGAGAAGCAAGTTTAAAATTTCAAAGCTAAATTAACTGAAATTGGATTGGACTTTGGCGTAGGCTCCATTTGGGGCTGATTGGCAATCATGAAAAGAATCCCATAATCAGGCTGTTTCTTACCCCGTTTGACATCCTCTGGTTGTCAGATGGAGACATAAGAGAGCAGTATACTTCAAAAGATGTATGACAAAATGGCATAGGAACACCCTAGTGAACTTGCCTCAGCGGTGATGTGACCAGCCATGTGACGTCAGAACCAATCACGGACGGGGGGCGGGGTATAGGCAGAAAAGACACAAGACAAAGTCTGGCTGCTGTGTCGTGCACAAAGAATGCAGTAAGAGCAGGAAACTCCGTGTCTTGTGTCTGACAAGACATCTTTTGGCCCCGTAAGTCCTATTTTTTATGATGTATACCACCCGCTTTAATGCTAGTGGTGATGGTGGGGAAGACGATGGTTGGACAAGCCCATGGGCATCTGGCTGGCGACATGATTACAGGAACAGCTGACTGGGGTATATAAAAGGGCAGACCAGTCAATGATTGGATGCATAGGAATTCGAGGCCCAGCTTAACATAAGGGAGTGGTGAATGAGGTAGTCTTAGTGATTGAACTTGCACTATGCTCCATTTACCTTAGAGGCCTGATATGATATCACAGGGTATGGACTCTGAAGAGACTGTTCTCTTGTGTTTTCTATTCTCTTGCAGACAGCAATGAACTTGTTCTACTTAACCCTAATTGGCCATGGACTGTCATTAATTGCATTGCTTATTTCACTGGGGATATTTTTCCACTTCAAGTAAGTAAATAATAATTAATCTTTCCATTCATAATCAGTTTCTGAGTTAGCCTGAATGAAGTTAATCATTATAAATCACTGTGTAAATGAAGTCTATGGAAACTCAATACCTGGGTTAATAAATCTTCATAAATCACTGAGCATGAAAATTTAATACTACTACTTCTGCTACTGATAATAATAATAATAATAATAATTATTATTATTATTATTATTATTATAATTATATTATACATTTGTAACTGGCATTTATTTTATTTGTTGAGCATACCAAATTTATCCAATAAGCACAGTACATGACAAGATTAAAATAAATGTGCATCTGTACTTAGGAGATAAGCCTGTAAATTTAATTACATGCTATTAGTTAACATACATTGTAACATTATTTTTTTGTCTCTTTCCATCAGCAGCTTAAGTTGCCAGAGGATAACACTACACAAAAACCTGTTCTTTTCCTTCGTCTTGAACTCAATAGTGACCATAATTTCACTGACAGCAGTTGCAAACAACCAGGAGCTGGTGCAGCAGAACCCTGTAAGTATGGTTGCATGTGGCGTAGCTTAGCCTTCTTGGTACGGCAGTATTAGAACACCCAATGAGTAGTATAGTAATATTATGGGGCTGCAGTTTCGATATAGACACCTGTGTGATCTCGTTCCTTGACGGCAAACTGTATTTGGCCTTGTGTAGTGCAGCCCTAGGATTGCCAACCATACTGGATTAGCCAGGAGACTCCCAGGATCAGCTCCCCTATCCCGGCACACAATAAATCCAATTCAGGAGATTTTTCCCGCAGTCAATGCACATAAATGCATATTTAATATCCATGCATTTTCTGAGTGTGTGATTGTGTATATATGTGTGTGTGTGTAATGTGGGGAGAGTGATAGGTGTGTTAACATAGCAATGTGGGCTATCTAGGCTATGTAGCCAATCTTCAACCTGAGTAGAATGCTGTGTTAGCACTGAGGCTAGCCTTCCCTTTTGAGTGTACTCATTTAATATCGTCGATAAAGCTTACCCAGAGTGTAATTGAGTGCTGTGTTGGAAAGCTTTGAGTCATTGTGGGGGTTTCATCAAATCTGGCCCATATTATGTGCTATGTGCTAATCTTAAAGACGGCATTCATTTTGTTGTCATGATGTCATTGTAGGTGAGCTGCAAAGTGTCCCAGTTTATTCATCTCTACCTTTTCGGCTGTAACTACTTCTGGATGCTGTGCGAAGGGATCTACTTGCACACACTTATTGTGGTGGCTGTGTTTGCCGAAAAGCAGCACTTAATGTGGTACTATCTGCTTGGATGGGGTACGTCCATCACAGATGTTCAAGCATTTTTCATTTCATTGTATTGCTTACTGTTATGATGTAATGGTCACCCCTTAATGTCATGAAATGGGTTGTTAATTTTAGTTTTGTCCTCTCAGGGTTTCCGTTAATACCAGCCTGCATACATGCCATTGCACGTAGTTACTACTATGATGATAAGTAAGTAACTTTTTGTTTTTCTCATGATCATTGTGTCATGATGAGACCAGGGGTGTAAAGTCCGGGTTCAGAAAGTAAAAATCCTCCCCAGAACTTTATTCCAGCCACCTGGATTTACTTTGGACAGGAGATAGAGCCAATATGAGTGATCAGCTCATTCTGTGGGAGGTAGAAAAACTTCGCAGGACTTTTACTTTCTGACCCCTGGATTTTACACCTCTGGATGAGACATGACTGAGGTTTTGTGTTGTAATGGTGCACTGTAAACCCTGATAGTGTGGTGAACTCAAATGTTTTGTGGAAACCAAGTACCTCAAAAAAATTGTGTAGGCCAGCTTAATTGCATTGTGTGGAAGGAACTTCAAAAAAATAAGGTAAAGTTATTTTTTTACATGTTTTAAGTGCTATGAACACAAGATCATTAAGTTGGCATACTCAATTTTTTTTGAGGTAATGGGTTTCCATAAAACATTTGAGTTCACCACTCTATCAGGGTTTACAGTATGGAGACTGATGTTCATTAAGTTTTGTCCCAGACAGAAAGGCCTGAGAAACTCAGTTGGGCTATTTTATACTGAAAGGAACTTGAAAATAAGTCGTTTGATCATGTTGTCCTGCTTGCTGAAGCACTGTAAAAAATAAAATATTGACTAAACTTAAAGTACCAAGGCAACCAGTTGCAAGGCATTTTTGAGTTTGCTCAACTTCAAGTCCCTGTGGTTGCATAAACTTTTTTTGAAAGGACTTAGAACTTGTAGTTGAGCCGACTCAAAAATGCTTTGCAGCTGGATGCCTTAATTTTTTTTAAGTAGAGTCAACTTTTTTTTTTTCGGTGAGGCATTCGTTATAAAATAACACAATAGTCACGTGACAGCAAACAATGTGGTCAGGGAGTGCTGTATAAAAATGTCTCTCTCTCATCTGTAGTTGCTGGATCAGTTCAAACACGTCCCTGCTCTATATCATCCATGGACCCATCTGTGCAGCATTACTGGTAAGCTGTAATGAGGATGTTAAAGTTCTTGTGAGTGCTTTGCACTACTGAGACAGTGATGATGATCCCTCAGACCAGTCATGTTCCAGCTATCAGTGTGAGTCTTGTTATTCACACTTACTGGGTGCTTCTCCATTCTTTTGGCACGTGACATTACGTTAAAGTCACTTAGTTGACCATCTAATCTGTAGAAAAGTGGGGCACATCTGTGTTTGTCCCAAGAGTACAAAAGTGTAACATTACCAAGGCCCATTTGTAATCAAAGAATTTAAAATTAATCAAACATACTTGCTTCTTGTGGTGTAAACAGAACTGAAATCCATTTAGTCTTTCTGTTGGTGGGACTGTGGTTTCGCAGCTTGCTTGATTAGTTGAATTCAGGTGGCAGTGCAATTTAGTTTTTCCATTGATGGGTCTGTGGAAAAGCAGCTTGTTTGATAAGTCCATTTTAGATGGTGGTGCAATTTGGTTTTTCCGTTAGTCAGTTTTTTTGCTGTCGCAATTTGTTTGATTGGTGAATTTCAGGTGGCGGTGGCGCGCTTTCGTTCTCTCATTGTTCTGGCTGCAGGTGAACCTGTTCTTCCTGCTGAATATCGTACGGGTGCTGATTACGAAGCTGAAGGTGACGCACCAGGCCGAGTCCAGCCTGTACATGAAGGCTGTCCGGGCCACTCTCATTCTGGTCCCACTGCTCGGCATCCAGTATGTGCTGCTGCCTTACAAGCCCAACGAACGTGTCTCTTCCGAGGTCTATGACTACGTTATGCACATTTTAATGCATTACCAGGTATGGGACATAATAATAATTAACTATTAAAGAGAAATGTTATCAGCATAATCCTTACTACGACCATCTGCAAGGTTTCTAAAATGCAAAAGCTACAGTTGAGTTGCTACATACTTTAGCAGTATCTGATATTAAATCAAATATGTTGTTATTTGTTTACAGTGGTTTGTAGCCAATTAGGGTATGTTGGTTTAGTACAATTATCTTTCTGTGTGGGAGGGAATGGAAAATACTAGTTCGACTCTTAGCTGCATATTTACAACAACCATCAAGTGAGTCAGTGCCGGCCATACTGAAGCCGAGAACTATCATCCTTGCGATTATTCTTTTTAAAGTCACGATGCAACGGAAGGTAGCACAGCATTTTAATTATTACCTCCGCCCAGGTTGTTGGTTTGTTTGTAAGCAGGATTATGCAAAAAGTTATGGATTTTCCTCAAATTTGGTGGAATGATTAAGTATTATTCAAGGAAGAGGTGACTTGATTTTGGGAGGTCAAAGTCAAAGGTCAAGGTCAAGGGCATGCAAAAGGTCAAAAACACATTAAAAATATATTTGCGTGAAGACTACAGGACTGCATAAACACAGGGGTTGCTAGCTAATACTGGCAAAAATAACATTGAGTACATTGGCGGAGGTACTTGTGCTCTCTGAGCGCAGCTCTAGTTCTTGTATTTGATGCACTTCATAATGAAAAACAACAAGGATATTTAAAGTTGAGGAGTGTGTCAAGAGTTTGAGGTGGGAGTAGCCTCACTTGATTTTATTGGATGGCAGTGGCTTCTAAGGGGGGGTAGCATAGTCTCAAAACGTTCTGTCCAGTGATGTCACAGCCTGAAAAAAGTTCTAGCTGACGTCAGATTTTTTGGATGGGATTTTTACCTGTGGGAGATTCACAGTTTCGTGGGACCTAGTGAGCAGAGCAGAATTTTTGCGGTGTAACAATATGTATGGTTGAAACACGCTTGATATGACCACGCGCATCCACTAAAAGATAATTTGTTTGCATGGTGACTTTAATGCCACTATATTGAGATCATGAGTTAAGTATTTCAATTTGTCAAGATAGAGAGACAGTCAACCTTTTATTGTAAGAAGAGGACATTTCCTCTTATTTTTGATAATGTTTACCAGAGATCAGGAGTGCTAGCGATGATCTGCTTTAGTGACATACAGTACAGTGCAAAAGTGTTAGGCACCCGACATTTTTCAAAATTTAATTCTGGCTTTTGATGTTTTCTTTTCGTTTTCCACATTAGTCTTGCTGAAGATAAAAAGTGAATTTGAAATTCAAATGCTAACTTCAAAAATAGTTTTATAAATAAATATTTTCATTTCATTAAAAACTGTTGATACAGATAATATAGTCTTGACAGAACCCTGATGTCAACATCATTATGGCTGTCTGCAATTACTTGGAGGGACAGACACAACTGAGACTGTCAGTCTGCAGAAGAACGGTGACAAATTTTCCACTCTGCTTGGAACAAGAAAAAAGCCAATCATCTTATAAAACTATAGGACAACAGGACAGTGTCCCAAATTTTTTGGTGTAGTCACTCCAAATATTGGTTAGATTTAGTTTTCAACAGTTTACAGCTCTATGTAGTAAATTTCTCAGTCATTAGAAACATTTAATTATTTTTGCAAGCATATTTGACCGACGAAAATTGCTTTAAATGTCCCTAAGACTTTTGCACAGTACTGTAACTACAGCAAACAAATTCACATTTCTGTCTTGACTTATGGTTCAATAATGAATTCTCCCCAGCAGTCATAACTGTTATCTTAAAGGCTGAAATCAGGTTTGAGCAAATGAGCCAGACACTCTTTTTAGAGTTTTCCGTAATTGACTTGTGAGCTGGAGAAAATAAAAATAGTTTTCTCCCAATAGATTATCTCATCCTCCCGAGAAATCGGCCTTGTGATTTAACAAACTATATTAATGCATTATCGTGAGAAAACTAGCTTTGTTATTTGGAGATAACAAAATAATTAACTTTTGATCCTGAAATCATAATAATAATTAAAAAAAATTAATCGCAAGCACGGCCATTCTCAGCTTCAATAAGGCAGTGTAGACTAATTGAAATCTTTTTAATAGACAGTTAAATACATGGCCTGAAGGACATCACACAAGCCAGGTGCTGAAGTCATTGACTTGACTCATTTGGAAAACAGCTGCATGTTTAGACTAAGTTTGGAGACTGCAGCTAAATTTATCCATCTCCGGGGGACATATTTATCTTAACGGAGTATTTTCTTTCAATTCTTTCTCAGGGCCTGCTGGTGTCCACCATTTTCTGCTTTTTCAATGGAGAGGTAAGATTTTCTTTTTTCTAATAGCTTTAAATGGTTCCAATTCCCTGTCTTTGCTCTAGGATTAGTTTGGGCCTTGTTGCTAGAAAGGAAATGAAACATATATTTCACTTACAATATGCTTCTGTCAAATAAAGGAGTTACACAATTTGAAAGGCTGATGTCATTGTGTGGGGTATTAACTGCCTGAATAAAGGACTCATCCATGGCCATTACATTTATTTCCAACGGAAAATAGTGTCAGTTCTACCCAAACGCAAGTCGTAAATTATATTTTTGCTAGCGAGTTTATGCCAAGAAGTAAAGCATATGTATTTAGATATCTGCTGCTGGACATGTCATTTCATTGGCCATGAAGCAAGTCCATCTGTTTTCCAAATGCAGCAGTTAGTTGCCAACATCTAACCTCCAACCACTAAAATCCAACCCAGGTAAACTGAACTCCCATTCACTGCTATTTTTTTCCTCCCGCTTAAAATGAGTTCCTTCAACTTTAGTGAGAATTAGTAGAAGGAGACAGACTTAAGCCATGAAAAGGATGAAATCAAAGCTCTAAAAACCGTCTGGGAGCAGTTACATCCCATTCTCAAAACAAATGCTCCTCTTATAATCAATTGGTACTTTGAAAGACGGGAAAACAAACTGAAGCTGTAATGAAGGTATCACATAGTACTTGTTTATTATTTGCTAATTAGCCTCACTGGTAAATTCAGAGATTGCCATTATATTGCTGTCAGTGCAACACATTATTATCGGTGACTTAGAACACTGGCAGGTGTCAGGAGCTGGCCATCTTGTATGTATACTGGAAGTTATCATGCAGTTTGGGACCATAAAATTTTAGACAGTGACACAATTTTCATTGTTTTCGCTATGTATACCACCACTATGGATTTTAAAAGTAACAATTAGGAAGTGCTCAAAATGCTGATGTTCAGCTTCAGTTGAGTGGTTTTGTCAAAAATGTATGAATCATGTCGGAATTACACCCATTTTATGCACAGCCCCGCAATTTTAGGGGCTCAGAAGTGATTCTGTCATCAATTAGATTGTCATTTTTAATACTTTGTGACAGACCCTTTGTAGTCAATGACTGTCTGAAGTCTGGAATCCATAGACATCACCGTACTCTGGGTTTCTTCCCTGGTGATGCTCTGCCAGGCCTTTGCTGCCGCTGTCCTCAGGTCCAGTTTTGTTTTGTGGGCATCTTGTCTTTAGTTTTACCTTCAGCAAGTGAGAGCATGCTCAGTTGGATTCAGATCATGTGATCTTGTCTGTAGCAGAACATTCCACTTCTTTTCTTTGAAACATCTTGGGTTGATTTTGCTTTATGCTTCCATGTCATGGTCCATCTGCTTTGTGAAGCATTGTTCAATGAGTTCTGAAGCAGTTCACTGAATCTAAGCATATAATACAGCCCTTTACAATTTAGAAATCATCCTCCAGCTTTTCTCAACAGTCACATCTCCTGCATGTACAAAGGAACCAGATCAATTGGCAGCCATACATGCCCACTCACTACCACTCTTCACAGATGAGGTAGTATGCTTCAGATTATAAGCGGTTACTTCATGTTCTTCTCATCTTTCTACTACAAGTTGAGCTTTTTGTCATTTTTAAATGTCATCGCTATTTTAAATATTCTTAAGCAAATTTCCTGTTCTTGAGCCTAATCAATGGTTTACAGTGTGAAATAATAAAGAGATAAACCCTCTTTGTTTATTCTGGTGATGGGTTCTCATGATTTCTGACACTTCTACGCCTACCTCCTGACAATTTTTCTTGGTCTGGCTAACTGTTGGGAAGGGGTTTTCAATACCTGGGGAAATCTTCCGCTGTCATCTACCACTGTTGATATCCGAGGTCTTCCAGGCCTTTTTGTATTCCTGAGCTCACCAGTGCTTTTTTTTTTATTAAGACTGCGCCAAATAGTTCAGTCGGCAGCACCCAATGGTTTTGCGTTTTCTCAGATTTTTCAGCCTAATTATGATATTCTTCACAGGCAATGATAGCTCTCTGGATTTTATACTGAGAGTGAACAGCAACAACAGATTACAAATGCCAGTGCAACACTTGAAATCAACTGTAGGCATTTAATGTGATCACTTTTATATGAAATTGAGGGAATACAACACATTAAACCACATAATTCAAAACCACATTATTCAAATACTTTCGGTTTTTTGAAAAGGGGGTTCCTTTTAAAAAATGTGCTGTAATTCCTATTCTGTAATTTTGATTTGTATATCTTCAAATTAAAGCTGAAAGTCTGTTCTTTAAGATCATACTGATGATTTAATTTCAACTCCAATATTTTAAAATTGACAGCTAATATAACAATGATGTTGTCAATGTCCAAATATTTATCCACCTTACTGTATATCCAATTGACATAGTTCACAAATCATCTTCAGGAGGGAAAACAGACATTCTTCTTTAATCTGTGTGCGTGGCATACCAGATAAGATTTACCAGATTTATTACACCAGATTTATTTTCCTTTCTTAGGTTATGTTGCTATGTTTAGAGCACTTAGATAGTTCCCATGGAGCTTTGGATAGTTGATTTAGACCTTTGCTATAGTGAGTCTTATTTTTTGTCATATCAGTTTCAAATTTCAGAATGAGTCAGAGCTACATTTAATTTTCATGTACTGTAAACTTGATAAATTCAGATAATTTTTGTTTGTTTTGGATCCACACCGTCCGGAAAAATGTTCTGAAAAAAGTGCAAACACTTGTCGTTGTATTCTGTTGGTACATAATGTTTCACTTTGATTCAGCAGCATGCAGTTCATTTGTTTTTTTAAACATACACTCTAGTAGTACTATCTGTATTAGTTTGCAAGTAGAGCAATTTTCCACTTTTGGGCTTTATTTGAGTAGTTTATTCCTTGGTTAAATTGTGGGAAACAAGCAGCATTTTTCCCTAAGAGGCTGTGAGAAAGGCATGGGGAGAAATGACAGCGAACAAGGACTACCATAAGTTTGCCCTCAGGAAAATGCCCAGATATATTCACTCCAGATCATATATATATTGGCTTATGTCCACGAGGAGGGCAGTTACTTTTATACTGCAGAGGGATGCTGTTTCACTGGATCATTTGTGTTGGGCTGGGTCAGAACAGATTAGAACAATTGGGCTGCACAGATCAAACCAATGAGGCTGAATTGGGACATGGTAACTGTTTGATATTAAAGAGTTTATTTTGTTTGATGGTTATGGCTATTGCTTTCATGACCCATATAAATGGAAAAATCAGAATTCGATCCTGACCAGAGTAACAATCTCTCGCGTAATGATCTCAATGCAGCAGAAGGTGTGCATATGAATATGGTCACAGAAGTCCTGAATTCATACGGCTTGTCCACAGTCTTCCCCTGTGGTAAATTCTGGTATCTCTCTCTCACTCTCACTCTCTCTCTCTTTCTGTGGCTTTAGGTCCAGGGCGTTTTAAGGCGACACTGGAACCAGTACCGCATCCAATTTGACGGAAACTTCGCCCACGCTGACGCGAGGTCCGCCTCCTACACGGCGTCGTCCATCACCGAGGTCCAGGGTTGCTACAGCATCGACGGACACTCTGAACATTTGAACGGCAAGGGCTGCCTGGACATTGAGACCAGCATCTCACGCACAGAGCATCCATTTGCCTAAAACTCCCCGCAAAGGCAGCCAGAGAGTTCTACAGCACCATAGACCAGGAAGTCCCAGTTACTCTCAGTATGAGCGAGAAAAAAGGTTTCTACTGTCTTATACTCTCCCTGATTGACACCATGATTACACAGATGGAACAGGCAGTTTGTCTTGACTGGGGATCCTTGATGAGTCTTTTGCGACATATCGTTGGAATTATTAGATATCAGAACCTGCTCCTGCACTGCTTCTCTCTGAAAGATGTACAAACAAGACATGTCTATCTTGAAGCGAAACACTGTGCCCTCTTCTCCTGTGAAACATGAACAAAGGCACTCCACCCTTTCGCATCGCAATTTTTCACGTTCTGAAAGGAGCAGTGTCACTTGTGAATTGACTGAGAGCATTTGTGAAGAGTTTAGTGCAAAAATTCAGACTGGTCCTCAATGCTATTCAGCAAACCTACAAAAAACAAACTCGGCCACCATGGACTAAGAGAAATCAAGAGGGAAAGGTGGTGGTGGGGTGGACATATTAAAGCACTGGATCTACACATAGACAATTAATAACCTCTTACCATCTTCACTGCCATTATCTCAATTATCCCATATCTCTGAGATCAATTATCATGTTGAGCTTAATGCTTTAACGACCCTGATATTATTGTTTTTTCATCCATTTACAAATCTGAGTTATGCATTTTTGATTATGAATTATTAGACAAAGCACAGAAAGGACAATTTACAAGTGTACCTTTTTATCATGACGACCCAGATTTACATGGTGAGTGATGTTAGCTTAGATAATGGAGATCATAGAATGCTGAGAGTAGTTTGTGGAACTCTACATAATCACAAATGTATTGTGGCGCAATTATAAAATTAATAACAAAATAACAAAAGCTCATAAAATGTGTGCCTGGCGTTTAAAGATATCAGGCCTTCCATCACAGCTTCAAAGACATGCTTTTTGCTTTCTGTGAGAAATTCATGGGAAAAGAATTCAGTTCCATCCAGATTTTGGGCATATTACCTCCCTTTTCATTCTATTTTTTGTTACCAAATTTTGTCAGGTCTGTGACCTTGTCCTAGTGTAAAGATTTATTTCTAAATCCCAGACTGTTCAGTGCTGTTTATACTCTATACATTTATGGCATTGTTAAGGTAATTGACACTCTCAAAATGTATTTACATTCGGTTATGGAAAAGGTATATGTTATGTATTCAATAGGGGTAGAATGACAGGTTGTAAAAAAACATAATACAAAGCCAGAGTTTGCAATTGTGTTCATATTCACAAGTAATTTCTAGCTTTATGAGAATATCATACTTATTGCACGTGAGCTAGTCTTGCAGAGCATGTTCAGTAAGGAAAGAAAGACAGCCAGTTATGATGGGTCATGACTGGATTTATCAAATATCTGAATTACTGTGTTTCAATTTTTATTCATGATTGCCATTTTGGCATTTGGACAGAATTGGGCTACTCTGTTCAGCCACTGGTTAGAATTTACACAATCCTCATATAAAATTAATCTTCTTACATTCCACTTTGATTTAAATGCATGCCCTATAAATATACATAATTTTTATGTCTGGGACATATATTTATCTTATTTCCTTTACATAATTTTTTTTTTTTTTTTTTCACTGAGCTTTCAAGTCATTTCTTGCTCAAATGTTGGAAAGAAATCAGCTCACGATGACAAATTGTAAATATGTTTTGTAAATGAAGGACTTCAAAGATTCTCTGTGTGTATCATATTTATATGTGTATGCATATTTGTGTATACTGATAGAAGTACATTCAACTATGATTGATTGTTTTTATTTATGAGACTCCGGAAAACTGTATGGAATTGTTTAGATGTGTTTTCCCTTGAGACAGAGCAGTCCCTGTTGGCAGATGGCAAGATGCAGTGCAACGCTGATGTGGAAAGTATCACTGTACAAGTATCTGTGGAGGGCTGAGTTTAGCGACCTGAGCTTTATTCAAGATGGCAGGGATTGCTACTCAACTCTGTGAGACCAATCAGCTTTGGCGCAATGGCTTTCAGTACTGGTATCTATCTAGGGCATATTATTTTTTTGTATATATAGGACTTAACATAGCAGCACTGGCATTATACATTTTTTTTTTCAAATTAATGTAAGTACATACATTGAGGATATGAAATGTGGATAATATGGAAAATCCATAAAGTAGGCTAGATATGCAGTAGACTCAAGTGAAGTAAACATTGTAATATATTTGTGGTAAGTTTAGTGATAATGTGGATGCAATCTAGGTTTATATCGCAGCAAAGTATGTCAATGGAGTTGCTACTTTTCTGAACAGCCTACATCTAAAGCGTGTTTGCAGATGTTTCTGAAGAGCCTAAAACCTAATAGGTGTCCAAAGGTGTTTCTGAAGAGCCTATTTAAAGCGTATTCTTTGGTGTTCTGTGTTTGTACTCATGACGCAACTCATTGCAGAGAAAGCCTGTTGACATGGTGTGGAAATGACATCAGTATGATTCTCTACTGCACTCTAATGGAATACTGAAGTCTGGGCTTTTTTCCTATGTGAGAATGTACAATTTGTGGCTTTTGTTCTTCAAATGTTGCTGAAATACATTTCTGGACAACTGTTCATCACTGAATGTGGGCAGTATTACAAATATAAATCATTATCAGCAAAAAAAAGTCTCAGGTTTTTAATCTTTTTTTCTTCCTTCTCCTTCCTTTTTTAATCCCTCCCCCCCCCCCCATTTTGGGGGTCTACTGAATTCCTTCAATTACAATAAATTTCTCAAAAGACCCCACACCCACCCTTTGACTCCCATCAGAGCACCATACACCCACCCTTCCCGACACCCATATATACAGATGATGCAGTGAAAAGACACTGACATAAATTAGAATGTAAATATTTACAAAAATGAGTAAATTGAAATGAGAATTAATAACATACCTGCACCATTACATACATTGATCATAATTACATTTATACTCATGCTTTAGCATGTGTACATTCATACAAACACAGACAAACATACCATAAATTAATAGACTCATACACATTTACTTGTCTTATTTTCATTCCCAGCCTTCTGCTACTCTCAGTGCCCTCCATCTATCCTTATATACACTTAACCTGCTGTTTTCATGTGCCATCATACATTCAATTTTACTGTGATGTTTTACAAAGAGTTTGAATCTCTCTATCCTCAAAGCGTGCTACACTTTCTGCACCTGTTTGGGTAAATTTCACCTTCTCAGCTGAACTAAAGACCATCCTTCCATACATTATCTAAACCGCTTCTTCTTCACTAGGGTCACTGGGGAGCTAGAGAATTATTTCAAATTTAATGATTTACGTAACCAAACTGACACTTTCAGGCTAATTCACGCTATGCTCTGCGAGAATTCAAGCGCTTTATTATTCCACTGCAGTGAAAATAAGGGAGTGCTTGTGTTCTCGCGGAAGTCTTTTTGGATTGCAGTCTTTTACAGGTTTTTTCAGATCACAGTGTGATCGTTTTTCTTCAGGACACCTGGATTATGCTGCTGGAGCTGTATGGACTATTTTTATGGTCATTTTTGGCTGTTTGCTAGACTGAAAAAGTCAAATGACTGAGTCCCCATTGACCTCTGTTGTTTTGGGGAAGGCTGCTACAGAACTTTGCTGAAATACTCCCACTGTGTTTTACTGTTTAAGAGCCTTTACTTGCATTTCAGGTGGCATAGGGGTGAGAAGATAATGACAGAATTTTTCATTTTGGGTGAACTGTTCCTTTTTCAGCCAATACTGCTGTAAAGCAGGGCAATGTTTGGGGAAACACAAAGCAGATCATCATTAATGGAGTTCATTGATCCTATGCTCACAAAATATTGACAGATAATGCTACCTAAATACATTGCATAATATTTAAAAAAAATGTCTTCATTTTCAAAAATATTGCATTTTTATGAAATCTCCCTTGTAGTGCAGATTACTGCATCACAGAGTATAGATTAATTGAATAAGATCAGAGGTTACTGTCTCCAACAGGGGAATAAATTCACGGAGTGACTATTTCACCAGTGATTGGGCACACAAACTTGGTTACTTTGGTTTTGTTTCCGGTCATAATGCAGGCAAAGCCAGTTACATTGGTTTGAAACTTGAGTTAGGGTTAGGATTTGGGTTATGTAGGAATCCACAGCCACTGAAGGCATCTTGCAACTTGCCACACATTTGTCAAATGTCATTGTCATGTAGAGTGAAGTTCACAAGAACAGGACAGGGTCATTGGGTATGCTTCCAAGTTCCCACTATTTCTGTGCACGATTACCAGGTACACAACGTCCGATCGGAAGGAGTACATTGCTGTCACCTGTGAAATAGCACCAACTGTACAATAATTGCTTTAGTTTAGCAGGTTTTAAGGTAGTGTGGCTTATCTTTTTCAGTAAATCATTTCCTTTTAATATACTGCTCATATTATGTTCCACAATTCTGTGATGGAAGCAGATACTGCAGAAAACGGAAATATTGTGCCAGTGCAGTGGTGTTTAACACCAAGGCTCTGGTTTCTAGGCAAACAGTGGAAACCTTTCGGCTGCTTTCGTTAAGAGCGGATGAGCCGCTTCCTTGTTGCGAAAGATAAGCGGCAGGCTGTTCTTTTTTTAACTTCACAGGGGGACGGTTGCACAGAGGATGACAGTCATGTGACATGCAGAGAGCTGTCCAAAACTCTACGACCACACAATGCCTTATCTTAGCAAGCTAACCCTCTCCCAGTATTAAATTACATCAAAATATTGAAATCTACTGGTCTGGAAAGGGCTACAAAGCCATTTCGAAGACTTTGGTACTCAAGCGACCCACACCAAAGGCCATTAGCTCCAAATGGAGCAAACATGGAACGGTGATGAGTCGAGCCAGGAGTAAGTCCAAGAGTACAATGGCGACCCATCTGGGCAGTCACAAGAAAACCCAGATTAACATCTGAGGAATTAAATTACTGCACTTAGAAAATTTAGAACAAGATTGTAGGGGAGGAGAGACTATTATCATGGGTGACTTCAATTACCCTGCTCTTAAGTGAGAAATGGTAAAAGTACAAGGAAAAAGCAAGCATGAATTTTAAAATGTTATAAATTGCAATTTCTTGGTGTAGTAAGTTATTCAAACCACAGGAGAAAAAGCAATTATAGATGTAATGCTATGTTATAGTTTGTGTTCCCTTTTACTAGGGAGTAGATATCTCATTGGCCAGAAGGCATGTGCTCAGAATTTTTCCATGAATATTGAGATTGGTTATGATGAAGTTTTCGATTCATTACAAATATTAAAGAATGATGTTGATGGCATTTTCCTCAGGAGTTATTGAGCAAGGAGGTAAGATCATCTTTACACTATTGATAGATATTTTTGTGCAATCTTCTGAAACTAGAGAAATTTCAGATTGGACGAGGCCATAGAGTTCTAATAAGAATGAGGACTGTATTGATCCAAGGAATTAACTTGCATTGCATGTAAAATATTGAAATCGATTATTAAAGTTAAATTAGCATTGCTGAAATTATTTCTTGAAAATAACATCATCCTGAGGGCTAGCCAACATGGTTTCCATGATTGAAGATCATGCCATGAATATTTTAGAATTCTTTGAAACAGTCACTCAGACATGAGACCAAAGCAAGGCTTTTGATATCAAATATTTGGATTTTCAGAAAGCAGTTGATAAGGTGCTACTTTAACATCACTTGCGCTGACACTCCGGACTCTGTTGCTCCTATTAAGCTAAGGTGCCCCAAGGCTTGAGGTAGTGCCCAGCCCTGGCTTACTGAGACTACTCACGCTCTGAGGCAGGAGTGCAGGCAGGCTGAGCGATGGTGGAAAAAAGATAGACTTCAGATAGACTTCAAAATATCACATCTCTGTCAAAGCTACCACACTTAAATATTTTTCTGACATTATTGCCAAGAATTCAAATAGGCCTAAGGTGCTTTTTAGTACCATAAACACTGTTTTAAATCCCAGGACAAATACCTTACCTATTGCTTCGTCTGAAACCTGTGAAAAATTTCTTAACGTTTTTATCAGCAAAATTCAGGATATAAGGGCTCAAATCCTACCTGCTGTAGATAACCCCGCCAAGTTGTTTTAACTGTTTTCAGCCTGTCTCTCTTCCCCAGTTATCTGAAAGTGTCTCTCATATGAAGCCCACTGTCTGTCCCTTGGACATTCTACCTTCACATATTTTTAAAGAAGTTTTTTCCATTCTCAGCCCCATGGTCTTGAGCCTAATTAATAGCCATCTCAAAAATGGTTGTGTAACTTCCAGTTTTAAAGATGCTGTGGTGCAATCATTGTTAAAAAAAAGTCAAACCATGACCCAACTGTCAACAAAAAATTATGGGCCAATTTCTAAACCTCCATTTTTGTCCAAGATCCTTTGAAAAGGTTGATTGCTCTCAACTCACATCCTATTCGAACCGCTACAATATCATGGAGAAATTCCAGTCAAGTTCTAGAGCACATCACAATACAGAATCTGTTCTTGTTAAAGTTATGAATGACCTGTTGATGTCGACTCTGGGTCTTGTGCAGTCTTGGTTTTGCTTGATCTCAGCGCTGCATTTGACCCTATCGACCATAAAATTATGCTAAACCGCCTAAGCAGTGAACTAGGTATTCAGGGCGTTGTCTTAAAGTGGTTTATTTGTTACTTTAAGGACAGAACCTTCTCCATCAATTTAGGCAGCATCACCTCATTGCGGCTCCAATCTCATGTGGTGTTCCCCAACGTTCTGTATTAGGTCCCCTGTTATTTTCTTTGTACATGCTCCCTCTTTGCTCTATTTTTCGAAAGCACAGCATTTACTGTCACTGCTCTGCTGATGATACGCAGCTTTATTTACCAGTAAAATGCAATAGCAGTGGTTCATTAATGTCACTTTTCAATTGCATTGATGACATTAAGTGTTGGTGGGCAAACAATTCCTTTCAACTTAATGAAGATAAGATTGATTTTATCATTTTTGGACCTCCTCCCTTTGTCCCTATGATTGGTAATCAGTTAGGCCCTCTTTTCGTAAACCTGCGTGACCATGCAAAAAATCTCGGCATAATTTTTGAGTTCTCATTGAAATTAGACAAATCAATTGAGCCCCTGAGGACTAGAGCGGTCTAACTCCGTTTTTCATAGTTTTGAGATAATCTATGCCAAAGTTCAAGCCCTGGATAAAATTCAGGACACATGTACGGTATGCCATCTGTTGTTTACCTGAGAGTTCATCACCATGTTTTTCAAGATAACACAACTTTTTTCCGCAAAAGTAATGTTTCAGAGGTTACTTTCCCTATATCTTCTGAAAAAGACCCTTTTTATAAGTTAGACCACTCTTGCACTGGCTGTCTTAACAAATGTAACTGACTTAAGACAAGTAAATTAATGACTCAATTTTAATAACTCAATAATAGCTTTAATTTCCACCATCCTTGGAATTCGAAACACAAAATAGCAAAAGAATACAGATCAAAAGTGAAACATTGTATCACAAACTGCTGACCACTGAGAAAGTCATCCATCAGATAATCTTGTTCCTCACAGCTGTCTTCGATGTCATCATCTGGATGAAAGTTTGGGCCATCTTCATCTTCGATCAGACCCAGATAAAATGAGTGGTGGACAGGTGGTACAAGGTTGAGATTATCTTTCAAATCCTTGACTTTTGAAGGCTTCAAAGAGTTAGACCACTGCTGCACTCATGCTTTTTGTCTTAATGGAAGTGAGGATAACTAAAAATCTCTTTATAGTAAGATGCATCACTGTGACATTTAGACCACTTATGCCGCAAATAGATTTTACCTTTAACTTGCGAAATATGGGTCTAACTCAAAAATGGGGAAATTAGAGTTAGACCACTATTACATTCAGTGACTCAATTAGCACTTTTGTGAAAGGTAGTTTCTTACACCTTTGTCTGATAACTGAGCTTGAATTGAGCTAAATGATAAGCTCTACGTATTTGTAAAAAAAAAATAAAAAAAAAAAGACCTGGGGGTAATTGTCTAAAGCGCTTAAGGTTCTACCCGCTGGGTTGTAGCAGTGAAAAAGGTTGGGTTATCTAGCTAAGAGTATTGAGTATGAACCAAAGGAGGTTATACTTGTGTAATACCTCTTTCAGACCGTAAAGAGTATTGTGCGCAGTTCTGAGAATGGTACTACAAGACAGATAAAGAGCGACTAGAAAATGTTCAAAGCTATGGGGAAAGATGAATAAATATTAATCTCTTCAGCCTTAGTAAAATGAGAATTAGGGGTGATTGACTAAGGCCTTTAAATACATAAAAGGAATAAATTAAACAATCTTGGATTATTCTGGTTTAGTTCTGTTTGCAAAACTAGAAGTCTAAAGCGAGGTTAGAGAAAGGTAAATTTGGCAGATATTAGGAAGTGTGGAACAGCTTGCTAGGTCATGTTGTAGAGGCAAAAACTCCGGGAGTTTTCAAGTCTAGGCTTGATACAGTGCTAGATGCCATCTGGCATTTAAGTATTCTGAGTGTTAGGTACAGTTTAGTCAAAGGAAAATGGCAAGCCTTGTCATGTCATGTTATACTATGTTAATATAATAATACTATGCCATACTTAAAGACTCGTCTCACATTTGATGAGGACCCTCAAGCTTTTTAGGAGTTGCGGACAAATGAGTCAAAAATGGAACCTTTCGGATGAGATAGGTCTTCTTACATTTGGCATAAAACTAACACAGCATTTCAGAATAAGAGCATTAAAACAAATATGGTGGTGGGATGGCATGAGACTCCTTTGCTGCTTCAGGGCCTGGTTGACCTGACAAAATTGAGGGAACCACAAATTCTGCTCTCAACCAAGAAATCTTGAAGTGCAGTTGTCATCAATGCAACATCTGAAGCTCAAGCACAGTTTAGGTACGTGGTAACGTAATGATCTGATGCACAACTCAACCTCTGAATGGCTCAAAAGAGAGAAAAAAAAAATTAAGATTTAATTGGCATATTCAAAGCCCAGATTTTTGTAGAGTACTGGTACAGTACATAGACACATTTCCGCAGTACAGTGCACACTCCTGATGTCAAGCCATGTTTGATTAAAATGACTCTATTCACATGCCTCCTTCATTCTAATCGTGTTGGGAGGTATCTTAATTGGAGACAGAAACAAAAACGTAATGAGAAATGACAATCAGCTTTGTATTTCTGTCTTCACATATCTCAAGATGATTAAAATGGATTAAATTAGCATTAAAAAAATAAACATACAAGCAAACAAGCTATTTTCTGAAAATTACAGCCATTTTGCAATGTTTTGCCTAGACTCAGTTAAGCCTGAGGAATATCAAAAGTTTGCCTGCAGCTCATTTCAACAGTAGATCAGCCATGCAGCATTAGTGTAGAACCACAAAATGCGCAAATATTCACCGCCAAATTGGTGTATAACCCTGGAATGAGCAAATACTCATGGCAGCATTTTTGTAGAACCCCAGAATGTGCAAATATTCACTGCAGTATTTCTGCAGGAGTCAAGAATAAGCAAATATTCATAGCAACATTAATTTTGAACCCTGGAATGAGCAAATATTCACTGCTGCATTTTTGTAAAGTCACAGCAATGGGCAAATATTCACAGCTGAATTCCTGTTGAGCCCCAAGATCAGCAAATATAAATTGCAACATTTTTTAGGACCCCAGAATGTGTTATGATTAACATGAAACAAACGCAGAGTATGCTATGAAGTATGATGTAAAGTATGCATGATCCAAAAAACTTGGATGAACACCCTGTATGAGTGGTAATTCAATCATTTTGTCAGGGGTTGTATGTACATTGGAAACTGCTTCAAAAATTTATGATTTAATGTAAAATAATACTATCAAAAATAAATTGGCCAGTCATTCCACCAATTAGTCTTCCAGCAGCTTATCAAGCAAAGTTAACTACAACGGGTTTATCATATTTAAACACTGAAAGGTCAACTTGCCATGGGACTTTTGTACTGCACGCTGCAAGATTTAGGTCGAACCTCTGAATGAGCAAATATTTTATGTAGACTATGTAGACAGCAGGAACTCAGACTGAGCAAAATTTTCACTGCAGAACTTCTGTAGAAGCCCAGAATGAGGAAATATTCAGCACATTTGTATGGACGCCTGGAATGAGCAAACATTTTCTGCAGCACTTCTGTGGAACCCCAAAATGAGCAAAATTGTTGGAAATATCTGTTGCACCCCAGAATGAGCAAATATTCACTGCAACATGTCTCCATAACCCCAAAATGAATATGCTCTCTCCAAAATTTCTATAGAACCCCAAAAATTCTGGCACACAAATGTCAAATGACACTTACAATAGAAATCAGTTGTACTGACATTCAAAATGCTGTGAAAACAGATCTGCAAATAGCCGATTTGTGTTTAAAAATGCTCCAAAACAGTAGGATCATTTGATCATACTTTTTCTCTGGCAAGCCTTGGCTGTAAGTGACGGGCCCTTTGGTGGAGTTTCAACACCATTTCAACTGTTTTTTAACATTCTACTTCGTTCATTATTCCTCTCCTGTCCCCTTATTTGGAAGATGTGCCAGCTCATCACATCATATATTCAATACAATACAGGTCAGAGATGATTTGCAAATGATGGCTTCTTTTATTGACATTTTCCACGCCGTACCAACATTTCCATTAAGAGTTTGTATTTTATCTCATCATATCTGAAAGCATGGCACTCATACAGTCTTGTGCTAATTAATTGGATAAATGTGCTTGTCAATTGAATGAGCTGAATGGAGTGCAAATAGCCGCGGAAAGTGATGGACGTTTTACATAACCACATTCTCAATCACTGCATAGAAGCTTTTAGTCAAGTTTCATTAATTTCTTTGACTTGTGTGATGCAACTAATGTGATTGCATCACCAACACAGTTGTGTAACTATGTTGGACTGGCCTCAATCCCATTGAGAATCTCTGATCCATCATCAAGTCAGGGCTGAAGCAAAAGGGCTGCACCACGAAAGCCAAAGTCATCGATGCAGTTGTCCAGGTGTGGCATCACGACGAAGAAATCAAGACAACCTGCAAAAACCCGGTCAGCTCTATACCAAAATGGGTGGAACAGCTTATCAAGAACCGAGGAGGACACATCTCGTACTGAGTGCTGAATGTAGATGCTATTAAAGCAATAAAAAGCCTGAGGGCCTTTGTTGTGCGGTTTTTCCCACTCCAGCCTGCTTTACCCAATTAATTTGCACAAGACTGTACAACGCAATGCGTGTGCTATGTCATGTAATTCATTGATGCTTGCATGGTTACCCACGATGCCTAACTGTTGTAATCTTGTGGCAGATCCACTATCCATTAAATTGTTTTTTTTAAACCGCATTAAGTGTTCAGAAGACGGTCTGCATCTCCTCCAGGATCAAACGAGGCTCCTCTGGGCTCAGAGCCAGGCTAAAATTCTGTTGATGTCGGAAAGTTACACAACACAAACAAACAGCCCTGATTTTCTGATAAGCCAGAATGGTCTCATAACTTCATGAGAGAACAGAACAACCCCAATTCAGTGCTCACTGGTCCTCAAATCACGAGTCGCTAGGTCCAACAACTGCTGGTCGCCTTCCTTCCCTTTACGTGGGAATCAGATGTGACGACCATCTGACCAATCGGCACTAAGTGTTCATTTAAAAGATAAAAGAAAACCAGGGGCTGGATTTGGATTCAAGGCCTAGATTTTAGGATCCCTGGCTTAGACATTAAAGGTGACGAGTACAGCACTAATTTATCCTGTAGGCTAAGTGTGGGTGTACATATCTGATATCTCAAATATCAAGGACTCATTAATATTGTAAAACATAACATCTGTACCAGTTTTTTCTTGAGAACAGATCAGTGCAATTAATGACATTGTAGGAAAACAGCACGCATGAATGGTGTAAAATTGTTAATAATGGTCAGATTTTATGCAAATTGGGAATTATGATAATGTGGTAATGTAATTTTCTCAATTGCTTGCGGTTTAAAAATACAGTGTTATAATTTAGCAGGAGGCTGTTTTGATATATTGCCCATGTAGGGCTTTGCTTGTGGACCTCATTGAATTTTCTCCCAAAGAAACTCACAGCAAATACACTACTGAGCCAGCACAGGTAGCGCAGTACATTATGTAAGCTAGAGACCAGTGGCACTGCTGCAGCGTTCTGATAATCAGCTATGATTATTCTGTAGTAACTCCACAAGCAGGAACCAATGGCCATGCAGCTCATTTAAACACCTTACATGGGTAACCAATGGACTTGCAGCCCAAGTAAATATATACCCCGTTAAACCAATGGGCTTAAGGCTCAGTTACATGGATGAATTGGATAACCAATGGGCTTGCAGCACAGTAAAACAGATGAAATACAAAACAAATGGAATAAGCAGATGACCTCACGGAAAGCAAGTGGATTACATCGTCCACCATCATTCAGCCTCGGCAGTGTCAGGAAACCCAGTCAAAAGTTTGATGTGGTGAGGTGTGCATATTGTTCTTGGTATGACATCATTTGTACATGGGTGGCACGACTAGCAAGTGGATTATAGTGCTTCTTTTTTGTGCCTGTGCTTTCAAAGGCCGTTAAAATAACTCAAGAAATGGCTCCAAATGGCTTTGGGAATGCACTGGATGATGATGTTGATGAAAATGCTGATAATGATTGAGTGTTTTCCTGAAGCAGTAGAGGTGGATAAGAGCAGTGGTGAAGGCTGAGATGTTTGGCCATGGTCTCCACCCAGTGAGTCCTCCACAGGGCAGCCTGAGACAGGATGGGCAGGCGCCGAGCGGCGAGCTTCCTTCTCTAATCGCGCCCGTCTGAGATAAAACAGGAAATGAGGGAGAGGGAGTTTCTGGAGTTAATAAAACAGTCACACAGAGAGCGCTGATAGCACCGTGTGGCTTTAGGACCAGCGCCAACTCATTATCTGCTATTGTAGTGCCTTAAGATGGCGGCATATTTACAAATAGAGTCAATATATCTGCCGAGTGCAAGTAAACATCCCACTAAAAGCAAAACGAGGCATCCGCCTCATGAAATCTGACTAAATGAATAAACATGGACAATAATCACTTGATAAGGCAAATATTTAGGTAAGTATAAAATCTCATGTACGTATGTGTAATATAAAACCATGATTGAATAACTTAACCACAGTGTAATACAGAAGTTGTTGCATGCACAATTTTAGCAAATAGTTTACGGTAGATAATCTGAATGATTAAAGCATTGAACGCTACAAACAAACCATTAGCTGTCTTCCTGTTGACTCCAGTAATGGTTCACTTCCTCCTTTGGGTACAGTTGATTGGCTTACCAAGAACTGCTAAATTATGCAAACAGTGTCCAGTAAAAACTACTTCCTGTGTAAACCAGAACCGAAGCCACATACAGGTTCACCAACTGCATAGAGATGTTAGCTCAAATGGACATAAAATATGACAAGGCTGTATTTGGTACAAGGAACATATCCTTTTGGTGATATCAATTATGCAGTATTATGTAAAGAGGCTACATTGTGTCCTACCAGTGAATGTGCCCCAATTGTCCAGCAAGAAGCGCAAAAAGATCCAGTGTGCCTTATCAAAGATAACTGTGCGCAATACATCAGATAAGAATGTCCAGTGTCAAAGAGTATTTCTATTACTTTCTGCACAGTGTAAGTTGGCAAAAATTTCATTTATTTATTCTATTTAAGCCATTTTCTAACATGATAGGATGAATCTTCATAAAAACGGAAACCCGGAAAGCAAAAAGAAGGATTTTTGAGACAGCACCGTGACCAAAGCAACCAACATAACCTCACAATGAAATGACAATGGGTAGATCTCAGTTCTCTCACTTGGTATTTCTTCACTCCTTGAGCCAATTCTTGCTTAAGCCAGAAGTCTCTCAGGATCTGCCATAATGCAGGCTGTCCCAAAGCCCTTATTTCTGCTGTGAGGAGCAGGGAAGGAGCTCTGAGGAGTCATGGGCAAGGTAACTCAAGAGCATTGGTCCCGGAGCACTTTCAGCTTAAAGCCATAATGTTCATTAGTATCAACGGGTGCTGGCAGCAGATCCAGCGGTGTGCTGTGCTGTCATCAGACATGGACATTGCTTCATATAATGCTGCATTTCTCTAAAAACATATTTCCTTGTTTCTTCTCTCCTCACATGCTTTTCTTGCATCTCTCAATGCATCCCCGGTGGGAGGGGCTAAAATGGAAGGAAAAGACGCAAATGAGGGAAACGGATGCAATTTCAGAGAATTGAGAAGCATCCATTGGTCGTTTGTTCCCTACCCTCTGATGCTATGCCTGGTATCATTTCTGATAACAGGCATAGGAGCGTTTCCTCATTTACCTTATGCAACAGCAGCAGTGCTTCCCGCCAAAAGTAAAAGCGGTACTGCACTTTCCAAAACGAAAAGTTAGGAAAACATTGTGGCTTAGTGTAATTTACTACTTCTTAAAGGTTAATAATGCTATACTTAGGTCAAGGTTAGGGTAAGGCAATTGAGGCTTTTAAATGGCAGCCTTGGCTCACAGATCCAAAAGTTTAACTTGCTGAAGCGAGAATCAAACACCTGTCTCTTGTGGGAAACTCTGCAGTTTTGTTGTTCAACCAACCATCCACCTACCTTGGCCACCTCTCCATTTTTTGGCACTTGCGTGTACAGCCTATTCGGTTGTTTTTCTTGAGTGGACAGACTCAAAGCAACCTATGTAATTTGAAACCAGCACCATTTTTTATTGACCTCTTTTCCTCCCTCATCCATGTGAGTTACAATTGGTGCATAGAATCATTTCCTAAAAAAAATTTATTCAAGCCTCTCATAAATAATCTCCGGATCAGAGCTAAGATCTCAGCAATCATAGTCAGTGCCATTTGTTACTTTAGTTTTAGATATTTTGTTCAGGATTTTACCCACACCGATACACATATTCCTTCTATCACTTCAGGCAAGGCGTAAGGGAACAACTGCACAGCCCTCACTTGGGAATTAAACTCAGATTAGGGCCCTTGTGGCTACGCTGCCACAGCAAACCTCCACACAGTGATCCAAAAATAAACGAGAGAACACTTTCTGACTCATATCTCCTGCCTTACGCATGGTGTGATTGTACAGGCTGCCAACATGCGTCAAACTGCACTGGTATGACGTCCTCTCAAGCCAAGCTAGGCCTGACATAACAGGTGCACTGCAGCAGGGAGCACTGTCCGGTACTAACCAGAGGGCTAATGTTTGTGTGTGTGCGTGTGTGTGTGTGTGTGTGTGTGTGTGTATTATGTGAATGGGCCGACGCAGCGTATAAGATCACACGGCAACGGATACGACACCGAACAGCAAAGTCGTCTTAAAATTGCTGCAGCTCTGCTTCCATCCAGAGATCAGTCAGTCAGCAACTGCAAAAAAAAAACTGATACCAGTTCAGTCAGCCAATTCAGTCTACTGTTTGCAGTATTAACTGATAGATACAATGAAAGTTTGACGTCTTTTGTCTGACCCCGACACATCTCACAGCCTGCAGAGCCTGAATAGCAAGGAGTTTCATGAAATTCTTATCCTTTAAAACAAATGTATGTCTAGTGTATACGTTATGTGCTGACAAACAGGAATTTTTAATGTGAATCCCAGCGCACGAGAATTCCGACTTTATCACGTATTTTCCAAAACACTCAGGGACATCCATAGTACAAATGCATAAATGAGGGTTCTGTAAGTATGCTACACAACTTAATGAGGAAAAAAATAAACATTCAAAAGGATATTTTATCATCTCTTATCCTCACATGGTGCAACATTTGCCAATTGAACACTTAGTGGAAATACGCTTTGATCCTTTAACTCTGGTTGCTCAATTACGTAACTCCAGACATAAAAAGAAAAACTCCTTGACATGAGAATGCGCAGTACCCTAGAGACAGCATGGATAACATGCTAAAGGTTTTCTCTCTCTCTCTCTCTCTCTCTCTCTCTCTCTCTCTCTCTCTCTCTCTCATTTCTGCTCCATTTAGGAGCTGGGAATGTCACATCCGGCTGCCGCCCTGCCAGCGTCTGCGGGAGATACGCATCGAGAGAGGAAATTTCTGCAGGCTTTGAGTAAAGTGAAGAGGCCATAGGCTCTCAGCAAGCTTCCTGCGATTGTGGGAAATCACCGGTCAGGCATATTTCTGCTTAAGAAGTAATACCCCCAAAACACCCCCTCCAAACACCTCCTAAATCCCCACCCATTATCCCCCCCTCCTCACCCCCACCCCCAGCCCCGTCCCCACCAACAACACCCACTCCTTCAGCCTACAGACCCCCACACAATAAGCATCTAAGCTGGGTCTAAAAGGTCATTGCTCCAGGGTGTTATGTATTAATTAAAGATCAGTATCCACATCCATAGGTAATACGCGCGACTATGCAATATCATGCTATTTCCAGAACACTTAAAAAAAAACGAAAAAAAAAAAACATCCAAGATCCAGAGGAGTGTAGTTAGCTTAAAAGACAGGCTGGGCAAACGTTCAACCAATAAAACAGCGAAATGAACAAAATATTTGTTTTAAGACTGCAACATCAGCTAAGAGCTTTCAGAAACATTAGCAGCATGAGATGATATCTCCTTGAGGAATTATTGCTTTGGGTTGGCTTTATTTGTGCATTGGGGAAATTAAATCAGCTGCACTGTACTGTAGTTAAAGGCAGAGGCGTATGTCCAGAGCACAGCTGTCCATATATTCAAGGGCGACCTTAGAGCTTGTAAACCCAGAATAAAGCCACTTAGTCAATGCTTTATTACTCCCAAAGGCCCTTCCCCCATTAAAAGTTCAAGTACCGGCCAGCCAGTAATAACTTACTGGCCATTGGCATATTTACGGTTCATAAGGACTTGAAACATTCATGTTATTTTATTTACATGCAGTTTGTTTTTGTTTTTTTTTTTTTCTTTTAATTTTAAATATAAAAGATCACTCCAATATTTGTTCATGGCATAACCAATCCAGGCTATTAAAAAGGGCTATTAAAAAGCCAAATTATCTGTGCGATCTAGCTTGTTACTCAAATCTTACATGACCTTTCCACATCTTAAAAGAGTGAATGCTTGCTAGATTGATGAAAAAATGTCAATGCCAACACTAAAAAGAAAAGCTGATAATGAAAATTAGCAATTCAACAGCCTGTCAACTGGAAAGCTTGTATCTGTGTGTATTTGAAATTAGTGAGGGGGAGCCAGTACTCCTGTTTTGCAACAAATGCTTTCTTGTGACAAAGGGGTATATTCTCTCATTTTTACAAATGCAGGTCTATTCAACCTTTGCTGTATGATCTCTAGTTCCACTTTTGTAGCCTAGTTAGAGTAATTTTCTTTGTAATTAGGTCAGTTGTGAAAGCAATGTGTGATTTTTTTGTTTTCATTTCAAATCAAAATTGCACATATGTGCAGTGTAAAATGTTTCATACTGCCACAAATAAAGGTAAAAAAAACCTGCATTCGGCCTAAAAATGCTGGACATAACTTCTTAAGAATCTCAAAAAATACAATAACTGCAAGGGCTTTTCTTTGGAATGTTTTGAAACGAAAGTTAAAATAAAACAAATGTAGATATGTCACATTTGCTTACGTTTTTTTTTCTAATTGAACCTCTATTTAACCAGCGTAGATTACAAGATCTCTTTTTTAAGCGAGCCCAGGCCAAGATAGCAGCAGTACTCTTGGCAGGAAAGATTAATATCACATTTAATTTTGAAAATGTGGCTCTCAGAAAAATGTGGTTGAATGGTCCAATGCAAGTGCCCAATCTTACACTCTAAACTACACAGGAATTCTGGGTAAGAGCTTCTTCAAAAGCCACCCCCCCCCCCAAGCTAGTGATAAATTAATATCACACCTCAGCCATATGTGTAAATCCCAGATTGCATTTTCGTGAAGCAGAACAGTATAATTATAGATGACCTGATAAGATAAAACCCCATAAAAAGTACATGTTCATATATTAAAATGATGGTCAATGCCGTTTGTGATGAACCTGGTCACTGTATCTTTTTACATGGCGAGTTAATGTGAAAGATACGTTACTGTTCATCTCTGTGGACTCATCGCCACCCTCTCTGCAAAGAGGTCCTCATCATTTTAGGTGCGATGTGTCACTGTATATCATATCAGTCAAACTGCTGGAGGACCTGGGAGACATCAGCAGATTTCTTTCCTGACAGAAGGCAAACTGGGACTCATCTCAGTTTCTGTGCCGTAGGCAGCCAGAATATGCAGTTCTCATCTTTAAGGTCAGAAACATAAAAAAAACATCCAATTTATCACAATCAAAAAAAAAATCTGCTTTGTAAATTTTCCTCTTTTTTTCTCTCTCGCTAAAAGCTTCAGTGCAGTATGAATCTGAGCCGACAGAATTGATGGGCCTCAGCTGTGTAGCGTCTCCTGGTGCTGCGTTCCCACGGGCTGATAGGAAACAAAGGAAAAGATTTATAAAAGGATCCATGGCGGAACGCGGGCAGTACAATGGGGCAACAATTTAAGATGTGCCATGATCAATTTTATAGGATACAACAGCCTAAACAAAATGATGATGGGTTGAAGATGATGCCAGTAATGGAAGAGGCCGCTGCTGAAACAATACCTGCAGCTATTAATCAACGTGCCAGAAGTAGCAGCTGCGCTAGCACAATGCATGATGACTGCAGTGGCACCAAGACAAGGGAGAGCAAGGGCTCGGTACCTGCAGCCAGACACCGCTAATGATGCTAACGAATGCAATGTAACCACTTTATCTTCCTCTCTACTTTTATACATTGATTTAGAGGTAAAAACAATCAAACTTTTATTCTCAAAATAGTTTTGCTATCAAACGTTACATAAAATACTTTCTCACACTAAACCAAGTAGGCAGGTTGCCTGGGTAATGTTGGCAAAATCAAGCTTGTCATAGCGAGCTAATGTCAGCACATTACTTACCTGTCTTTGATGCTACATATGAGTAACATGAAAAACCTCTTCTTTCATAAGAAAAAGTATCATAACACTTCAAGAGTTGCAACAAAAATACCACAATACCATAATTAAATTATGACAAAAACCTCTCGTCCGCCCCTGAAAACTGAAATATAAAGGATGGTAACCAACAGTTTTATATATATATATATATATATATATATACACACACTGCCCGGCCAAAAAAAAGTCGCACACTCAAATAATTAGTTGGAACCCCTGCAGCTTTGATTACAGTGCATATTCGTCTTGTCATTGTTTTGACAACTATATTCAATGCCAGAACATTTATTTTCGATCAGAAATGCCATTTTTGGCCGACATCTTATCTTCTCGACAAAATGGTTGAACCACTCGGTGGTCTTTCTTGAGCACATCTCAATAACTTTTAATGTGTTTAAGGTCAGGACTTTGTGGTGGCAAATTTGTTTGTGAAAATGATTCCTCATACTTGTTTTTGTCATTCATGGTTTTCTATGCTAAATACAGGCCAATAACTTGCCTGTTCTGAAATACTATAACATCTTTTCCACCATCAAGGGATGTGTCTTCCGACATGATTTTTTAAGAAATGAGTAGCGACGCGCTTCATCAGTCAGGGTAAAAATGATTATTGCCAGCTGAAACATATTAATAACCGCAATAATGATCCAATTATAGAATTTGTTCATTAATTTCCAAACGGTGACTTTTATTTCGGCCAGGCAGTGTATATATATATACAGTGCTTATCAAATTCATTAGACCACCTGTCATAAAAAACGAGAAAACACAAATATTTAAGAAATTTGTCAAAAACTTGTTAAAAACTAAAAATTATTTTGTTATTTCTTAAACAAATAACAAACTGAAACCACTAAATAGTCCTTATTCACACATAAAAACCAAAAAAAAAAAACAACTATATTTTGTATGGCCTCCTTTGGCCTTGATAACAGCTTGCATTCTTGCATTTGTTCAGGAATGCATGAAAATAACTGTTATTTGGCATCTAAATCAAAAAACAATAATGTGCTTAACTTTTTTTTCTGCTTTTTTGTAAAACGGTCAAATTAGAAAATTCATGGATAACAATACTAATTATATTTTAGCATTAAAAATAAACTACTTAAAATTTGATAGGGATCATAGGAATTTTTTTGTGAAATTACATGCAAATTTGGTAACTGCCACTGATGAACAATATATTGGATAAATGACATGCAGTCAGACACAAAACACATTTGCAAGTGCATTTAATGACATTAAAAGAGCGTGTAGCCTCACACTTTTGGCTTTCACGAACACTTCATGGTTTCACCTCTGACATGTAAAGTGAAAACAGACAGTGTTCGTTTGATGTTTCATTACCACAGTTAATGTCAATAACGGGTATGGCCTACCCTAGCTTGAATGACGGCTTGACAACGTCGCGTCATACTATCAATCAGAACCCGGATGCTTGCAATTGGAATGTTGTTCCATTCTTAAACAAGGGCATTTCCGAGCTCTTCTAGAGTTGTGGGTTGTGCCCACGACCGAAATGGCGACCTGCAGCATGTTCCACACATGCTCGATAGGGTTTAGGTCCGGCGAACACGCGGGCCAGTCCATGCGGACAATTGTCTCCTGCTCTAGGAATTGATTCACCACCCTAGCACAATGGGGACGGGCGTTATCATCCATCAAGATGAAATCAGGGCCAACAGCACCAGCGTATGGTCTTACGTACACATTGAGGATCTCATCCCTCTACCGTACCCCTGTCATCGTCTCTCTCCCCATGACATGCAGGTCCATTCTGCCGTTCCTGCTTATTCCTCCCCAGACCATAATTGATCCGCCACCATAACGGTCGTGTTCGTTGATGTAGGCATCATTAAATCGCTCACGTTGTCTTCGCCACACCCGTTGCCTCCTGTCAGTAAAGTCCAAGCAATATCGGGACTCATCAGTAAAGAGAACTGGAGCCCAATTGTTGTGTGTCCATGTGACATGATTGTGAGCCCAATCCAAACGGTCACGCCTATGATGGCCGACGGTCAGTGGGATTGAACACATGGCCTTCTTGAGTTGAGGTCGGCAGTATGAAGACGATTCCAGATCGTCTGGTGGATACCCTGACCCCGAGGCGTTATGAAGGTCATTTTGTAGGGTGATGGCTGTCCAGAAAGGATGACGTCGTGCCTGAAGTGTGAGAAAGTGGTCTTGTCGTTGTGTAGTCGATCTCTGATGACCATCCCGCGGACGGTGTGCTGCTGTACCAAACGTTTGATGCGGTTCCAGGCTCTGTTCACAACGCTTTGGCTGACGTTAAGTGCATTAGCAACGTGGACGTTGTGAGAAGCCAGAGTCAAGCATTCCGATGCATCTTCCCAATTGCTCTGAAGTCAATCGACGTCTAAGACGTTGAGGAGACATTGTTATTGCTAAATGTAATGCAAAAAATTAGGGAAATTCCAAATTTTCACCAACAAGCAACACACACGTCTGAGTTGAAATGGTGAAGTGTTAGTCAAAGCCAAAATGTGAGGCTGCACGCTCATTTAATGTCATGAAATGCACGTGCAAATGTGTTTTGTGTCTGATTGCACGTCATTTATCCAATATATTGTTCATCAGTGGCAGTTACCAAATTTGCATGTCATTTCACAAAAAAATTCCTATGATCCCTATCAAATTTTGAGTAGTATATATAATCTCAGTTAAAAAGCTTGCACATACTAGTGGATTAACCATTACAGAAACATAAAAATCATTTTGGTAATTACCAACACAGTTAATTTAGGGCAGCTGTGGCATAAACCTTACATTGGGTTGTGGTCTAAAAAATTTGTGAAGCACTATATACGTGTATATATATACATATATATACCACTGTGCTTTGTCAGTAAAAGCAGGAATTGCACTTATTTACATTGCTCTAATTTGGCAGACTAAATACATACATATCCTTCATTATATTTAAGGGTTTACTGTTTAGTGGACAGAAGACTTGTAACAAAGATTGAGAGAGCACAGGTAAGAGAAGTCATGATTCTCATGAGGAATGATTCATCCTCAGTCAGGTTCAACTACTTTGACTGACAACAACAGAGTGGAAATTTCAATTCTGATTCCTGCACAAACTGAAATATAATCATTTTATTTAATTTTCTAGTCAGTTAAAGATGTATGTGAACGGAATCCCGGCCCTTGAGTGGATACTAACATGTAATGCCAGACCATTGCTGTTTCCAATCATGGACCGCTGTCGACTCCACACTCAGTGGAAGGGGATGAAATTCACATGGAAAAATAAGTTTGTGGTGTGGTGTGGTTCAAAGCCGGCACATCTGCTATTCGCTCATCAAAAGAAAGGGGAGTAAAACAGTAAAGTAGAGGGCCAGCTTGGATCGTTCGCACTCGTCAGAACAATGGGGCGACTCCTCAGCTGAAGGAAGGGGTGTGTGAGAGTTTAGTCCAGGGCGGTACGGTTCGTGATGACCCTCGTTGGGCTCAACACCAGGGGGGCTTTCATATCTGATTTAGCACACAGTCGTAAATTGAGGGACGACTCATTCTGAAGAGTGATGTCACCCCTTGACTTCAGCAGTTCTTTTCAAAACCCAAGTCTGTAAGCAGCCAATGAACAGTTGAAAACATACTGTATACACTGATCTGACTGGAAAGAAATGCAGCCTCTTAAAAATAAAAGTAATTCCTAAGAAAATTTTCTGAGTTTCAATTTAACATAATGATCTCTTTTCATTAAGTTTTACCGTTTTTGCACTAGGACAGGGATAGTCACTCTTTTCCAGAATGACCCGATGTGGGTGCAGGCTTTCATTCTAACCAACCAGTCACACACCTGATTCTACTACTCCACCTTTAAGGCTTTTGCCTTAGACCCTTGAATAGTTGAATCAGGTATAAAATTGCATGGGTAGAAAGAAAGCCTGCACCCACACCGGCTCATTCTGGAAAAGAGTGAATATCCCTGTGTTAGGATTTCTCAGCCAGTCTGCCACCAGAAATAAAATTAATTGTCCATTGCACAACAGTAGCACTGTGGAAAGTTAAAATATGTCATGACTCAAATAGTGCGGATAAATTCTTTGTGAAACTCTCACCATGAGTAATTCAAGTTGTCTGCTGCTCAGATTATTTGCCAGGTCCAAGATGAGAGTTTGTGTGCAGGAACCCTTTTTTTGGGGAAAAAAAGTGTGTCTAGCTTCTCTCTAGCGACAGAGGCCATATGAAATAATAAGGCAATACAGATTTTGTTAAATCATGCTGCAGGGCTACGGCCAGTGTTCGTGTTCGTTTATTCATCATCTGCTCTCGTAAGACCCCTCTGACGCAACAGCTAAGCCACACTCACTGTTCCTCTCCACCAACATTTCCACAATTTCCAGGTGTATGACAGGAGAATCATTACTGTGCTGCTCCAAGCCTTGCCTATTCTTCTCTGAGAAATCCAGAGCTCACATGATATCACTGAACCGGTATGGCATCTGCTCGCGTTTCTGGCACTGGTTTGTCTCCTCTCAAATATTGGCTCCTTGTGTAGGGAAACAAAGAGATCTTAAAATAAGCCTTTGATTTTTACAGCAGAAGACGGAACCTCGGGAGATAAGGGCCTACAGGTATGAATTCATCTTTGCAGACCATGAACGTAGACAAAGAAAAAGGTTTTCTGTGATAACCATTCTGACCCGAACTGCCACTTTTTCTGCAGTCCATCAAAGGACAGTTAAAGAATATGGCTATTCTCCACGGCAAAAGAAAAAAAATCCAACTTGCATCCCGAAACATTCTTTTTTTTTGGAGGACAAACAAAAACAAATCGTCACACATATCAACAGAGGTAAAATATTATATTATGTATACACATACTTACAGTATAGAGTACAGAACTACCCTGTAGAATTGAACCTTTTTAAATACTTTTCACTTTTTTTGAGAGAAAGAAAAAATAAGACAGTGTGAGAGAGAGAGAGAGAGAGAGAGAGAGAGAGAGCTCCAGGTTTGTGTTCAGTGTCATCAGTTGCTTTTGGTATGGGGACTGGTAGACAAAGTTACAGTCAGGTTAAATGCTGCAAATCATAACTTCAGGTCTGGCAGTGCTAGCTGCACAAAACACATGTGCATATAAGATCATTTGAACCTATCCCAGCTACTCCAGCTACAGAACTCCAGAATGTTTCCGAAAAGCTGCATGTTTCATCCTTGTTGCAGCCTGTGGTTCCATTATTCTGTTTTCAAATCACAGAACAGGTTTTCTGATGCTTTCATCAAATCTCAAGCCCAGGAGGTACACCAGAGGATGAATTAATCACAAATGTTTATGATGTGGCAATCCTATTGCTTTGCTTCCAAAAAATGACCAAATCTACCTGTACAACCTCACCACAGGAAACGTTGGGATGGTATGATATTAAATCAAAATGAAAACTGAAATCAGTCATTTGTAAATTACGTTTGACCTGTACGATGTTGAGAGCAATACAACTGCATGTTATATGTTGTTTCATCACATAATATTATTGATTTTTCAAAATAAACACATTTCAATTTTGATTTTTGCAACATAATTCAGGAAAGTTGGGATTGTTAAGCATTTCCAATATTGCTATTCCTTTTCACAACACTGAATAAACATTTAGGGATTGAAGACACCGAGAGATTAATTATTTCAGGCTGACTTTTGTCCCATTCTTCCTGCAAACAAGTCAAGGCAGGTATGGGGTCTTTTTTGTTGCATTTTTTTTTTTTAAATGCACCACACATTCTCTATTGGGGACAAGTCAGGACTGCAGGCTGGCCAGTCCAGTGTTCTTTGTTTTGTTGTAATATTGATAAGCATCATGGAATAGATGGCATCTTGAAAGCAGAATATTTTGCTCCCAAATCTCAGTATACTTTTCAGCAATAATGATGCCTCTACAGTAGTACAAGTTACCGTTGCCAAAGCCACTGACAAAAACCCATAGCATGGCAAAGCACGTCTTTAGGAGTTATGGCTGGTAACAGTCTGGGATGCGTTTCCCAAAATCACAGATGCTAACTTACGTAGTTCGGCCCATTGACAGTGAATGGATGAACTATGTAAGTTGCTAACTTAGTTAGCAACTATGCTTTTGGGAAATGCGCCCCTGGATAGTCCTTTTCTTCTTTGGTCCTGAGCACACAGTGTCTTGAAATACTGATTCTTTGGAAAATGCGTTTGCCTTTCAGTACAGAAATTCCAAATTATTTCTTAAATCTTTTCATTATGTTATGCATCATAGAGGATGAAATATCCAAATCCCATCCTATCTTTTTTTTTGAGAAACATTGTTTTTAAACCTTTCAATGATTTTCTCACGCACATGTGGGCAAATTGGCAATCCTCTGAAGGACAAGGCTAGTCCCGGATGCTGCATTTGTTCCAAATCATGATTTACAATCACCTACGGACATCATCTGTTTCAAATCATGTCTTTAAACAATTCTTTTAAACCTCATTTGAAGTCCTAACTTGCCCCAGTCCAAACTTCTTTGGAATGTGTTGCAGGCCTGAATGGCAGGAAGGGATGTATAATTACAAATGTCTATTAACAAATAAAACTAAGTTGACCAAACCAAACAGTGGATTGTCTAATCTGTTGGGCCAAGACCCTACCTGCTTTAGCAGAATGTTCGTACAAATGACTGTAAGAGTAGCTTTTCTATATCGCCAGTAGTCATCAAGTCAAACTCTGTCAGTAGAGCTAACCTCTCCTTGAAAAGTTCAGGGGTGAAAGCAATTGAATATTAATGGTATAGATGTGTTATTTGGTCAGAGAGCTGTTTGAGACACAGTTTTCTAGTCTTGCCCTCCCAGAACGCATAAGAGGTGATCTCTCCTCCTAAAACTGCTCTGAGAGACTCCCAAAGAGTGGACTTACTTATATCTGGTGTATTATTGACAAGATCACATCAATATATGTATTGATATGATCAACAAATACCTCACCAACCAGCAGGACATTGCCCACACGCCAAGGCTGCCAAGCGACTTTCTTTGGAAAGGATATTTGCAGTAGGTTACCACAGCTCCATGGTCTGAGATGACAATTCCCTCTTACCTGTAATCTACAACCACTAAAGAGTTTTTAAAATGGTTAAGTCTGTTTTTGGCACCCCAAATCTTCTGTTTTCAGGAATAAGCTCATACTCAGAGCTGTGAATATAGGTTAGATCTTCTACAATTCTCCGTGCTCCTCTTAGCAGTGACTGCTCATACAGGAGCTGGATGGGCTGGTAATCTTTCTTACCCATGATCTTCATACCGGTCTGAACAATACGGCTGAGTTTACTTTTTAACTGTACTGAAAGATTACCATGCCATGCCTGTATCCCATACCTTATCAGACTTTCCAGAACTGCTTGGTAAAACAGAAACGTTATTTTTTTCATTGCTTTCATGCACGCGGAGGCTTCTTAAAAAGTACACCCTCTGTTGTGACTTTGAGCACAGATTGTCGATGTGCTGGTTCCAAGATAAAATGTCGTCAAGATAGTTATAGGAACACACCTGACTGATAGGAGTGTTGTGGATAATAACTGGAGTATAGTCACCTACTGCCTTTAGGTCAAATACCATCTATTCAATTTTATTTACATTGAGAATGAGATGGTTGGCACCAGTATACAAAGTTGTCTATTTATGACAGATAAGACGAAGTATCATTGTCTTTATATGATAGACTGAGGATGGCGGTCTCGTCAGAGAATTTGAAAATATAGTTGTTTGGGTGTGTGCTCGCATAATCATTCCTGTACAGTGTGTACAGCACTGGAGAGCTCACACGGCCCTGTGGGGCACCTGTGCTGGTTGGTTTGGGGTAGGAGAGAGTGTTTTTGACCATCACGATTTGAGTGCAGTCTGTCAGGAAGGATAGATTCCATTTAGTGATAAGGGGGTTGATATTAGCATCTCTTTGTTTTATTAGGAGGTAAGGCTGCAAGGAATTAGAGCAGAACTACAGCGCTGTGAAAAAGTATTTGCCCCCTTCCTGATTTCTTTTTTTGCATATTTGTTACACTTAAATGTTTCAGATCATAAAACAAATTTTCATATTTGACAAAGATAACCCGAGTAAATACAAAATGCAGTTTTTAAATGATGATTTCATTTATTAAGGGGAAAAAGCTATCCAAACCTACCTGGCCCGGTGTGAAAAAGTAATTGCCCCCAAAACCTAATAACTGGTTGTGCCACCCGCAGCGACAACAACTGCAATCAAACATTTGCGATAACTGGCAATGAGTCTTTCACATCCCTGTGAAAGAATTTTGGCCCACTCTTCTTTGCAGAATTGTTTTAATTCAGCCACATTAGAGGGTTTTCGAGCATGAACAGCCTGTTTAAGGTCATGCCACAGAATCTCAATCAGATTTAAGTCCGGAATTTGACTAGGCTACTGCAAAATCTTCATTTAGTTTTTTTTTAAAGCCATTCAGAGGTGGACTTGCTGGTGTGTTTCCGATCATCGTCCTGCTGCAAAACCCAAGTGCGCTTGAGTTTGAGGTCACAATCTGAGGGTTGGACATTCTCCTTCAGGATTTTCCGGTAGAGAGCAGAATTCATAGTTCCATCAATTACGGCAAGTCGTCCAGTTCCTGAAGCAGCAAAGCAGCCCTAAACCATCACACTGCCACCATCATGTTTGACTTTTGGTATGATGCTCTTTTTATGAAATGCTGTGTTAGTTTTACGCCAGATGTAAAGGGATGCACAACTTCCAAAAACTTCAACTTTTGTCTCATCAGTCTACAGAATATTTTCCCTAAAGTCTTGGGGATCATCAAGATGTATTTTGGCAAATGTGAAATGAGCCTTTGTGTTCTTTTTGGTCAGCAGTGGTTTTCACCTTGGAACTCTCCCATGAATGCCATTTTTGCCCAGTTGCTTTCTTATTGTTGAATCATGAACGCTGTCTTTAACTGAGGCAAGTAACGCCTGCAGTTCTTCATATGTTGTTCTGGGTTCTTTTGTGACCTCCTGGATGAGTCGTTGATGCGCTCTTGGAGTAAATTTGGTAGGCCGGCTACTCCTTGGAAGGTTCACCACTGTTCCAAGTTTTCTCCATTTGTGGATAATGCCTCTCACCTTGATTCGCTGGAGTCCCAAAACCTTAGAAATGGCTTTGCAACCCTTTCCAGACTGATAGATGTCAATTACTTTGTTTCTCATCTGTTCTTGAATTTCTTTAGTTCGCAGCATGATGTGTTGCTTTTTGAGATCTTTTAGCCAATTTCACTTTATCAAACTTTATCAGGATCTTTTTAAGTGATTTCTTGATTTTACAGGTCTGCCACTAATCAGGCCTGGGTGTGGCTAGTGAAGTTGAACTCAAAAACGTGGTTAATCCCAGTTAATTCATGATTTGACAAGCGGGGGCAATTACTTTTTCACATAGGGCCAGGTAGGTTTGGATGGCTTTTTACCCTTAATAAATGGAATCATAATTTAAAAACCGCATTTTGTATTTACTCAGGTTATCTTTGTCTAATATTAAAATTAGTTTGATGATTTGAAACATTTAAGTGGGACAAATATGCAAAAAAATAAGAAATCAGGACGGGTGAAAATACTTTTTCACCGCACTGTAAAATCAACAAACAGCAAACGTGCATAGGCTTTACTGTCCCCTAAATGTTTGAGAATCAGGTGGGTGATGCTGATAACGGCATCATCAGTACCTTTTTTTCTGCCAGTATGCAAACTGGAAAGGATCTAGCAACAGGTTTATGTCTGCTTTGCATAAAGAGACCATGTATTTCTCCAAACATTTCATCACAACTGAAGTGAGAGCTACAGGTCTGTAATCATTGTTTTCTGATGAACAAGGTTTCTTAAGAACAGTTGTGATGACAGTTTTTTTTTCCAGAGAGCAGGAACAGTATGTGAGTCCAGAGAATGTTGGAAAACAGGGCACCATGCAATGGCTAACTCATCGGTGAAGGTCCTCAACAGGAGGGCAGATAGACCATCTGGGCCTGTGGATTTTCTGGTGCACACCCGATGGAGGAGAAACTAGACCTTGTCAGCTGAGAGCCAGAGTCACCTGAGATGGTCTGTAGCATTGTGTTAAATTCCTGGGAGGAGTTGTGGGTCTCAAACCTCAAATAGAATTAGATTAGTTTGTCGACTTTCCCAAAATCATCCATTGTGATAAAGTGCCTCCTACTGGGTTCCACGTTTGTAATGACTCTCACAAAGTTCAACAGATTTTTGGAATTTGTTGTGGTGAAGTTTTCCTCAGTCATCTGCTGTTATTTCTTCCTTACCTTCTTTGGCAATTCATTGAGTTGTTTTTGTACTGTTTTTAGTTGCACGAGCCATGTCATGATTTCTAAAGGCTAATTTTTTCCTGTTAATACAGTCCTCCTTTTTAGTTATGCGTAGTTTAATGTTTTGAAACACAATAATGTCCTTTTTAGTAACATACTATCCACACAGAAATTTATGTTGCCAGTTATTGACTCAGCTGCTTCATCTATATTTGTGTCATAAAAAAATAGTCCAATCAGTGCACTAGAAGCACCTTCTTAGTTTCTCTATGCTCTTCTTTGACCACTCAGTTACTGTCTTAACCTGTGGTTTGCTGCATTTGAGCATAGTCTTGTATGTTGGAATTAAATGCACAGTGTTGTTGCCAGAGTTACCCAGGGGTGGTTTCAATTTAGCTCTGTATGCATTTAACGAGGATAACTAGCCACACTTGACAACGTTTAGTATTTTCCAAGCTCAATATAAATTTAAATGAATGATTGGGAAAAGGTTGAGGTCAATTGTTAGTTTAAAGGTATGTTCTCCTCCTCCCTATTTTTCAGCTCATCAACCACCACTGATTGAGGTTATAAAGTTAAATGCAGTAAAATTGGAATGCTTACAAGGATTCAACTATTTGTCACACTAGTAGAAGTAAATACTGTGGTAAACTGATCCAGAAACCAACTGGAAGTGAAGATAAGACAGTGCAGATAGTATCACCAGAGAAGAATCACGGCATTGTGTGATGTTAATGGGTTGTAGACTTTTTGGCAGTCATTATTTACAGATGATTTAAAACCAAGTACAAAATAAGGCTTAATTTCAGATTTTTATTTTGCCTCATTACTTTTACTCCCCTGAAATGGGAGCCGTGAAGAAAATGGACAGTAATTCCCACAGAGAATACCCAGTATGGCCAACAATACAATACATTCCTCTAAATTTACAGCTGACAGTCTGCACATGAACCACATATTCACTATTCCTTGACAAAATGTCCCCCCAATACTTCTACACTTAACTGCAGCTTCCAAAACCCCTCCAAGAATCAATTTAAAAGTTGGCAGGACATGGATAATGATCGGCTATCATTTGATGTGTCGATGTTCAGAAAAATAATTATTTCAGTCCTATGCATCATTGCCAGTTTCACACTACATCAGGCCGTCCCAAAAGTTATAGGAAACACCTTTTCTTATCTCAGCCCCATAATCTTGCAAGCGATCAGTCGTAATCAACGAACACCTCTGTCAATGCACTTGGCGGGTTTTCCAAGGTGATAGGTACACTGGAAGCCATAATGATGGTAGGACATTCCACTAGAAGGTGTTCCAGGGAGTGCGAAAGGCCGTTTCAGGATATGAGCACTCGTGTTACTGTCAGCCTGGTCGATCAAGAGGCTGTTTGGAATGAGCTGGCTTCCTCTCGCACGGCTCCCAGGGAGCGTCAATGCTCTTAAGCAGGGTGGTGCCTCCAGTATCTCTCAAAAATCACTTAGGCTGGGTGCGTCTCGCAAAAGTCCACCTCTCGAAACACATTTCAACTTTCAGCGTTTCCTGCCATTGTTCTGATCCAAGCTGAAAAAGCTGCACTTCGGAGCTGGGGAAGGTGGGATGTTCGAGCACACTGTTTCCTGTCCGTCGCTGGGGCTCCTGCCAAACCAGGGCACGGGGGTGGGGTGGGTACCGGGGGCCAGAAGTGACCTCTGACCTTGTGGAGCTGAGCGGAATTTCGAAGGTACAGTTAAATGGAGAACCAAGCAAGCAAAATGATGTTGAAATTTCTACAACTCCAAATCCACGCCTACAGGTGAGCTTAATAGCAGCTTAATAATAGTTCAATCATAGCAATTTTGTCAAAAATTACAAAATATGGTTCAAAAACAGTGAAGTTTCTATCTCACTCACCAAACAAATAAAACCAAAGGGGCAAACTGTAAATTTCACAGAGCTAGTCTACATCCAAATCCAATGTGGCATACTTGATTACACAATGCTTGTCTACAATCAAAACCAAAGGGGGCAGGCTGTGTATTTCACTGGTCCAGTCTACTTGAAGTGAGCGGAATATCTGGTTGAAACAAGTATTTGGTATAGACAATGAATTTTTTTCCAAAAAGATTGTTCTAGAACATGATTGAGAAATATCCATGTTTGTCATCAGGACATAATTCATTTAGCCTTCTTTTTATTTTTCTCATTGGATGTCAGAGAGGCAAGTTAGACGACGCCAGTGCTGATTGGCCAGCTCCACAAACTTGAACACGCCCACGTAACTATAAAGGACTTGTGCTCTCACATATTTCACCAGTAACTAGTCTGTCATGAGGAAGCACCAGAGAAACATTTTATATGTAATTCTATTGTGTTATGTAAAAATATATTTTGCACTTGCTTTTGATCTACATATATTTATACAATGGCATATTTGTGTGTCCATATTGTGGATAAGAAAATGCAGTGAGGAAAATTGGTTTCAAAATATTCAGTACAAGGACAGTAAAAGAAGACTCATCTTTTATCTGTATTGTGTATGGAATATTTATCATGCATCTTTTCCGAATAGTTTTGATTTCTTTGCACCTCCTCTCTTAAAATGTGATTGAGAACTTAGGTTCTGTCTGGTGTTCTGCCAGGATTTTCCTGGTGAATAAATTGGGAGTACATCTGTAAATATGCAACAGGTAACTGGCATAGAAAATTATACTGGCTGTCTCCCGACGCACTGATTAAATTTTCATTTTAATCTAACACCATGGCCCTTATCCCCGCAGAATAAATATTATGAATTGGCACAAATAAATTGCTGTAATGCGAGCAGTTATCAGCTGCTATTAAAACCCAACTAGAGTGGAGCCATGCCTCTCCTCTCCTGCCGCAGGTCCTGTCCTGCTGGGGTAGGAGTACAGGAGGAATATGGAATGAGGGAGCAGAAGAGGGGCAGGAGAAGGTCAGTGAGGTCAAAATCCCCCACCTTCCCATCTCTTGCTGCTCAGATGTTTCAAGAAGCTCTGACTAAGAATAAATAAATTACATGGTGCTTGTTAACATTAGTTAAGGGGTCTTCAGGATAAAAATGTCATTTTTTCCCCCCCGAAAATTTCTATATTTTTTATTTTCATAAAAAATAAATAAAGGAATGCAGTGAGATGCCAGTAAAAACCAAGAATCTATGTTTTTCCTCTGCCTCAATTGTTACTTGTGACTTTAAATGCAAATTACCAAAAATCACAATTTTGACTGATTTTCAACCTTGTGGCATTCATAAAATCATTAATATTCATCTGACTGACTTGAAATTTGGACTGAAGTTGTATCTGTTAGAGATCTATGAAATGACGTAGGATTTTCTAGATAAGTGCATCCCGAGGGGGTTAATTTTGAAAATGAAGCAAGATGATGATAACGATTTTCATTATGGCAATATAACAGAGCTCATTAAATATTCATAAATGTTCCAAACAAAAAAATCCTATGTCATTTCATAGAACTATCTTAAACTTTTCATATGAGACTAATTTCAGTAAAATATGACCATAGGTTATTGAAAAATCAGTGCCTTAAAGTGCCTTTTCCATGGCAACCACGCAAATGTTTACCAAAATACTACATTTGATGAGGTTAAAATCGTGTTGAGTATGTTTATTTCTTAGTTTTTACATTATTATGGTTATTCCTACACTTTACCCTGAAGACCCCTTAACCATTGCATACAGAAAACCTATTTTTGGTGATTCAAGTTTCTGAATGCCAATTAAAGGTAACACCATTACGACGCTTGGGGGGGTCGGGGGCTCTTTCTGTACAAGCAATGCAAATTTAAGCAATTTCCGCATAAGAAATCCAGACAAGATCCCGTTTTAAAGGCTGTGCTGGGGGGAGGGATAGTTGGTTGCAGGATGAACAGTGAGCCACTTGGGTGCATTTATACTGAGGACAAGGAGGAATGGACGACCTGCTGTGCCTAAATTTACTAATTATCTCACTAATGAGTTGGCTCTCTACAAGGGCCACTGGATAGGAAATCTAGAATTTAGAGTGAGCAGTTAGCATAACCCCTTCTATTACTTTCATCCAGCTTCACGTCATGCAAAACCCACCAGCTATATACACAGCACTATCAGTTGCTACAGCTGATTGTACTCAGAAAAACATGAGTCAATCAACCAATTACCAGGAACAACTTGCAAGACTTGCTCAAAGCAGCTAAGCAGACATGCGGGTTGTGACATCCCCTGTTCCACGAGTCATTTAGAAAATGCAGCAGTTTGCACTTGCTTGGTTACACAACGTCATGTGTAAATTTCGCCTCAGAATTTGAAATTTTAATGGTGACTTTCCCAGGGTTCCCAACGTTCCCACATGCCGCGTGTGACATTCAGTGGCATATCCATGTTCCTGTGCTGTATGTCAGCAATAACTCAATCAGTGCGTTTGTAAGAGATTCTGAGCCCCCGTTTACACGTACACGGTTATTTTGACAAACGGAGACATTTCCCTACGTTTGTGCCCTTCGTTTACACGCAAATGGAGAATTCGCCTCTGAAAACAATTCTTTCTAAAAACTCCGGCCAGAGTGGAGATTTTGGAAAACTTCGGTTGCAAGTTTGCATGTAAACTGAGAAAAACGGAGTTTTAGGTAGCCGACGTCACAGTATGCGCCAGAACTTCCACCTGCGTCAAAAGTGCGACCTATGTTTATATTTTCATTAACCTGTGGTGATCGAGGGGTGCATCTCAAAGCCTAGGCTTGCTCCTTTGAAGGCTGCATTTTTAGGGGTCGTCTGTCACTTCCATCTACCAAACTAACATGTAGGGTAAGGGACAAGGTTAAACTTTGGGTTAGGTTTAGGGCTAGGTTTAGTGTTTAGGTTAGGTTTAGGGAAACCAGTGACGACTCACTTAAAGCAAAGCTTTTTAACGGAGATGAAATGGCGTTACGTCAGTTTGGCGGATCGAATTAAGTGACGACCCCTAAAAATGCAGCCTTCGAAGGATGCAGCCTAGGCTTTGAGATGCGCCCATGGATGATCGTGATTCGTTTCTATTGTTGCTATTTTTGGGATTATGATTGCTAACGTGGGCTTGAGTTTATCGTTACACTGCCACCCACAGGTTTGATATGCTCTTGACGGCATATACACGGGTACTTGTAAACGAAAACCTTTCTGAAAACTGATTGTGTGCATGATATTATTTTTGAAAATGGAGACGGTGAAATGTTCGTTTATGAAAATAGCCGGCCATGTGTAAACGGAGTGTAAGCTAAATTGAAGTCCTTGAGCATGGAGGTTTATCAGTTTCACATGCGTCACGGTGGATTTCACCATTAGTAACATGGAAATCAACTATGATTCCGGACTTCTCACGCTTTTCTTTACTCAGGGGTTGAAAGCAACGGAATTGCATAAAAACGTTTCAAATGGTCTTATTTCATTTAAACAATTTGAACGATTATGAAACACATGCATTGCGTTGATTGAATAACTACTGACTACGGCACGGGAATATGAATATGCCACTAAATCTAAAAAGCAGTGGTGTTCACCTAACCAATCTCTCATGGATACCAGTTTTGCCCAGTCTCTTTCTAAAGGTGGAATCATGAATGCTGACTTTTATCTGAGGCAAGCAAGGCCCGCAGTTTCTCAGATGTTTGTCCGAGTGAAGCTTAGATTCACCAAGGCTGGCGGCAATTGAGCCTCAGCAAGTATATTCTAATATAAACCAATTATCAATTAAATTAGGCTAACTGGCTGATTGAGTAATTCGAGGGCAATTACTTTCTCCTTCAGGGTTAGCTGGTGCATTTTTACCTTCAATGAATGAATTGATCATTTAAAAACTATTTTCTCAAGTTGCCATTGTTTTGTGTTAAAGGGGAAGAAAACCTTTGCACAAAACTGAATTGATTTACACATATGGAGTCCAGATGTTATGACTTGGATTTTTTGAGATTTTTTTTTTCTAAATGTGTACAACACTTCAAATAACAAGAATTCATCAAAAAATATATAAAAAGCTGGAAGTTGCCATATCTTTCCAAATAGGTTTAATCAATGGGCCTTATTTATAAAAATTTGCATGGATTTCATACCTAAATAATACGTACGCACATAAAAATGACATTTTGAAAATAACCTAATTTATAAACCTATGGGTAAAATAAACTGCATGGAATTTTCATTTATTTAATCAGGATGGACTTGGAATTTATTGACATTGTGCATAATCTTAATAATTTCCCTTTTTTATGTCAAGTTTGTTTTTATAAATCAGAAATCTGCAAAGAAAGTGACGTATGTATCTTTTTTGTGCCCACGCACCACTTATAAATGAGGCCCAATGAGAGGCTAAGTGATACTTCAATATTCACACAACAGTGACATTGACCATTGCATCACTCATTTCACTATCAGCTGTCTGTAGGCACTACGCTGACTTATCTCTACAGTATTGACAGAATGTTGTTTTCATGGTATTTCAAAAACACTACAGTTGTGTTTGTTTGGTTATATAGAAGAGCATTTGTTGTATTGATGGATATGACTCTTCACAGATTGCTAAAATGCCATTGTGTTCGGCTGTTGGTTGTCAGAACACTCATTGGAAAGCAGATACATTTTTACGTCTTGCCGTTGAAGAGCTTTGGGACATTTCACCTTGAAAAAGCTTGCTGTTAATGCCAAAATGGTGCATTTCATGAGTGTTTCCATCCAGATGTTACGCATTTATCTTTCTATTTTGTTTTGTCTCAGAATTACCAAAGAAATATCTTGTGACACCCAAGTGACAGTTGTTTTGACAACAGTTCACTTTGGACAAAACTTGTCTTTCACTTTAATGGTTGATTGAACATCTGCAATGATTAAGTTTGACAAATATGCAAAAACAGAAGAAATCAGTATGAGCAGGATCACTGCATTTCCTCTAGAGACCTCTATATCCTTTCTGGTCACACCCAGCACTTGACAAAGAAAAGAATGTGGTCAACTTCGCCCAGGAGCCTTCAATATTGACCACCCTCAGGAATTATATCATTTAAATCCATAATTTGCGGCATAATACTGATTGTTTATGGATTGTCATTAAAGTACCTAATAGACAGATGTAAACACATATTTCAGGAGATAACACTGTCACTTCACTGCAGAGAGGTCTTGAGCTTAAATCCCAGCAAGTTCCTCTGTTGCCAGAATCTACATGCCCACCCAGTGTCCATGTTAGTTTCATTCTTCCACAGTCCAAGAGCATACAGGTGTAACTGATTGGGGTGTCTAAGTTGCCCCAAGAATTGTGTTTACGAGTGAATGGTTTATGCACCTGACTACGTATGAAAGGGCTAGAAAATGGATTGAAGGTGGTTTACATGGAAAATTTCCCTTAAGAATAAGGTGAAATGGCCCTGTAGTAAGGATTGGCCAAGGCTGCGGGTTGTTGTTGATGTGCCCAAGCTCCAGGTTGTCTGCGAAACAGGAAGTTGCTCATTACGCACGCTGCACTATTCCTGGAGCCAGTTAATATGTATCAGCAATCAGACGCCCTGTGACCATGCTCTCTGGCCTGAGGAGAAGCAGTGTAGATTCGCAACTTATTTAGATGTGACACCTTAATTGCGAGCCTCGGCAGTAATCTAATGTAGTTCTGAATACTCATTTTTAAACATTAGATGAGCTCCATTTTTAAAAATGACTTTCATTAGTGGCTAATATTATTTTGGTTTCCGCGTCTTTGCTTAACAGATTGCTCTGTGCAGTGGAAAAGGTAAAACATTTGTCTGCAAGATTACACATTTTATATGCATAGATTATCTTCGTAATCTAAATTGACCGAACAGTGAGTGATTTTAGAGAGACTACCAACGGACTGTGAGGGCCATGAATGTTTCACAGATGTGCAGCTTTGCTCTGTCGTCCTGGGGTGGGGTGGGGTGTCGGCAGGGGGGGTCTTCCAAACTTAAGACCCCCCCCCCCATGGCCTGAATCTGCTCTAAACTTTGAATCACTCAATGGCCTGAAAGCCTCCTCAAGTCATTCTAACCATTGTGAACCGCTGGGTCAACAATGTTGCCATCAGAAATGCTGAGTCAGAGCTATTTCAATCTGCTGGGTCAGAACCATCAGAGCAGCTGGGAATGTTGGCCAGAACTGCTCAGGTTGGTGCGATTTGCTGGGTCAAGCCATCAGAAGCACAGTAATGGCGCTTTCACACCAGGTACGATTGTTCTGTTCCATGCAACAGTACGATTGTCCCTCCCTCACCTTCCCCCCAGCTTTCACGCTGGTAATGTCATGCCGTACCCAAGTACATTTATAAATTCCAATACAGCAGGTGGCAGTATGCACCTAGGTGGTTTTAAATATGGAAATATACAGTTGTACACAAAGAAGAAGAAGCAAACCCTAGCATTTTTGGCTGATTATGCTGTCCACTGCCTCATACCAGGAAAATTTATCTTTCTCATCACTTAAGCTGCCAGACTTTCGCACCACGTCGCACACTTTGAAGTATCGCAAGCCATATTTTCTTTAGTTTGTCTTGGCTCTCCACATTTGTTCTGAGATAACCATGTGAATGTAAATACTCACAAATTATTCTGTAAATCTCTGAGTTTTCATGTGTGTTATCCAGTTGTGATCGTATGTTTCTGTCTGCCCAAATTTCAAGCAAGCATTTAATTTCTTCGTTTGAATAGAGAGATTGTTTCGCCGCCACGGCTGTTAGAACACGGCTGTTAGAAAAGAGCCAAGACGTCACGTAACAGTCAACTTCCCTGCTGAAGTATGGTTGCTTTCACATTTGGTATGAGTATGGATGAACCGTGCCTGAGATCACCTCTTCCAAGCAGACTCGTGTGTCGTACCCAAGCGTGGTACACTTGGGTTCACATTTACCAAATAAACTGGACTTTGGTGTGCTTGGAGTGTGCTTCAAGTGTGCTTGGATCTGTGCCCGAGTCCCTAGTGTGAAATCACCATAATTCAGCCGGTCTAAGCCACGCTGATCCGCTGGGTCTGAAATATCAGAACTGTGGAAATCCACTGGGTCAAAACTGATAGGCGCTCCCTCAAAAGGAGTCTTTATTGACCTTGGTTCACATAAATCCATAACTCATATGTGAATATAGGCACCCTGTTTGTTGGGCTAGTGTTTAGCTTGAGCAAACCTTAGCGAGGCAAACTGAATAACTTGATAGGTAATTAGGTGTTCATTCCCCTACATGTTGAGAAGGGTCCTGACCACCTCTGCAGACACTAAAGAAGACCTGTTTAGTGTCATTAAAGCTAAACTGAGGGTCATCACCTTTAAGTATGTAGTGGGTTTTCACCCCCACCAAAAGTTGTATGATTTCCTGAGATAACAGAGAACACCACTGTTACAGCCTTGTGAGGCTAAAACAAGACAATTTTATTTTTATGTTATATTTGTTGTTGTGGCACAATATGAGCGTGAACCCTGAGACGGTAACGGTATAGCCCTCGCGGGTGATATAATGCTAACTATCTTGCTGCACCAGTGCTATGCTCACAGTTTTTCATTTATACAAAAACCTCTTTGCGGTTTTGCTCTAAAGAATATTCATGAACACAACTTGTCTTTTCACAGGTGACCTAATCAACATTCTAGCAGGAATTAACACAATTTAGTTTATTTATGTTAGTTTTGTTTCATCTATTTCAGGAAAAAGAAACGCATTACTGTATGTTGTGTCAAGTAATTGTACCTTCAGTTTTGCCTGAGTTACTTGCATGGACCTACTAAGCATTTTCACTCACCATAGAATGAACAATCTTGATGTCTTGCCAGGTAATTCAATGTGGACCCTTGATAACAGAAGTTTCATTTTGCTGATCACAGACAGATTATTTCAGTTTGGCGTTTCCTTCTATAGTGGAATATGAACAGTGCATCACAATGAGGATGCTGCAGAAATGTAAAATTAGTTCCAATTCCCATAATATATTTGACAGAACTGAAACCTGGAAGTCAAGCACACCTGAGGTACATCTTGACTGTTTCACTTCAAATCCATTGTGGTGGTGCGCAGAACAAAATTGATGAATACTCACAGACCTGTCTGTGTAAATTTGCTTGTCGTACTTATGGTAGAAATGGTGGATGCTTTGCAATATCAGAGCTAATGGGAATGCGCACAATATGAATTAACTAGGTCCAAGATTGACCCACTGGGACCTCTGCGCATTTTGATCAGTTAGACACATGCTTGCCGATGAACAAAAATCAGTCCCCTGATTTGAATCTTATAAGATTTGTCAATAGATCTATGAACCAGTTTTCCATCCAGTCTGGCTATATAATACGGAGAGCAGGAATTGGAAATTTGTTCCCTTAAAATTCATCCCTTATCATTTGTTTCTCTTACAAAAAACTGATGTTCATTACCACATGAGATACATTATTTACGTTATTTGCTTTTGGTGCATGTTCCACTTTCAGATAGGTAGCAGATAAAAAATGCAGTATGACAACTGAGAATATTTTCTGCCACAAATCATTTTCTCTCATTCCTTTTTTTTTTTAAACAGGAAGTGGAGCAGCAGAACAAGGCCACTGTGTCTTTCCAGATGCGGCTCTTCGTGTTCTCGAGAGTGAGGGCTTCCTCCTGGACAGCAGATTAATTTACAGGTGCTTCCATTAACTCTGCCAAAAGAAGACATTTTGCAAAATGTCTATATTTAACTCTTCAGCATGAGCATAGCCGGATAACAGGCAAGCAAGCCAAGCGGAATGTGTGAAGTCATCACGTCTTCCTTCATTCAAGCTTCCTCCAGATTCTTTCTCTCGAGGCCACAAAGGCAGGTGTGTGGGTGTGTACCAGTATTTCACTGTATTTCACTCCGGACTAGATTCAATCAACACTGTACCTCAAGTTTTACTTCGTTTTATTTTCCCACTTATAAAGTTTGAATGACTTTAGGGATGCTTTTCATTATGCTACCATATGCTTTCTTGCCCCCCAAAATCTCTGAAATGTATCTCAAGGAGATGAGCACCGAGGAAATAAGAGACTTCTAGAGGAGCTTCAAGCAAGAAAACACAGATGTATTTGACATGGAGATGTATCTGATGTCCATTAATGGAACCATGGATTTCTTATTTGGCAGCATTGGCTCCAATGATGCAAAGAAGAGATGCAAGTGAGGGATGCGAGGAGACACTTTTGCATACTGAAAAGCACTGTTGATCTTTCCCTAGCCCTTAAAAGTTATCCACTGTTTATGACCACACACGGGCATCCGATGGGATTTTAAAATGTGAGTCAAAGGGTGGATATTATATGTCACGGAACATAAATCTAACTTAGTCAGATCAGAGGTAAAAAAAAACCATTAGACCTGGGAATCAGGGATCTGGAATACTTGAACAAACCGCAATGCTCTAACAGGACTCCATGGACCTAACTCTGGATAGTTAGGGCATGACTCCCACCCTATCTCTACTGTCCTGAAGTCTGGGAGAAGGAGAGGAGGAGAGGAAAGGAGCACACAGTTTGTCAGCTATTGGGACGCACCCACATTGTAGTTGAAACCAGGTCAGTAAAACAGAAATGACCCATTCAGTTACCGGGATGCATTGCAGATTCATTCCTGGGATATTAGAGAAGCATTAATAGCATTCTTTAAACTCCCTAGAAGTACGCAAATAATCTTAAACTAGAACCAAGTTAAGCCTTTGATAACTACTAGGCAGTAAGCAATTATACAATAGATAGGTTATAAAGGTTGTAGAGAAGGTCTCAGTGTTTTAGTTTTATATACTCAGTACTCGTATGAACAGGAAAAGTAAACATTGCTGTAAGGTAGATAAAAAATATGTTCGGGTGTATTTAGTCTTGTGCACATTCAACAGCTCTCACAAAAATAGAAAAAAAAATTATAATCCTTCAGTGTTTAACTGTACCTGAACTCAGGGATTCTTCAGAAATTGAGCCCCATAAACAACAGGAATAGAAAGTTTTACAGAGGTTCCTGTTTGGCTTCTATTGGTTTCCTGTTTGTTGTGGATAAATAGGAGCATGGTCTGTGCGTCCGTCTGGGGGAAAGGACACACTTCTGTGAGCATTTTTAATAGCTCAGGAAGTCCAGCGGGGGGAAAAAAGGAAATGCACAGGCATGTTTGACACCAAAACAACATCAGCCACTAGCTTCAGTGGAGGAATCTCTCTCTCTCTCTCTCGTCCCTTTTGACTATAGTAGATGAAGCCTGCTAAATGGATCAACAACATGAGCAGGTCTGCTTTGTAGCGTGCAATTTGTTGCTTTATTGTCATTGCCAAGGAACCTGATATTCTCGGGATTACATCTTGCACTCTCGTTAGCGTACACTATTTTGATCATTCGCAGTATATGTTGGAAACTGTGACAGTATAACAACACAACATACTGTAACAGCAGGCTGTTAGTAATGCATTCGCTGTGCTATGGCTGTATTCATTGAATTAGGAACTTTCGCATCAAAATGTGTTTGCTTCCCGCTACACAATTTTATTACTTTGCAAGCAGTGAACACAAATACTGTCCGAGAACAATAGAAAAATATCCTCAGTAGAAAATGCCAGCAATTTCACAACTCTCATTCAGTGTCAAATTAATTTATGTTAGATACCCTCGCCAAACACTTTATTAGGAGCAGCATACTGTTACTGGGCAGGGTCTGCCTTTGCTCTCAGAGCTGCTACGACTCTTTGTGGCAAAGACTCTATTCCTTTGAGATTATGGTCCAAGCTGATATGATTGTATCACATAATTTATGCAGATTTCTGGGCTGAGCTGTCCATTCATACAGCTCATCCTCTGTTCTCCCACATCCCAGATGTGCTCTACTGGATTTAGATCTAGTGGCTGGGGAGGCCTGTGAAGTCGAATAAACTCATCGTTATCTTCATAAACCCAGTTTGAGCTGGCTTTTGCTTTGTAACATGGTACATTATCATGCTGGAAACAGTAATTAGAAGATGGGTAAATTGTGAAGATAAAAGGATGCACATGATCAGCCCACACTCTTAGATGTTGACACTAAATGGTTAAATCACGATCATAGGCAGATGTAGGATCTTTGAATGCGTAAGCTGGCTGAAGATTTTAATACACAGGATTTTACATTCCTTTCGGTTAAAAGTGGTCTTGCAACAACACAATTAAGGAATAGAGTTAGTATGCCTGATTTCTAGAATATGTAAATGCACTGTAGGAGGGACGTGCAGTGCAGTTGATGTTGTTAATCAGTGAGTTGGCTTGTGCTGCTGTAATGAGTGGACTGTGCCTCTTTTGAGTGAAAATCAAAAAACAGCGCTTCCTTCCCATCTTCAGTTGCCATGGATACGCAGATCACTGCTGCTAGCACACGAAAGAGCACAGAACTACAGGTGCCACAACCCCCCCTCCCCCAAGCAAATTAGGCCTGTTTAAATTCCCTTTTTTATTTAAATAATGGTGATAATGATGATTAATCAATTAAACATAGTACATTCAACTCGTATTTTTTTTTCCAGTAACAGACACTACACATTCAGTTCAGTATCAGAAACAGAGTTTTTTGGCAACACACACACACACACAATACATTCAGCTCAGTATCAGAAACAGCATTTTACAGTTACACACACAATACATTTAGCTCAATATCAGAAAAAGTGTTTCTCATTAACTCACACGATACATTAAGCTTAATATAAGAAACAGTATTTTACAGTTAGACACACACAATACATTCAGCTCAGTATCAGAGACAGTGTTTTTCAGCAACAACAGGCTACATTCAGCTCATATTAGGCAGATCCATGGAGCAGTAAGGTTACACATGTAAGGTATCGCAATACCTTATTTAAACTAACTTCTGAAATTTTGTGTTCCTGCGAAAGCTTACTGCAAACTAATTGATCAGCTAATGCGGAATGCTGCATAAGTCTGCATAAGATAGCGGAAAATTGACGGTCTTACGTTAACTTGGGGATGGAACGGGGCATACAAAAAGTTTTCTAGCATGTTGGAAGAATGTAGCATGACATATCTTCACGTTAGAATAAACAGCATGCAGTAATCTGCTGTCATTTCATCAGAATATTTATGAGGCACATCAATATTTTAAAAAAGCAGATTCACCTCATCCTAAATAATTCAACATTATAGACAAGTTTTTTAGCATGGTGAAAAAAAGCCCTCCATAGTGGAATGCGCAGGTTCCCATATTTTCTCGTGATCCACTGGCTCGTAAATTTGTAGATCTTTATTTTCACTTAAAGGCAGAAGGGTCACTGCAAGTCAAAGTACAGTTATTCTGGAGCATCATCTGTATATCTTATGATGAAGCATTTCTATCCTGATGGGAGTGGTCTCTTTCAGGATGTAGAGTGCCCAAGCCACAGGGGTAAAGGGGTCACTGAATGGTTTTTTGAGTATGAAAATGAGCCTAAGCATACGCCAATGCCTTCACAGTCACCAGTTCTCAAAAAAGTGATGACTCTTTACGAAGGAACGTGGCAGTTGATCTGACTGCTAGTGGAGGCTCAACACATTACTTAGGCTCCTTATTCATTTTTCCTTTAATTTGTCACTGATTTACTGGCCAGATACGTGTGCGCTGTTTATTTAGGGAGGAGATGTTGCCAGTATGTTCTGCAGTGGAAAACAAGCTGGTGGCGGGAGTGTGATGCTCCGGGAAATGCTCTGCTGGGAAACCCCAGGTCCAGCAAATCATGAGGACAGAGCTGTTGGGCCAGCTGCATATCTGGTAGGTGGTGTGGTCATAATGTTTTGGCTTAATGATGCGTAAATTGGTTATATAAAGATTTACTAATATATTCAAAACAGAAGCCTTTTTGTTTGAAACGTGATTTTAGGTTTTATGAGAAGATTAACAGCAGGCGAACATAATGTGGGATCTCTGAATGATGAAACTCAGTACTGTGCAATTGCCATCTTGCCTGGGATAAATGTACCACTATCCCTGTAGGCATTATTGCCCTGCCAGCATTCAGAAAGCAGCTTCCTGAATTGAATTAGCTATGACACATACCCTGCATTTTCAATTTTCAATTTTCAATCTGTGACAAGGTTGGAATTTGTTTGCGCTGGTGTCAGAGTGCCATTAATTTATGTGTGCTGTACATAAGTAAAATTCTCATGCATTGTTATCATCAGCTGCCTATAAATGGAATATGCACTTGTGCTTTTGAGAATTTAAAAAGTCCATGGAAAGACATGGTAGGTCTCCTAGTAAACGACATGCACCATGTCTGCCTGCTTTTACATTTTTGATAGCAAAAATTATCTGGCCTTAAGAACTGCTCATGCAGTCTTGTCTCTGCTACTTTTAACTGTGAATTTAAAAGGCTGTCTCCTCTGTCTTGCAGACAATTATAACGCTTCTGAAGTTCTCTACACAGGCTTTTTAATGGTTGCAGAAGTGCTTCCAAAATATCTCAAACTGCCATGTTTTGATCAAGTTTCTCAGAGAAGAGGTACAGTATTGCCCAGAATGGTGAAAGGCAGGGACATCCAAATCTGGCCTCAGTTCTCTTTCACTCCAGGTGAGTAGGTTTGTATCTAGAGGTTTTGATTGGCATGATGATCATCAAACCTGACTCCCAGGTGGAGGGATGGTGGAAAGCCAAGAGTTACCGTCTCTCGAAGACTGTGATTTGATGATCAGGGATGCAGGGCATTCTCCTCATCTCTGCTAGGGAAGTTTCCATGGTCTGACTAAGTAGTATTCAGCTTTCTAAATCAATGTGCATTTCTAGAAAACTGCAAATGTCTGTTCTTTTTTCCTGACATTACATATTAAAGCTCGACCTTGAGCCCTGCATTATTGAGCTGGATTATTTCCAGGACAAAAGAATATGGGGCATTAGATATAAGGATTAGAGATGGATGCACCATACTGCACGTGCACTGCCCAGCAGTCTGACATGTTTAACACTCGGTCTGTGGCTCATGGGGCAGAGCGTGAGGGAAACACTTCATTAGGTAAATGCTGCTTGCTCACAAGCCATTCATCATGGACCATGGAAGATTTGTGGGCCAGGCTCTGATAGCATGTGACCCTCCCCTGACAGACTGCTTCTCTCCGCTGATGTTGTTTGTAAAAGGGTCCAACAGCGTCTCTATTTTCTAAGGAAGATGAACACGTTCAAAGTGTGCAATGTCTTGATGACTCTGTTTTATCGGTGTTTTATTGAAAGTGTCCTGACATATTGTATTGTTGCATGGTTTGGTTGTCTTACATTGTCCAGCAAAAACAGGCTCGCAAAGCTGGTCAAAGTAGCATGCAAGGTGATCGGAGTGCAGCAGGGTCAGCTGCAGGATATCTATTATAAACGTGTCGTCAGTAAAGCCCAACAAATCCTGACTTGTCCTGACCATGCTCTCTTTGTTGAGTTTGATCTCCTTCCTTCTGGACGTCGTTACAGAATGCCTCGAACCAAAAAACGAAACGTGCCAGAGCTTCTTTTATTCCTGTTGCCATTGAAAAGCTTAATTTGCTTGTCTAATCTGGCAGTCTGTGTTCTTTCTGTGCGCGTATGGGATAGACAGATTTCGATCTTTTGTCCTGGTTTTATACCCCGACTTTTAATTATTATTTATTCTTCCGTGATCTATCGCGCCCGAGTATGCATTATTCATTATCATTTATTTTATCTACTGCATTGCACTTTACTTGACTTGATGCACTTTATACACAGTGCTTGAAACGCTCCAGCCTCTGACTCAGTTGAAGTGGTTGAAGTATCCTGTGTTTCACTTGAACTGTGGATTTTTTTCATGTTTTGTCTCTGTTATTGCTTTGTGTACTTGCTGTGTCTTGATGCTTGTTGCTGATCTAATTTCCCTTGGGATAATAAAGTTGAACTTGAACTTGAACTTGATGTGCAAAAGTGACTGGGGACAACATGCCGCAGCATTCGTTCAATCAATCCACTGCGACTTCTAAAGAAATGTAACTTTGTTTTCCCTCTGCTAACAGTTTGAAAGATTCATTTTTAAATTAATCTGCGCTCACAACGTTCAGTTTTGAAGACAAATGAGGCCATTTATAGACCATGCACCCTCACAGCATCCAGGTTGAAAATATAGAAAATAAACCAACAACATCAGCACAATAGGTTTTCAGCTCAAGTCTGTCAAGTGATACCACATTCTTAGCCTGTGCATGGAGATTTTGGTCTCACAAAGTCACCACAGAAAGATTTTTTTAAACCCTGAGCTGATTATGTGCCCATTCAGCCTGTAGTGTGGCTTTGATTTCCTGTCCATAGTGGAGCCTAATCCCACATCCCAGATTACGGCAGGTTCCCTGTCCGAGGTTTTTTTTTTCTATTCCCCATCCAATGTTTAATCTCTCTCAACCTGTTCCTGGTGACTAGGATTGATTTGCAATCATACAAATTATTTGCTTTATAACGAAGATAAATCTAAGGAAAGACTTGAAAATTTAAAATTAGATCTGAATTAGAAGGCAAAGAAAACATTTGTTTCTGCGCTTACCCAATAAAAGTTAATGTTCCTCTGGTTCCATGAATATTTTTTGCGAATTTTTGTGATTTTTATGCACCAAGTAATGAGAAGTAAAACCTCTGAAACACAACTCACCAGCACAAGTTCATAAATGCTGCCATTCCACATATTTTAGCCACTAACTAACTCTTGTGGCACTGCCTCAGATTCTGAATTTCAGGTCCACATTAAAATTTTGTCTCTGAAATGCCCCCCCCCCCCCTTTTTTTTTTTTTTACATAAACTGGACCATGTTTCGGATAATGCCCAGAGTGTATACTGTATGCCAAACGATTTTGCTTTGTGCCATTATTTTTTTTTGCAGGTTTAGCTCAACTGACTGACCTCACCAGTACCTCGAATGTTTCATACTGTGCTGTTTTCTCAGTTATTATATTTTATGATGTCGAAAAGAGAGTGTAGCGAGACACCGGGAAAAAAAGAAGCAGATTAGGCAGGAGGAAGGAACAAAACCCCGCCCACAAGGCGGTAACTTTTAATTACAATTAAACAATCAAGGGAAAAAGGTGTGTTTTAATTATACGTGCACATACAGTTAATTAAATGCTTTTCTTTCAGTGAGGCTTGAGCAGGTGGTTCGGGAAGCGGTCAGCATATTTATACAGGGATGAGGAAAGATTTTTTTTCAATGTATGAGTGAGTTAAATTGTTTTTATATGTGTATATACATTTATTATTATTATTATTATTATATATTTATTTTTTTACTTATGGCTAGTTGGCTAGCTTTTTTTTATTCTCAGTTTAATATAGCTATGATGATCACATAGCTTGTTCACCACATTGATTAGTAATAGTAACCGTTAGTCTTTGCTAATAATACTGCATGTGGTGGCAGAACTTATATTGTATTAAACAAAATTGAATGCCAAGGTTTAGGCTCGTTTAAAATGCGAACAGCTCAAGCACTGTGCAAACGTTTGTTGCACCATTCCGTTCAATCTAGGGTTGAATATTGCCTGCTTTTTCCTGATAGTGGAATGTCTGTTCTGTTATAACACGTAATATTTCAGATATTACTGAATTGGTGAGTTATATTTGTCCCTTATAAGGTGTGGAAAGTGTTTAAATAAGTTTGAGAGCATTTGGAGCATTTGCAGCATTTAGAATTCTATTGTGGGCCTATTTCAGTTTATTTTCATGATTTTGGTGGAAAAAGGAGCTGCAAACATAAAACATCTCCAAGAAATTTCAGCATTGAAATTATGAAAAAAAAAAAATACTGAGGATTGAAAAATGGCTGGAGGTTAAAACAATACATTTCTGGGATCATGAACTCCTTGATCACAAGTATTACTTATCTGAGCATGAAATCTATTCGGCTCACAAGAGGAAATTGACTTTTGACTCATGAAATTCAATATGAATTAATGATTTTCTGGTTGAATTTAGCATGAGTTTATCAATATAGGCGCAGGTGGACATCAATGGTCACCAGCAATCTCTCCAGGCCCAAACATGCCTTTTTTCCATGATAAAGTTCAGAGTTTCGTCCATTTTTCGACAAAGCCGCATCAGCAAGCACACGTACTCATTAAAGGAACTGCTAATTTTTTACGGTCAGAACGTTCACTCAGACGTAAAGCTTGCCATTTACAAATTTAATCATCCAAACAAAACGAAAGCTTGTACCAATGCTTTTCACACCCTATAAGGAGCAAGTATAATTCACAACACAGTAATAGCTATTCGCATTTTAAACAAGTGAAAATCCAAGGCATTCTATTTTTTTTAATGCGGTATAAATTCTGAAACAAATCGCCACATTAACCAAAATGCCAGCATATTGCATTATCGACTATTCTTGTTAACCAATGTGACAAACTCACTCTGTGATCATGGTGGTAAACCAAAAATATGAAATAGCTGGCTAGATAGCTAGCCGGCAAGAAGTAAGATAGAGCTGCAACATGCAAAGACAGTTTGACTCACACTTCAAGAGGAAAAACTCTCCATCATTAAATTTTTCCTCCAAACAATCAATCCTGTCTGCTCTCCAGTTTGTTCCATTCAGAATAACTGCCATTTTCCATCTCAGAATCACATTTCCATCCCGCAAATATAAGCTCAACACGCCAGGGTTGGTTCTGGAAGTCTTTTTTTCCATGCAATCGTGGCATTCTCGGCTGCGCAAAGTTGAGAGAATACAACCTTACAGATATTACGCAAGTATTTAAACACTTTTTTATCCTGCCACCACCCCCCCACTTTGGAGGACAACTTTGTTAATTCAGTCAGTTATATAATTGTGTCTGAGTCCTACCATCACCCAACAAAACAAAACACACACGCAAAAAATATAAATACAATACAATACAATAACGATTACATTCACAATGCTTTTCTATCTTTTGCATTAGCTCATCCATTCCATCTCTCATTATTCTCAACCTTCAGTATTTAAACACTTTTCTGATGGTCCAATCAATGTCTTTCAGCTTCTGTGGAAAGTTTATACTCTCTGGAATTGGATAAGAAACGTGTCAATCAATAGATCATTACCAGAGAAGTTTCACATGGGTGTGAACTATAACTGTGCCTTACGCAGATGACAAATAATTGAGCGATTCGCTATCAATGAAAGTACTTCGGAGGATATAAGGGAGCGCTGAATTCATCAATGGAGGAATCTAAGCGTAAATCCACAATAGCGAATTACGCGTTTTTGATATGTGATGACTTTCATTGATAGTAGAATGACATAGTATCAAAACCATATGGAATTTTTGCTTCAGAAGACTGATTTTTCTTAACTACTAATTGGGATAACATTAGCTCACTATAGCTGAAGTGGTTGCTACAAGGTTTGCGCATCAAGCTTAGCTGAGGAGTTTAATTCATGCTACTCCAGAAAAACTAGGATGGGACTGAACTCGTTCCATATTCTAAACCACGTTTGAGCTGGGCTTGCTAGTGAATATTCAGTAAGTGATCTGGGTGTGCCATCTAGTGATAGAATAGTGTAACTGCGTGCATAAATAGAGCATCTCCATATCCACTGGTGACTGGATCAGTGACAAATAAGCCTTTTAAAAATGTTTTTTTTTTTAATTATAAATCTTTAAAAATGTACAGAATACATTTATTTGACGTTGGAAGAGTGTGTTTAAACAAGTCTTAATGGTTGCACAACATTTACAGGGTTTTAGTACAGTTTTGGACTGTATTTGCAATTTCACCAGCCAAAAAATGTCAGGGGGCACAATCAAAAGTTTCTTGAAAAAAACACACTTCCCTCTTTTTTTTCTGAGTGATTTTTTTAGTAAGTATACCTGAGAGTGTCTACTCAGCCTAAAACATTCCTATTTTGCAGTTGAGCTCATAGACTTTATAAAAAGATGGACGCAGCACCCTGGTCTGAAAAATGAAGCCCATGAGGAAGTACCGTAGAATGGCATTCTATTTAATGGCCAGCAGATGGCGACATCGGTAGTTGCAGAAAGAAGTTCAATGCTATTGAAGTATATAAGAAAATGACCCTACTTTCCCACCTGATTTTTCATTTAAATAATGATTTTCACATTATTTTATGGTTGCTATAGCAAGTTTAAAGTCTCCTTTGATATATCATGATGTTCATTTTTGTAAATTATGGTCCCATGGAGACTAGAATAAAGGATAAAGCTAGAATATGCTTTTGGGGCGTGGCTACCCTCTGGTCCTCGTCCGATACGGTCAGATCCAGAGGTGCGTTCCTCCCCGGATCTTCAATTTACGCTCTCGTCCAATAGAAATCACATCCGGTTTCAAAATGACAACATGGCGCAATTCAAATTGCCAAAATTGAGGCTTCCTTTATGGTATGCTGAAACCAATGGGTGACCTCACGGTAGCTTCGTCCATCTTTTTATACAGTCTATGGTTGAGCTGGGTATTAAAAGTAACTTATGGATTCTTTATTGTAGGGGGCGGGTATTTTGGTTTTCCAAACAATTTAAGAACAATTAAACTATTAAACCTTGTTTATTTGAAAGGTTTTCAGTATAAAATTATGCCCCCATATTAATATTATATTAATTCATATTTTAAATTACATATTTAATACATTTCACATAGTGTTAACTTGCTCGGACGGTTGCGCCACCTGACATTTTGAGGGTTTGAGGTGGCAAAACATAAAATATATATTATTTTTATGATAAACTGGAAATACGTTCAAATTAAATGGGTTTTTTGGAATAAAATGATGCTTATTATGAATCATTTAAAATTATTTTAAACCAAAGTAGTGCGCTCGGAAACGAAAATCTGCATGTCACGTCATTGACCCGTCTACATCTTCACAAAATTGAAAACAATACAAAGACAAGCTATTCAATATTTCACCCTGTCAAGTTTTTCTACAAATTTATAGTAAAATTTTTTTTTATTTTAAATTGTGATGCCTCCATCATGTTCCAAAAAAGTTGGGACACGGGTGTGGATAACATCTTTTCTTTTTGGACTCAAAAATCATTCAGGGACTGTAGGCACAAATAGACGACCTCAATGCAAAAAGACCTTTAGCCACAAAATGTCTATTTTGAGAGAATTGAGGCAGTGGACATTGGTGACAATAAAAGATGTTTTCCCATCCTTACCTCAGGGTGCGTGAAAATGTGACTTTAGTACTTTTAGTGCTAGGCTCTTCAGTTGTTCAGGGTTTTAATTTTTCCTCCCTTTCCCCTTGGGCACAGGTCTTCAGCTGCTCAAAATTCCAGGGTCTTAATTGCACTATTTTCTGACCGGGACAAGAGTAATCATCGGTTTAAAGGGATGTTTTGCGCTGGCTCTTTTTCAGCTCAGCTGCCACCTCTAAATTGTATGTATGTTTCCTTAGAAAATAAATAAATAAATAAAAAATAAAGTTGGTTTAAAATATCCTGTCTCTCTTGGTTTTTAGGCTTATACTGGTTGAAGATGATCAACTGCTGTCTTTTTTTAGCATTTTCAATCCCATTCCCATGTATTTGCACAATGATGTTGTTCAAATGAAAACAACAAATGCTAGTTCTCTGGAGGATTTGGGATATCGTAGTTCATGGCTTTCATGCTTACAGCTGTGAGCTTGGAATGACTACGTGTGTTTCAAGTTTGCATTCAATTCAAGCTCTTCCTCAATTAGTCCTCCCAGAATAGTTGCGTTGTTGCTGAGATAATGGCGCTAATAAAAGTTTCAAATGCATTTGACCTTATGTTTATATTATACTATATACAGTAAATCACACGGTGGAAAAATCACTAAGCCGTAAAACTTCCCCATTTTCTCTTGCCGTAATGTTTACTCAAGAAAAAAATGGAAATAGACTCAGAATCTAAAAATGAATTTTGCCGGCGGGAGGCTTGACACCGGGCTCTGGGCAGACCCTGTTTCCAGGCACTGCGGGTGACCCCAGCAACGACCTTTCTGCATGTGCTTGCTGAACTTGCTGTGATCCCGTTTCCTCTGGGAGGCCTGGGCTTGACCGGAGCCCGGGCTTACACAATAGCACCAGGGACAGGCTGTGAAAAACAGGCGGCCACACAGACCTCAGCTCTCACGGCTCGCAGGAAGCGCAGCCAATCAGTCCCGCATATTCTAGCAAAGATCCCCACTTCACTTATATATTACTCCAAAAACATTGCTCAGCGCATGTTTTCCGACATAATTGCTTCTGCAAAATTTCATTTGGTTAGATCTGATTGTTGGTGATTTGCACCAAGAGGAAATTCAAAGAGAAACGTGTTTTTCAAGTGAGAGTTTTTAAAAGTGGTTTTTCTATCAGATGAAAAACAAGTTTTAGTCTCTCGTGGGGAGATTAGCGTTTCCTCCTCAGCCTTTGGCGAATGACTATTTGTTGGGCTGGCTGGATCCCATTAAACAAACCTTCATCTTTGACTGAGCATTTCCTTTGGCTATGCTGTCATCAAACCAGAAAAGCGCAGAACTTTAAAAGACTGGCATGAATACAGGAAACCTCCCAGAATTATGGCAGTTAACAGGACAAAATGAGTTTCAGATGCTGAATCCTTGAGAATGTGATGTTAGGCTTTGCTCAGGATTCAGTGACAGTGAATGTTAAAAGCTCAAGGCTCAGTAAGAAGGGGGGGAGAGCTAGCGTGACCCAGACTACCCAAGACTACTTTCCCCATCGCACCCCGCCCACATTTCCACCCAATCAGCGACACAGTATCATAGAACCATCTTGCCCCATCATTTACCGCCACCAAGAAGCAGCCTGTTTCTTCTGGCCAGCCTCTCTGCATTGGCAGGGATGACAAGTAATTGGGAGATTAGCAATCCTTTTGTTCTACTTTTTCTCACCAGATTGCATACTGACACCGCTAATTGAGGAAAAGTTTGGTGGGAACATTTGGGGAAGAAGTCTTAGTTGGTTAATGCTGGTCTGGAGCAGCGGTGTGCCATTAACAGCATAAAAGCCAGTGGTAACCTCAGCTTTAAGTGCTTAATAATGCTAAACCTGTCGATGTTTACTTTTCCACATTAGAAAGTGCCGAGATTAATTGATAGTAACTACTACTGTACATTGCATTACAAAGATATGACGCATAACATGTTAATGACGATGTAAATCCTCAATATGTCTTTCAAAGATTCTGAACTGATGAGGCTCATGATATCGCACAGATTTGCATAAATTTGTTTGCGAGGCCTATCGTTATTGAAGCCTTTGCCCCAAAATTTTGTTATTGTTCAATAGGCCTAAGATTTCTTCCTCTTCATATGTATTCTTTTGAATACTTTCAACATCCTGAAGAAATCAAGTGCCTTCTCATGATTAATTACGCTGTTCAAAAAATGCTACAAGAAGAGATATGTCAGAAAGTTTTGAATTTTTTTTGCATCTTTTCAGATTATTACCATCCTTCCAATAGCACACCCATTACATATATTTAGCCAACAGGCAAGCACATTTTAATCATCATTTCTTAATCATGATAGGCTTCATAGTAGTTCTGATTATTCAGTAAATAGAATAGTTTTATTATTAAGCAGGGGAACAAAACCAGGAGTGTTCAAGTGCGAAAACTCAGGTTACTGAAGGCCTTTAATAACTCAGACAACATACCCCTGCCCTGGAGTAATACTTTTTTGGCTGGATGCTAGTGTAGAATGACAAAGATAAAAGAAAATATTGTTTTCTGAGACCTGCTTCCTCCCCCTTCTTGTGATGATAGGAGCATTGTTGGCAGTTTGTATGTAAAAATGATGGACGTGCCATTTCTCCATGGTTTTGGGATTTTAAAAAAAGTCAAAATGTCACGCCTAAATACAGTAGCGTGCAATGATGATTATACACCACCACTTTTGTCTAAAAGGGGTCCTAATATATTACCTCTCCATAATTTTTTGGTGAAAATCTATGATAAACCACTATTGTAGGCGATGAGAACAAAAAAAAACCTGCACTAATGCCATCATCAACGTTCATCATTGACCACAGAAGTTTGCTTTATGCCGTAAGAAATACACTGACTTACTCATTCAAATGTCATGGTGTTGTGCATGATGTCATGACCAATGTTAGTACTGGTTAAAATTACCCATAGCCCTTGAATTTATAGATCTCTTCCTACCAACAATTTATTTTGGCCCACACGTCAAAAGTTTCTGGCTAAGCTTCTGTAAAGGGAATAAATGACTCAGATAAACAAAATGCTGAACTAGCCTGTACAGCTCAATGTACAGTCTGGTTTATACATATTTGGATATCAACAAAGCTATTGGTATTTTGGCTGTTTACCAGAGCTTGCAGGAGATTAAGCAATGAGTATGAGCTCAAAATACTGTACATGTCACCCCCGCCCCCTTCTTTGAATGGGCCTAAAGTGATGGCTGCCAGACACGTGTTATTCCCTTAATATTTCATTAACAAGTGAGCCAAAAAAGTTATGGAGTTAATAAACAGTGTTGCATTTGCATTGGAATCTATTGTAGTTTACTCTCAATATGCAGTCCAAAGAGCTGTCACTGCCACTGACGCAATCCATCATATGGCTGAAAAACCAGAACATATCCATCAGAGACATGGCGAAAACATTAGGTGTGGCCAGATCAACAATTTGATGCATTCATGAAAAGAAAGAGCTCACTGGTGAGATCAGGAACCCCTGAGGGTCTGTAGGACCACAGATACAAACTGTGCTGGAAGAATAATTTTTCACTGACGAAAACTTTTTTCCCTGTGCGGAAAGATCCATTATATAGGGCTATATTATCTGCCCAGATTCAGCTAAATGCTTCAAAACCAATTGGATGGGACTTCATCGTGCAGATGGACAATGCCCCTAAGCACGCTGAGAAAGCAGCATGACTTTTATGAGGCAAAGAAGTGGAATGTAGCTGTCAGTCACCTGACCTTCATCCAGCTGAGCATCCATCTCACTTTCTGATGGCAAAAATGAAGACAAAACACCTGAAGAACATAGAAGAACTTAAGACCCCTGTTTGTGTAACTGTCCAAATTCATGTGGACCTGTCCATATGTATATGTGTGTTTTTGGAGTAAGTTCTGTGTCCATGTTCATGTGTCAGTACAAGTATTTTTAATTCTGTATGCGAGAGCCTCTTTGGGGTATAAATAAACATAAATCAACAGAGCGTTGATAGTTAATCGGTCACATTCAAACAAATTTCCCATGCATGTAACAGGCGCGGCTCCAGGATTTCCATTTTGGATGGGCCTACCGAATTTTGGCTGGCCCTTCTCATTACAGATGTTAATACTGTTTGCCTTCCTCGGATGACCTCCAGTGCTGGTTTTGCTAAAACAGAAATGACTAAAATCAAGCTGTGGAAGGTCAAGAGCACGTCAGGTAGATGACTGTGAGACTTTTTAAATCTTTCACTAAAACATTTTAATGCTGAGATAACCTCTCATCTTAAATAACCTTATTTACCCATGATAGTTCGTATTTATTAAAAGCAATATACATGGGCATTGCTCAAATCGTGTGGAAATGAAACCGTATCCAACCTACTAAGTTTACTTTTCTGTGGAGGTTAAACCAATACAATACATCCGTTTAATTAGAGCACTGATATTTTAATTCTTTCTAAAGACCAGCCGTCTTGTTTGGATAACCTGGCTGAATTATTATTTGTGTGCAGGACTAAGAAAAGGGGTCACTTGGGTCAATTTATGAAAATTGAGATTTTCCAACAAAATCAAAGAGTGATCCAAGTTTTTCATTTTGAAAAAAAAATTGGGTGAATTTGTGCACAGCAAAGTGTTGTAAATTGACAGTACAGTAGTTCTGGGATATCACTATCAGTGGGATATCACTGAGATACCCCATTAATCTCAGAATGGAAAAAAATCCCAAGTGACCCCTTTTCCTGGTCCTGCACACATTTATTTAAGTGTGTTGCAACCAGAGCGACTTTGAGCTAGATTGACTTTTTACAGGAGAGAGATCGACACACTGCGCTGTCAATTCACAATATTGTCAACAAAGACTGTCTACGCCTTGAAGGCGACATCGAGACATTAAGTCAGGTAGAAATTTTCAGCTCTATCACCTGTCTTGCCAACATTGATTTCTAGCTTCTACCAGTCTCAATAGAAAATGCATTTACAACGATGAAATTAGCCTGTGACTGCATGTGCATTCTATACTGCCGATACGCGTATTCAGCACATCTGGAAACTGAGGTAGCCTATGAGGTAGCCTAGCCCACGTAGAACGCTGGGCGATGCCTGAATAAAAACATAGGCCTGCGAAAAAAAAACAAATCCTTCAATCACGCATGACGAATTTATTTACCATTCTCATGGACACAGACTTTTTTTTTTTTTTTTTTTACTGTTCTAATTCGTAATCAAGTATCTCCAAAACAACACGAGAAAACCAGTCGAGGATTCTGATGACTTAATGACGATGCGCTTAGTGTGTCAGTATCATAGACTGTATAAAAAGATGGACGGAGCAACCGTGACGTCACCCATTAGTTTCAGCATACCATTGAGGAAGCCTCGATTTTGGCATTTTGAATTGCGCCATTTGTCATTTTGAAACCGGATGTGATTCCTATTAGACGAGAGCGTGAACTGAATATCTGGGGAGAAGCGAAGAGTGGATCTACGGGTGGATCTTACCGTATCAGATAAGGACCAGGGGATACCCACGCCCCTAAAGCATATACTGGCTTTATCCTTTATTCTAGTCTATTTGGGATCATAATTTACAAAAATGAACATCATGATATACTGAAGGAGACTTGAAACTTGAGATAGATACAATAAAGTAATGTGGAAAATCATATTTAAATGATAAATCTGGTGGCAAAGTAGGGTCATTTTCTCATATACTTCTATAGGATTGAACTTATTTCTGCAACCACTGATGTTGTCATCTGCTGGCCATCAGATAGAATGCAAATTTTGGAGATTTCCGCATTGGCCTCAGTTTTCAGAACCGAGTGCTGCGTCCATATTTTTATACAGTCTATGGTCAGTATATAAGGGAATATGTGGCTATTGAGGTTGGGTCAAACAAACAACCACTGAAAACGGAACAGACAGACGATCTAAAGGTAACATTACCTATAGTAATTCATTCCAATCACTGAACACGAGTTTATCTTAACATTTTTTTTTTCTTGAGATGACAAAGCACAGAAATGATGTGACCTCTCTGGATCATGTCTAGTAGATACAGAGAGTATCATATGGGCATTTTCATATCTCTGTATCAACCCGTATAAGCCCGAGAGCTTTAGCTCTCTGGTCGAGGGCTGACACAGGGTGTGATATGAAAATGCACATGTGATGCTCTATTTATCATAAACTCATTCTGACCATTGCTAACGATGCATTTTATCCAAAGCTGTGGCAATGGTTGCTGTCACTGATACAGCCTCGTGCCTCGCGCTTGTATCACAGGTGCAGATTCCCTGTATTTATAAGGAAGTATATGATAAAGATCGTATCGGAACCAGTGCTACATAGAAAATGGGTTTCGTTGCCAAATTCTATACCTAACGCGAGACGGCTACTTTGGTGTTGATAGCCGAGGGAATGCACACCGCGCATTAGCTGTACAAAACTTTTGCGCCGATCATATCACTTTCACTAATCTTGGGACTCCTATAAACATCTACACACCTTGTTTTCCTGGTTCAACATGAGTGGATGTTTGCGCATCAGCTTCAACAGTTTTGCGGGTCAAAAAAGACAAAAATCCGTGCATATTTTCACTCACTGACTGACTATGAAAGATCAGCATTTGGCACAGCAGGAAACTCCACAGAGACCTGTCTGCTAATAAGACAGACTTTGGACGTGTTTTCCTGTGACAAACCCCCTCTGATTGGTCTTTCGTGTCTCCGTGCATTGAAGATAAAAACATACAACCTTGCTGTCTTGTTTTACTAACGTTCAGTTTCGTCATGACAAACAGCTCAAAGTGAAGAATTATTCGGGGTTAAAGGAAAAATCTTCTGCGCTACAGTCTCAAATACCCTGGCCAGGTGACGCCGCTGTTTGTCATTGAATTTTTTATTTGTCATAAAACATAAATTCGCCACTGTGACTGCTGCTTGCAATTTTCTCCTTGTCACTTATAGATTACGTTCGTCAATGAAGATCGTGATGAGCGGCAGCGGGAACCCTGGGGTGGGCCAGCTGTGCAAGTGGGTATGCCCAGCAGGCCCGTCAAGCCCACCTGTGATGCCGTGCCTGGCATGTAACAAACCTACTGTTTAGTTCAATCCATCTGTCCATCTAACCCTCCTATTTCTGGTCAGGGTGGCAAAATGTCTGGAGCCAATCCCACCATGGACCCATGTAATGATTTGCTCGTCCATCACAGCAACACACTCACTCACTTACACGCACACATGCCAACGGACAATTTAGCATCTAAAATTAGCCTGCATGCATGTCTGTGAACAGTGGGATGAAACCAGAGTACCAAGCGGAAACCCACACAAACAAGGGGAGAACATGCAAGCTCCACACAGAAAGGCCCCTGGGCACATTCAAACCCATGACTTCTTGCTGTGAGTTGGCAATGCTACCCACAGCACCTTAGCTGAAGAGGGTAGAACCGAGAATGTAGATTTGATGGCGAGAGGCTTAATTTTGGAGATATTTAGGTGCATTTAATAACTGTATGTTTTGTGTGCATGAATTAATGACGTTGTGCTGCTTGAAGATGCAATGTGTGTATTATCAAATGATCAAGAACAGTTTGGCAGATTCAAATTCTGAATAATTTCTCAACTTTTTAATTTTTGACACACTACAGCTGTGCAAGGCTGACAGGTATTGACAGACAATATTTTATTGGTTGTGCTAGAACTATTTCCACCAAATACTTTAATCTGCCTGGACTCTCAGTCAATTGCAAGAGTTTTGATTTGATACTTCTTGAAGTTTTGCAGGAATTATAAATAACAATTCTGAATAAATACTTGGGCTGCAGTTGGCTAAAGGCTATCCAGCATGCATTGAGCAGGGACAACAAGCAATGGATTTCAACTTCAAACAAAATGCCTTTAAACATGCTCTTCTGGGTACTCTGAGCCTGGTGACACGACGGAAACGATGTTCATGAGGATGTGCTGCGTCTGCGGAATCCATGGACTTAGATCGCCGAGGGACCGCCTCTTGTTTGACATGTTTACATGACGCTGAGTGGGCAGTGCAGAATCAATGGCTCCTGGGTACAGGGTTGAACAGCAGGGGACATAATGGTGATCATGGCCATTTGTCAAGCTCTTGAGCACAGTCCTCGAGTTGACTTCACTCACTGTCTTGTGCAGAAACAGAGACTTTGCGGTTCAACAAGGGCTCAAGCTGTCTAAGAACTCAGGAGAGTTTTCCAGAATAAAACTTCCCCCTCTTGTCCAAACAGGATACATTTCACAAGGGGCTCGTACAAATGTAGCATTAAAAAAAGATTGAATAAGAAAAGTTGCAAAACACTTTCCCCGCACAATTGTTTTACGATTTTGTTAATGAAAAAGAGTCACACAACAGCCTTGGATCAAACCCAAGTGGGCAGCAGAAGGTTTAAAGTTTCAGCTTTTTTGGCTGAAAGGAAACAGAGTGACATGATGCAGGCAGGGAGTCATCCTGGGAAAAGCCTGGTGTTGGGGGGGGCTCCTCGCTCTGGACTCCACAGCTGCTAAATTTCGGGTTTCTTATTCTTTAGTTTTTCTCTCTTGCTTCCTTCCTCATAATCAGGGCTTTGGCTTTCAGCACGTTTGCTCTGCCACTTCCATTTTAACAGGACCTAATTACGCTCAGCGGTAGAGTTCATTTATTACCTGGTGTGAACAGGAATCAGGGACACCCTCCCCCTCCAGCTCATTCCCCCAGAACCCTATTGAGTGGCTCAAACCACTGGGCTGAGCAGCCCTAGATAAATCTGCACCAAAACAAGAGGCAATTACCAAAGTTCAGGACAACAACACAGACATAGGCACAGCTATCGGGACTGGAGCTCTTTGCTCATTAGTATTCATTACTACACCTGCTTTCTGCTAGAAGACGAAATGCTGAGAACCTTTGGATGCGTGCCTGATGGCTAAATGAAAAGATTGAACACCTCTGTGAAATGTGGTAACAGCTTAACTCAGCGCATCAATCTGCTGGTTTCCCTGTGATGTCTTCATTGAAATGCAGCAGCCATGTTCTCATGTGGGCAAAGAAACCAGTCTCCCCTGATAATGGGTGGGAAGTGTCTTGAATCCAGAGCATTTGCAAAAGTATTCAGACCCTTGCATTAACCCACCAAGGAGCTTGAGAGTTTCATGACTATGGGCAAATATTCACATTGCAGTCAATTGTATCCATCAAAAATACAGAATAAAAATACAATGTCTGTCATGGTTTTATGAGGCTGACGAGCTTTCTTTGTTTCTCTCGTCCGGGACGATATCGTTTTGCCACAATCGGATTCTTTGGCCAGTTGGCATTAATTGTGGGCGGCGCCTGGACTCTATTTAAACCCAAGTTCCGCCTCGCCGCCTTTGCTAGAGTGTCAGCGTTACTATGCACTATAGCCGGTAAGGTCTCTAGCTAGAGAATTGTTTGAGGAATTAGCTGCAAAGAGGAAAGTGCTAGTTAGCAAGGGAATCTTTCTCTCTTTTCTTCCTCTTTCTGGGCACCGTCTGGTACTAAATCATTTTATCTCGGTTCCCGAGATTTTTCCCTTTTATTTTGTTTTGTCGAGTTCGCTTTGCTTCCTCTTGTACCCGGACTAGATCTTTGTCCGTTGGAAGCGTGAGTCTCTCTCTCTCTCCTTTTGTCGGTTTGTCTCTCTTATTTTGCTGGACTTCCTTTCGTTTTCAGCCGCTGCTTTTGGCGTCTCGAAACACTGCCATCACAATACACTCTAGCCAAAATGGAGACATCAGCGGTGGCTGAGATTAAACGGGCTGTTGCCAGCCAGCAAGATATGCTATCTGGTTTCGGCAAAGGGCTCTCCAGCCTGGGCAATCAGCAGGCTGGTTTAGCTGAGAGGCTCCGCCTTCAGGAGAATTCCTTCAGAAACAGGAGAGCGTTCTGTTAAGCTTGACCGAGAGTATTAGATTCCTGTCTACACAAGTTTCACAAAACGTTGCACAAGCACCACACCTTCCCCGAGAACCGAAATTAGAATTACCCCAAAGATATAGCGGCGAGGCCGGAAAATGTAAGGATTTCATCGCCCAATGTGAGATATTTTTTAAGGCTCAGCCGTCATGATTTGTCAATGAGGATTCTCGGGTGGCATTTATACTATCCCTGTTGGCTGGCACAACACTCACTTGGGTCGGCCCACTTATCAGATCTAATTCACCGGTCGTAAATTCTGTGGAGGCTCTTGTTAGGGAGATGGTGTCAGTATTTGATCAAGATGTTTGTGGTCAGGACGCGGCTACACGTTTGATGCACCTTAAACAGGGCAAAGATAGTGCCGCAGAGTTCTCAATCTTATTTCGCTCTCTGGCTACAGAGACAGGCTGGCCGGAGGCTCCTCTTATGACTGTGTTCAGTCATACTCTCACTGAGGAGATAAAAGACGCGTTGGCAACATTGGAGCCCTGTTCGACTTTAGATTCTTTGGTTCGCACTGCCGTGCGAATTGACAATCGCATCCGGGAACGTAACAGGGAGAAGCTCAACAGATTGCCGCTTGCTGACAATGGGGCCAAAGTTGCTAGTGGCGAGTGTGCGGCTCCTATTCCACCCACTGAAAATTCTACTCCGGTTGAGAAAATGCAAGTCGATAGTTCGTTTGAGAGTCGGACTCATAAACCTACTCGCAGAAGAATAATCTGCTTTAATTGTAATAAGCCGGGTCATACCCGTCCACGTTGCCCGAAGCTTCAGGTAAACGCGAAACCCCTCCAGCGGTTTGGGGAGCGCTAGAGGGGCAGACCCAATTTCCCTTCTGAACACTAATCCCTGTTGAACTGACTGTGGGGAGCAAGAGAGTTATTATCGAAGCGTTCGTGGATTTGGGCGCCGTAAATTGTTTCATTGTTTCATGGATGTTGAGTGGGCTAGGATGAACTCCGTTCTCACCGTTCCTCTTTCACAGCCACGCTCTGTCAGAACTTTGGACGGTCGCCCGCTTGGTATGGGAGTTATAACCAAAGTTTCTGAACCGCTAAATATGTTCATTTCCTTTGGTGGCCATTCTGAGGAGGTTCGGTTTTTTATTATCAGTTCACCTGCTTTTCCCATTGTTTTAGGGCATTCTTGGTTACGGGAACATAGACCTTGCATCATTTGGGGGTAACAGAATAATCCTATCGTCCACTAGGGCACCAATTGTAGGTCTCATTGTAGAGAGAATGAAACTTGTTTTCCCAGACATCAAGCTATAAGTGTGAGGAGGTTGTCTCACCATACCCTCCTAAACTAGAAAAAGGGGCAGAGGAGGGGTTGGAATGGAATCCTCAATTTGATTGGCGACAGCCAGAGGACGATTACCTTTTAGAGGATTTTTTCGACTCTGAATCAGTCACCGAGACATTAGATTCTGAGCAGGGTGAGGAATTTGGGGCCACCCTGAACTTTAGTTTGCCGTCTAATGTTCCTAATGATTATGCTGATCTTGCTGAAGTTTTTAGTAAACAACGAAACGTCACCTCCCCATCGTCCCATTGCGAGATCAATCTCTTACTCCTCCTAGGGGTTCGCTATACTCGCTGTCAGGGCCTGAGCGTAAGGCCATGCGAGAATATATTCAGGAAGCTCTCGCTAATGGTTTTATCCGGTCCCCTGATTCATTCCACTTGCCATACAGGTCACTGACCTTGGACCAGTCCCTTTGACTACACCTTACCTGACCCCCAACTTATTCTGTTCCCCCTCTGCCAAACAGTTCCAGCTTGAGAATACAGTACACAGCGCTTTACTGTTTCAGTTCCAGCTTGTAGATAAGGCACACCAGCTTGGACAGATCTGCGAATTTGGCAAACCATTTCAAGACGGGATGCTTCTATAATATTAAAATCAATCAAACTGAATAATAAATTTACTGGTTGACATACACATACACATACACATGACATACATTGATTTTTCATATTTCATGTTATTGCAGCATGAATTTTCAGTTTTGCTTGACAGGAATTCTTCCAACTTTGGCTTTTACTGTGCTTCAGTGGAGACATGTTTACACCAGCAGTAACTACGCTGTGCTTTACCGCCAATAATAGTTTTAAAAAGTTATTTAAATGATTGTTTTAATTTTATTACCCAAGTTTAGGCCTGTTATGGCATAATGCTGGCCCCGCTTGCTGATAGTCCATTCAGGAGATAGAATAATTTGCTTGTTAGCTTGTGAAGCTATAGGTCTGACTTACTGCCCAATTCAGAACTGAAAAGAGGTATGAAGACTTCATGCTCAAAATAAAGGTAATCCAATGTAGTTTGTTTGATATTGTCATAAAACCGGATTAAAATGCACGCCTGATAAATGGAAATATACTTTCATGCACATAAGAAGGTGAAATCTATATTTCTGTCACGTTGGTTGCGCAATCGTGCTGTAATTAGAAATGTGAGGCACAAATAACTGGAACAGCTTTATCGGCTTATAACAGTCTTGTGTGAATAAATGTGTAAATGAATTTGTGCAGTAATCAGGCTGTCTCAAAGCAAGCATGTATCAAGGTGATTATCCTTCTCTGGCTCAGCACATCACTTGTCATATCAGAGTATTCATAGTTTTCAGTTACGTGATTGCTGCGTACCCCTGGAGGGCAAAACACTGTTTCATTATAGCGAGTAATATTTTACATTCCACAGAGCAGCCTTTCTATTTTATTTGTTTCAACCCCCAGAAATATACATTACCTCTCTAAAGAAGAACAATATGTTAAGAAACATCACATTATAGGCACTTGTAATCCATGTGCAGCGCCTGCCACAGTAAGCCTATTTAAAAACAGTTAGCCAAGTCCCTAACATTACCCTGGCTCCATTTTAGCAATTTTCACATTTTATGTAGCTGGCTTGTGGAGAATCTTTCCCCTTAAACTGCTGCCAGGATTAATGCAGACTAAAGTAAAGATACAGTAAAACCAGCATATTACGGATTCAATTGGACCAGCTCATTTTGTCCGTTAAGAGCGAAATCCGCTATATGCATAAAACGGACAAAATCCGTTATACGCACAAGACAGATTATATCCGCTATATGCGTGTAACAGATTACATCCATTATACACATGTATGAATTCATGCTGCTTTCACGTGCTATCGGGAAGATGATACTTTCCATTTGTGAATTCGAAATTACGAGAGCGTTGTGTTCAAGTGCTTTTGTTGTTGGAGCGAGATTAAAAATGGCGGACACATTACTTACCATTGGCGATGAATCCTTGCTCGCTCTCCACCATGTTGAAAAGGTGAAAGGTTATTTCATCTCGGCAACTCGTTTATCAAAATTATCTCCCAGTTCTCCAGTGGAAATTACGACGTGAGAGGGGATTTATGTGCAATTTTCACGTCGGTCACTCGTATTTACAATAATTCCTATAGCACGTGAAGGCGGCATTATATGTAGCCTGTGTTTTGTGTATAAAGATCGGAACTTCATTCCCGAAGTGTGCGTACCGAGACCTACTTGTTGACTTCATTTAGTCCGTCTTTACACATACACAATGAATAACAGGATGATGCTGCGTGTCGCTCCAACTGGGATCAATGAAGAAGACTAAAAACTTAAGTATGTAAATGAAACTGCGCCAGTTTCAGTTTCCGCAAATACATTGTTATAAACTTGCACCTTTTTTCCCCAGCTATTTTAACTGTAATTTAACAATAAGTTTACAACAGAGTTCCGTCCATGTTAAGTGTAACCCACGGTTAAATGCGCGCAGGACTCCACTTACAGTTAAAATAACAAGGAGACAATGTGTTAATTTAACTGTTAAATTATGTCAGTTTATAACAGTGTAGGAAAGCCGACCTTCATTTCGTAGCTCCGTTGCAAATGCGTATGTGCATGGTGCAAACCAGCTTGTCCAGTATACAAGGGCTTTTTAATGGAAATGCATTGTGACGGGACTGTACTTTTTGTTTGATTTAAGCCAAAATCCATGAAATAAAATCTGGTATATTCAATGTTTATTTAATGGAAAAACATGACAGAAAAATCTGGACTTGAGCTGTTGTCCAGTATGAGTGAGTTTCTGTTTTATACGAGGACGGTTTAGGCCTACTGTAGTTAGGCTATATGTATTTTCAATCAAGATGGGTCAATAATGCTGTTGTTTTGGAGGTGAACGGGAAAAAATTTTCATTTTTAATGCAAAGGTGAGAGCTATTTAGCCAACTAACAAACATTGATTGTGCCAGTTGTTAGTCTTCGATTACCAGCCAGCCGTTCAATAGTAGCCTAGTAACGGTAGCAACAAATCAACGATTGCCTCCTCTCTCTTTTTTTTTCTCTTTTTTCCTGGATGGGATTCTGTACAAGCACAACCCAGGCTTTCCTCCTCATCAGTCACTGCATCCTAAACAACAAATAACTGGTATTTTGGCTAGGCAGTATGGTTAAAATGACTGGAGGGAAGCGGAAAAATCTCTCTTTCGCCCTCCAGGTGGGCGTTTCCATTAAACTGTGACGTTATGTGAAAACTATGAATTTCATGGTCTTGCACATATGCATGCTGAATTACATTCCTGCATGTAACCACAGAAATATCTCAACAAAAATCACTAGTTCCACCAGCCTTGGATTTGCTTTCACATGGTAACCTTGGGAACTTACTCCGTCATGAAGGAAATCATGGATAAAATTAGTCCTCTGAGTCAAAATATCTTTCATTTTTGACAGCTCTGGGACTCCTTTATTGACCTTTAGAGTCATTTCCTGGACCTTTGCGAAACAGCCCATTTTAACCCTACCTGCACACTAGAGGGAAAGGGAATGCGGTGTCTTCTGTGCAGTATTATCAGATGAGCAGTTATTGTGTGGTAGCTGACTGGATTCTATCAAAACCAAGAGCAGAAACTGTCACTTTGAATGAAGTGAAGGCTAAACATTTATGTCCAACATGACTGGTGTTTGGCGACTGATTTTCTTCCATGGAATATAATGGATTTGGATACTGGCCCTAAATCTTCTTCCTCTGGGGCCTCTGTGTTGCTGATTTTTGTTCTAACTGCACTGGCAAGCTCAGAATTTCAACAGGCTGTCAATTTTTCTTAATGAGGTGCTTTGGATGTGGGATTAAACTCTCATTTCAGATTATTCCACAAATGCCTATGCTTGCCATGAAAAACCAACATTTTTCTGTGGGCATCTCCAGTTTACTTGTCTATAATATGAATAATACATTATTAATTGCATGAAATTGCAGAAAAAGAGCCATAATTCATAATAATTAAAGACTGCGGTGAATCAATATATTGGCTCCCAACTGGTGAAAGTGTGGACACCAGGTACCAAGCCTAACTGTTTGGAGGACAATTAAAAATTCAAAGACAAGCAAATTATAAAAAGACAAACCTGCATTGTGTTAAATTTAAAAATAATAACAAACACAATTCTACATTTCACAACACATGTCCAACAGCCGAGCTTGGGGCCCTTGAGTCTCATTAATTTATTTGTGACCACTTTTATGCATAATGGTTGGCTAAATAATTTAAAAAGGACGATAAAAACTTGCCATTCTTTGAGGCATTAAAGAGCTATTTCTCTCCTAATGCGGATGAAGAATGAAAATAATCCTTTGATTCATCAAAGTCGCAAATTTAAGAAAAATTCTGGGATTACTGTTGTGGTTGGAACAGAAACCAGCTAACACAGGGATCTGCCAGGATTAAATTTGTGAACCATCGGTTAAGGAAATGCTGTTTTGCCTGATGGTTTTGTGTTTGAACATCTGAAATAGTTCTTTCACACACACTTTCTGAGCTGGTGGCAGGCAACTCTGTCCACACAAGATGCAGCAGAAAGCATTGGAGGCTGCTGAAAAAAACAAACAAACATATATTTATATGTGTGTGTGTGTGTGTGTGTGTGTTTATTTGTGTGTGTGTGTGTGTGTGTGTGTGTGTTTATGTGTGTGTAAAAAAACATCAAAAGGCACCTGAATAGACTAAAAGGAATGAGTTTTAGGGAAGCCAAGGCTCTCACTCCATCGCGCCAATCAAACATCAAGGGCCACAGAGAGAATAAAAACAGTAATTACTTCAGTTATGCATATTGCACAAAGGAATTAAGAGGGTGACTCAACTGGAACAATGCTGCTTAAGTATCCATTAGAGAGCATCAGAGAGCGAGGTGCCAAAGCCCCTCAACAGGAATACTAAACAACAGGCCAACAATCGGCCTCGGTGAGTCTACATCTGATTCAAATCTGAGTCACTGCTCTCATATTGTGAACTGTAAAAAAAAAAAAAAAAAAAGTGAGAGCCCACACTCTTTTTAAAGAGGCTCTTGCGTAATAAAATGGGCTGCAAGCAGCAACAAGGTTAGAATACATATTTGCCAGAATGACCTGTTTCTGCAGTCACCATCCTACATTTCTACATCAACCTCGTAACGAGATTGATGTAGAAATGAACAGTTGATATGCCTTCTTAAATGACTTGGGACCTGTTTTGATTGCAGATTGAGGGGTCTTCGGTTCAGATATGATAAGATGTCATCTGCTGATGCACCATAACTGAATAAACACAACACACAATAATTGAATTCATGAATCCCTTGGAGGACTTTTGAAATAATTGTCTTTCAATATCCCAAGATGCTTTTCTATTTCATCTGAAGGCCGATTTGCATTAGATAAACCTTTTGGTCCCCATTGCACCGCATGGTGTTAACACCTCATTTGGGTGGGGTAACATCATATTGAGTTTGGGAATTCAAGAGATAGATCTTATATTATACAACCTCAATTCTCAAATAGTTGGGACGAAGTGTAAATTGTGAATAAAATCAAAATGCAATGACTTTCAGATCACATGAGCCAATCTGTTATTTACAATAGAACATAGATAACATTTCAAATGTTGAAACTGAGACATTTTACATTTTTATCCACAAAATGAGCTTATTTCAAATTTTCTGGCTGCAGCAGGTCTCAAAAATGTTGGGACACAGGCAAAAAAGGGCTGAAAAAGCAATTAATATATAAGAGAATCAGCTGCAAGTAATTAAGTAAACTGGCATCAGGTTTGTAACATGATTGGCTTTAAAAGGGATGTCTTAGAGAGGCTGAGTCTCTCAGAAGTAAAGATGAGCAGAGGCTCTTCAACCTGTGAAGGCTTGCATAAAAAAATTGTGGAATACTTCAAAAACAATGTTCCTCAACATCAAATTGCAAAGGCTTTGAAGGTCTCATCATCGACAGTGCATAACATCATCAAAAGATTCAGTGAAACTGGAAAAATCTCTGTGCGTAAGGGACAAGGCTGAAGACCTTTACTGGATGCCCGTGATCTTCGGGCCCTCAGACGCCACTGCATCACTCACCGGCATGATTCTGTCATTGACATTACTAAATGGGCCCAGGAATACTTCAAGAAACCACTGTCTGTAAACACAGTCCGCTGTGCCATCCACAGATGCCACCTAAAACTCTTTCATGCAAAAAGGAAGCCATTGTTGAGCATGATCCAGAAGCACTGCCGTGTTCTGTGGGCCAAGGCTCATTTAAAATGGACTGTAGCAAAGTGGCAAAGTGTCCTGTGGTCAGACGAGTCCAAATTTGACATTCATGTTGGAAATCATGGGCGTTGTGCCCTCCGGGCTAAAGAGGAGAAAGACCACCCCTCCTGTTTTCAGTGTTCAGTTCAAATGCCAGCATCTCTGATGGTATGGGGATGCATTAGTGCATATGTTGTGGGACACTTGCATGTTTTAAAAAGCACCATAAATGCTGAAAGGTATATAAAGGTTTTAGAGCAACATATGCTCCCCTCCAGACGACATCTATTCCAGGGAAGGCCTTGTGTATTTCACCAGGACAATGCAAAACCACATACTGCAGCTATTACTACAGCATGGCTTCGTAGTAGAAGAGTCCGTGTGCTGAATTGGCCTGCCTGCAGTCCTGATCTTTCATTGATTAAGAACATTTGGCGCATAATTAAACGAAAAGTCTGTCAAAGGAGACCCAAAACTCTCCAGCAGCTTGAAGCCTGTATTAAACAAGAGTGGTATCAAATTCCAATGGCTAAACTCAAGAAACTTGTCTCCTCAATGCCAAGACGCCTCCACTCTGTGTTAAAAAGAAGAGGGGATGCTACACCATGGTAAAAATGCCCCTGTCCCAACTTTTTTGAGACCTGTAGCAGCCATCAAATTTGAAATGGGCTCATTTCGTGGATGAAATAGTAAAATTTCTCAGTTTCAACATTTGCTATGTTATCTCTGTTCTATTGTGAATAAAATTCTGGCTGGTGTGATTTGAAAGTCATTGGGCTCTAATTTCTTGGCGCAGCGCAGGGTGGCGCAGGGTGGCGCAGCCCACGCAGTGGTAATTTCATGCAGTGCAACACCATGCGCAGCCACTTTGGCAATTTGGTAGACAGACGTGCACCGAGATGGGTGTGGCGGCATAGTAGGGAGAAGTGTCACATATTCTTCATGACGCAGTGACAATTTTGTGGCAAAAGGCTCCGCCGAAAGTGTGCCGAGAGCTCGCCAGTTCCAACCTGGTTTACTTTCTGTGCAGTGGTAATTTGGCTGACCGGCGCACAGTGTGCACACGTCACCGAAACCTCACAGGCAGGTTTCCAGAATGTCATGTCTTTGACCGCAAATACACCCATTTGCAACGTACGAGAGCAAGAGAGTGTGTGAGAGAGAAAGAGAGAGAGATGTGTGTGCATGTGGGCGCGTGAGTGCATGTGTAGGCTATGTGGGTATGTGTCCTTCAGCTGTTTTCACACTGGACGCGAAACAAATTTTTCACACAACAGATTACATTCAAAGTCAATGCAAAGACGCGAATACACACGTTTCACGTGTATTCGCGTCTTTGCATTGACTTTGAATGTAATCTATCGTGCGGAAAATTCGTTTCGCGTCCAGTGTGAGCGCAGCTTTCGAAATACAGCCTGATCTGGGCTACATTTATTTAAACATTATTATTACTTTTATTGTTGTGTACTATTAGCCTACTGAAGGTAGTCTATAGGCTTACACAGCTGTCAAGTGCACCCCTTGTCCGAAGTCGTTCTGGCTGCAGTAGGACTACACAATTGGGCAAATGTTGATTCAAGTTGCTGTTTTCTCTTATAACGTGTTTGTCAGCATAATTAATTATTGTACGTAATAAATTCACATGTATTTATTAGCAATTTTTTATTTCATTCATTCAAAAACAATATATTGTTGATTCCCTCTTTATAATCGCACAGTATTATGAAATGGCCTCACATTTGCACTGCCGTGAAAAAAGCAGCAGCCGCGGTTCTAGAGGGGTTTAGAATTCCGCGGCCGCTTTTGCATCATCAGCCCGTGGAGGTCTGTTCGCGTGACCATATATTCGGCCACTGCGAGCTTGAACCTCCCGGACCAGAACATTAGCTTCCTCCTGGCTGAAGTTTGGCCGTCTAGTGTTACTGCTGTGTCCTACTTCATCCATGTCGAACAAAATTTGCACTACGCCTCGCCCACAGCGCTTTTAAAGGTGAGGAGAGGAGCTCATTTGATTGGCGAAGATTTGACTCGGCTGTGTTAAACCCACTCACGCCTTCTCTCCTCCCTCTTTGCCACTTGCGCCGGCAGGAGGGACGGAGGCGGGACAGAGGAGTACTTGCGCCGGGCTGTGCTGGGCACGAAATTGCAAAATGCGCCTGGATACACCCCGTTGGCGCGGCGCTCCCCCCATTCGCCGTGCCTGTGCCTGGTCAACGAATTTAGAGCCCATAGGGTTTAATATTATTCACAATTTACACTTTGTCCCAGCTATTTTGGAATTGGGGTTGTATTAACTAAATACTGCATAATAATAGAAATTGGGTTAATTCTTCAAGTGCCTGATCTGAGGACCTCACCTAGTAACAGAACAGGGGTTGTATTCATGAGGGGGTGACATTTTTGTTTCTCATTCCTTCTTCAGCAGTTTTGATTAGATTTTCTCTTGGAGGCGACAACATCTGCTTAAGTATTGGCAGTGGCAGACTCGATCATATTCTTAAAATAAAAATGGAGCATTTGCTTATGGCCCTGCTGTCTGCAGTTTAAATAATAATAATACATTTTATTTATATAGCACCTTTCAGGACACTCAAGGACACTGTACAACAAGATTAAAAGAAAAAAATTATATCACAATCAAATAATCACATAAAACATAAAAAATAACCAAATAAAACAGTTAAACAGAATATGCCAGTCTAAACAGAAGTGCCTTTAAACATGATTTGAAGATTTGGATTGAATCAATGTTTCTGAGATCAGAGGATTCTGGGGTGGGGGTGGGGGAGCAGAGCAACTGAAGGCTCGGGAACCAAAGGTTGACACATGGGCGGAGGGAACAGTGAGATTAATCGAAGAAGATCTGAGAGTCCAGATCAGAGATATATGAGGTTGTGAATGGCTTTGAAAGTGAGTAGAAGAATTCTAAAATCAGTGCGGTAGCAGATAGGGAGCCAATGGAGATGTTGTAGAACAGGGGTGATGTGATGAGTGGACGGGATTCTGGACATGATGCGGGCAGCGGCATTTTGGACTAGTTGAAGTTTAAGGAGTGATTTACAAGGAAGACCAAAGATAAGTGAGTTGCAATAATCAAGAGGGAGAGTAACAAGAGAATGGATAAGAATAGCGGTGGTGTTAGGTGTGAGGGATGGGCAGAGGTGATTAATGTTGCGTAGGTGGAAGTACACAGTCTGGGTAACATTATTGATATGGGCATGTAGAGACAGAGTTTGTGAAAGCTATAGTCCTTTAGCTATCAGGACTTTTGGAATTATCGCCTTGAGAAGTTATGGTCCCTTCATGAATAGAGCTCTGATCAAAAAAGTCATGGAACATGAAAAGGTTCTTCTAGTGCCACCATTCTTTTGAGAAACTAGTTGAAAACATCAAGAAAGGCCAATTCCCGCAAGAAATATCCATATTTCACTGACTTCAACTTGCATGGGACTATAACCTGAGATTTTTTTTTTTTTTACCTTTTACAGAATGTAAAAGATGGTATAATCTTTTACAATACTTGTGAGCCCGCAGAAAAAAATTATCACATGACTAATTCAAACAGGATTGAAATGAAAGAGGCACTACATAAGTACATTGCTCCATCCTCTTACGCAAAACTAATCCCTTCCAAATAGAGCTCAAGATGTTTCAACTTCATTCCTATTAAAATTTGTCATATTTCCCAAGGCAATTTCATGGTGGTAGCAATCTGTCAGAATTGCAGCATGACAGTTCTTGGAATATCTGACTTTCTTCGCGGTGTGAGTATGCAGACAGGTTGTGAAACCTACCATTCCCTTTCCCACAGAAATTCTCCATCTCTTAACGGTAACACGAACGTGGAGGTCCTTGAAATAGTGAGGATGATTGTGGGGGTGTTTAATGAGTACTGGTGGGCTGGAACAGGAGACATAATCATCTGCTGGGTTCATTTTAAACTGTAGACTCTGTGGATGGCAGACAGTTCCAGCTTGCAAAGAGAATGCAAGTTATGAGCCTGTATGCATGAAAATGAATTAATCAAGATGTGCTTGAAGGGCAGACTTTCACCTTTTAGGGTTTTGCTAGTACTGCTGTATAAAACTATGGAGGAATGGCAGTCATCCTCATGTACAGACCTCTCCCAATTCCTGGGGCTCAAAAGTACTTGGACAAACAAACAATAACAAATTAAATTGTAATTTTTAAGACTTCATTGTTAACCCTTTGCAGTAAATGACTGCTTAAAGTCTGGAACCCACAGACGTCACCAGAGGCCGGGTTCTTCCATAGTCATTCTCTGGGAGGCATTCACAGCTTCACAGGATTTTGCTTTCAGTTCTGCCTTCAGCAAGTGCAATGCATGCTCCATTGCATTCATGTCCTGTGATTGACTTGGCCATTGTAGAATTCCATTCCATTTCTTTTCCTTAAAAAATTATCGGATCACTCTCAGAATGCTTCTGGTCACTGTCTTTCAGCACTGTGAAATGCCATCCAATCAGTTTTGCTGCATTTAGCTGAATTTGAGTGGATAATATAGCCCTGTGCAATTCAGAATTCATCCAGCTGCTTTTGTCAGTAGTCACATTATCAGCGAAAACAAGAAAAGAAGTTTCATTGGTGGCTGCGCATGCCCACACATGACCACTCTCCACAGATGAGGGGGTATGTTTTGTATCATGACCAGTTCTTTCCCTTAGAACTTCATCTTTGTCTCATCTTCGCATAGCATGTTGTTCCAGAGCATTTTTTTTTTTGGATATTTTAGGCAAACTACTACATATTGAGAGTTACTAATGGATTACATCTTCTGGTTTATCCTCAGTATTTATTCTGGTGAAGTCAGATAAGCTTTCCTTACGGAGATTCTCCTTGGGGGGGAAAAAATCTCTCATCCACCACAATTGTTATCTATGGCCTTCTTTGTCGGGCCTTTCAGGATTTCTAAGCTCACCACCACACTCAAAGTGCTAAATAGTTGATGCAGCCACATCAAATGTTTTTGCCATTTCTCTTGAGGTTTGTTTTAGAATTTTCAGCTGGATGATTGTGTGCTTCACAGGCTGAGACAGGTCTTTGGACTTCATGAAATTTAACAGCAACAGACTCCAAATGCAAGAGTGATACTTTAAATAATTTCTTGACATTTTATCTGCTTACTTGTAAACCAGGCCTACGCTGTCGGCGGCCGACAGCAAGGGGTATATCCCCGAAATTCCCCAATCCTCGAAGCCCCCTTTATTAGATTCCCCTTTACTAGACCTAGTGAGTCTAGACTAGAGGCAAATTTGAGGTCTGTGTAAGTAATTGTTCCAGAGATATGATTAAAAAACTGTTTTTTTCAATATATAGCGCCACCTGATGGCAAACCTAGGAATGCATACTTGCCCAAAATCTAATCAGTTCATCCTCTATACCATATCTACCCATATGCTAAAAATGAGAAGCCAATGTAAAGTATTTTGTGAGTTATCGCGATAACGGCTAAAATCTGCGGACGTGGCGGCGGCGGCGGGTGGGGCGAAACCATGATATCCCCGAAACTTGTATTTCGGGGACATAATTAGGCCTAAATAATGACACCAGGGTACTGAGCACATGTGCCGTCAATTGTCTAATTATTATTTATTCCAACTGCTTTCACGTTACTTGGATGTAAATTCACACTAAGTGAATGTCTGTACTTACTGTAATTCATTATTTCTTGTGCTTTCATATGATGGACATATATGATAGACAGCAGAAACAATAACATTGTCAATGTCCAAATACTTTTGGGCCTGCGTGCAGATGTTGTTTGCATTACAGTAAATGAGCTACTTGTTACACACCTCCAACTTTCAACTGACATTAAAAGTGAATTCCATTATTTTACATTTGTTGAAAGGATGAAGGATCCATAATAATTGCTGTAAATATGTTGGTCAACTCTCCCATGAAAAAAAGCAATATTTGAACCTTGATGTCTCTGCTGTTATCAACTACCCTCATTGCCATTTAATAGGTGGACTACAATCCCTACTGGCTCACATAATACTGATTTTTGTTGTTGTTGTTGGTTGTTGTTGTTGTTGCATTTTTAATGCCTCTTGGTATACATATGCCTTGTCAATTACCTTTTACAGAGCATACCTGCAGTACTGTAAGCAGTTCTGGGGCTTGTACCACACAAGATTAATAGGCTCCAGAACAGATTCAAAGAAAAGGAGTCCAAATTATAACCTCAAAGCCAAAAAGGTTGGCACATCAACAAAAACACAAATTAAATAAAAAAGGAGTGATTTGAAAAGCCCGATCACCTTCAACTCTATTGAACAGAGCTCAACTCACTATTTTATGTTCAAATGTGAATTCAAGTGCTCACTGAAAACATACAATATAATGAGGAGAACTGAGTCGGAAAAAAGTTGGCATAGTCAACTGTTTACCAATGCGTAACATGTCTTTTAATCACAATCAATAGTCGCTTGGACTCTGAAGATTTTTTTTTGTGGCTCTTTTTATACAATAGCATGATAAACTCAGGTGTTTAACATCAACTTATTACTGTAACTTATCACATTTTTAGTCCTAAATTTTACGAGTGCCAAGCCTTGTAGAGTCTGTTGCAGTCATCAGATTTGAAATGGCATTTATTTCCCAAACACGATTTAATTTTCAAAATAAAGCATCAAATAATGTGTCGCTGTAGTGTTTTCAATAGAAAAGAGGGTAAATTGCTCCTTTATGATTTTAGTTGTATTTTCAATAATAAACTTTTTTGGAATTGGGGTAGTAAATCCCATTAACGACTGCAAGTAGGGATTTAGACATGTAGAGAACATGGAAGTCTCAGACATACAAAAGTGTGTTACCACCATGTAGACAAAGAGAGTTCCTTAATAATCAACAAGAGCAATTAAAGGGCATCTAAAGTTGATTCCCATTGTTTTTGTTTATCGGCCAATCAGCGAGCCGCACCTGCGCAAACGAACCGAAATAGAAGGATTATCTACGCATGTACACAAAACATTGGTTTATATGAATGAAATTGGTCATGTGACAATGCAAGATGTCAACAAAAGCAAGTGATTTGTTTGTAAACATAGGACTTTCAACGTCCCGTCTGAGAGTAGACTTTAGATGCCCTTTAAGACCGAAGATTGATTGATTGATTGATTGATTGAGTTTTATTATTGTCATGCATAAACAATATGCCCAGCCCAAATGGGCTTACAAGACCATCCTTACAGAAAGACCAGAACCAAAAATACACTCAATAATATAGTAGACTAGTTAAACAAACCATCCTGATGCTTTTTTCCAGGCTTTTGCAACAAAAGAGGCCAACTTATAAATATTAAAAGTAAACAACCATTCCATCCTGTCATCATCATTGCTCCAGAATATATCAGGATTTTTTACGGACATTTCAATCATCAAAGGTAATCTTAGATCATCATAGAAAGGACAGTACAAAAGAAAATGAGATTCATTCTCAACTTCACCTAAATCACAGAGTTCACACCGTCTCTGCTCCTCAGGGATGTTTTTAAACCTGCCAACTTCGAGAGCCAGTGGGAGGATTCCTGTTCTTAACTGGGCAACCAGAGATCTCTGACTTCTTGTTAAATTAGCTTTAACATAAAATTCAGTACCATACTCATGCTTGATTTGAACATATGTCCTTAATTTAGGTTTCTCCAAGACATCATTTAACCATTTATATTCAAATCTAGATAGTAACTTCTCCCTAATTATATTAAGATTTATGAACTTGTATGTTCAGTAATTTTCATATCTACTAAAAATATAAATAGCCTCATTAACAGCCTAATGCTTTGTTTAAAATAAAATAAAAAAATGGTCACAACACTACTCACTGAAACTGATATACTGTGGATTTTTAAGCTAGACAGATGTGGTCATCTTGCTGTTCTTATAAGACCAGAGTCCAGTGGGAGTTGAAAAAGCCCTTACTGCTCCTCAGCTGCTGAGAAGATAATCCGCATGAGACGTCCAGACCCGTCTCTGAGCTCAGTGACGTTTTCATCTCATGGCTCAACGGTAATCTGATCATACTTTTGGAGAAAGGAGAGGTGGAACAGCACAGGGCTCTGGGTGCCAGATTGTGCTCTTATGTTTGCAGTAGGAATCATCGTTGGCAGTCTAAGAACAGATTGTTCTAACAACCTGTTTGTTTATTCTAGTGTGCGTGCATGTGTGTAATTTTCTTCAGAATATTGCTTGTTTCGGTTCATCGAATTTAATGAGGCTCACACGTAGATGTGAGACTGTCTGCCTGTTTCTCAAGGCACAGGGATAGACTCAGAGCACTTGCAGAGTAAGATCGTCCAGGACTTGGCTGGCCAGGCTGTCTGGGACTAATGCGCCTCTAATGACCTGCGTTTGGGACCTCTGCAACAGCCATGTCATTTTGCAAGTTTAAAAAAAAAAACCTAGCACTGATCATTAAGAACAGAAGGACAATCCAGTCATATTATAAAACAGCACTAAATCAAAACCAGTAAGTACATATGCCAAAGCTAAATCACAAAAATCGATGATCAAAAAGATCAGAAATCAAACAGAGGTAATCAATGGTACATCGCAGGAAAAGCAATAATTGCAAACAAAAAAGATAAACCAGGACTATAACCAAAGACTTAGAAAAACCAGGAATCACTCATAGGCAAATTCTCATCAGTAACACAGAGAAATTCTCGCTAGCAATGTTAAAATGCACACAGAGGGATATATATATATAGGGAGAACCAAGAAGCAAATCAAATGGGCTACAGGTGTGCAGGGGAAGACAAACATGCAGGGAGGTGTGGCAACAAATCGGGAAATAATCAATCAATGGGGACCGGCCTGATATCTAAAAATAAGCTTGTACGTAAGGTGAACGTCATTCTCCGAACCCGGAAGTCGGGCAAGCGAACAACAGGAGGCAATGTGCTGAGTTAGAAAAAGTACGTTTCTAGGCGATTTTATCAACTTTTATTTTAGATCTAACTTGTGTTGACCATGGGGACCTGGGGTGCGTTTCCCAAAAGCATAGTTTTTTAAACTATGCTAGCAACTTACGTAGTTCATCCATTCACTGTCAATGGCTCCAACTATGTAAGTTCGCACCTGTTCTTTCGAGAAACGCATTCCTGGCTCGGCACAGCAAACCGAGCAATAGCAATAATGGCTCTGAAAAAAATTCACTTCACCATCGACAGCTAACGAGGAAACACAGATAAGGGGCAGTCCAGATAAAATAATCCGCAACAATAACAACCCTTTTTTTCATTTGCGCTTAGCCAGCTACAGAAATGCAAAAGCAACATGTTCAATGCTCGAATCACGGCAGGATAACGGGGGAGACTTCGTATTCATAATTTAATTTGTGACCCCTGTGACAGGTTTGCAACGGCAAGCTAGCTTGGGAACAATTTGTTAACCTACTTGAGAATACACTAGTTGTATGATTCTATGCTAGAATTCGAAGTTATTCCCCCTATGTTGTCGGGATTTTCTTTCGCAGCGGTTGCGATTCATTTGTCCGGTATTGTTCATTTTGGTTCGAAAGTAGGCATTTTTAGATCGCAAATGTGATACGATACCGCTTATTTCAAACCTCGCAGTGTATGTAAAATATGTTGATGTTCAAGAATAATGCTAGGTAAGGGAACAAAGCTTGTGAAGACTACTAAAGGAGTTTTGTACACCTATCGCTGCTGGTGGGTCTACATAAGTATCAGAAGGCAGCAGGTTAACCAGGTTACCTGGGCGTAAATCCCAGCCCGGGACGGGGGAGAAAGGGAGGAGTGTGACTAAATTTACCGCTCGTCATTCGCCCTTTCATTTAGTGTAATCAGTTAATATTCATCGATATATGCCTCGGGAGGAGTAATTCTATTTTTACCTTTGAGCACACATTTCTGCTTCATTCCATGGAGAAAAAAACAAATAAAAAGCAGTTTAGTGGGTCTCGTTTTCAATGGTTCATGGCAGATGCCTGATGCTTGCCCGACATCCGCATCACGTGATGATTATTCACGTTTTCATGATGTCATCCGGGCAGGTCCCCATTTAGCAATGAACGAATGAAAGTGCTCATGATGGAGTGAATACAGAGAGCACATGGTGAAAGTAAAAAACTAGGCTAATACAATAAAATGCTAAACTAGACAATAAACATGAAAAAGAATAAAACACAAATACAAAAAAGCATTATAATAATCACAGAACAGAACTAGTCACTGACAGCAAGACATCATTGGTCTGTGAGGTTTTCCATAGAGCACTCCACATTTGATATAATATTCTGAAGTTTAAAAGATAAATACTGCTTCAACTTGTTTTAATGCATTTTCTCTGGTCAGTGTAGCCAGCTTTAGAAGTGATTAGCTTGATTAAGAACTATTACTGCAGCACAGGGAGGCTTTAGCAATATAATCCAAAGTCTATTTGGCTAGGCTATCCTAAAAGCTATTTTTGGGCATTTAGACATAATTGCAGACACCTAAATAGCAGGGCTGCCAAAAATAGATCCCAGAGGATTGCATTGTCTGTGGATTCTTTTGGTTTATTTTCAGTTTACATCTTATTTACACCTCAGAAACAATGCTTATGGAGTTTTCCAGTCAATGACAACAATGAATCACTTAGGTGCTGAAACATCTAAATCCCACAGACACTGCAGCTTTTCAAGACTAGAGTTGAACATAGCAGCCCTCCAGGATTGGAGTTAAGCCTGCAGACGCTGTAGCCCTCCGGGACTGGAGTTAAACCTGCAGACACTGTGGCCCTCTGGGACTGGAGTTAAATCTGCAGACACTGCAATCCTCCAGGACTGGAGTTAAACCTGCAGACACTGTGGCCCTCCGGGACTGGAGTTAAACCTGAAGATACTGAAGCCCTCCAGGACTGGAGTTTAACCTGCAGACTCTGCAGTTCTCTGGGATTGGAGTTAAACCTGCAGACACTGCGGTCCTCCAGGACTGGAGTTAAATATGCAGCCACTGCGGCCCTCTAGACTGCAGTCTAACACCTCTTTTCTACAATCAACTGAAGTCATATTCGAATATATTCAGCGCGGCACAAGTAGGGAACATTGTTTGCTGTGTTTATTATCTGTCAGGCTTCATGGATCATACAGTAAACAGTCAGCAAGCTGTTTCAACCATTGCCTGTTTGATTAGGCCATGCAAACACATGATTGGAAGATATGTCTGTTTGAACACAGTATGCAAACACGGGATCGGTGAACTGATGGTAGGATGCAAATGCAATTGGTGAATACCCACCTGTTTGATTGTGGTGCGCAAATGTTATAGATCAATGCATGCTTGTTTTTTGTGTGCAAATGTGATTGGGAATAAAGGGCTTGCCATCAATCAAGGCTGTGTCTTGCTATAATGCTTTCAGAACAAAAAGCCACGCAACAGACATGACAAATATGCTGATCCACACCTAACGTCACTATCATTATTCTAAGAAGTTCCTTGCATGTTTCTCCCTCCAAGAATATACTAATTTCAATGTGAAATTTCTTTGCCAAAACAAAACACACAGCAGATGAGATAAAAATGGCTTTGTTGTGTTCTTTACATATTACACAAAGATAGATTAATATGGCTCTTTTGCACTGAAATGGCACCAGTGAAACATAATGACTTTGCAAGGCTAGCATATCGGCAAAGATGTGGATATGGTATATCAAAGAAAAACTTGCACTGTTAACTTATTTGCGTTAAAATCTCTGATAATAATCTGGCGCTTCTTTTACCATTTAAACAGTAATACTGAAATAAGGTTTTGCACAGAATAAAAATCACAAAAAAAAAAAAACCATTTCAGCATTAATGTGTGTGTGTGTGTGTGTGGGGGGGGGGCATTACGTAATGCATAAAATGAGGAGGGAGAATTTAAAAGTTATGACTAATTCAACCTTGGCTTTTCTGGAGATAACTGTGGGAAAAAGTGGCCACGCACTCAACCTTGACATCTGAATCCCCATGGGGCTGGACTTGCATGCTCTTGGCCCCATGTGTGAGTGATGATGCAGGGGTCTGCAGCTTACTGTCTCACGCAAACAGCGTGTGGAGAGAGCAGCGTTTCGTCTCTCCAGTGAGGTAACTGCAGACCCTAATTTTAATGAGAGTGAATCAGAGTTGCAACATACACCCTTTTCACACATTCATTCAGCCTTTGCCACCATTTTACTGGAACACTGTTACGTTTATGAGTCATGCGCCAGTGAAATGCAGAGTTGGTATTTGGGAAAAGTTGTCTCAAAGTCTTTAAAAGTTTATGGAAATATTCCAATTTCAGTATACTCTTTTAGTTCTCCATTGGTGTTGAAGCCTTAAAATTAACATCAAACTAAAGCCACTGGGACTGCTACCAAACCCCAGGCCTTATGCAGTAACGTTCACTTAAAATTCTTTTATATTTTCTCCCATTTTCTTTTTTTTTTTGGTTTGGAGAAAAAATAAGAGAAGTCAACTCCATATGCACCAAACGTTCTTACCAACCAAATCTGCTCTTACCCTGAATTATGAATCCCATTTGATCGTAAATTGGAGGCACAAGGACGACTGTTTGTAATAAGCATGAGTAATGCCCACTAAACACCATGTAAGGACAGGTGTTATGCCCCATGCAAATAGCGGACTTTGGCACAACAGCAGGAAAAATGCCACCAAAAAAAGTTTTAAGGGGAAGAACTTAAGCAGGAGTGAAATTAAAGTGCTGTTAAATCAACTTTAAAAAAGTAAATGTGATCTTCCAGAGTTTTATAGTCTTAATTAGGATCAATTGACCAATAGTATGTTTTTAACCACAAATGAAATAATCCAATGGTTAAAATTCCTTTGAAACATATGGTAATCTAACGTTGATTCTATTACATACATTTCAACTTATACAGATTGCCTGTGAGTTAAATGAATTTTCCCCCAATTGCACAGCTTACGGACGTACAAATAAAGTTACGCGCATTTTTAATTCCAGCTGTGAAGCATAGCTGGTATTGCCATCATAAGTTCTGTCTGTCAGCATTAACACAATAACATCAGAACTGTATTAGACCCAAACTTAAGACATTGCATATCAAAGTCACTAGCTGGGGGGAAAAAAAAAACCAAAAAAAAAAAAACGAACAAAAAAGAACTCTGGTTTCAAAGATGAGTATGATGGGTGTGACAGATTATGTTTATCATCATTATACATGTTTGAATCAAGCCCTGCTTCAAGCAAACGCCCTGCTGCCATTGCGGCTGGTTCAATTCCAGATGGTCTCTAGATAGAAAAAAAACTCTGATCAATATATTAATTATTGGAAGCAATTAATTTTGACAATGATGGAAAAGCACATGAACACACACCACAGTAAACAAACAACAACCAGATGCTTCTTTTTGTGGCACAACACAATTAGCCATTGCGGACCACTTTCCGGAGTTTCTGCTCATCATATGTACAACCATATAGACTGTATAAAACAAGATACAGTCTGCACAATCGCCAGAAGTATCTGTTGCATATGAACGAACACAAATGATCAAGAAGAGCTTGGTTCTCGAGGCTGCACAGCATTGGCTATGACTATTACTTATTGCTTTTCATTCGCTTGATAAATCTGCAGTCTTTCTCGACACTGTCAGAACCATAGAAAAGCATTGGTTTCTTTTGACCATCTGTCAGCTTCAACCATTTTAAGGCTAATTGCCCTTTCATGCTTGTGGCTATGGATTTATTAATTCCAGAGGAATTTTGACTGCAATAATACCACATTGCAAGAGGGACAGGCTCTTCCCTCTTTTAATATTACCGTTTGGGGAATGGCATGGATACTACCCGAATCAAGCCCATCATTTTCCCACAGACAGAAGGGAAAAATGTGTGCACAGTATAGTCCCATTTTACGGGCCCGCAGAAAATCTCATCTATAATTTTGGTACAACCAGTGAAGCACACAGCCCACCAGGTACAATAACGCCACATTTCGGCATGTGATTGGACATTAGGAAGAATTTTAACATCATATTGGGCTCAGATAGGCGCAAATATTATGTACTTACTCATAAGCCTAGTTAAGTTTGGTAATTTTTCTGGGTTTTTTTATTTTGAAGCCTGAAACAGTGGCAGAAAATCAAGCACATATGAAGTTACTAGCACTGAGAGCAATGGGCAAACATTGACTGAGTCCTGGCTGCCGTGTCAGTGTGTCGATACCAGTTGTTGACAGAGTAAGCTTTGGAAGTGCGCAGCTCAAACACCACGGTTATTCCAAGCACAATGGGGTCGATAAAGTGTTTTAAATCCTCAATGATTGGATAGTTTATACCCTGTTATCTGAGAAGCCTGCGGCTGAGTTGGGTTGTCTGCCATGTCAATAGGCAGACAAACAGCCCCAGGAAGAGAACACATAGCTATCATAGCAGCCAGATGGCTCAAGTCATCTCAGGCAGCCCTGTTCAAAATGCTTCTCCTATTTCAGCCTAATTAAATTATTAGGCTTAGTGAATGTGATATTTAAGCCCTGTTTCTACCCTGATCACCTCATTCATAGATTAAAGGAGATGGAACAACATGCTCTGTACCAGACCTCTTCCTCTATTAAAAGATCAATTTACTCCAATTAACCAAAACATTATGACCACCTGTCTAATGGTGCTTTTCCACTGCCTGGTATGGTTCTACTCAACTCAGCTCTACTTGGTTTTTAATGCATTTCGATTGTGAATAGTACCTGGTACTAAGTACTTTTTTTATTACCTCTTTGCCAAGGTTCCAAGCGAACCGAGCCAATGCTAAAACATGAGGTCAACGCACTGCAAACCATTGATTAGTCAGAGATAATAGTCATTTGGACGATACAGGACAAGCGGACACAGTACATAATACAATCAACATTACGGTGGAATAGGATGATTTTCACAGCAGCGCAATTTAAAGTGTAAACCTTAAGATGTGACTCAAGAAGGTGAATATATATCCTAACCAACAAGCTAGCTAGCATTTTTGTAAGGTAATTTAACACGAAAAAAAAGTTTTGGGGTCACATAACAAGATAGTAACTTTCAAGCGCGATGATTATATTATCATAACCTAATCAGTAAAGGGAGTGGAAAATGCATAGTTGTCAAACGCACTGCAACTCACCAACAATTATCTGCCAAATGCAAGTGAGTTAGGCACTAGCTGAAAATGCAGAATATGACAGCATATGGCGCTAAAACAATTAAGCCAAAATGGATAAGCAGCCAGGTAAAAAGCCACCTAAGGTCTTTCCTGAGAACTGAGAACACCAGCTCTCGACATCCTCCATTGTTCTTTTGTTTGTGTTGCATGAGGTTATGTTGTGTTTTGTGCCATATTGAAGATGACGTCATGACACTTTCACGATCCCGCCAACAATTTAGCAGTTTTACTACTATGCTGGGTGGAAAAATAGTACTTGGTACCAAAACTGCATAGAATCGTGTAGGGCTGGTACCATGCAGTGGAAAAGCGCCACTATAAGCTATTTTTCCGTCACGGGTCACCAAAACAGCGCTGCCACATTAATGTTTGCATGAATACCTGGACCTGGTATTTCCAAACAAAAAACATATCCCTGAGCATCACACTCTCTTCCACTGCTTGTCATCTTCCCACTGCGCATCCTCATGCCATCTCTTCCCCAGGCAAATAGGATGCATATACTGAAGTACATGATGTAAAAGAAAATGGGACTTATTGGACCTACCAACCTGCTCCCATTCCTTCCAGGTCCAGTTGCGATACTTGCAAGCCCATTGTAGGCGCTTTTGACAGTACACGTGTTAGAATGGGCACTCTGACCACACTGCAGGAAAAAAAGCTCATAACCTGCAGGGTACCATGCACACATTCCTCCTGTACCCATTATTAAAAATTTCTGTGACGGGCACTTCAGACTTTTGGCCCTTTTGTCAGTTTGGACCAGATGAGATAGCCTTTGTTGTCCTCACTCTGCCAGTGGTTCATGGTTTGTCCTCCTGACACCACCAGGGGTCAGTACCTACCACTGCCAATCTGGAGCACTCCACAAGCCATGCCGCATTGAGGATCCTCAGACCCAGCCGTCAAGCCATGATGATTTGGCCCTAGTCAAAGTCAGTCAGGGCCAATTTCCCTCCTCAAACACATCAACAATGAGAACCAGATGTTGCCTTTCCATCTAACGTCTGTTTGCTGGCTTTGACATGCACCGTTGTTACAAGCTAATTAACATTATTCTCTTCATCCTTCAGTGAACATGTTTTTGCTTATTGGTGTAGTTTATCAGAATTGGTGCACTTTTGCATCCATAGCTGACAGTTCGTGGGTAAAGTTCCATTTAAACATATAAACTGGCAACAATATTTTCAACGACTATTTCAATAGTCAGAAACGTCTAATGCAAACCTAAAATGTCTGAAAAATATGGCTGCAACATATCTCAATCTTATGGTTGAAAGAAGACTTGCATAGTGTTCTAAGCCTCAGAGCTAGCTGGCCTGGCCCTGACCATTTTTAAAAACTATATACATTAATTTACAGACATTATGGCACAACGCTACATAATTTCCTCCTTCTGGGATGGAGCATGGTCTTGTTTGAAATGACAGTGCCAATCATCATGATCATAAAACAGAAAGAGAAATTGTATTACGTTGTTCTCTTAATGGCTAAACTCATTTGATTATGGGTTCAAAGCTCCATCTCATGTTATATCCCGATATGATGCTGTCCAATCAATAGAATGTTTTATGGCTTTGGACAACGTTAAAGGATGACTGTAATCACATAAGCATGAAGAGTTCCAGGTCTATATGCCACGTCAAGTCATGTGACAGCGGAGTAACATGACAAGGGTGAAATAAGGTTGTTGTTACAGACATACAATACCCTAATAAAGCTTCAGAATAAAATTCCAGATATTAAATGAATAACGGAAGGGAAATGACTAGGGAAATGTACTAAAATTATAATTAGGCTTTTCCCAGGATCACAACAATGATATTCCTGACTTTCTGGGTAAGTAATTACAATTTTATGGCCTCAAGATGGTAACGATAGTCTGCTTTGTTCACAAACCATTTAAGAGAGGCCCTCTCTCCTCTGAGTTAGTTTTCTCCTGTGCTGACTGCGTGCTTCTTGGCTTTTATGTATGACTTCACAAAAACCGAAGCTCAGTGGAGCTGGAATTTTCTATTGTTCCTGATTCTAACGACATACTGCCTCCTGAGCAATCAACTGTACTCTGGACATAATACCTCCTGAGATTGGGATGGAAATCAACACATGAGAGGAGATAAATGAGCTGAATCAGAGCTGAATTCTGCAATTCTGGAGATGCTGATCAAGAAAATCCATGAAATAAGACTTTGTAACTTCCAACATTTACAATTGATATGGCCACTTTAAATGCAATATACAAAAATTCTGGTCTCTCATATCCTCCAACACCTCGGCATTCAGCGAGAGCACAGAATGGATATGCGATTACTGTGTTTCAATTTGAATTATCCTGCTTCATTTTTTACCAACTAATTGCTAATTTAGTTGAATGCATTAGAATCACATAATATCTTAATTCTTGTGGCCATTTTATAACTTAACTGATCTCTGCATCATCACAATATCCCTGAGCAAGCATAGGTGAAATTACAAATCTGTCCTTGTAAGATTCATCACTTTTACAGATTTTTTTTCATTCTGTTCATCTATTTGCAGTATCTTTATTTATTCATTCATCTATTTTGTGAAATCTGTCCCTGGTTGAATACTCACTTATCTGGACTTTGGACAGAGATCACAGTCTCACATCTGAGCCTGTGAGAAATTCTATTAAATTCACCAGGGATAATTTAATGGTGTTGTTGATTATACTGGCAAGCAGATGAAACACAGCATACATTTTGAACTTTTGCCACAAAAATAAGTAAAAAATGAGTTGAATCACTGCCTGTAGAGACAGTCTTTAGATTACGATTCAAAAAAAAAAAAAAAAAAATCCTAGGGGACTGCTATATCTTCTATGTTCCTGCATTTAAATTATGAAATAAGTTACCGATTGACGTGTTTTCTAGGCTTAAATTAGCTGTGATACTCCACAACCTGAGTTTAAAAACCTGCTGCATATGGATGGCCTTGCTATTTGAGCTATTAGCAGTAGCATTTCTGTAGATTCATTCGTACTCTTGCAGTCTTTTCCTTCATATAACTACACTTGTCCGCAGCATATTTTTAAAACATTACGGTACACAGTCAATGCATACAAAACTTGGACCAGATATTTTTACTGCAGTTGTCAACAGGACTGGACAAAACTGATGATAAAAATTGATGATATAATTTCCTCTACAGGACTTCCTGGACTGGAGGATGGTGACTGGCCCATGGAACGTCAGGTTAGGCAGCTTTCCTGCAGCGACAATTGGACAAACGCTCTTAGCCTCTTTATAACCCATGCAATGAGGGCCTGTTGATATTACACTGCACATTACATTCACACATTTGGCACTTTCCCAGTGTTTACACTGTGTACACAGTGTATTTGTACAGCTGGACCGTTTCACTGAAAAAAAGTTGGACCAAGCACCACTCAGCCGAGCGACAAGCCAGAGTCTGGAAAGTCGCCCTCTCTCAGCATCGGCAAGCGCAGTTTCTCAAGCATGAAACTGCACTATTAAATGTGAACTTAAACATCTGTCACACGAACAATGGCTCCGAATAAACATGCAGCGTAATAGTTTATTCACTCTGCCTCCGCTGGAACATAGCTGGCGGTGTCGATGCCATTCCTGCATGATGGGGTGGAAATGGACTGGTCCGAGTTGGCTGAGGAAACGTTTACCTCCTGATACTGACAGCAAAGTTATCAACGTATGTTATCTGTGCTAAAAGGCTTTCCGTTATTTTAACAGCTGAGAGAAAACACTCAAGAGTTGAGCAGAGTGCACCAGAGCGCTGGGAAAGCTCCCCATGAGAAAATAAGGCGAACCGAAACACGCTGGGACTGACTGACATCGGTGTCTAAGCCAGGCCACCGATTGGCCGTTCCCAGATCCCTGCTCTATTTTCATTCCTCTTTCACGGCTGCAGTCACAATCGCACTTTCTCACAGCACATTTAACTCTGTGTGCTCACTATCGCATTTAAAACACCATTCTGTCAGAGCACAACCGCCACAAAATGCCAACTGTAGTATTTATTACAGACAAGAGGATCACTACTCACCAAAGAGAATTAAAGACCTGTGAAGGTTCAACATCCTAAGGTATGAAACTAGTCACTGCTTGGAGATATAATGTACTGCCCTTTTACAGGCACTACAAACTGCTGCACTGCTCTGCCGTGTTAGTGTAGACTCCAGATTATAAGATTATGGCACTGAATGATGTAGAATAATGGCATTCATTCATTTGTTATTCAATCAAAATCTTGAAAGATATAATATGCAGTATGGCAGTGTTACAAATGAACTATAAACGAAGACTTGTGGAGGAAGAATACAGCCACTGATGCACAGGCTATTAACAAGGGTGTATTTCAAGTTTAGCGCAGTTTTATAAGTAATAACTGTGATTAACCACTAATTAAATGCTTGTACTCAATGATGCAGGAACTGACCATGAATGAGCAATTGCTCTATATTTTTGACAAATTAATATCAGATTAGAGGAGAGAGAGGGAAACAAAATAGAAAAATTGAATAGAAAATGGCAGACTTGAATAAAACTAAAGATAAACCCGTCGGTACAGGGTTCGTATAAAGCTCTTAATTTTAACACAAAACTCCAGAAATCAATATTATAATGTCTGGTATTGGCCATCAGCCAAATCCCCAGTGCTCTTGCTGCAGTCGTTCCAGGTTTTTGCTGTGTATGAGGTTAGGATTTTAGCAGCTATGTTTCTGATATCAGTGAGTACCTGTCCTGGCGTTGTCCTGCGTTTACTCTCCATTATGCTGAGAAGGCCACCTAAACCCCCCGCTTCCTAAATGAGCACTCCAGCAGACTCCCCCCCACCCCCCAGCGCCTGCCATGGAGATGGTGACCTCCGACCTCCGGGAGCATCGCCCAGCTTATCAGATCCTCCTCAGGCCTTGCGGACAGGAAATAACCTGGGAGGGGACAGGAAGTGGGGAAACAAGGCCTCTAGCAGTGTGCGAAGCCTCACTTTTATTTCACAGCAAGGCCCTTTGGTGAAACCCATTGCCTCCATTGCCCTGTCTCACAGACCCAGATATTTAGATATAGGTAGATAGAGATATCCGCATTTCTTGGCTTCGATGGTGGCCAATGGCTCTGCAGCCTCCACAAGTCACGCGGGGTCGTACAACCCCAATTCCGAAATAGTTGGGACGAAGTGTAAATTGTGAATAAAATCAAAATGCAATGACTTTCAGATCACATGAGCCAATATGTTATTTACAATAGAACATAGATAACATTTCAAATGTTGAAACTGAGACATTTTACATTTTTATCCACAAAATGAGCTTATTTCAAATTTTCTAGCTGCAACAGGTCTCAAAAAAGTTGGGACACAGGCAAAAAAGGGCTGAAAAAGCAATTTATACAAAAGAGAATCAGCTGGAAGAACATTTAGCAAGTAATTAAGTTAACTGGTATCAGGTGTGTAACATGATTGGCTATAAAAGGGATGTCTTAGAGAGGCTGAGTCTCTCAGAAGTAAAGATGGCCAGAAGCTCTCCAACCTGTGAAGGCTTGCGTAAAAAAATTGTGGAATACTTTAAAAACAATGTTCCTCAACATCAAATTGCAAAGGCTTTGAAGGTCTCATCATCAACATTGCATAACATCATCAAAAGATTCAGAGTAACTGGAAAAATCTCTGTGCATAAGGGACAAGGCCAAAGACCTTTTATGGATGCCCGTGATCTTCGGGCTCTCAGACGCCACTGCATCACTCATCGGCATGATTCTGTCATTGACATTACTAAATGGGCCCAGGAATACTTCACTTTCTCCTGCTCCAAATTATCATTGTTACATCGGCCCTTAAAAAGCCACAATCAGTTGACTGCTAATGCAGACAGACACACACATATGGACAAACAGACCTCCATTCTGCCTGTATGTGGGCTTAAACTCATGTACAGGCTGTACCTCACAGCACCCACGGTCAAAATTTCTCTCACAGTAAAGCAGTAGTCTGTGTTACTAAATCCCTCTCACAGTAACACACAACATTCTGCATTAGAAAACTCCTGTAGCAGTAAAGTACAGGGTGCTGTGATTCAAAACTCCTCTGAAAGTATAGCAAGATGTTCTGTTATAAAAACTCCTCTTAAAGTAATGCATGGTGTTCTGTGTTATAAAACTCCTCTTAAAGCACAGTTTTCTGTGTTGTAAAGCTAATCTTAAAGTAAAGCACAGTGTTCTGTTAGAAAACCCCTCTTAAAGTAAAGCACAGTGTTCTGTGTTATAAAACTCCTCTTAAAGCACAGTTTCCTGTGTTGTAAAACTCATAATAAAGCATGTTCTGTTATAAAACACCTCTTAAAGTAAAGCAGTGTTTTGTTATAAAACTCCTCTTTAAGTAAAGCACAGTGTTGTGTGTTATAAAATTCCTCATAAAGTAAAGCTCAGTGTTCTGTTATAACACTCCTCTTAAAGTAAAGCATGGTGTTCTGTGTCATAAAACTCCTCTTAAAGTAAAACACAGTGTTCTGTGCTATAAAACTCATCTTAAAAATAAAGCACAGTGTTCTGTGTTGTAAAACTAATCTTAAAGTAAAGCACAGTGTTCTGTTAGAAAACTCCTCTTAAAGTAAAGCAGTGTTCTGTGTTATAAAACTCCTCTTAAAGCACAGTTTTCTGTGTTGTAAAACGCATCATAAAGCAAAGCAGTGTTCTGCTTTAAAACACCTCTTAAAGTAAAGCACAGTGTTTTGTTATAAAATTCCTCTTAAAGTAAAGCTCAGTGTTCTGTTATAACTCTCTTAAAGTAAAGCACGGTGTTCTGTGTTATAAAACACCTCTTAAAGTAAAGCACAGTGTTTTGTTATAAAACTCCTCTTTAAGTAAAGCACAGTGTTGTGTGTTATAAAATTCCTCATAAAGTAAAGCTCATTGTTCTGTTATAACACTCCTCTTAAAGTAAAGCATGGTGTTCTGTGCTATAAAACTCCTCTTAAAATAAAGCACAGTGTTCTGTGTTGTAAAACTAATCTTAAAGTAAAGCACAATGTTCTGTTAGAAAACTCCTCTTAAAGCACAGTTTTCTGTGTTGTAAAACTCATCATAAAGCAAAGCAGTTTTCTGCTTTAAAACACCTCTTAAAGTAAAGCACAGTGGTTTGTTATAAAACTACTCTTAAAGTAAAGCACAGTGTTGTGTGTTATAAAATTCCTCTTAAAGTAAAGCTCAGTGTTCTGTTATAACTCTCCACTTAAAGTAAAGCACGGTGTTCTGTGTTATAAAAAACCCCTTAAAGTAAAGCACAGTGTTTTGTTATAAAACTCAAGATAAAGCACAGTGTACCATGTTAGAAAATTCCTCTAAAAGCTCAGTGTTCTGTTATAACACTCCTCTTAAAGTAAAGCATGGTGTTCTGTGTTATAAAGCTCCTCTTAAAGTAAAACACAGTGTTCTGTGCTATAAAACTCCTCTTAAAGTAAAGCACAGTGTTCTGTGCTATAAAAGTCCTCTTAAAGTAAAGCACAGTGTTCTGCGTTATAAAACTCCTCTTAATGTTCTTAAAGTAAAGCACAGTGTTCTGTGCTATAAAACTGTGCTATAAAACTCCTCTTAAAGTAAAGCACAGTGTTCTGTGTTATAAAACTCCTCTTAAAGTAAATCAAAATGTTCTGTATTATGAAACACTGAGTGCACTTAGCCTCAGGACCAGCATTACACATCTTTCAGCAGGAACCAAAAGAGAGCAGAGATTAGTCATTATTCAAAATGAGCACTCACTGGTGGGCATGGGAACTTTGCTCAAGCTGTTGCGTAATCACTAAGCCAGACACAAACACCACCATCGATAGTTTCTTTCCATACGCCAATAAATTACCCTTATCTTGCTGTAGACTGTTCACAAATGAAAAAGGGGAAGGCAGTATTTAGTTATTGAGAAATCAAATAACCCTTTTCCACTATGAACACATTATCAATCACTGAGCAATCAGTGAGCATCATAAACTGTAAACTGGAAAGGCCTGCATCTGCTGCTGTCTTCTGCCAAGTAATACATGTGTAGCATTTATCATTGCCATCCAGCCTGGCTGACAGTATGTTTTGAGAGCTGTTACAGGCTTTGTTTTATTATCCAAAACAGGAGAGGAACTTGGAGAGTAGCAGGCTTATTGAGCATTGAGGAGGTGGTGAATAGTGTGGGGACGGTCGCCTTCAGATATTCACGCCATAGAAAACTTGAGATAAACAGTCCCTGTTTAGAAAGTGTTTTCAGGAAACAAGCAGCTTGATTTCTTAGCTTTCCTCCATTGCAGTACTGACAGCATATCTGTACTTTATATGCAAGTTGGGCTCTCTCTTTGACAAAATTATTTTTTTATTGTTTTTTTCTTTTTTTGGTTGCAGGAAAGACAACCTGGTTCACATATACAGCACATCTTCACAAAATAAACCAATTTTTTGTTATTAATTTGTGCAAATTAGTAACACTGTAAATATTCAAGTTTCTTAGTCAGCTTCTGTTTTCTGCACATTAGGAGTGTTCATGAATTATCAAAAATAGTTTGTAATTATCAAAAATAGAGCATGCATAACTACAAGGTATAATGGTGTATACATCCACTGACACTGACTGCAATATAGTACATTTTGCAGTCATTTTCTACATTCTTGGCAGCTATAAATCTTAAAAACTCCAAATCATGTTTGTATAATAATAATTTAAGTGAAAACCCTAAACTAATTAAAAAAACATCAACAATCAAGTAAAACAAACAGGAAATTATTTTGATAATAGGTTTCAAAAGTGTAAATTGATTTTCTTGCAGGCAAACACACATTGAAAGGCGAATGACTCCAATTTCGATTGCAATAAAAAATTATTTCAAGCAGTTAATCAGCGGGTAGAATGATATTGACAGAGAAATATCCTCATACCCTCATTTATTTGGACTGATTAATCTGTTCCTCAGCACTCTCTTGTATTTTTCAATGTTATTTGAACTATGTGATGATGACTTGTCCAAATTATACCCTTGGACTCCTGTGCCTAGTTCACCAAAAAAAGATATATAGACCTAAAATTGAGTCTTTTTGCTGGAAATGAACAATTTCATAAACTAGCCCGTGACCTCAGTGAAGCAACAAATGATCGTAAGGATTAAAACAGCACCCCAAGTCTCTATTCAGCACGCTAAATCCAGTCCCATTGTAAATAATATTTAGGAAGTTATGCCCAGCCTGCACACCAGGCGATTCGCACGGCCTGGCAGCGCAAGTGAGAAATGACATCTCCAATCTGCCCCTCTTCGGACATTCGAGACGGATTCTCTCCTGTTTCAGAGTCCAGTAGGCTTTCAGCACCCTTCACCCGAGTCACCCTCTCCAGGCTATTTCTGAGCACCCTATTCCTGAGAAGCTTCATCACGATGGTATGATTTACATGGGGGGTATTGCTATTCAAACCTCAGAACTCTCAAATGTATCCCACCATTTTGTCGGTTTCGTTTGTGGTTAGAGTAAAAGAATTTAACCCTTTCCCCACCATGAAGCTAAAGGAGATGGATGACATAAATATTAACTGACTGCCATGGTCCATTCTGACCAAATGAAATCAAATTATTCCCTCGCTAGCATCCAAACTGTTTAAAGGCATTGATACCTTGCACTTGAAATTGTAAGGCCATGCCTCCAGCCGTCAAACTCACCGGTCTATTAAGACCCGGACTGCATTCTTCAGCGCCACAAACATCGCATGCACCTGTTATTCATTTCCACTGTGCAGTAGTGTTGTGCTATTTAAGACCGAGCCTTGCACATAGTCTTTGCGAAGCCTCGTAAGCCACATGCCTGTATTGTATCTCTAGTCTTGTATAGACTTATTCCCCGCGTATCATCTGTATATATTCTAACTCTTGTATTTAGTGGTTTATTGTTTTTCTCAGTACTTTATCTTTATTGTTGAGGAACCCTGTGTCCTATTTTATTTTCCTATTTGTTATACATTGTTACTGTAGCTAAAGTCCAGTGTCTGCATTACTAATAGTGCAATTCAGGAACCCTGTTTCCTATTTTGTTTTGTGTTGCTTCTTGTGTGCCATCCTGCTATGCAGTGGACATAATAAATACAACCGAGTCCATCTTTGCACCTGAATCCAGCCCTCAACTTCCTGTCCTCCGTGCACATCATCAGTGTATGCAGCACAACCCTTAGATAAAATACTTAAGTCAACTCTTGGAGTATATTTTAGTATAGCACAAGATGGGTCAGTCAAACTCTGTTAGAGCTGAATTAACAATTAATGCTGCTTAGTCTACCATTACGATACCTCACTTGCCAGCAATATAAAAGTTTATTCCTGATTCCCCATTACCCTCGACTCTGATTGTCTTTTTCTTCCTCTGACTAAAATACAGTATATCTCCCTTCTCCAAATTGAGAAATATCAACAAATATATTCTGTCTTTCCTTCTACATGTTAGTTAGTGACAAAGAACCACTGGGTGACATACCCAGACCACAGCATGGTAAATAATTCATAATAATGATGCTAAACCCACCAGGCCTTTTTTCTCTGTTTACATTTTTAAGTCACTCTCGATAAGCGCATCAGCATATGTCTGTAATACAAAATCTAATATGAATGTTGTATGAATGTTCCCATTCTGGATCAACACGGATGGTTCAGTCACTGCATCTCTTTCCACACAGTGTGGGACCCCTACGGTCAGGCCAGGGGATCAGCGCCCTGTTGGGTGACGTGGGTACACCAAGCCCAATGGAAACTGGGCTACATTCAGGAATTATATACAAAAAGGAACTGCCCACATTCAGTATCCAGGGGTCTAATCATAACAGAACTGTCTCCAAAGCCGGGAGTCACATCCCAATGGAACTGTCTTGTGAGCAGCACCCCACCAAGCTGAGCCATGCATTCGCAACAAACAGTGCTATTTTCCCACAATAAAGTATATTCCTGAAAAGTATGCAGAGTTCATTGAGTATTGTATTTAAACAAGGATTGTATCCAACTTAAGACTGGCATTAGACTATTTAAATATGCATAATACTAACCGTAAGATCAGCATTAGACTATTTCAATATGCTCAGAACTGAATTTAAGACCAAATTTAGACTATACACTGTAAAACCAAATGTTTAAGTTCTGAACGTATGTTAAACACTTTTCTGTAAAACTTTTTAAATGTCACAGTGTTTAGATTCAGTTTTAAAGTGTATTCAACAAATCTGAAAAACCTCGATCGCAACATCCAATAAACATCAGTATTTTGAATGAGAGCACCTATTTACAAAAATAATGGCCAGGCATTTAGCTTTTATACACTGGTGTTTAGATTACAAACGTCACATGTTCCACAGTTTTACATTGTATAAATATGCACGCAATTAGCCTTAAAAATGAGCGTTAAATATGCACAGCACTCATCTTCAGACTAGTATTCAGCTATCTAAATGTATAAGGCATTCCACTTAAGATGAGATGTTATTTTATTGCTGTTCACATCCACTACAATTTCTCTCTGTTATCATGTGCACTGCTTAAATTAATACAATTTCGTATACCCCTCTCTATAAGTGAATAATACGATAGGCACTCAGACATGAAGACAGTTTGTTTCCTGATATTTGAAACCCTAATAGTCCAATAACCCCTAAGTGAGGTTATGAGATATTAATGTGACTTTAGAACTCTTGATTGTAACTGTGCCTATGGCTGCTCCATGATTCCACTGTGTACCACCAGCCTGTACTGCCCTCTCAGAAGAAGAGGAGAAGACTACATTTGTCATTAAATTTGAGCCCAACTAAAGAATTTCTCATCTGTGGAACAATTGTGAGAATGTATTTCATTAAATTGGCACAATGCATACGCAAACTATTCGCCAAGAATCAGATATAATTTAGATAGCCTATAGTTGGTTTTGCGCAATGAACGGCTACTAGAGCAAAGGGAATTCCTCAAGATGTCTGAAGTTATTACGTTTAGGGAACCCGATATCTGCATAAAATATCATTGCTATTTACAGTCAGTGGAAGGCAGAAAAGAAAAATCCAGTTTCAGTAAAAGTCATTCCCAGCATGCGTACTGACTCCAATAACCTAGATTCCAACATTTCTCCAAGCCAGAGGTTGCGCTAATTACAGCACAATCTGACTTATAAATGGAAGGAACACATGGCAGGATTTCAACTTTCTGCCCCCTGGATTTTCCAACACAGATGGATGGGAAATGTTAATTAATTAAAGGCTTGCACATGAGGCTGAAACTGTTCAGATAATGCCCTCTGTCCCAGGGCCAGCATAGGCAAAACATAGGGTAGGTAGCAAGTGGAATAGCCGGGTACTAGAGCGCAATTGCAGAAGGTTGGATTATTAATTGAGAAATGAATGATTATTTGTCTCGCGCCACGTGATTTGTGATTCGGAAAGAAAGAAAGAGTTTCGAGCTGTTTTCCCCGGTGTTCCCCAAGTTAGAGTATCTGCAGCTGTAAGCCTTATCTGCGTTTCGAGCTGTGTTCCTGGGCGGGTGTACGTTGCGGCAGTTTGACCTCCCTTGAATGTACTGTAGTCTCGCCGCGCTCTCCCGCAGCTCCGCCAAAATCGCGCAGAGGACAGAGCCCAGTCATCACCGGCACGTGAATTTCATTACCCAAATCTGGCCGTCATTAATTACATCATATTCATGGAGGGGGAAAAAAAGCCGATTGCTGTTTAGGTAGCTGAGAAACTTTTCAGAGGAAGAAAAAAATTACATCGGCTGCTGAGTACCAACTGAAGCCTAAAGCCTACGCAAATGGCAGGAACACAGCCTAGACAGTCCACCAAATTGTTGCAGAGTGCAAACTCTACATTGCTCGCACCGACGCCTAAGTACAGTCCCCTGCTCATCGTGCATGTTGCATCTTTCTTTCTTTTTTTTTTTTTTTTGCCTGCGGGATGAAACCGAAGTACCTACCTGCAGATAACCAGCGTAAATACAGTGAGAACATGCAAACTCCACACAGAGTGGGCCCCCACGACCTTCTTGCTGTGAATCATCAGTGCTACCTTCTGCAACACCGCGCAGCTCCACCATCGCAGTAAGACGACATTGTTATTACTATCCCCGCCACCATAAATCCCGTAGTCGAACCCAATCAAGGTCATGACAAGTAGCACACACACAAAAATTTCATTCATCTAGGCGAAGTAATTTTTGAGAACTTGTCCCCACTTATCCAGACCGATGGACGGACAGTGGAGCTCCACAGTATCCCCCACTCCACTTCGAGTAGTGGCGAGGGATAATAATAATAATCATCATCATTTGAAGAGTTTTTTTCCCTTTAAATGCTAGGGATGTAGCCCAATCAGGAAGCACAAGCCGGTGAAAATGACCCAGCACCGTGTTTGTTCAATGCGCAATGCTTCGAGTGAGGTTTGTGATATCAACTCGTACTAACACGAACCAGTCAAGTTTATCAAGCTGCCCTAATTACATTTGTATCACTGTAAAATGAGAGTAAATTACTGCAGTATATATTTTAGCAAGCTTTAAACGGGAGCTAGTGCACAAATAGTGTTCGGTTTAACCCTTTGTAGCTGAAAAGGTCCAATAGTACTGTCACTTTCTAAACAACAGCTCCCTCTTGTGGTTCAGCTTCTCTCCTAGAATTCGATGTAAAATATAGAATAACATTGTCTTATTGAATGTCAAGCAATATGGACTGCATTCACGGTTTACTAATTACCTCTGCTAGATCAAATTTAGGCCAAACAATTCTCTGTGAAGGTTTTGAGTGTAAAAAAAAAAAAAAAACTCTAATGAAGACGTAGGTAGCCTAAATCAATTCATTACACAGTAAGCCCTGGTAAGTGTTGTACACTCAATTGTTCTAGGGAAAACTCTTACCTAAAAAAACTGCATACACCAACATCATGATCTTGTGTTCACAGCACGTAAAAACGTGGTAAGAATAATTTTTACCTTAAGTTCTTTAAGTACCGTCCAATCAATGCAATTAAGTTGGCTTACATAATTTTTTTTTTGAGGTAACAGGTTTCCACAAAACATTTGAGTTTGCCACACTATCTGGGTTCACAGTGTATCTGTACTGGCTTCTTCATCACTAGGGTCACAGGGGAACTGTAGCCTAACACAACAGGCTATAGGCGAAAGGCAGGGACCCACCCTGGACGGCTCGCCAATCTATCACAGGGCGCAGGCACACACCATTTACTCACACCTATAGGCAACTTAGAGTCTCCAAGTAGCCTGATATGCATGTCTTTGGACTGTGGGAGAAAACCGGAGTACCCAAAGGAAACCCACTTGAACACAAGGAGAAAGTGCAAACTCCACACAGAAAGGCCCCAAGCCTATTTTTCGAACCCATGACCTTCTTGCTGTGAGGCAGTAGTGCAACTCTCTGCAACACTGTGCCACCCAGCAGAAATCATGATTATCTTAAAAAAAAAAAAAATGAAGCAGAGTTTTCAAGACTGATGGACATTGTTTAGAGTTCAAGAATAAAATTCAATAATATCCATTGTTGCCTGTGACTTGCATCTCTCCAAAGTGCGTCAAAAATAATTCTGAAATAAGGCAATCAGAGATGGCAGACTTCACCCCATTCAGGCAAATATTGGCAAGTGCGGAAACACAAACAAACGCGCAGAGCCACTAGATGGCAGACTTCAACCATTCACGCAAATATTGGCAAGTGCGGAAATACAGACAGACAGACAGACAGACGGACAGAGCCGCTAAAAACAGTACTTCACGCCCACTCTGTGGGGTGAAGTAATGACACGAGGCAGTGTGTGCATGTGTAGGGCTTATGTGCGTACCTGTCCATAATGGATGAAACGGATGAAAATGGATTGAAAATTTTTCAATCCTCCATTGCAAATTAGGTTTAATAGCAAAATTTACAAACTTTCTGCTGTTTGTGATATACAGATTAATCAAGAACATTTTAAATAGCTCAACACAACTAATATTACAAGTGGTTTCTCCAAATTTAACACAAAATGCCATTTTTAATCACTGCTGCAGTCTCAAAATTATTCAACCCCTCGAATAGAATCCCTCATAAGAGCATATTTGCAAATCAGGTGTTGTCTCAAGCACGCCTAATGCAGCTAATCAAGAGCTTAATTAGTTGTATCAGGTTTGCTTGAGATAGAATACATCAAATACTTGCACTCGCTAGGGGTTTATTGATAGTGACATTTCATTGCATATTAGAAGTATGGCTGTCAAAGGAATTGTCCAAAAAGCTAATAGAGGAGATCATTGCCTGGCACAAACAAGGAAAAGGATACAAAAAGGTAACACAGGCACTGAATTTTCGTAGAGATACAGTTGGAAGCATAGTTCGCAAGTTCAGAGTTAAAGGAAGAGTGGCTAAAGTACCAGGGTGTGGCAGAAAGAGGAAGCTATTAATGGCTGTCACCAGATTCCTGAGGAGACGGGTGGTTAAAAACCCTCGAGTGACTGCAGGAGACCTGCAGCAAGACTTGGAGGCAGGAGGCACTGAGGTTTCAGTTTGCACAGTAGGGCGCATACTAAACGTTGAAGGTCTCCAAGACATACACCACAACTGATCCAAAAGCACAAGCTCCAATATGCTCAAAACCATATAAATAAGGCACAGAAGTTTGGGGATATTGTTCTGTGGGGTGATGAAACAAAACTGGAATATTTCAGGCTTATGAGTCAGTGGTATGTCTGCAGGAGGAATAAAGAAGCATATGCTGAAAAGTACACCCTGCCTACAATGAAGAATTGTGGGGGCTTTTTGATGCTCTGTGGCTGCTTTGCTTCCTCTGGCACTGGAAACCCGCAAAGTGTGGAGGGCAAGATGGATTCAGTCAAGTACCAGGATATCCAAGGAGAAAATGTCATGCCGTCTGTAGGGAAGCTGATGCTTGGGCATCATTGGACCTTCCAAAAGCACAATGATCCTAAGCATAGCTCAACATCCACCAAGGCTTGGTTTCAGAAGAAGTCTGGGAAGATTCTAGAGTGCCCATCACAGTCGCCTCACTTGAACCCCATACAAAAATCTCTGATAGGATTTGAAGAACACAGTTGCAGCATGCAAACCCTAGAACATTAGTGAACTGGAGGCCATTGTCCATGAGGACTGGGCTAAGATTCCTTGGGAATGCTGCCAAAAGCTGACATCTGCTTATGCATCACACTTCCAGTAGGTCATAGCGGCAAAAGGGTCTTCTACTAAGTATTAAAGATGCTTGTCGTGAAGGGGTTGAATAATTTTGAGCCTGCAGCAGTCATTAAAAGTGGCATTTTGTGTTGAATTTGGAGAAGCCACTCGTAATATTTGTTGTGTTGAGCCTTTTAAATTGTTCTTGTTTTTTTTGTTCATTGCAAACAGCTGAAAGTTTGTCAATTTTGCCAGTAAACCTAATTTGCAACGGGGGTTGAATATTTTTTATTGCAACTGTATGTTCAGAACTTAAACATTTGGTTTTACAGTGTGTGCAATATGCAAGGGTTTGACACAGCTCTACGGTACCACTGACTGAAATAATATCTCTACTTCTGGTGAACCGAAACTGTTACTATGGATACTGTAAACAGTGTCCTGGCACAAGGCTACTTGGTGAGGACGTTACTAGCAAGATAGCAAACTTAGCAAACCTAATCTTTTAACGGTCTAAAATAAGCATCCTTGGATAGGGTTTTTTAACGTATTCAGGTCATTCTGAATTCTCATTATTTTGAGTTAATTAATACTGTAATACCCTGCCGTCATGCTACGAGACTGCCTATGGAGTCGATAGCTAACTATCTAATGTCAGCTACTGTCCAGCAGGCTTGTGTGCAAAATGAAGTGCGGTGGCGGTTTCGTCTGTGTCATAAGTACTTAAAAATGTGATGAGAGTGGATTTTCTTTTCATCTTGAAACGGGAAAATTTAGAAGCGAACGTTTCCTCCTTTTCATCAGGCACTAATAACCGTGGTTTTAAATTGATATCAACTGCTCAAAAATAGCTCGTCGTTGCAGGTATAGAGTTTCTAGCTGGATAGAGAATCTAGGGAGTCTGCGCAGGTATTGTGATTAGCTAGCAACCGAAGTTTAATTCGCTGTAGCATATTAATATATGAGCTAACTGCATTTTTTCACTGTACATGTATCCTACTTTCCGTGTATATGAATTGTTATAGTGACTCGCTAAACTTGCTCACCAGTGAGTCGGCTGTTCTCTGACCCCCTACAGCAGTGTCCTTGGTCATGTTTCGGAAACCAGCGTGGAGACGCACTGCCAGTGACGTGTTACACTGGCACCAAGACCAGGCTGCGCGTACGACCATATTCATCCTGAGAGAGTTCGGTCCAACGGGGTTTTTATTAAAGGAGGAGGGAGAGTCCAAGAACTTTAAAGTAAAATTGTGCTTCTCCTTGCTTTCTGTGACTGACCCGCATCATTTTCATGAAAAGCGTGTCTTTCAGCAGAAGAACTTTTATTATGATATAGTACTTAATAAGGCGATTTAGAAAATACTTACTGCGTTGTTGCTGTTGTTGTTCCCGTTTTTATTATTATTATTTATTATTATTATTATTATTATTATTATTATTGTGTTTTGGTATTGTAAATGTTGGTTTCATTCATTTTAAAGATGAAAAGACGAGACTTGCGAAATGAACTCCGAGTTTTGATTGCCAGCAAAAAGTTAGGCCTTTCTTTCGGGTTTGATTTATGAGGTTTGTGCATTTGCATTTCATGCTCCTTCCCATGTAGCAGAAGAATGATGTGTGACTATTCTCTTCATTATCATTCATTGCTAAGGTATGCTTAGGAAACCCTCATACCTGCACCTGTTTCACATACATAAAGGAGAAAGACCTTTGCAAGCACATCTGCTGGTGAGTACTCATACATCTGTGTTTAACATCGCTTACTTAAACACGGCAAACTATCTGCAACGTTCTTTTTCCTCCTCTGCAGGGTTCTTATGAGGAAATTTAGACTGCCCAAGGACCATGAGTGTAAGTTACAGCTGAAGTCATTTAGGATTCATTAATTCATCAATCATCAGTAACTGACCTGCAGAAACAGACTTCTGAGTTTCCTTCTTTTTTCTGTTTTTATGATTAATTGAGTCTGGAGTTGAATGGTGTCCTTTTTTCTGGAAGTTTCTTTGGAAATTCAATATGGCTTCCCCCTCCCTGGTGTCAGACTGCCTGCAGCTGGGCCTGGTGGACGGGCAGATCACTGAGATGCTGCAGGGGCTGCATTCGGCCCAGACGGCCCGCACCGAGGACACCGCAGCTCCCGCGCTGAGTGAGGAGGATGGATGTGTGAAGCAGAAGGAGGTGGGAGAGGAGGACGTTTGTCCCATCTGCCAGGAGGACCTGCTGAGCAAGAGACTCCCCGTGTCCTACTGCAGGTGGAGAGAGAAAGTCTGTTATCCTACTGCCTGTGGAGAAAGAGTCTTATTATTCTACTGCAGGTGGAGAGAGAAAGTCTGTTATTTTACTGCAGGTGGAGAGAGAAAGTCTGTTATTTTACTGCAGGTGGAGAGAGAAAGTCTGTTATTTTACTGCAGGTGGAGAGAGAAATTCTTTTATCCTACTGCTGGTGGGAAAAGCGTCTATTATCCTACTGCAGGTGGAGAGAGAAAGACTGATTTTACTGCAAGTGGAGAGAGAAAGTCTGTTATTTTACTGCAGGTGGAGAGAGAAAGTCTGTAATTTTACTGCAGGTGGAGAGAGAAAGACTGATTTTACTGCAAGTGTTATTTTACTGCAAGTGGAGAGAGAAAGTCTGTTATTTTACTGCAGGTGGAGAGAGAAAGTCTGTAATTTTACTGCAGGTGGAGAGAGAAAGACTGATTTTACTGCAAGTGGAGAGAGAAAGTCTTATTTTACTGCAGGTGGAGAGAGAAAGTCTGTTATTTTTTACTGCAAGTGGAGAGAGAAAGTCTGTTATTTTACTGCAGGTGGAGAGAGAAAGTCTGTTATTTTACTGCAGGTGGAGAGAGAAAGTCTGTTATTTTACTGCAGGTGGAGAGAGAAAGACTGATTTTACTGCAAGTGGAGAGAGAAAGTCTGTTATTTTACTGCAGGTGGAGAGAGAAAGACTGATTTTACTGCAAGTGGAGAGAGAAAGTGTTATTTTACTGCAGGTGGAGAGAGAGAAAGTCTGTTATTTTACTGCAGGAGAGAGAAAGTCTGTTATTTTAAGGTGGAGAGAGAAAGTCTGTTATTTTACTGCAGGTGGAGAGAGAAAGTCTGTTATTTTACTGCAGGTGGAGAGAGAGAAAGTCTGTTATTTTACTGCAGGTGGAGAGAGAAAGTCTGTTATTTTACTGCAGGTGGAGAGAGAAAGACTGTTATTTTACTGCAGGTGGAGAGAAAGTCTGTTATTTTACTGCAGGTGGAGAGAGAAAGTCTGTTATTTTACTGCAGGTGGAGAGAGAAAGACTGTTATTTTACTGCAAGTGGAGAGAGAAAGTCTGTTATTTTACTGCAGGTGGAGAGAGAAAGTCTGTTATTTTACTGCAGGTGGAGAGAGAAAGACTGATTTTACTGCAAGTGGAGAGAGAAAGTCTGTTATTTTACTGTGGAGAGAGAAAGGATTTTACTGCAAGAGAGAGAAAGTCTGTTATTTTACTGCAGGTGGAGAGAGAAAGTCTGTTATTTTACTGCAGGTGGAGAGAGAAAGTCTGATTTTACTGCAAGTGGAGAGAGAAAGTCTGTTATTTTACTGCAGGTGGAGAGAGAAAGACTGATTTTACTGCAAGTGGAGAGAGAAAGTCTGTTATTTTACTGCAGGGTGGAGAGAGCAAGTGGAAAGTCTGTTATTTTACTGCAGGTGGAGAGAGAAAGACTGTTATTTTACTGCAAGTGGAGAGAGAAAGTCTGTTATTTTACTGCAGGTGGAGAGAGAAAAGTCTGTTATTTTACTGCAAGTGAAAGAGAGAGCAAAAGTCTGTTATTTGACTGCAGGTGGAGAGAGAAAGTCTGTTATTTTACTGCAGGTGGAGAGAGAAAGACTGATTTTACTGCAAGTGGAGAGAGAAAGTCTGTTATTTTACTGCAGGTGGAGAGAGAAAGACTGATTTTACTGCAAGTGGAGAGAGAAAGTCTGTTATTTTACTGCAGGTGGAGAGAGAAAGTCTGTTATTTTACTGCAGGTGGAGAGAGAAAGTCTTATTTTACTGCAAGTGGAGAGAGAAAGACTGATTTTACTGCAAGTGGAGAGAGAAAGTCTGTTATTTTACTGCAGGTGGAGAGAGAAAGTCTGTTATTTTGCTGCAGGTGGAGAGAGAAAGACTGATTTTACTGCAAGTGGAGAGAGAAAGTCTGTTATTTTACTGCAGGTGGAGAGAGAAAGACTGATTTTACTGCAAGTGGAGGGAGAAAGTGTTATTTTACTGCAGGTGGAGAGAGAAAGTCTGTTATTTTACTGCAGGTGGAGAGAGAAAGTCTTATTTTACTGCAGGTGGAGAGAGAAAGACTGATTTTACTGCAAGTGGAGAGAGAAAGTCTGTTATTTTACTGCAGGTGGAGAGAGAAAGACTGATTTTACTGCAAGTGGAGAGAGAAAGTGTTATTTTACTGCAAGTGGAGAGAGAAAGTCTGTTATTTTACTGCAGGTGGAGAGAGAAAGACTGATTTTACTGCAAGTGGAGAGAGAAAGTGTTATTTTACTGCAGGTGGAGAGAGAAAGTCTGTTATTTTACTGCAGGTGGAGAGATAAAGCCTGTTATTTTACTGCAGGTGGAGAGAGAAAGTCTGTTATTTTACTGCAGGTGGAGAGAGAAAGTCTGTTATTTTACTGCAGGTGGAGAGAGAAAGTCTGTTATTTTACTGCAGGTGGAGAGAGAAAGTCTGTTATTTTACTGCAGGTGGAGAGAGAAAGTCTGTTATTTTACTGCAGGTGGAGAGAGAAAGACTGATTTTACTGCAGGTGGAGAGAGAAAGTCTGTTATTTTACTGCAGGTGGAGAGAGAAAGACTGATTTTACTGCAAGTGGAGAGAGAAAGTCTGTTATTTTACTGCAGGTGGAGAGAGAAAGTCTGTTATTTTACTGCAGGTGGAGAGAGAAAGACTGATTTTACTGCAAGTGGAGAGAGAAAGTCTGTTATTTTACTGCAGGTGGAGAGAGAAAGACTGATTTTACTGCAAGTGGAGAGAGAAAGTCTGTTATTTTACTGCAGGTGGAGAGAGAGAAAGTCTGTTATTTTACTGCAGGTGAAGAGAGAAAGACTGATTTTACTGCAAGTGGAGAGAAAGTCTGTTATTTTTACTGCAGGTGGAGAGAGAAAGTCTGTTATTTTACTGCAGGTGGAGAGAGAAAGTCTGTTATTTTACTGCGGGTGGAGAGAGAAAGACTGATTTTACTGCAGGTGGAGAGAGAAAGTCTGTTATTTTACTGCAGGTGGAGAGAGAAAGACTGATTTTACTGCAAGTGGAGAGAGAAAGTCTGTTATTTTACTGCAGGTGGAGAGAGAAAGTCTGTTATTTTACTGCAGGTGGAGAGAGAAAGTCTGTTATTTTACTGCAGGTGGAGAGAGAAAGACTGATTTTACTGCAAGTGGAGAGAAAGTCTGTTATTTGACTGCAGGTGGAGAGAGAAAGTCTGTTATTTTTTACTGCAGGTGGAGAGAGAAAGACTGATTTTACTGCAAGTGGAGAGAGAAAGTCTGTTATTTTACTGCAGGTGGAGAGAGAATTTTACTGCAGGTGGAGAGAGAAAGACTGTTATTTTACTGCAGGTGGAGATTTGGAGAGAGAAAGTCTTATTTTACTGCAGGTGGAGAGAGAAAGACTGATTTTACTGCAAGTGGAGAGAGAAAGTCTGTTATTTTTGGGTGGAGAGAAAGTCTGCAGGTGGAGAGAGAAAGACTGATTTTACTGCAAGTGGAGAGAGAAAGTCTGTTATTTTAAGGTGGAGAGAGAGAAAGACTGATTTTACTTGGAGAGAAATTTTACTGCAGGTGGAGAGAGAAAGTCTGTTATTTTACTGCAGGTGGAGAGAGAAAGTCTGTTATTTTACTGATGGAGAGAGGTGGAGAGAGAGAAAGTCTGTTATTTTACTGCAGGTGGAGAGAGAAAGACTGATTTTTACTGCAAGTGGAGAGAGAAAGTCTGTTATTTTACTGCAGGTGGAGAGAGAAAGTCTGTTATTTTACTGCAGGTGGAGAGAGAAAGTCTGTTATTTTACTGCAGGTGGGAGAGAAAGACTGTTATTTTACTGCAGGTGGAAAGAAAGTCTGTTATTTTACTGCAGGTGGAGAGAGAAAGACTGATTTTATTTTACTGCAGGTGGAGAGAGAAAGTCTTATTTTACTGAGAGAAAGACTGTTATTTTACTGCAGGTGGAGAGAGAAAGTCTGTTATTTTACTGCAGGTGGAGAGAGAAAGTCTGTTATTTTACTGCAGGTGGAGAGAGAAAGACTGTTATTTTACTGCAGGTGGAGAGAGAAAGTCTGTTATTTTACTGCAGGTGGAGAGAGAAAGAAAGTCTGTTATTTTACTGCAGGTGGAGAGAGAAAGTCTGTTATTTTACTGCAGGTGCAGGTGCAGGTGGAGAGAGAAAGTCTGTTATTTTACTGCAGGTGGAGAGAGAAAGACTGATTTTACTGCAAGTGGAGAGAGAAAGTCTGTTATTTTACTGCAGGTGGAGAGAGAAAGACTGATTTTACTGCAGGTGGAGAGAGAAAGTCTGTTATTTTACTGCAGGTGGAGAGAGAAAGTCTGTTATTTTACTGTGGAGAGAGAAAGATTTTACTGCAAGTGGAGAGAGAAAGTTATTTTACTGCAGGTGGAGAAGAAACTTATTTTACTGCAGGTGGAGAGAGAAAGTCTGTTATTTTACTGCAGGTGGAGAGAGAAAGTCTGGAGAGAGAAAGTGTTATTTTACTGCAGGTGGGAGAGAAAGACTGATTTTACTGCAAGTGGAGAGAGAGTCTGTGATTTTACTGCAGGTGGAGAGAGAAAGACTGATTTTACTGCAAGTGGAGAGAGAAAGTCTGTTATTTTACTGCAGGTGGAGAGAGAAAGTCTGTTATTTTACTGCAGGTGGAGAGAGAAAGTCTGTTATTTTACTGCAGGTGGAGAGAGAAAGTCTGTTATTTTACTGCAGGTGGAGAGAGAAAGTCTGTTTTTTACTGCAGGTGGAGAGAGAAAGTCTGTTTTTACTGCAGAGAGAAAGTCTGTTATTTTACTGCAAGTGGGAGAGAGAAAGTCTGTTATTTTACTGCAGGTGGGAGAGAAAGTCTGTTATTTTACTGCAGGTGGAGAGAGAAAGACTATTTTACTGCAAGGTGGAGAGAGAAAGTCTGTTATTTTACTGCAGGTGGAGAGAGAAAGTCTGTTATTTTACTGCAGGTGGAGAGAGAAAGTCTGTTATTTTACTGTCTGTTATTTTACTGCAGGTGGAGAGAGAAAGACTGTTATTTTACTGTGGAGAGAGAAAGTCTGTTATTTTACTGCAGGTGGAGAGAGAAAGACTGATTTTACTGCAGGTGGAGAGAGAAAGTCTGTTATTTTACTGCAGGTGGAGAGAGAAAGTCTGTTTTTACTGCAGGTGGAGAGAGAGAAAAGACTGATTTTACTGCAAGGTGGAGAGAGAAAGTCTGTTATTTTACTGCAGGTGGAGAGAGAAACTGATTTTACTGCAAGTGGAGAGAGAAAGTCTGTTATTTTACTGCAGGTGGAGAGAGAAAGTCTGTTATTTTACTGCAAGTGGAGAGAGAAAGTCTGTTATTTTACTGCAGGTGGGAGAGAGAATTATTTCTGTTATTTGCTGGTGAAAGTCTGTTATTTTACTGCAGGTGGAGAGAGAAAGTCTGTTATTTTACTGCAAGTGGAGAGAGAAAGTCTGTTATTTTACTGCAGGTGGAGAGAGAAAAAGTCTGTTATTTTACTGCAGGTGGAGAGAGAAAGTCTGTTATTTTTACTGCAGGTGGAGAGAGAAAGATTTTACTGTTAAAGTCTTTTTTTTGCTGGAGGAGAGAAAGAAAGTCTGTTATTTTACTGCAGGTGGGAGAGAGAAAGTCTGTTATTTTACTGCAGGTGGAGAGAGAAAGTCTGTTATTTTACTGCAGGTGGAGAGAGAAAGTCTGTTATTTTACTGCAGGTGGAGAGAGAAAGACTGATTTTACTGCAAGTGGGAGAGAAAGTCTGTTATTTTACTGCAGGTGGAGAGAGAGAAGTCTGTTATTTTACTGCAGGTGGAGAGAGAAAGTCTGTTATTTTACTGTCTGTTATTTTACTGCAGGTGGAGAGAGAAAGACTGATTTTACTGCTGCAAGTGGAGAGAGAAAGTCTGTTATTTTACTGCAGGTGGAGAGAGAAAGTCTGTTATTTTACTGCAGGTGGAGAGAGAAAGTCTGTTATTTTACTGCAGGTGGAGAAAGTCTGTTATTTTACTGCAGGTGGAGAGAGAAAGTCTGTTATTTTACTGCAGGTGGAGAGAGAAAGTCTGTTATTTTTTACTGCAGGTGGAGAGAGAAAGTCTGTTATTTTACTGCAGGTGGAGAGAGAAAGTCTGTTATTTTACTGCAGGTGGAGAGAGAAAGTCTGATTTTACTGCAAGTGGAGAGAGAAAGTCTGTTATTTTACTGCAGGTGGAGAGAGAAAGTCTGTTATTTTACTGCAGGTGGGAGAGAAAGTCTGTTATTTTACTGCAGGTGGAGAGAGAAAGTCTGTTATTTTACTGCAGGTGCAGAGAGAAAGGAGAGAGAAAGTCTGTTATTTTACTGCAGGTGGAGAGAGAAAGTCTGTTATTTTACTGCAGGTGGAGAGAGAAAGTCTGTTATTTTACTGCAGGTGGAGAGAGAAAGTCTGTTATTTTACTGCAGGTGGAGAGAAAAGACTGATTTTACTGCAAGTGGAGAGAGAAAGTCTGTTATTTTACTGCAGGTGGAGAGAAAGTCTGTTATTTTACTGCAGGTGGAGAAAGTCTGTTATTTTACTGCAGGTGGAGAGAGAAAGTCTGTTATTTTACTGCAGGTGGGAGAGAAAGTCTGTTATTTTACTGCAGGTGGAGAGAGAAAGTCTGTTATTTTACTGGTGGAGAGAAAGTCTGTTATTTTACTGCAGGTGGAGAGAGAAAGTCTGTTATTTTACTGGTGGAGAGAGAAAGACTGTTATTTTACTGCAGGTGGAGAGAGAAAGTCTGTTATTTTACTGCAGGTGGAGAGAAAGTCTGTTATTTTACTGCAGGTGGAGAGAGAAAGTCTGTTATTTTACTGCAGGTGGAGAGAGAAAAGACTGATTTTACTGCAGGTGGAGAGAGAAAGTCTGTTATTTTACTGCAGGTGGAGAGAGAAAGTCTGTTATTTTTACTGCAAGTGGAGAGAGAAAGTCTGTTATTTTACTGCAGGTGGAGAGAGAAAGTCTGTTATTTTACTGCAGGTGGAGAGAGAAAGTCTGTTATTTTACTGCAGGTGGGAGAGAGAAAGTCTGTTATTTTACTGCAGGTGGAGAGAGAAAGACTGATTTTTACTGCAGGTGGAGAGAGAAAGTCTGTTATTTTACTGCAGGTGGAGAGAGAAAGTCTGTTATTTTACTGCTGGTGGGAGAGAAAGAAAGTTATTTTTACTGCAGGTGGAGAGAGAAAGTCTGTTATTTTACTGCAGGTGGAGAGAGAAAGTCTGTTATTTTACTGCAGGTGGAGAGAGAAAAGATTTTCTGTTATTTTACTGCATTTTACTGCAGGTGAGAGAGAAAGTCTGTTATTTTACTGCAGGTGGAGAGAGAAACTCTCTATTATTTTACTGCAGGTTTTGTTATTTTGCTGCAGGTGGAGAGAGAAAGTCTGATTTTACTGCAGGTGCAGGAGAGAGAAAGTCTGTATTTTTACTGCAGGTGGAGAGAGAAAGTGTTATTTTACTGCAGGTGGAGAGAGAAAGTCTGTTATTTTACTGCAGGTGGAGAGAGAAAGTCTGTTATTTTACTGCAGGTGGAGAGAGAAAGACTGATTTTACTGCAAGTGGAGAGAGAAAGTCTGTTATTTTTGCAGGTGGAGAGAAAGACTGAAAGTCTGTTTTTACTGCAGGTGGAGAGAGAAAGTCTGTTATTTTACTGCAGGTGGAGAGAGAAAGTCTGTTATTTTACTGCAGGTGGAGAGAGAAAGACTGTTATTTTACTGCAGGTGGAGAGAGAAAGTCTGAAGAGAGAAAGTCTGTTATTTTACTGCAGGTGGAGAGAGAAAGTCTGTTATTTTACTGCAGAGAAAGTCTGTTATTTTACTGCAGGTGGAGAGAGAAAGTCTGTTATTTTACTGCAGGTGGAGAGAGAAAGTCTGATTTTACTGCAGGTGGAGAGAGAAAGTCTGTTATTTTACTGCAGGTGGAGAGAGAAAGTCTGTTATTTTATTTTACTGCAGGTGGAGAGAGAGAAAGTCTGTTATTTTTACTGCAAGTGGAGAGAGAAAGTCTGTTATTTTACTGCAGGTGGAGAGAGAAAGTCTGTTATTTTACTGCAGGTGGAGAGAGAAAGTCTGTTATTTTACTGCAGGTGGAGAGAGAAAAAGTCTGTTATTTTACTGCAGGTGGAGAGAGAAAGACTGATTTTAAGTGGAGAGAGAAAGTCTGTTATTTTACTGCAGGTGGAGAGAGAAAGACTGATTTTACTGCAAGTGGAGAGAGAAAGTCTGGAGTGTGGAGAGAGAAAGTCTGTTATTTTACTGCAGGTGGAGAGAGAAAGTCTGATTTTACTGCAGGTGAGAGAGAAAGTCTGTTATTTTACTGCAGGTGGAGAGAAAGTCTGTTATTTTACTGCAGGTGGAGAGAAAGTCTGTTATTTTACTGCAGGTGGAGAGAGAAAGTCTGTTATTTTACTGCAGGTGGGAGAGAGAAAGTCTGTTATTTTGCAAGTGGAGAGAGAAAGTCTGTTATTTTACTGCAGGTGGAGAGAGAAAGACTGATTTTACTGCAGGTGGAGAGAGAAAGTCTGTTATTTTACTGCAGGTGGAGAGAGAAAAAGTCTGTGCAGGTGGAGAGAGAAAGACTATTTTACTGCAGGTGGAGAGAGAAAGTCTGTTATTTTACTGCAGGTGGGGAGAGAAAGACTGATTTTACTGCAGGTGGAGAGAGAAAGTCTGTTATTTTACTGCAGGTGGAGAGAGAAAGTCTGTTATTTTACTGCAGGTGGAGAGAGAAAGTCTGTTATTTTACTGCAGGTGGAGAGAGAAAGTCTGTTATTTTACTGCAGGTGGAGAGAGAAAGTCTGTTATTTTACTGCAGGTGGAGAGAGAAAGACTGATTTTACTGCAAGTGGAGAGAGAAAGTCTGTTATTTTACTGCAGGTGGAGAGAGAAAGTCTGTAATTTTACTGCAGGTGGAGAGAGAAAGACTGATTTTACTGCAAGTGGAGAGAGAAAGTCTGTTATTTTACTGCAGGTGGAGAGAGAAAGTCTGTTATTTTACTGCAGGTGGAGAGAGAAAGTCTGTTATTTTACTTGGAGAGAGAAAAGTCTGTTTTTACTGCAGGTGGAGAGAGAAAGTCTGTTATTTTACTGCAGGTGGAGAGAGAAAGTCTGTTATTTTACTGCAGGTGGAGAGAGAAAGTCTGTTATTTTACTGCAGGTGGAGAGAAAGACTGTTATTTTACTGCAGGTGGAGAGAGAAAGAGAAAGAAAGTCTGTTATTTTACTGCAGGTGGAGAGAGAAAGACTGATTTTACTGCAAGTGGAGAGAGAAAGTCTGTTATTTTACTGCAGGTGAAAGTCTGTTATTTTACTGCAGGTGGAGAGAGAAAGTCTGTGGAGAGAGAAATTTTACTGCAGGTGGAGAGAGAAAGTCTGTTATTTTACTGCAAGTGGAGAGAGAAAGTCTGATTTTACTGCAGGTGGGAGAGAAAGACTGATTTTACTGCAAGTGGAGAGAGAAAGTCTGTTATTTTACTGCAGGTGGAGAGAGAAAGTCTGTTATTTTACTGCAGGTGGAGAGAGAAAGACTGTTATTTTACTGCAGGTGGAGAGAGAAAGTCTGTTATTTTACTGCAGGTGGAGAGAGAAAGTCTGTTATTTTACTGCAGGTGGAGAGAGAAAGTCTGTTATTTTACTGCAGGTGGAGAGAGAAAGTCTGTTATTTTACTGCAGGTGGAGAGAGAAAGTCTGTTATTTTACTGCAGGTGGAGAGAGAAAGTCTGTTATTTTACTGCAGGTGGGAGAGAGAAAGTCTGTTATTTTTACTGCAGGTCTGGAGAGAGAAAGTCTGTTATTTTACTGCAGGTGGAGAGAGAAAGTCTGTTATTTTACTGCAGGTGGAGAGAGAAAGTCTGTTATTTTACTGCAGGTGGAGAGAGAAAGTCTGTTATTTTACTGCAGGTGGAGAGAGAAAAAGTCTGTTATTTTACTGCAGGTGGAGAGAGAGAAAGTCTGTTATTTTACTGCAGGTGGAGAGAGAAAGTCTGTTATTTTACTGCAGGTGGGGAGAGAAAGACTGATTTTACTGCAAGGTGGAGAGAGAAAGTCTGTTATTTTTACTGCAGGTGGAGAGAGAAAGTCTGTTATTTTACTGCAGGTGGAGAGAGAAAGTCTGTTATTTTACTGCAGGTGGAGAGAAAGTCTGTTATTTTACTGCAGGTGGAGAGAGAAAGACTGATTTTACTGCAAGTGGAGAGAGAAAGTCTGTTATTTTACTGCAGGTGGAGAGAGAAAGACTGATTTTACTGCAAGTGGAGAGAGAAAGTCTGTTATTTTACTGCAGGTGGAGAGAGAAAGTCTGTTATTTTACTGCAGGTGGAGAGAAAGACTGTTGTTTTTACTGCAGGTGGGAGAGAAAGTCTGTTATTTTACTGCAGGTGGAGAGAGAAAGACTGATTTTACTGCAAGTGGAGAGAGAAAGTCTGTTATTTTACTGCAGGTGGAGAGAGAAAAAGTTATTTTACTGCAGGTGGAGAGATTTTATTTTACTGCAGGTGGAGAGAGAAATTCTTTCATTTTACTGCTGGTGGGAAAAGTCTGTCTATTATTACTGCAGGTGGAGAGAGAAAGACTGATTTTACTGCAAGTGGGAGAGAGAAAGTCTGTTATTTTACTGCAGGTGGAGAGAGAAAGTCTGTTATTTTACTGCAGGTGGAGAGAAAAAGACTGATTTTACTGCAAGTGGAGAGAGAAAGTCTGTTATTTTACTGCAGGTGGAGAGAGAAAGTCTGTTATTTTACTGCAGGTGGAGAGAGAAAGACTGATTTTACTGCAAGTGGAGAGAAAGTCTGTTATTTTACTGCAGGTGGAGAGAAAGTCTGTCTGTTGGAGAGAAAATTTTAAAGTCTGTTATTTTACTGCAGGTGGAGAGAGAAAGTCTGTTATTTTACTGCAGGTGGAGAGAGAAAGTCTGTTATTTTACTGCAGGTGGAGAGAGAAAGTCTGTTATTTTACTGCAGGTGGAGAGAGAAAGACTGATTTTACTGCAAGTGGAGAGAGAAAGACTGATTTTACTGCAAGTGGAGAGAGAAAGTCTGTTATTTTACTGCAGGTGGAGAGAGAAAGTCTGTTATTTTACTGCAGGTGGAGAGAGAAAGACTGATTTTACTGCAAGTGGAAAGAGAAAGTCTGTTATTTTACTGCAGGTGGAGAGAGAAAGTCTGTTATTTTACTGCAGGTGGAGAGAGAAAGACTGATTTTACTGCAAGTGGAGAGAGAAAGTCTGTTATTTTACTGCAGGTGGAGAGAGAAAGTCTGTTATTTTACTGCAGGTGGAGAGAGAAAGTCTGTTATTTTACTGCAGGTGGAGAGAGAAATTCTGTAATTTTACTGCAGGTGGAGAGAGAAAGACTGATTTTACTGCAAGTGGAGAGAGAAAGTCTGTTATTTTACTGCAGGTGGAGAGAGAAAGTCTATTATTTTACTGCAGGTGGAGAGAGAAAGACTGATTTTACTGCAAGTGGAGAGAGAAAGTCTGTTATTTTACTGCAGGTGGGGAGAGAAAGACTGATTTTACTGCAGGTGGAGAGAGAAAGTCTGTTATTTTACTGCAGGTGGGGAGAGAAAGACTGATTTTACTGCAGGTGGAGAGAGAAAGACTGATTTTACTGCAAGTGGAGAGAGAAAGTCTGTTATTTTACTGCAGGTGGAGAGAGAAAGACTGATTTTACTGCAAGTGGAGAGAGAAAGTCTGTTATTTTACTGCAGGTGGAGAGAGAAAGTCTGTTATTTTACTGCAGGTGGAGAGAGAAAGTCTGTTCTTTTACTGCAGGTGGAGAGAGAAAGTCTGTTATTTTACTGCAGGTGGAGAGAGAAAGTCTGTAATTTTACTGCAGGTGGAGAGAGAAATTCTTTTATCCTACTGCAGGTGAGAAAAGCGTCTATTATCCTACTGCAGGTGGAGAGAGAAAGAAAGTCTATTGTCCTACTGCAATTCTCTCTCCATTGGCTGTAGGATAAAAGATTGGAGACAGATCAGGACTGCCAACAGGACACTTTAGAAGTCAGGACTAATTGGTTGTAAGAGATGGCCTTCGCCCGCCAATTTTCAGCTCTGGTTCTGCCACTGGAAGATAGAAGGTTCAAAGTCCTTCTGATTTTTCTCTGGGTAAAGGTTTTTTTTTACAGGATTATACATTTACCCATCTATTGGATATTGGTGAGCCTTGACAAACGTTTGCTCTTGAGGGACTAGGACTTTTTGGGAGGCTCCTTTTATACTACATGATTAGCTCACTTGATTAATATCATCTGCTTCACATCGCCTTGTTAATTTATTTTTGCAGTGTGTCACATCATTATTCGTCCTAAATGGCCCTTGTGCCAACTTTTTATTCCAAGTGTGTTGGAGTGATCATATTTCAAATTAGCATATGTTTGCAATAAACAATTAAATTAATAAGCTAAAGTGTTACATAATGTGTCGTTGAAGTGTTTTTTTCTTTGTAGAGGGTCAGTTGGCCTTTCAGATCACTCCTTTTAGCTTTTATCAGAATTATCCATGAAATGACGACTGCTTTTCAATTGAGGATGTAAAAATAAGCAGTGAATATTGTGTTTCTGGGTTGACAGGTATGGGTGTGGTAACAACGTGCACATCTCGTGTATGAAACTGTGGGCAGACCACCAAACACGCTCAGACCTGGACACCATGGTGAGGTGTCCTCTGTGCCGAGAGGCATTTGAGCCCATGAGAGTGCTGCTGGACGAGGTGAAGAACGCAGCCAGCCTGGTCACCATGGCCGAGAGAGCGCAGCAAGACAAACACCTCGGCATTCCTTGCAACGGCTGCAATGCCTGCCCCATCTCCGGCAAGTGCTTCAAGTGAGTCTCCACCACCCTTCCTCTTACTGCATTGTACAGGAACACAGCCTGAAGTTCCAGCTTTGTGAGGCTGGCAGTGCACTGTTTTCGTTGGGACCAGCTCAGGTATGGATTGATTCACTTCTCTGGTGCTTTCCAGAGCTTTACCTCTCTGGTTATTTATGAACATACCACCGAGTGTCTATCTGTTCCTGTTATAGAACTTGAGACTGTGGCCACAGTTTCTTTTCTTTTGTTTTTTTCTGTTGTCGTTTTTGGTCTTTGGCATATATTGTAAATTTTTGACGCAGTTCGCCTGAATAATATTGCCAGTTTAGTGACCGATGTATCTGCCATTTGGGCACCAACTATTCTCTTCTTTAGGGCCTGAGATAGTATCCTCTTCTTGCTTTGGAGACAATGCTGGCTATAGCTGCTTTAAGCAAGCACATTCTGCTAATAGCCATGAACATGAGTAGGAGTGTCCTGAGTAGATTCTTTTGTAATCGTGGTTTCAGAAAAAGTTAGAGTTTGAGCCATCTAAAATGATTAGCTGGGACATGTAAAGACATAAGACTGGATTATTTGGAAAAAGACATGAGATTAATAGTTGACCAAAGCCTTTCAGGGTCTTTTCATTTGCTGTAGCGGTAAAAAAGGCCAAAAGGTTGCAGGGATATACATCCAAAAGTACTGAGTACATTTCCCCGGAGCTACCTTGCATTGTAATTTGTCAGTGGAGTTTCTGTGCATGAAAGGCAAGGATGTAAGCCGTCCAATCACGTGGACGGCACTGCATCAAGACTGTCTTTTATCTATTAGTGGTATAACTAAACAGGCTCAGGATTTCTTTGGCAAACTTAAGTATTTCAAGTACTACAATACATTGTTACATCCACACATGCCAGTTAAAACTGCACTGTTCAATAACGAAGCCTTATTTGTACAAAGTCCGGAAGCGCCATCGCATGGTGGAAATGGGTACTGTGCTCAGACAAATCAATGATATAGGTCTCCTTTGGAAGACGTGGGCACTGTTCGCTCTGAATCAAGGAAGGAAACGATCCTCCAGACTATTGCCAGCAACGAGTCCAAAAGCCATGCTCTGTGATGGTTTGGGGTTGTGTCAGTGCCCTTGGCATTGGTAATTTACTTTTCTGTGAAGGCAGCATTTATGCTGAAAAGTACACTGAGATTTTGGGGCAACATATACTGCCTTCAAAACAACGTATTTTCCATTGATGCCCATGTATATTTCAACAAGGTAATGTAAAACTGCATTCTGTACAATTTAATAAGGCATGGCTGCGTAAGAAGAGGGTGCAGGTGCTGGACTGGCCTGTCTGCAGTCCTGACTTGTCCCCAATATGCAAAGTGTAATGCATTTTGAAATGCCATTTGCGACAACAAAGACTGCAGACAGTTGCACACCTTAAAATTTGTTTTCAGGAAGAATGAGACAAAATTATTCCTGAAACACTTCATCACTCAGTGTTTTCAGTCCCGAAAGCATTGTGGAAAGGAATGGCAGCGTTACAAATTGGTAAATACTTTCCTGTTCCAACTTTAAGATATATGTTGCAAAAATCAGAATAGAAAAAAGTGCTAATTTTGAAAAAGCAAAAAAAGTCATATGGTGAAACATCACATAATGTGCTGAAGTATTGCTTTCGACAGAACAAAGGCCAAAGATCACAAATCACTGCTTGCAGTTTTAATTTTAGTTTATTTAATATACCTTCCCGGCTTTTTATGATTTGGCATGTATGTCGCTATCTATGCTATTGAATACTGCAACTATAATTGCCATTATTTTTATTAGTTTTTCCTTTTGTCTTTGCCTTAATAGATGTATTGTGTGCAGTTACTATCATCTGTGTGAGGACTGCTTTCCTGGGCACTTGCATCCCCAGCACCCCTTTGCTTTCCGAGCGGTGAGCGCCCCTCACTGACTGTGATATATACTGCATCCTGTGATTGTTTATTGCACACTGACTGTGACGTATATCACACCCTGACTGTCACATACATTGCACACTGACTGGCGTATATATCGCACTCTGACTGAGACATATATCATACCCTGTGGTATATGTTGCACCTTGACTGTGATGTATATTATGCCATGACCGTGACATGTTTTAGATCATACCCTTACTGTGCCAGATATTGCTCCCTGGCTGTGACGTAAGACAGACTGTGGCGAATATCACGGCAGGACTGTGACACACAGCACATCACACCCTTACTGTGACATATTGCACTCTGACTGTGCCATATATTACATCCTGTGACTTTCATAGCACACTGACTGTGACTTTTATTGCACTCTGTGACGTTTATCGCACACTGACTATGCCATATATTGCATTCTGACTGTAACCTTTTTTTTTGTTGCGCGCTGACTGTGACGTATATTACTCCCTGACTGTGACTTTCATAGTACACTGACTGTGACGTTCGTATATTGCACCCTGATTGTGAAATATATTCTGCACTGACTGCAGTGCGTAATATAAATGATTGCTTCGTATGGAAGCTGGGCAAACTAATATTGAATAATCTCTTTATAGCCGAAATGGCTCTTAGTACTCAATATTAGAGTTTAGCATGGACATTGAGTGAGTACTCCATATTGGAGCGTAGTATACTGACATTGCATAATCACTCAATTTTGAAGGTTTTGATTCAAACGTTTAATAAGCACTTCCTATTGAGGCTTTGCATGCCAGTCCATATTGAAGCTTTGAATGCTAACGTAAAATATTCGCTCCATATAAGAAATTAGCATGCTATCATTACATAATCATTTGATATTGGAGCTTTACATGTTAAAATTAGGTAGTCGCACCAAATGCGAGCGGTTAATGCTGATGCTGTTTTGCACAGAGAAGGTCTCAGCGCTGGGTTTCCCTTAGGCATTCCGCCCAGCAGAAATCAGGCCAGTCGCAGGAGTGGGACCCTCAGTCAGCAGAAGACCCAGACAGGTAAACTCAGCACCCTCATGATATATTCATTTAATTAATTTAAAAGAGGTTTTGCACAGCAGTTACATGCTCAGAGCCTGCAGTAGTGCTACCAGCCTGTATTTTATCCCCGATCATTGCATCTTGCAAAAGTAGAGCCTGGTTTTATAGGCCCAGCTTAGACTCAGATCCTGGATTCTTCTCACAAAATCAGTTTAGTTTAAAGGTTAAACTTAATTTGTACCTATGGCACTGGCCTCAAGTGTGTGGCTCCTTTAGCCAATCAGGAGCCAGCAGGTCTGCAGCCCTCTTAGGCTGGAGGCACTGGGGAGTAGCTTCAGACAAATGACTTCATTTTTGGACTGCTTCTTGGACTTAAGTTTCTCCGAAGAACACTGACTCTTTCCAACAGCTTATCTTTCTCTCCATTCTTCTTACGCCTGACCTGGAATTGATCTTGGTCCGCCTTCATTAAGGAGATACAAATCCATTGAATGAGTTGGCAAAAGAAACAGAGGTTTCCCCATGTTAACTTCAGATAAGGAATGGCGAGAAAATCCTTTGTGGAAATTTTTTTAATATTATTGACCAGTAAATCTACCTCTGCCTATTTTTTACTTACGTCGCTTTGAACAGGACTGTCTGACGATGCATTTATTTTAGTTTCGCTAATTCACAATTATTCGATTATATATAATTATTCGATCTATAACTATATCATCCATTTTCTTATCCCTCGGTATGTAATACGGGTGACATAGCTGGCAGCATGTACAATCATCTATTCGTTGCTTTGAAAGCATTTTATTTTCTGGATGAGAACTCAAGAATCGTCCAGTATCTTTTCACAAAACTTTCTACAAGCAACAAACAAGTAGTTGCGTGGTGCCTTTTGCTATTTTGGAATTTTAATGTTAATTTACCACAAGGTGTCACTATAACAACAATCTGTACGTTTTGGCCTTTAAAGTAGCTATGTATTGAGAAATCAGAAAATGGGAAAATCATATCACTACGGAAAGCTAAGGTCATGAAGACGATGATTAAAACACTTCTTGGATACTGACTCTGATAGGAAGAGAATAAAATAGGCATTTTGAACACCTTTTCAACTTGCGCACATCCCCGAAAACACTGTGCGAAAATGGCTCCTTTCTGATGATGTACTGTAATTCCTGGGAGACAGGGACGCACGGTAAGGAAGTCAAATGCATGGACCATTGTCTGCCTGTCGTAATTTATTAATTTCTTGGTCTCGTTTTTTTTTTTATGTCTCTAGTTGATTAGATTTATGCTTATCAAAAAGTATGTTATTGCTGATAACGCAGAGCCCACATACTTGAAAGATCTTGTTTTCGATTTTTTTTCTGTGCAACAATCAGAGGTGTAATACTTTCCTTGACGAAGTTCTGGGTCATAAAAGTCTGCCTTACTTTAACTCATGGAAACTAAAAGTCCTTAAAACCTATAATAAAGCGATAGTACATATACTCAGCACCATTAAAAACGCACAGGTGAGGTGTGTACTGTATTTGCGGCAAATTGAAGAATCGATTGATTTTTATTGCTTTTCCAGTGAGGCACGAGAGGAAATAAAGAAAAGCGCGTGGTATTGTAATCCTGACGCGCACCACTTGCACGCGCCAAGCACTTCAGTAATAACAAACATTGAGCTGTTCGTGATGTGTACAGTGAAACTTGACTTGTTCTTTTTGGTGTGGTCAATAGCCTACATAAAGCCAACAAAAAAATTGAAAAATGCAACTGCATCAAGAAAATGGAACGACTTGTGACACAGGAGAGAGAAAAAGAGCCAATGGCACGTTACGGGCAGATCTCAGCCGCCGAGAGGTGGCGCGTCATTTGCACTGTCACCATTCAACAATCAGTCGGCTGTCTATCCAAGAATGGAACACAGGCACTGTCACTGACCGACCCCGCTTAGGGCAGCCACGAGTGACGATGGCAGCTCAAGAACACCACATCTGGTTACAGCCTATACGTGACAGATTCCGGACAGCAACCAAAACTGATCATGAGATGAGGGGTCCGAGACGATTGAGGGTGAGCGCAAGTACCGTTTGACGCCATCTATGTGAGCAACACATGCGTGCACACGATCCCTACAGAAAACCCAGTTTTTGCCCATTTACGCATGACTGCCCTTACTGTGGTAGATCAGCGACAGTCCCTGTTTTCCATTCTCAGACAGAAACAGGGAAATAAAGTGCCAAAAAATTACACAGAGGCAGGTGCCCACAGTCAGAAGTGAAGAGTTCCTACTCCTGTTGATGGGCAAAAAATGGGTTTTCTGTAGGGGCCGTGCACGCGTGTTTTGCTCACGTAGACGGCGTCAAACGGTACTTGCGCTCACCCTCAATCGTCTCGGACCCGGTCCCCTCATCTCATGATCAGTTTTGGGTACACCGCTGTATGGCTTCGGTGTAAATGTCTATGTAAGAGTGCTGTGAAGACGAGCTGACAAGTGAGCTTGTGTTTACGTTGCTTTGTTGTTGTTAGTAACTTAGTATCGTTGATCATTGTTGTTGATGATGACATTCTAATTTTGCATTTGTGTCTGTTTCTGAAACACTGGCCATATCGTGATCCTAGTCACTGGGGGACTACTAGGACTTCGGTACGGCACACATCCGAAAGCGAAACCCAAACATAAACACAAGCGACCGGTCCATGCGAGTATGAAGTTGCCGTGTTTCTCAGTCGCTTCTATGTTCGAAGTCCAAAATTTGCACTCATTTTGTGTAGTATGCAATGCAAGAACACGTGAAACGACTGTACACACGTTTACAACCAATGCAAACTTTTCATTTTGCAATCCCAGATGAGATCAAAGCTTTGTTCACGGAGAAGTTAAAAACCCGCAAAATCTGGACATTTTTTGTCAATTCATTTCATTGAGTATGTAGAAAATGTATCGATAAGAATATTAGTCCCAAATAAGATAAATATAACTTTTCTTTCTTTCACAAATTGGCTGTTGAAATGAGGAGTCAAACAAGTCATTTTTTGTACAAGCTCCGGTGCAACTTACTTCTCATACGTCACAGCCAATTAGCCAGTCGCTCGCAAGTTTTAAGGAGAGGCCTCAAAGTGTCTAGTTTCTTCATTTTTTGCCAGTATGACATACAATCATGAAAGTTAAATGCTGGATTCATGAATTGCAGGCAATAATAATGTCTACAGCGGTTTATTTCCCCTAATTTAGTAGACCTTTAAGAAGACAGGGTGGGAAAGGGATGACACATAAGCAAATCCACTGAGCAGACAAAATCTTGCCAAGCATTTTAATCCTGAATTATATTATGCCTTTTTTTTGAAAAAGAAAGTCTGCCACTGATTTTGAAGTAATTTTGACTTAGTAGATATGTCCATGGGGTAAGATGCCCCATGGACTAATCTAGAAATGGGTCAAAAATACTTCAGATCAGTGGCAGAATTTATTTCTCTAAGAAAAAAGGTAAAAGACATACAGTAGGTGTTTAAGTCTACATACAAGATTGAAATGTTTGGTATGAATTTGTTTTTTCAGTGTGGAATAAGCCCCTGTAACTTCTATTGCGTTGGGCATTGCTCACAGAAATGTCTATGTGTAACAAGACAGTTCACAGACTATGTAGGTAAATTTTTGCTGCGACTCCTTTGGAGAGTGATGGCTCCCTCTACATTTTGCGGTTTGCAACAGATGCCTAATCCCATTTTGGATTTAGCATTATTCTAGCATTTAGCTAACAAATAAAGCTGATTCGCTGTTTACATACCCGATCTAATGACCTTTTCTGCCAGCATGCAAGAAAAACTCGATTATGTTGAAAAATCCTCCCTTTGACAACTGCGCATGCATGAACAGCAGGAACCTAAGATTTTAAGACATATACAACCTCCCAGGAGGGAGATTAGGGAGATAAAGTTTGGTCTGATTTGTTTTATTTTGAGGACGTTTTTTGGCATCAAACCATTTTAATCACACATAGTACCTGAGCTGCTTTGACCTTTGAAGCAGCCAACCTGGGTAAGTTGGGCATGTTTCTCATTTTCCCCCGGCAGTGCTGTGCAGTGTGACAGTGTTCCAGAGCAGATAGTGAGGAGCCTGCTGGCAGTGAAGGTGAGGCAAGGCTCCAAGCTGCTAAAGCAGGGACAGCAGTGCCGCCTCTGCCTGAAGAGCTTCCGTTTGGGGCAGCAGGTCAAGCACCTGCCCTGCCACCACAAGGTGAGGGCCTCTGCACATCTGCTTCTGCACTGAGCAGCCTGCCTAGCCCCTGTGCTGCAGCTGTGCTTTATGCAGTGATGATGACAATGTGGTTAGCTTAGACCATATGTGGTAGCATGATGTGTTTGATTCAAAGATATGGCTGCAGCTAGCCTATTCCATGCGCAACAACAAACTGATCAATAGTGATTTTTCTGCTACTAGACAAAGCCCATGTGCTGCAGCATACGGTGTTTGACACTGTGATATGGCTGCAATTAGCCTAGCCCATTTGTTGCAGCATAGTATGTTTGATAAAGAAATGATATCACCATAGTTAGCCCCACCCATGTGCTCCAGTTCCATGCAGAATGCGCAGACGCTTGCCTTCTGCAGTCTAACTGCTGCCCGCTGGATGGACACGTCGTCTACAACCCCCTCACCTGGCAGAAATCAGGGAAGCAGTTTGGGCCCAAAAGCGCCCAGAGCCCATCGGCACACACTCAGCAGAACGTGATGGACCTGCTGTTCATCCCAGGACAGGGGCTGAATTTGGGCATTAATGATGGCTCACCCATCCCCCTCCAGAAGGAACCAGGTATGAACACAAGGATGCACAAGCTCCCTGTTAAAAACGAGAATGCGGACAGCACGGGATGCGCCAGCGAATCGCACCAACCGCTCGGCGGCGCAAGCCCGCCCCATAAAGGCACCTGGCCGGCCCCATGCAGAGACAGCCAGTCACGCGACCCTTCGAACGCTCGAGCAGGCGGCTTCGTCAGGACCCAGAAAGTGAAGAGAGGTATGAAGATCGTCGCTGGGGTGAGAGCATGTGCGGATCGAGACCGGCCTGCACACGACCTGTCTGTGGGACTGAACGTCCAGGAGATGCAGGTCCACTCCAGAGAGACGGGCAGAGCTGTGCCCAATAAGAAACTTCAAGCCCCTAAATCTGTCCCAGGATCCTCCAGGGAGAGAGACCAGGTCACCCACACAGCAGCAGTCTCACCCGACTGTCCACAGGGGAGCTTTGGGGAGAAGACCACCCTTTCAGACCACTGATTTACAGTTAGCATTATTATTAGACTGGGAATTATTAAGCTAATCCAACAATTCTGTATTATCCTTCCTGTTTCTGTTCGATTCTGAATAAATTTGGAAGGCATTAAAGTATTGGAAATGAACATTCCTGTGCTTGCGAGTTTTATTGGTGTTACTGTGATGCATTAGGTACCGGTTGGTTGCTGAGTTCATCAAAAATGTTTTTTGGATTTTGTCTGAAATCCCTACTCCTTGTAAAAAAAAAAAAAAAAATATCCAGTAAGACCCAGGAATGGACAGACCCGAGTGCTTTTATGGAAAAAAAAAACTTTGCTGGAAGGACGTCAGACACATCACGTGCGTTGCTGAGCTTGATACGCGGTGGAATGGTTGAAAATGTCATTCTGAACAACACTGTGTTTTTTTTAACAAACAAAGCTACTGAACACTGATGCTATCCCACCATGAACACCATACCCATGGACATGAACAAATGGTGATCCCTAAGAAGAGAAACGTGAGTCAGAACCAGTCTCATGATACAATGTTGTATTTCTGTCTGCGAGGTGTAAACAGAGACAAAATGACAAAAAAGGAGCCAAATTAGATATTTTGTAGTAATTTCTGCTTTTTGCCATTAGTACATCCACGGACAACTCCACTGAAACTTTCCTGTCTTCAATTTTTTTAAACTCACTCAATAAGTCAAATTTAAACCAACACAATTCAAAATGTTTCTGATGGGAAACTTTATTAATAATACATTTTTGAACAGTACAGAAAAGGCAGACCATGAAATTTTTGGCATTGAACACATAACAAGGACTCACCTCCATATAACAGGAGATCTGAGAGTCCAATAAATACAGATGGCAGACAGACAAAAAGCATGCGACCATGCACCCAAACCGTTTTCGGAGTGGCAGTCTTCACACAAACACGTTTTCTTCACTGAAAATGTCATATGCCCCCTTTTAAAATACTAATCAATGGGGATGTACCATTTTCTTATTTGTAAATTGTAAGCAATCAGTATATACACGAGACACAGAAATTCCACACTGGTACTATAGCGTCGATCCACAGCAGTTGAGACAGAATCCTTCACATTATCAAGCGCTTTAACAGATTGATCAGGTTTGCGATCAATGTAATCAATTTCACTTCTGTATTGCCTCCATGTATGACGAAAACAGTAGATTCAGCCGAAAATTGATTAGTTTCCATTACATATATTGCTACTCTGCGCTAACTAAGGTAATTCATTGCACCAAGTTCAGATAATGACAAATTTTAAGAGCATATATTGACATAATGGCTTTTCAAATTTAAGATTGTGGTTATCAGGGATGGTTACCGGTATACTCTTTCATTTCCAATCAATTCTATTTACAACATTATGAACATTATTACTATATCATGTATAACTTACAAAATCTAAATGAAGTGACTAACACTTGGAATAAAAAAGAAAAGTACAAATTTTAGATGGCTTGCGTCTTGAGCTATAAAAATGAGTACAAAGAATACAAATTGAAGTGCTAAAGGGCCACCTTTTATCCACAAATTCAATAGTAACAATAATCATTGGATAATTTCTAAAAAGAACAATAAAATCACAGCTTTTATGCTTCTCATTTCTTTTTTTTTGTTGTTGCAATGCAGCAAATTTGTGCACAGCTGACTCATCAAAATTCAGTTTATGAAGGGCTACAAAGAGCAGCATTCACAATTTGAAACTTTTTTATTTTGTGGCGAACAGGTTTTAAAAACTGTCGCGGACTGTATGACTTGCAATCTCATAGACAGTGACTGACGCTTCCAGAAATCCTAATTCCACGCAATTCAATCTCCCTTACACACCTCACATAAATCATTTCCATCTGCATGTCAAAACAAAAATTAATCCCTGGACACGCTACACCTACAACAAATATATGGACCAATATCAATGCGCATGACAATCGAAATTAATTGAATAATTGAATGACAGATATTTGGGTGAATACACTGCCTGGTCAAAAAAAAGTTGCTATCTGGATTTAAGCAAGCAAATACTGAAGATCCTACGATTGAATCATTATTGCAGTATTTAATGTTTCAGCTGGCAACAATCATTTTAACCCTGACTGATGCAGTGTTGCTACTCATTTCCTAAAAATAACCATGTCGGAAGACGCAAACCATGGTCATGAAAAAGATGCCTCTATTTCAAGAGGGGTAAATTATTGACCTGCATCAAGCCAAGAAAACAAATACAGAGATCTCTGAAATTACTGGAATAGGGTTAAGAACTGTCCAATGGATTATTAATGCCGTGAAAGATTGTGGTGAACCGTCAATTTCGGTTCATCGAAATGGAAGAAATGGGTCAGAAATAAATTATGAATGATCGCGACCAAAGATCACCAAAACACTTGGTGAGATTTCATCATAAAAAAATGCAATGAACAGGGGAACTTGTCTGTTTCAGAGAGAAATTAAGAGAATTTCCCTATGTACAATGGGACAAGAACGGCAGGATTGGGACTAAGCAGCTTTGTTTCCACTTGCTAGTTCGCTCGCTGGGGCAAACACTACTTCAATTTCCGAGGGAGCATAAATATTTCACTGTGGAGCAATGGAAAAGGTCATGTGGTCTGAAGAAATCCAGATTTACCCTGTTCCAGAGCAGAAGGCATGTCAGGTTAAGAAAGGAAGCCCATGAAGCGATGCATCCGTCATGCATAGTGCCCACTTTTCGAGCTTCTGGAGGCAGTGTTATGTAGCCATAAAATGAAGTCAGCAGACTTCCAGAATGTCTAGGTTATTCAATCAATCGATTTCTTAATCCCTGATGGCACTGGCATATTCCATGATGACAACGCCAAGATTCATCTGGCTCAAATTGTGAAAGAGCAGTTCATTGAGCAAGAGGAATCATTCTCATATATGAATCGGGCACCACACAGTCCCAAACTTAACCAATTGAAAGTCTATAGGATGAGCAGTAGAAGGGTTTACGCAGTGGTTTGATGCGCCTGTTATCGATCCGACAGCTTGGCCAAAAATTAATGCAACTCAAGTCGGAAATGAATGTTGTATCATTGCATGAGATTGTCAAAACAATGCCACAACTAACGTGTGCGGTGATCAAAGCCTAAGGCTGTCCAACAAATGTGGGTGACCTTTTTTGGCCAGACAGTGTAAATCAGGTGGAAAATGATATGATAACATATTTGATTCAAACATAGGCCACAATTTTACAAAAATGCAGATAACTGTGAAGGAACCTGGTCATTTACGAAGGAAAGGTTCTTTGAAACCAACAGCAACTACATTAAAACCCATAAAATTATTGAACACATATTCACCCATTTTCTGAGATAAAGAAGTTACCATCAGTCAAAATTTTTTGCACACAGCTTCAGCTGTTCTAAATTCAAGCTAACATCTTAAAGTCCATATTACACACACGTTCAGACTGAACAGAAAAGTTGTGTGCTTCAGGAATATACAATATATTACAACATTGTTAGCTTTTGTATCCAAGTACCACCAGGTGTAACAAATTGCATTAGAGTGAATTATTTGTTGTATTATAAACAAGTATTTTGTATATGCAATGCTTTCACACAGCTGCTAATTACATGGTGCACAAGACAAAAACTGGCTGCACCCTCAGTCACTGATATCCAAACACAAGTGAAATAAGGACAAGCCTGTTACAGCCACGATCACTTTTTAGGACTTAAAATTCACCATGTGCTTTTTCAAGTTCATACAAGGATGCAACAGCTATACAGATAATCTCTGTACAATAACCAGGCACATAAATGACCATATTTACAAATACCCAGCCTCAGTGTGACATACAACCATTTTAGATTACAGTTTTGAAGCAGAGATTAATCATATCTCTGACCAGCTCTTCTCAGCTTGGCTGCAGCTGATGAACATACTAAATATTTCCACACAAACAAACTTAGTAAATCTGCATAGGATCACTTTCAGCTATAAATTTGAGGAGCCGTTAACAATCCACTTGAAATTCCTCCTGCTTATTGACTCCACTCCACCAGATGGCGGTAAGTAGTTTCAGACTTATACTATAATTTTCTGTAGGGATGTGGTGGCGTTGTGCACGCTCTTAAGTGCTTTCTATGATTTGGATTGTTAAATTACAAACATATTTAATGAATTATAACCAGCTGCATTCACTCTTTTCTCGTATATGTAATGTGAGGCTTCTCCCCCTTTTGCTTGGCACTGAAAAAGGGAACCTCCAAGGACTTGTCCAGGCTGCAAACTCTAATTTAGCTTCATCAGAGGTCTGTCCTCCCGCAGGTGCCAGGTGCTCTTCTGCTTGTCGCCCCGACTCTTGTCCCGGACTTTCCGGAGGCGGCGTGGGGGAGGGGTGGAGCGGGATTCGCTATCCTCCTGGGCACTGGAGGTGTCGGCTCCGTCCCGCTCCTCCGGGATGTTGGGGATGGCGCCACTGCTGCTGTCCAGCACGCTACGTAAGGAGGGGTCCTCGGGAGTGCAGGCGGCCGTGGTGCCACTCTCACTGCTGCTCAGGTCCGGGTCATCCGCGTAAAGCGCCTTGCTATGCGGCGTGCTTCGGATGAAGGTCTTTTCTCGCTCCGCTCGGCGACCTGGCTGCAGCTCGTTCATGTCCACGCCCGAGTCCAGGCTGGTGTCATTGCTGTCAGGGGGCCGGATCTTCTTCTGCAGGTCGATGATGGAGTGGCGTACCTGGGCGGCGGGCTTTCCCTCCAGTGAGACAAACCAGGCCCGGGGGTGGGGCGAGGGCTTTCCCTTAGACAGCTCTAGGAGGGTCTGCTCCGAGATGCCCTGCAGCTCGTTGTGGAAAGGGCCCAACCCCACAGCCTCGTTCAGGGTTCCCGGGACAGATACGGACTCAAGCAGACTGCTGTAACGGCCCCAGGGCCCAGGGTTTGCGGCCACACCCTGAGGACCCTCCAGGACCTGCTGATCGTCGCTGTCCTGCCCCTGGAGCTGCGACAGCAGCGGGATTTTGGGTAAGGTTTGGGTGAAGCTGTCCTTGTTCCCAGGCTCCGGCTGGCCCTTCCTGGGCAGGGTGGCTGACTTGCTGCCTGACAGCTGCTCGGCAGATTGGAAGAGCTCTGGAGCCTGCAGGATGGCCACTGGCTGGCTGTAAATGTGCACTAGTCTGTCAGGGAAGAAAACATTCTCACTGAGCCCCACCTGCACCCTCTTCTGCTCCCCCAGCTCCCCTGGCCGTGCCACCTCGCTGCTGTTCACGTAGATGGGGGGAGCTGCGGGCCTGGTGCACTCTGGGCCATGACTGCCCACGTTCTCATACAGCTTAGGACCGGGACGCCCCACGTCCTCTACATAGATGTTGAAGTGCCTGGACAAGGTGGGGTCCTCTCGCTGAGTGCCGTTCCTGGAGGTCAAGGGTCGAGACCTGTCCTCGTAACGAAACAAGCCTTCGCTGTTGCCGTTGTTGTTGGTGGAAGTGGTCTGGTCCCTCTTCAAAACGGTCATCTTAGTGCCACTGTTTTCCCTCTTCACTGGCTTACAAATGCACCCTCTGGGAATGAGAAAATTGAGGCATTTTACGCATCTCCTTTGTACGGGCAGCATGAGTTTTGCTATTCTTTGATCCGTCTGCTTCAACAACAATTCCGCACTGAAGACAATTATAATTCAGCAGCTCTCAACGCATCGCACATCAGACAGAATCTACAGAACTCCAGCAACAGCTTTACAAAAAGCCAAAAAACTGCTATCATAAGACAGACATTTTGTGCAAAAAGCATGTCTAGGTTTAAACTTCATTTGTCAAACTTCAGCGTTCATGCTTTTATGAAAAGCAACATACTTTGTGGTCCGAAAAAAACGGTGATGTTTAGTACAATGAAATATAATGTCTTACCTACAGTAACATAACAGCACAGATAAAAATCCAACAACAATAACTAAAGTTCCTCCAAGGATGGCCGTGAGAAGGTAAGTATGGTATGAGATGAAGTCCACAGCAGTACCGTGTCCCACATAACCTAGATTTGCACAAACAGAAATCTGGTTACTGGAATTCACAGCTTTTGCATAAACGAAACATAAACAAACAAACAAACGGAAATCATACCCCAGTTATGACACATCTTGAAAAGTTCTGAAGGAACTTTTCGAGCCCCAGGTAAGGCGTGTAGATTTGGTGGAATAAATCGAGTACCTCAGGCCATACCTGTGGGTGAGGGCAGGGGAGCTGCCATCCAGTAGCCCAGATGAGGAGCCTCAAAGGTCCACACCAAGCCATCCTCCTCCAGCTTGACCAGTCCCAAACCCGTTTTTACCCAGGCACCTGGGAGGAAAAACAGAGCAACATGCATCAAAGGATCACATTTTTTTAGTTTGATGTTTGACTGAGAATTTTGATTGAGAAACAAGATTTACCAAAATAAATCTCAGCAAATTATGTACATGGCCCTCCACTAATACTGGTACTCTAGGTAAATATAAATAAAAAAGATTATGACTGAATGCTTTTATCCTCTTGATGTTTAATTCAAGACATTAACAAAAATTTAACCCTTTATTGAAACACAATGAAAGACAAAATGAAATCATGAAACAAACTTTTTTTTTCTGAAATATCTTACGCCACAATCATTGGATGCTCTTCAATTAAATCATCTAATAATTCCTTTTCCAAGATAACAGCTCTGACACCTCTCCTATTCTGTGTAATGGAGGTAGCTGAAGACATGGCAAGTAATCCGAGACTAGTCCTGCATGGAGAATTTCTCCAGACCTCCAAATTCTAAGGTCCACAAGAACAAATTCAGCTCATCCCACAGGTTTTCCAATGGGTATAGGTCAGGGCACTTGAATGGCCATGGAAAAATCTTGATTCTGTAGCAGTAGAAGCATTTTTTGTGTTGTTTGAGATTCATTCTTTGGATCATTTTCCAGTTTGAATAATAAAACCGCGGTCAAGTTTAAGCTTACTGGCAGTGGCAGTCAGATTTTCATTAAATTCCTGCTGGAACTTGATGGAATCCATGATACCATGGATCCTTACAAGTAATCCAGGGCTTTTGGAAGCAAAAAAAGCCCAACAACATCAAAGATCTTCTTCACCGTCTCGATGGGGTTCTTCATGGAATGTCTGTATTTGCTGTCATGCCAAATCCACCTCTTGTGTATATTTTGGTGTCTGTTTTGGTCCCATCTGATCACAGAACTTATTCCCATTGGAAGTGACAGTGTTAAGTTTAAGAAAGCCCCATGTAAGGTCCGGTGCCCACCAGAGTTCACGTCGAAGGTCCAGGCCGGCACCGCATTGGAGGGCTGCAGATGGGTGCGGCCTTGCAAGGGCAGGGTGATTTGGATTGGTCCTTCCAGCGGAATCTCCTCCCCCTCTGTGAACAGCTGGACACTGATGGCCGCTACCGGGCTCAGCTCTAAACCCCCGTAACCTTGGAAACAACACAACACCACAGGAATTGGAAACAGAAGGCCACTACATTAAGACTTCACATACATGTATGCAAGCACACGTGCACACAGACACACACAAACACACACACACACACATACATACTCAAACATATACATTCACTTAACACTCTCAGATCCAACAATCTAATAACAAAAACTGATTACACATAAACGTGCCAGGATTATTTTAATCAGAGTTACTGCTGATGCTCTTTTGTTCTGTAAGAAGATAATGTATTCACCTGAAAACTTATGATCAGTGAAGAGCTTAACACCAATGCTGATTCAAAATTTCACTAGCTGTTAGCCTTTGCAAACAAGAAGCACATTCAGGCTCAGTGCTTTGCACAGTTCTATTTTGAGAAACTGTTTTTCAGCTTTTTTTGTTCAACATAAAAACATACAAAACTGACACTGCAACTTTGATTGATATGCGCAGCAAAGTGGGCATGAGACAAAGTAAAGAAGGTGAGTGAGTGTGAGGTTGGGTAAGAAACACACAAATACACACACACAGAGAATGGTACTGAAGAAGGTGTGGATAACCTTTGCTTATCCCGACAGGATGCTGGAAGCAGCCCTTCTCGGAGGGCAGCCGCGGCGAGGTCAGGTAAGCGGTGACGGACGAGATGTTGCTTTGTTCAGCAAGATTCAGCAGATTCATGGGAAACTGCACGCTTGGCTGAGCTGAGGAGTCTAAAAAAGGGGAAGTGGACTTTGTAACAAAACCAAGAATCACAAACAAAAAACAAAACAGCAGCAGGTGTTCAATCACAAATACAAAACAACCCAGCAGCAGGTGTTCAATCACAAACACAGAACAACCAGCAGCAGGTGCTAAATCACAAACACGAAGCGACCCAGCAGCAGGCGTTCAATCACAAATGCAAAAGAACCAGCAGCAGCTTGCTCAATCACAAACAACAAGAAACCCAGCAGCAGGTGTTCAATCGCAAACACTAAACAACCCAGCAGAAGGTGTTCAATCACAAACACAAAACAACCCAGCAGCAGAGGTTCAATCATAACACAAAACCACCCAGCAGTAGGAATTCAATCAAAAACACTAAACAACCCACGATCAGGTGAATAAACACAAAACAACCCACCAGCAGGTGTTCAATCGCAAACAAAACAACCCAGCAACACAGGTTCCATCAAAAATATAAAACAAGCCAACAGCAGGTGTTCAATCACAAACACAAAACTACTCAGCAGGCGAAGTTCAATCACAAACCCAAAATCACCCAGCAGCAGGTGTTCAATCACAAACACAAAACAACCCAGCAGCAGGTGTTCAATCAAAAACACAGAACAACCCAGCAGATGATGCTCAATCAGACACAAAAACAACACAGCAGCATGTGTTCAATCCCATACACAAAACAATCCAGCAACAGGAATTCATTCACAAACACAATGCAACCCAGCAGCAGGTGTTCAATCACAAACACAAAACAACCCAGCAGCATGTGTTCAATCCCACACACAAAAAAATCCAGCATAGGTGTTCATTCACAAACACACAACTACCCAGAAGCAGGTGTTCTTTCATCTATCTTTCATGGACAACTTAAAAAAAGCAAATAAACAGTGCTCCATATTTTACAAGGATGGATCCAAAACAGGGTACTCCCGATACTAGGATGCACACTATATGGGAAATGGTGTGCGGGGCCTGTGGGGCATCGCTCAGCTGAGTTCTCATTTCTGAAGGGAAGTCTTGACAGTAAAGCATAAAATGACATTCCAGAAGTTTCTTCTAACAGTAGGTCCTAACATAGTGGAAAGACTTCCCAGAAAAGCCGTGGCTGCCACAGCAGCTCCTCTATATTAGTGCCCATGATTTTACACAAAGATGTTTGAAAAACTGGTGTCCACATACATACCACAGCAAAGAAGCGCATCTCAATGACATACGTACCAGATGCTTTTCCAGTTATCAGCACTGAATTTTCAAAGAGCCAGATGTTGCCTTGGTTTTGAGGGAACAGAGACAGCGTCACGGAGGAAAAAACTGCAATTGAAAAATGGAAAAAAGTGCATAAAATTTACAGATTCATGTATCAGTCTCCAAAACAGCCACTAGATGGTAGGCTCAGGAACTATTGACAGACTGCTGAGTAGACATATTTGGCTGCACTTAAACAAACAAGTCACTAGGTGGCAACCTCTGCCCAGCTCTGCGCTCAGACAGTTCACACGACACCAGTGAAGGAGGAGGTGCTGATGCTCATCTAGGCCTGTACAGCCTCTCCCCCGCATCTGAGTGGTACAGCTAAACAAAGGAACAATGTGCCTCCACCCCCCATTACCGCACACAGCAGCCTCACACTGATGTCTGCAGGCACACACACACTCAACACACATCATGACCCAGCCACCACGCCTCTCTCAAAACCAATTAGATATCCACAAAGGTGACAGACTGATTAAAGATACTGTCTGAGGCACAATAATTCATCCTCTGTGAATTTTATCTCAAAAAACACATTTCATTGAACTAGGCTGGCAATAATTTGTCATAAAATTGTTCAAATCAAAAAATGCAAACCGCCTGTTCCAGAATATAAGCCCAAGATACCGCTCTTGCTTTTATTAATGAAAACAATGTAACATCATGAATGATGGACTGAGGGTGAAACCAGAGAGGATTTTTTTTTTTATTTCCAGGCAATATCATTCTCAAACTTTTCTAAGAATAGCCACAGAAATACAATACCCCATTATAAAAGAGGCATCCTCAATTCTGCCGTAACCATGGCTACAGCGCTGCAGTGTGATGTCATCAAAGCCGCAGCTGCCGACGCTGATGTAAGGGATAAGGTAGCGTATGCCAAAGAGCACGTACCGCGAGCCATGCATGCATACAGCACCAACCGGTCACGCTCTCTGCTCTGTTATACACAGTCTCGTACCATCTATCGGACGAGACATTAAATCAAGGTCCTGACTCAGTGTGGTGAGTAAAGATCCCACAACACTCAATACAAAAAGTAGGGGGTTCCCCAGCATCTCAGCTAAATTCTCTACCTGGCTCCTTTAACAAGCCACCCAATCATCCCCTGATTTAATTCGCAATGAAAATTCTCCCCCTCTTATCTTGTGCGTGGTGAGTGTTCTGGTACAAAATGGTTACCGTGCGACTCCCAGTTGGGTGCTGAACATTGGTGGTGATGGTTGAGGTAAGATTCCATCATATAACTGTAAGGTGCTTGAAGTCCCAGTAAGAAAAGTGCCATGCAAATGCAACAATCATCTCAGGTCTGTTAACTGCAGTCATGTCAGTGGGATGTGAGATATAGTTTCTGCTCACTTGGAGTTTTGCTGGTCTTCCAGGGGAGAGGAGTGCAGATGTAGCCTGCCTTACGGCCCAGGAGGGTGAGGCCTTGGGCGAGACGGGAAGGGAGCGTGAGCAGAACCGCCCCATCATCCTCGGTGATGGCCGCATTGGTGCGCGTGTGATTCACAAACACCTCCACCGCTGCCCCGTGCAGGTACTGCCGGCTCGAGATGTCCTTCACCTGAACTTTCAGAGTGAAGGTTGACACTGCAGAGGGCGAGAACAAGGCCTCAGCTGTGAGCTCTTCCAGGAAATATGAGTCCGATTTCACAAAAAAGCTGATCAATCAGACGAGAAAAATATTGTTCTGCAAACAGTTTACATCAGTCATTGAGGGGAACAAATTTTTAACCACAGTATAATGCCGTCAAATCTCATCTAAAAGTACTACACCCCTATTTACCGAATATAGTGTAGGCTTAAAGGTGTGTTACGGCAATCTGTGCTGTTTTTGAAAATACTAAATTATATTCCTGAAATACAGCTTACAATATGCAGCATGAAATATTCATTTTTGAGAGGAATGCCAATTTGCATTAATATTTAACAACATTAGAGTAGAAAGGCACTCCTACTGTGCGATAATTGACAGATAATCCATGGGTGTTCAGTGAAAAGCTCCACATGGTAATGATCTGATGTTCAGGTTTTTCCTGCGGTTTTAATAATTACATCAGTTTTAGAGCATTATTTTGTTGTGTTATGCATTTTTCACTGCACGGATGTCTGTGGCTGAGTGAGCAAGTGATGAAGTAACATCATTGGTTGGCCAGCCAAGTGTATTTTCCCCATTGAATGTTGGTCTTTAAAAACCTCCTAAGCCCTGAGCCTCTGACTCGAAAATGACATGCCCAAAATGAAATTAGTATATCTCTGCAACTACTTGGTCCATTTGAATAATCTTGGTATCATAATAAAGGTAACACCTTGGGTATTTTTGTCATTGTGTAAAAATCGGTATGTCACTGAATGAAGATTAAACACAGCATACATGAAAGATCTCATTTCCGTGCAACAAATTTTACTTTCATCCCTTTTGAAATTATGTAGTTGCAGTCTGAAACCTCTAAAAAAAATGACAGCACAGAAGCTCACCCTTATCTGTGCCAAAGTTTATTCTAATCAAGTAAATCAGAGCAAAATTAGAGAGGTTTTACTAGTTCAGGAATGTCTAGGTGGCATCTCCAAATTGGCCATTTGGGCACCTTTTTGGGCATTGTATGTCAATTGAGATTTCTCAGGTACCAAACTGTAAAACTCATTTAATTTCACTCATATGTCACAACAGGTATACATTCCACCTAAATACAAGCTTTTTTTTTATTTTTTTTTTAAATAATTTTCTTTTATGTTTTAGCCAGTCCTGTATACATTTTCCCATTCAAAGAAAATACATACAAAGAAAAAGAAGCTTGACTCCACTGGAGCAGATTTATTTTCAATAAAACGAGCAAATAAACAAAATTATACACACAAAGATAAGGTAAAACATGGTAAAAAGAACAAACATCCCAGCAATTACTTATACAAGAACTATACTTCCACTGCTCAAAAATTACTCACACCTCACCAAGGTTTGAACCGGATCTCCCTCGTCAGGGTCTATCGACTTAGCCACTACCTAGGTAATGGGACTGTGTCACTGCTGTCTCATTGCAAATATGAAGAGAGATACCACCTCCGTTTATAAATAAACAAAGTCATCTCTCAAGCCCTCACCCTCAATCCTCGGCACTCCTAGGAGTGTTGCCTAGCGTCCTGCGTCACACAGGGGTTGTGTAGTTTGTACGCAGTCTCATCAGCTGTCATTGAGTATTTAGGTCATCTCATTGCATTTAGGATAAGCTAGCAAAACTGTGACGTAGAATGCTGTTTATAAACCAAATCTTTGCGTAACCTCAGCATTAAACCAACAAGAGACCTCATGCCTAATTGTAACTCCAAACAGAGATGATTCTTTTAATTGTGATCATCGATTAACAGAGATACTCATAGATTTTTGCTCATTGCGGCTGCTGGCAGCAGCAACCACAAGTAAAACAAGTGTAACTTATGTCCAACAAAAATCTACTCAGATGTAAGGTCTGTAGTGTCAATGTAGTATCTTGCATCAATAGATACCCAACCTAAATGGGCTAACAAGGCAGACTATCAGTTTCCATGTAAGGACATGCATCAAAGGAACTGATCACAAATTGTGCGCATGAATCATTGTCTAGTTTGCCCAATAAGATATAAAATTAGCCCATACTTTCCCACTAAGTCCAACTTCTCATTTTCAGATTTTGTTATCAGTACCTTCATTTAAATTATACAGCAAGCAAGTAAGCTAGTGACATACAATCATAATTTATACTTATTAAGCCAGTTCATGGACCATTTGGGCTACCAGCTACCAGCAGTAAGCTCACATCCACATCCAGTCACAGTGATAGCAAAAGAATTGAACAAGATGTGAATACAATGCAACCAAGCAATCCCCGTTCATGCAAAGCAATATCTTTACCCACAGCAAAAATAAATAAGAATTCTGTTTATTCCATGTGTTAGCCAGGAAATAACGTAAGTGCTTTGTAATGGGAGCCACCTATGTAAGTAGCTGGCTGGCTACCTCAGGTAATGGTAGTCAGCCTGGTTACGTTACAGCTCAAGCGACCAGCAGACAGTCTAACGCTAACATTACAGTTTGCAACATTTTATTTGCGTACTTATTGCTAAATAAGTCTGATTTGTAGATTTTTTGCTTATTTTAAGCACTAGCAAGAAAACAATTCTAAACATGAACTAAACCATGCACGACCACTTAACATTTGTTCACTAAGAACACTGGCTGCACAAGCTTGCGGAGGGGTGCGCTACAATATCCTGCGAAACCATACCCCTCCATACAACAGAAGGGACAGTGGTGATGTGAGGGTAGTGGAGGAGCTTATTGTTGGGCCAGAAAAAAAAATTCAGAAAACACAAAGCAAGCAACAACAGCAGGCTGACTGTAAAATGTATGGAAGAAAGAGACCTACGAATGATGACTCTCACATCGCAAGGATTGATTAGACTGATAAAATTCACATAATATTGCTTAGTGTAACTTAAATGGATAATGGTTCCCGCTACAGGAAAAGAAGAAATCTTTTGCAAGGGTGTTCACAAATGTTCAGCCTTGGCGGTGGTTTGTAATCTCAGATAGCTCCTTAGATATAGGTTACATAAATAGATATTCCAAATGACTGCTGGGTTTCACAATGGAAGATGTTGGGCCATGTACGGTTTTCAGTTCATTGAAACAAATAAATCCACATTGAGTGTCCACATTCAGAGGTTGGTATTCGAGTAGCTAGTGGCGCTAACATACAGTACCAAATACTTCTACTGAAAAGGACAACACAGCTTCTATTGTTGAACATTTATGTTTGTATGCCCACATACAGCTGCAGTCCACTCCTGGACACTGTTGCATGATGGGTATGTATGATTAGGTTTGTGTGTGTAATCATACCAACTGCTGACTTAACAACTCTGCAGTGCGTGAAGAGGAGCCATGTTAGCAGAAAAAAACAGTACTGAACAGAATGAGTTATTGCCAATGTCACCTTGGAGGGTAATTACCGCGCATATCATGGGTGCTGCGCCTGTCCAAATGCACTGTATGGAAAGAGATGAGCCCAGCAGTTATAACTAAAGAAAACGCAAAACATGAATGACATAATTTTTGTGAGGTGCTCTGGTGGGTTTTCTCCTGGTAGTCGAGGCGTTCTTCCACGATTCAAAGACATGCATGTTAAGCTAGAGACTCCAGGCACGAGTGCATGTGTGATCCCAGTGGTTCCTGAACTACCACCCGCCAAGCCCTGACCAGGAATATACGGGTTAAATTTTGGGCGGACAGTTAATTTGCCAAAAAAGTTTTGACAGAATGTTAAATTAAAACAAAAACTGAAAAACAGTGACTTGTAAATTATCTTTGACCTGTATTAAGTAGAAAACACTGCAGCAACACATTATTTATTGTTCCACCATGTGACTTATTCATTTTTCGAAAATAAACTCTCAAGTCAAATTTGAGTCCTGCAACATATTTCAAAGACAGGTAGGAAAGTAAAATATTTACCACTGTATAATGTTGCCATTCCTTTTCACAATGCTTAATCACTCTGTGTTTTCAGTCCTGCAATGTTTTTAAAGTATTTTTGGTGTAATTTTGTCCCATTATTCCAGTAAACAAGTCTTATGGTGTACAACAGCAAGGCGTCTTCGTTTTCACATTTCGCTTTTTATAAATACGTTACAAGTTCTCTAGTGGGAAAAGTTGGGACTGCAGGCAGGCCAGTCCAGCACCAACGCCCTCTTCTTATTCAGCTGAGCCTTTGTAATGCCTTCAGAGAGCTATTTTGCATTGACCTCTTGACATATCCTTGCTTATCTGTGGAAAAAAATGTCATCTTGAAGGCAGCATACGCTGCTCGAAAATCTCACTGTACTTTTCAGCAATAATGAGTGCCTTCACCCAGAAGAGAAAGTTACCTTTGTCAAGGGCAATGACAACTCCATACTGTGACAGAATGTGTCTTTTGGGCTTGTTGCTGGTGACAGACTGGATGGTACTTTGATCGAGGTCTCACAGTGTCCATTTCTTTAGAAAAAAAAAAAGACCCGAAATATTGATTTGTCTGACAAAAATGCAAGTTTCCACTTGCGATGATCTATCGCAGATGCCACCGAGCCTGAAAAAGTCGAGGGCGCTTCTGGGCACTTGACATAAGACTTCTTTATTGCATGGTAAGATTTTAACTGGCATTTGTGGATGTAATCACTTTGCAGCACTTGGTAGAGGTTTGCCAAAAGAATTGTGAGCTAATGTGGTTATATAACTTATAGATAAATAACGGTTCTGAATGCAGTGCTGTCTGAGTAATCATAGATCATGGGTATTCAACAAATCCCTTCCTATCTTTCTTTAAGAAACATTGTTTTTTCAACCTGCTAATGATTTTCTCACACATTTGGGGTCAAATCCCCTACTCATCTTTGATCATGAAAGACTAGACCTTTCTACCAAATCGTGACTGGAATCACCTATGAACATCAGCTGTTTCAAATAACTATTTAATTTTTTTACTTCATCAGTCAAATTACTCCTGTCCCAACCTTTTATGGGATGCCTTGGAGGCCTGAATGACAGGAATGGATGTATATTTACAAATAAAATTAAATTGACCACACAAAACATTGAAATTCCAGTCTTCAGTCAGCAATAAAATACAAGTCAATGTAGAATTCACGTCTCTCTGTGATTATGTTCATTTTCCATACCGTTCCAAATTTATCTGAGTTGGGGTTGTATCTTTTAGATGACAAACAATTTGATATTGGTGAATTACAATGACTATAACAACTACCTTACGATGGTATAATATCACAGAACAGCCACCTATTGCAGGTTAGGATATGAAAATAAATACACAACTTACTGCTACATAATTAATCTTGCAGGGACTGTCAAAAGAAATATAAATTGACTCCAGGAGACAGACCTGCAGGATATTTGCAAAGCAGACACATTCATGGTTAATTTACATAATTAGCTGTAAATTAAACATGAAAAATTCCCCTACTGCTGTAGAATCAGACAGGACTGAGAGTTCAGCCGTAGAAGCAATTTAAGAAACTCCTCAAATTTTCATGCTATCTGGGACTTACGTGATGCCTTAACTGCTTGTCATGGAAAGACGAGGACTGCTAAGCTAGTTTTTGTACTGCAGTACCAAGGATTGTCAGCGGGAGTCTTAATAGAAAAACAAAACAGGTGTGAAGTTACAAATGAGTATTAAATCAATGACACCACTTCACATTCCCCTGCAACAGAACACTGTGTGCAGTGAAGAGACAGATGGTGTAATGAAAAGTTAGACACACAGAACACAAACTCAAACAGTTGAGATTAATGAATGTGCCCCATGTTCACTAATCAGAGCAGCACTACTCACCTAAAGGCTTAATTTAAGCTTAAGCTGCCATACAGCAGGCCAGATAAGATAGATGCAAACACTGGGTTCAGTAATGGCCCATAATGACTGCAGAGGAGACAACACCTCAAAGGCTTTCTGCTGGTGCCAGCACTGGACCTTAGCCACCTGGCTCAGGAGCATGAAACACAGCCGCGATTAATCAGTTCCTGTTAACAAATCCCCCGATGAAACGCTATCCTAATGTCCGCTCATTCCATCACTCTCACATTCAAATAGCTGACGTAACTGTGCATTACCTGCAATCAATCGACCCTGCTCCGACCAGCGATCCAATCTGTGAATGAGCCGCCTATCCACATGCTGCCAAATACACTCCAATATTGCAATGGCAGGGCAGTTCTACTGAAATCTAATGGCGTATTAAGTTTCAGTGATCACAAAACTACTAAAATTATACCAGATTTTCTCGTTTTAACCATAAGACAGCCATTTACTCCACTCCTGTAAATCTATCCTCCTGTAGGTTTTTCTCCATCCCCAGGCAAAGCACACCTCACACAAAAGCTACAGATCCTGTTTCACTGCTCATCAGTACAATCAGAGGCAATGGACTGGAACCTACAGGTACATGAACATCACTCTCATAAGAAACTAAAAAAATATTTCTCAACATATAATTATTTTAGGAAAGGTCCTTGATTTACAAAAACATGCAAAGAAATTTTCCTATTAATAAATTAAAGGCCATGTTTGTGAGGCACTTGCCAAAGCTTTTCGCGATTCTAACTGAATTGGACTAGAAATTCTTGCATGACATCAGCCTTAAAGCCAGCAAGTTATGGTTAACGAGAATCCAGGATGCTCATTTAGGAACCAAGCAATTCAGTCTGAAGCCATGGACTGAGAATGCTAACAAAAAAAGAACATTCACTGGCTATTTACCCAAAGAGATGTCCTATTGCCCATTCCATTCACCAGCTATTTACCCCACAGCAGCCTCCTAGAGGCCAAGCCATTCACCATTTACCTACAACAACGTGCTAGTGACCAAGCCATTCACCAATTACTTACCTACAGCAGCTTACTAGTGGCCAAACCATTCACCAACTATTTACCTACAGCAGCCTCCGATTGATCGATCCATTGATCAGTCATTCACCTAAGGTAGCCTTCAATTGACCGAACTATTCACCAATTATTTACCTAGAGCAGCATTTCATGAGTTACCAACTGGAGCCTGCAAGCGACAGGATCATTCACAAAGCTGACAATCCACCACCAGAACAACCAACGGCCATTTACAGCAGCATAAAAAGATTAATTCACATAATAATGATTCCATTACTTTTATAAAATATTCATTATTATTAATGTATACATATATTCTGTGGGATATTAACATAATATCATTAGTTAGAGGTGAAACTGAACAAACTATTGGTAAGCATGATTTTTTTTTGTCAGGGACTTATCAAAATGATGACAGGTAATCTGTTGACAAATTCTGACAACTTTCTTGATGGTGGCCTGTCGTAGTTTTGGGAATTTTTGAAGATGTGTATGAAATTAAGGGGCGTGGTCTGATGTCAGAGGTCAAATAAAGGTGAAAATGCACTGTGAAAGAAAGCCAGATTAAATGGTGTTGAGTTATGCTGCTTAGTACCTACATATACAATTTTAGCTTAATAGCTGCAGAAATTATTGAAAAATAGGTAAAAATGGCATTTTAAAGATGGCTGCCATGGCGGCCACATTTGTAAATGGATTGCAATGAGTTACATAAAAGTGTCTAAATTGGTTGGAAGATGTCTGCACAGTGTAAGCAACGTTGGACGAGTAGTTTCAGATAAGAATATTTTTAAAGCTATGTATGAAATTTAGAGGCGTGGTTTGATATCAGAGGTGAAATGAAGATCGAAATGCAATGTACAGACCTGAAATATATTTGTTGAGTCATAATACCAATCTACCAAATTTCTGCTGGTTCGCAACAGAAATATATAAATGGGTCAAAATGGCATTTTAAAGATGGCTGCCATGGTGGCCATATTGGCAAATGGATGGCAACGATTTGTATAAACTTTGGTGTCTTCATTAGTCAGATGTCCACAAAGTTTCTGCTTCACTGGTCAAGTAGTTTCAGAGGAGACTTTTACAGCTATTTGTGTAATGTAGGGGCACGATCTGACGTCAGAGGTCAAATCAAGGTCAAAATGCCCAGTACAGAAAAATCTGGAATATTTGTGATCAGCTGAATCCCTCAGAAAATTATTGATGAATGGGACAGTTTCAAGATGGCTGCGAAAACCGAATGCAATGATTTATGTAAACTTTGGCTTCCTCGTTGGTTGGAAGATGTCCGTAAAGTTTCAGCTTCATTGGCGTTACTGCTTCGGAGAAGATGATTTTTACAGATGCTGATGACAAAGACAACAACTGACGATGAATGACAACGACAAACAGAGAGGCCATGACCTGAGCCGCAGGACTGTTCTAGGTAAGCTAAAAAAAGGTAACAATTTAGATTTAAAGCAGCACATAAGTAGCCTATTATAATTTGACAGCATGATTGCTGTAACTTCCAGAAATGTCTTGTTTCTTATGTAGCCAGTCATGTTTGAGGTCACATTTCGATTTTATTCAAGTAGACTCTCTGCAGGCAGCTTAAATAGGCTTGTTTCTGAGGCTCACAGTTACATTCAATTTGTAAGACACACATTCAAGATTACCCAACTGAAATGAGGCATATGAGTTTTCATCATGAGTTGAATGTATATTTTGTAGTGGGTGACATACAGTACGTAGCCTTCATCCACAAAACTGATTTGTGGGAAATTTGACAGGTCTTCTCCCTCTAGACAGATAATTCTCTACCAACAGGCATAAGACAGAAAAATTGCACAGCATTTGCACTTCACACTTCAGAAGGGGTCAGAGCTGGTGATTGGTGCAGGTGTAATCTTATGACACAACGTAAAATGGGACCGAAATTAAAGTGTGCTAGCGAATCTCCATTGACATACCTGCCATTTAAATTCATGCCAAACTGGCACAGATACACAGAATTCACCTGGCACTGTACAAAAATGCCAATGCCCTCCCACAATGGACTAGCCCTCCTCTAGTGCTGGCACATAAACAGAGCCCAATGTCACAAATACACAAATATGCAAAAAGAGAAGAAACCGAGGGGGGGATACCTTCTCACAGCACAGTATGTTAGTACATCTGTGCTGCAGTTATAATAAAAGTCATCAGACGATCCCCCTGGCCCTCACAATCTAATCTCAGAAATCCCAAGATATCAAAAGGCACCAGTCTAGGACCTGATTAATACACACAGCAAGTTTTGTTAAAAAATAATGAACGGTACTCGAGTTCTGCTCCAGAAAAGAAATGTCCACGAACAGACAAATGAACAGAGGGACAGACAGATGACCACACTGACAACCATATCCCCCACATTATGCTGGGGGGATAATAAAGGAACATCAGATAAACTGTCAGATCCTGCAGGATAATTTGGCCAAGGTGGCAGATGGGCAATAGGAGGACATTAAATGAATCATCTAGTTGATAAAATCTTCTGAGGAGCAGATTCCATAGCCCAACCGAGACTGTGTCACTGTGTTTGTTATAAGTGGTTTATGACTTCCTTGTGCCAGCTCTTTCACTTCAGTTGACTCTACTGTTGTTTATGAGGTTAGCCCATCAAGAATCAGCATTGTGCTGACCCAGAGATTCATCACCATCACTGATGAATTTACTAAAGGAATTTGGGACTAAATCAATTTCAGCTGGCACTGCATAGAATAGTTGGATACAGCATAATACTTTCAGTCTCAATCACTAATAAAAGTCAGTTTGGACAACCATGACAATTCACATAAAGGTGACCTGTGTTTCGTTTTCCTGCCATTATCAAGATATCTATGTACTTGTGCTTTTACAGTACATTTATTTGACAGACGTTTTCATCCAAAGCAATGAACAACAAGTGGTGCCAGGCACAACAAACCCCGCCCCTCGCACATACTTTCACCTACTTTTCCTAAATTCAATAGGCATCTATTCTGGGTCAGTGGCAATCCCTAAACCGAATTTGTGGTGAATCTGACCATTAGTTTTGCTGCTAAAGTATTAACAAACAAATAAAGAAACACACAAACAAACCAAACCAAAAACAATACCCCTTGCCCTCCCCCTTCGGGCGGGCAAGGGGTAATAACTCCAAACACTAAGTCACAGGTACAGATCATATGAAGATTTTTTTTTTCCAAAACGCAGTAAGTGCCAAAATTACAAAAATTGAGATAATATCATAGAGTGATAGCCCTGGGCTTCTTATACATAGTGCAAAAATCAGTTTTTAGAAATTCATACTTTAAAGCTGTAGTTCGTAAGTCTTATAAAAGTAACTTTTTGTCGTATTTGCTGAAACTGTTACTGTGTACGGACAGTATTACATAAAACTAGTACTCTGTAATTAAAAAAGGCTCCTTTAAACCCACCTACTGCTCCTACTGCAATTTAGCAGAATTGTTCGGACCGACCAAAAAGGAACAATCAGAGCCAGGATGGTGTCTGAGGGAGTGTCTGACAGCCGTCAAACACTGCACATGCACGCGCTGCGAACAGCCTCCTCAGTTCACGCCAGTGCTCAGTCAAGCTCAAATCTCCGAGAGAGGGTTCAGGAGCTTAATGAAACTAATGGCGCTACAACAGCCATCAGCGAGGAAAAAAATACCTATACTGACAACAGCATACACGGCTAAAACAAGTAAGAAGAGGAAACCAGAAGAAAAAAAAGCACAAAATAAAGAATTAGACAAAGCCCGGGATAAAACCAGAGTGAACATCGGAGTGGCTTTTCAGAGGTGGAGGGAACTCCGTGATCTGGAAGGATTAAAAACCGACGCAGAGTTGGCGACTTTTCTGCTTGACAGGTAAACCCCTGCTTTATTCGTTGGTTCATTTTTGCTCCGCAATGCCGCAATGCTCTGCAAATAAGCGAGCTGGCGTCACTCACATTCACAGCTGCTACTTGCCCCAGCCCAAACCGGCATCAATTCATTTTCGCTCTGCAAATAAGCGAGTGAACGTCGCTTACAAGCACAGTCGCTGTTCGAATAGCCAGCGTCTTGTAATTGTTACACTACTCTGTAGTGCATGTGATGTTACTGTGATGTTGCAGTCGAGCTAACGTTAGCTTGTTTCCGATGCTAGGGCTAACGTTACTGGCGTTGTTTTATTAGAAAGTAGCAGAATATATCTTTGTGAAGTGACCTGGCAGTCTTATCGGTTGTGTTGTTGTCCTCATAAATATGTGTAACGTTTCTGTGCTCTCACAGCTAAATGCTGTCATACATGGTTTACTGGCCATTCAGCAGGATTCACGACAGTTTCTGTACTCAAAAAAATGGGTAACTGACTGAAAAAAAGCGTGTGCTGAGTTTTTACTGAATACATACTGCCGTAGATTACTTTTCATGTCGACATGATTTATTTCTGCTCGTTTGTTGGCCAGCAATGTTGACTTTTCACAACAGTAATGTCTAGACTCGGCAACTTGGCCGTTTTCATTATGTGAACTTGCAAAATATCTCCACAGTCGCATGCATAACAGCTGGCGTGCCTTCGCGTGCACGGCAGCCTCCTCTAGGGGAGGGTCTTAGGGCAAGAGTGCAGTGGAGAGGGAGGGAAAGGGATCTGAAAGTTGCATTTTTTCACATTTTCGTGCTAAGTCTTCTCTCTCCTCATAGTTACCAACTGCAGCTTTAAGGTGTATTTTTTAATGATCGAAGTTTGAGTTTTTCAATAAAATGCAATAGGCACCATTCACCAACATAGAAAACGCTGTTTTACTCAAAATGAGTGAAATGGATATATTGCGTTTTGGAAACAAACTCTTCATATATTAGTTAACTCAGTCAACAGCTGAGTGAAAACAAGACAGTTAATACGCCAAGGCAACTAGAGCAGAGTGATTATGATAAAGCAAACAAATTACAATAAGCAAAAGCAGGTACTACAAACCAAATCAAGAAATTGATCAATTTCAACTCCATGTAAGCTCTAAAATATCTTTACAATGGACAGAAGATCATCCTACATTATGGGTGGGGGGGTGGGGGGGGGGGGGGTTGTTGTCCTCAGAAATAAAAGAACTACTGTTTGTTAGACCTTTCAATACTGAGCACACACAATAGTACGGTGCAAAAGTTTTATGCACATTTAAACAATTTTGTGTGACAGAGATGGGTCAAAAATTATGAAATGCAAGGTTTCTAAAAATTGATAAATGTACTGCAAAGACCAGAGAAATGTTTCAACCTAAATCATGAAGTTAATACCTGGAGTGACTGCTCTTTGCCTATTGAGGCAGTGTGTCAGCAAAGCTATGCTAAGCATTTTGAGCACAGCTTGGACACCGAGCCCCGGGGGATAATGAGGCCACCAAAGGTTCGCTGGTTCTCCTCACCTCCGCGGGACTGCTGCATTAACGCATCACCTTTACGAATGCGATCTGCATACAGCGGTCTACTCTGTATCCATAGGGATGGGAAGGGGAACAGGCTCCCAATACCTCCAGGTATCTTTGATAAACCCCCACCTACAGAGGGGTCATGGCTGCCCTGTGCACAGTGAGGTTTGGAGGGCTTTTAATGACTGGCAAACACCACATTAAATCATTTCAGCCAGAGGAAACAGTGCAAGCAAACCACAGTTTGTCAGAGGCAATGGATTAACCCTTTGAACTGTATAGGTCGGTTTAACAACCACATAGAGAACGTGCAATAACCCAAAATGTCAGAAAACCGGCCTCCAAACGTGATTTTGATCACATGACTTTTGGTCGTCATGTGATCTCGTGTACGATCAGGTGGTTTCCCCATCACAGTAAGCTGTGTTTTGTCATTGGTGGGGGTCACGACCCCTTTATATAATGCAGGGTTCAAAGGGTAAAAAATGACGGCGCTTATCTCCATGGGATCTGGACCACTTTCGTCATGGTCAGCAATCTTAGACAAAGGAAGAAAACACAGTCCTGTTAGCAGTAAGTCCTCCACTGGGTATGAATAAACACTGAGCAATTAATTCATTTCATCAGTTACTGCACAAATTAAGATTCCTATCTCCATAATGTAGAAGAGATGCATACACAAATGGGTCTTTGAAACGGAGTCCCTTTTGCTCTATTTGCTCATGTTTCCTGTACGCAATACCAGTAACAAAAGAGGCACACAGCAACACAGAGGAACACACTCTCTGAAAGGGTGAACTCAATCATCTCCACCTCCACAGCAGAATAATATTATCCTCTCTGCAGTCAGCACAGCCAAAGCCAGCCAATAAGGCACACAAGCCCATAACAAACCAGTCAGGGGGACTCGGGGCCAAGGCCAAGACTAAGATCAACCAATTAGGTAGCTTGCCACCATAACTACCAGTAAGTGTGTTCCCTGCACCCTCAGTCTGCACAGATGTCCGTACAAGACTTGACATGGGCATGTAGGGCGGAGTCCAACCATCAGTCATTGAAATGGACAATTTCCACATCACGTGCTGCTTCAATAGTCATATGACTTTCACCATGGCAAGTCACGCAGCATTCACGGCCTTTGTCGTAATTCACACAGTGCGGCCAGCTGAACAGAATGCTTCTGTATATGGTGGATGGAACATCATACTTTTAGCAGAGAATATACAGTGCTTACTGTACAGTGCTGTGGAAAAGTGAATGTCCCCTTCCTGATTTCTTCTATTTTTGCATATTTGTCACACTTAAATGTTTCAGATTAAGCAAAGACAGAAGAATTTGGGAAGGAGGCTAACACTCTTTCACAGCATTGTAACTCTGAACACCTGAGCAACATTAAACATCTCTGAAAGACTATGCAGGTACTTTTCCAAACAAGGTTTTCAGGGTCCAAGAGCCTAACCAGGAAGGGTGAGCTTACATGGTCAGCCACACTACCGCAATAGCCTCTGAGGGGATGCACTCGACGTGTACCCAACTTGATCTCGAAGGAGTTTAGCGGTGCATGTATGTCACATGAACATCATGTGGCCAGATGCCTGACCAGGCAAACAATTCGGCTTACAGCCATTTCCTGATGCGTAATTTTCCTACAGCCCAACAAAAATACTTAACCGTCTGAAGTTGACTACAGTGGCTGACAGCTCCTAATAAATGGAACTCAACCTGAGACCGATCAATCATGGGGACCTAAAGCCAAGACCAACCAATCAGGCAGACTCAACCCATAACCACCGAATCAAGGGAACTAAAAACAATAAACAACAAGTCAGTGGGACACACTGCAATAACTAACCAATGACGGGGGTCAAGCTCAAGACTAGCCAATGAGGGGGTTTCAAGCCAACAGCCTAAGCATCAATCAAAGGAGATTCCAGCCACAAACTAAGCAATTAGGGGGACTCAATGCCATGACCTACCAATCTGGCACAGAAATTGATCAAGATCCATCATCAATCAGAAGATTAAAATCCATTAAATTAATCTGGGAAAAGGAACAGTGGTACCTCAAGTTAGTTCAGTTAAGGTTTAGACCATCTTTTGTGGCTGTATTTTTTTCTTAAATGTGTGATGTATCTATGATTTACCAGTGAATCTACCTCTACCCATCTGTAAGACATCTGCCACAACTACAACAGTCTGTAGCAGATGTTACTTTGAAATGACATTTGTCACAGTTGGAGCAATGTGCATTCATGTGGCCAATTCCCAGTTCTTTGACTCTCTGTCTTCTGTTTCTCTTCTTATCTTCCTGATGGTGGAGATTCAAGCTCACGCTTTACTATGCAAAGCTGAGGCCATACATCAACACTGTCCTAAAGGGTCCCCAGCTGCTCTGGGCTCAGTGTCATCTGAGACAGACAGGACCACAGTGGAAGCATGTTATGTGGTCTTTCGAGTCAAGATTTCAAGAGGTTTTTGGAAAAAAAAAAAAAAAATCTGTTATGTTCTGTGGCCCAAAGATGACAAGAATAACCCTAGCTGTTATCAGTGTTAGGAACAAAAGCCAGCGTCTGTCATAGTATGGGGTTTCGTCAGTGCACGTGGCATAGGTGACTTGTACATTTGCAAGGGCACCATAACTGCTAAAAGATATGTACAAATTTTGGAATGCAAATTCTGCCATTTAGAGCTTGTCTATTTCAGAGATATTCAAGCATTTTCCCAAGACACCAACAAACCACATTTTGGCACAGACTGTAAGTGCATGACTGTGTAAGCAGAAAGTGGATGTTAGTTTGCTCTGTCTGCAGTCCTGATCTGTCCCCAATTGAGAATTTATGGCACATTTTGAAGCCAAAAAATATGGCAATGAAGGCCCTGTACAATTGCGCAGCTGAAGACCTGCGTAATAGAGGAATAAGGGATGACACATTACAAATAAATGAAATAGAATATACAGGGGGCTGTCAAATCATCTGACACACAGCCAGCTTTGAGAGGCTCACAGCATGCTGTTTTTGTTTTCCAGTAGTTCTGTGGCTATTATCAACTGCCCCTATCGAAAAGCTTCGACTTCTGGCCGCCATGATTTTTGTCATCCAGCGCACATCATAATATTTGACTCTGTTCCCCTTTTTTCATACATAATGTGCTGAGGTGAAAAATTGTCCATAAGGTGAGACAAAGCTAAACTCAAAAATAATTGGCAAAACACTATTTGAGACATCCTCATGGGTCAATCAGTGGTTCACAGCAGCTTAAGAGAGCTGCAAATGTTTATGCACTCTTCATTTGAAAGACTGTAAATCATTGCTGCTGATCACACCAATCAACTGATAGATTGTTCTAGACATGAACTGAAGTGTGAACGAAGTATCTGCCAGCAGAATGGGTCCTAGAGCTGGTTGCTGTGAGCGCATGACTTGTCATAGACAGGCTGGAGCAGGTTGTTCTTCTAAACCCCTGAGGACTAGGAGGCATTGGCTTCAAGTCTGAAGCACATAGTGTGGTGTGCATCTTTCCACATTAAAGCTGCACAGCGACGTAATGAGTCAGCTGTGGGTCCCTATGCAAGATGGTCAAAGCGGGTCCTGCCCACTACAATTAGAAGTAACATAAAGTAATGTCAGAAGAAATTGAAAGCTCTTATAGCACAAAGGTTTAATACAACTAGCAACAGCAAAATGCAGCGCAAAGTTGATACCTAAATGAAATTATAAATAGAAAAATAGATCTCTATGGTATAAAAGAGGAGCCCTAATAGCAAGGCCACAGTATTGATGGACTACTTAAAACCTGGTGTCGGAGCACCATAACAAGAGGGTTCAATGGACAGTACCTCATATCTTTAAAAGGAGCTTCAGTTTTGGGTGCTTTTTGTTCCTCTGCTGTGTTCATCAGTGAGACACAAATGAGAACACTATTGAAATAACCCATTTATCATGTGGACTAATTCTAGAATAGAGCTTTCTTTCCTACGCACTTGCTAGCAGCTCTGAGAATGTAGCAGGAACCACCTTTTATCCATGAAAGCGCAATGAGAAGAGAAATTATTTGAAAAGGCAGAGAGTGGCGCTCTCCAGTGAACCTGGTAAAACATTTGCAGATGGAGCTTGGAACCGTAGGGGTTTGTGTGACAGCTACCACACACAGCACATCAGTGGTGACATCAATGCAGGCTTTCCAACAGAGACTGTTTTCATTATAAAACACAGCTGATGAATCCAAGGCCCAGTTTACACTGACTTCAAGCATGGTTTGAGTAATGCACCTCACACACATGCTCACAATAAAATAACACTTCTATTTTTGTCGCGTTTATCGTCTGAGTATGCCCGTTAAGTCCGGGATGCTGTTCGTGCTGTAACCTATCCACCCCGAAGATGATGATCCAGGTTTCACTTGATCTCATGACTCTTCAGTATTATGTTTCAGTCTGCGGCATGATGGGGTGTGTTGTACTGAAACCTGACACCAGCATAATTTATCCCAAGCTACCTTCAGATGTAATTCACAGAAGTTCAAAGAAGATTATCATCGCTTTCGCGTTTACATCACATTTGGCACATCATATCGAGGGCTGACTGCAATAAACAGTTATGTCCAGGTGTTATATATTGGACATAACTGTTTGTTGCAGTCAGCCCTCGATATATTGCATGACAATGTGTGAATAAATCAGATATACAGCATGATGCATGAAAAGCCAACAGTGGACATAACGCTAAGCAGGCTTTATAACAGGGATCCAAACTTCTGCTGAAGTAAAAGCTTAAAGCAGGGGTTCTTACTCTTATCCAGAAAAGGTCAGTGTGGGTGCAGGTGTTAATGATATAAGAACGGTTACACACCAGATAATGCGTCCACTGTAAAACCAGGGGTGCATTAGTAGTATCAGGAGTGCAACTGCTCGGTTGGAATCAAAGTCTGCACCCACGCCAGCCCTGTCTGGATAGGGGCGAATACCCCTCGGCAAGAGCATGGATAGTCAAATAATTAGACAAATTTGGCCCTAGTTTTCTATGAACCAGGGAAATCAACTGAAAAATGACTGGTTCAGATTGCGGAGGCGGCCTTAATGTCTGAAAAAGAAAGGTGGACGACCAGCTAACGAGGACTGTAGTTTCAGTTACAGGAACAAAGTCTATAGTGCAGAGTTTCTCAGTTAAAATATGGAGGAATGTAGCTTTAGCAGAAGTGGCCTCTATTTTAGATAATACCACACTCAGTGGAGAAAACAATCGAGTCCTTAATCATGAAAGGTTTGACACACTTTGCCAAAACATGCTAGAGAACTATTTGGTTCTGAGAGCCCACCACTGGTCTTGCATATTCATTGTGTGTGACTCCAGGCAAGGATTCATTAGGAATACAGATAGTCCATCTGAATCCATCACTTTTAAATTGCCAAACTAAATCCCTTTATCAGCTGGTAGCAACCTTATAAGAGGTGAACAAACCCCTAAAAACTAATCTCACTGCTTCCATTTTGATATACTTATCAGTTTTAAGCTCACTAACTGCAGAATTGGCAATGTGTGCATGTACGTATGGTAGACCATATGTGCAGATCGAGTAGCTGAAATGCAGTGTTCAGACATAGACACAGACTCATCTATTGCCTTCTAAATTCCCCAGATTGTAGGTAAGAATAATTGAGCCATGAAGAAAAAGTGTCGTGGGAATCGTTCGTACATGCTCTGTAAAACTGTTTAGAAGCGTTTGTTTACACTTGCAGTTCAATATTTTTCACCTATCCTCTTCAGACCTCTTGAGGAAAATGACTAAAGAAAATAACTTGTTCAATTAAAAAAAGGCACAGATGAACGGGCGTATTACTACGCAAAACCAAATATTTCGAGTTTAAAATCAAGATTACATTCGGTCGTGTAAAATCTGTCAAGGCTAGCTTAACTAAGGCATTTAAAACATAATAAAAAAATAATCATGTTGTATCAATCACATGCAAGTGCGTGGACCAACCGTATTGCTTCTGGATTTTTGCCACACAAACATGACGCTCTGGTAAAACCCATGCAAGGCGGACTACCTTCTTTGTTGTTCATACCAGACAGTCAAATACAATCATGGTATAATCAGGAAACTGCATCACTATATCACGGAGCAATAACTCCATCGTCAGCAGTAATCAAATGAACGCGAGAGAAAAAAATACACCGTTCTTGATAGTTCCCTTGAAATGGGCGCCGAATATGACGCATTATCAGAGTATAAAATCATGTAGGCTGCTGTCCTACGATGGTGCAGGTAAGCGTACGCCCGCGTTAGATATCCATTTATATAAATAAGGCTTCAGTGATTCGGCAAAACATTCAATGACATAGACGTAATTATAATTTTTCATTTAATTTTATTGTCAATTCGATGCATATTTTTATTAAATTCATGTCTATTTTTAATCGATACTACTATAATAATAATAATAATAATAATAATATCCCTCGCCTTCAAGTATTCACACCTAAATCTATTAGCGACTAAGCGTCGCGAAAGAGACCCGGCCGATACATTACCTGACGCGGAGATAGAGGCCTTGCGGACCTGACGGTGGAACTGCTGAAGCCGCTGCGGGGTACCGAGGGCCTTCTGGAGGATGAGGTTGACATTGTCGGTCGCCAGCACCGCTGGGGCAGCCGCGGTGGGGCCACCCTCTGCTCGTGTCGTCAACACATCCTCTGAGAAAATAAGCAGTGCTAATAACAGATAACCAGGGAGCTCGTACATGGTGAAGCAAAGCCGAGAAACCGAGACATCACTGCGAACATAAAATGGAGCTCGGAGCATCGAGTGCCTCCTTGTCCTCTTCATGGATGTGCCATGGTTACGAGAGGATGGAATAGCGTGATTCCGGCGGGTACACAGCGAGCTGAGCGGCGGGGGTGCGGCCATGAATTAAAAACACAGATTTTGTCCTGTTGGGTGATGTACCACACCAGCAAGCTCACCACACGAATGCCACCTGCCGGTAGAATGTGCGAACAGCCCGACGCGCATTCCCTCAGCTAGATTATGGTCACGGTCGCGATAAAAACTGAATTCGTGACCTGTTGGAAATACCATGATACCGATCTACGCGAATACGAAATCGGATGTTCTTAAGCTAAACTTTGGGGTATGTTGTCAAAGCGCAACGGCAGAAAGCGCAACAGAGTTCAAAGACAGCCATTGGTAGTGTTAGTAGCTATATCCGCATTTTTTTCATTTACTGAAGTTTTCATAGTAGTGTGCTCACTTGTCGAGAAAAACCGTGCGTCCATTGGGCACTTTTTAAATTCCTTGAGCTCTTGAATGCTTTGTATGACATTATCGCGATTTCGGGATGATGTGGAATTTACAATAGCGCAGAGAGGCAGTCAGAGTCACTGAACAATCTGCTAGGAGAATGAACCAGAGGAACCGCTGAACCAGAATGAACCACAATCACATTTTGTCACGTATTTTAATATTCTAAAACAGGGGGAAGGAGAGATCATCTGTCCCATGGTCACCTTAAATATGTTTCTGTAGATTAAATTATGAAAATAAATACACATAGAACAAGCAGGGCTCGTCACCGCATACCCTGCCTCAGCAAGCCATTTGGGGTTTTTGTGTTGACTTAGCTTTGAGAAAAATAAATTACTTTCTCTTTCTGTATTTGAGTAACAGTATTATTGCCCCAGTGAGATGCACAATATCAAATTTCACCTTATTTGAATGAAAAGTTATGATATTATAGACATTTGACTTATTTCAGGCCTACCTGCACCCCCTGACATTTACCCCCCTATCTTTGAAACAGGGGTGCTCCATGCTCCTTTTGTATGTCAGAGGATGTAGAAATGAAAGCTGCATCTTGTGAGTATGGTTTGAACTTGATACAACCATTACAACAGAAGATATGGCCAAAAAAAAAAAAAGTTTTTGAATTTCGGGATATATTTTTGTTGAACTTTGACCTACTTCCTCCAATATTAAATGGCTTGTATTTGGGACCATTGTCAACCTGTGTACACTCTTTTTTACAAGTCTGTTCATTATCGGGCGTGAGCCTGCATGTTCTTTCTTTATTTATTTATTTAGTTTGAGGATTTCAGGCTCAAATGTTCTTAAAATGTTCTTAGTTTTCCATTTAGAAATCTACTAAAATTTTCATTTTTTATTATTAATGGTTTTTTTTTTTTTTTTTTTTTTTTTTTCCATAATTAGCAGTTTAAGCAACTGATACAGTAGGGTAGAGTGGGGGTAAGATGCCCTTTGCTTATAATTCAATTTCAGCTGTGCCCAGTATGTGGCTCTTCACTTAGATAAATGCACTTCCACCTGGAGGGAAATCCTGAGCGACAGATGAGTCAAAAGAGCACGTGACATATGAGTACTCAAAGTATTTGTGTTTTTACTGTCTTTCTTATAAAAAAATGACCAAATGAATCATTTTGCCACAAGTATTTGAATACTCCAGGAGTCTGCAGGACATGTCCATGTAACTCTCTGATGCCTTCTCTATGTATAAAAGGGGGTCCTGTGTGGCGATAAAAGGAGAAACTGGGGTTAATGAGCCAAAACCAATATGGTAGTGCTGGGGGTAAGATGTCCTTCTTGGTTTGGGGTAAGATGCCTCTAGGGAAGGAAGGCATCTTACCCCATTTTGAGTCCTACTCATTCTGTTTTATTTTTTTTTTTTTTTTTTAAATTATGTTCTATTTATAGGAAATATATATCAGACATGATGATTTTCATAAAGAACTTGGGAATGGAAAGTTAACTGTATCCATACATGTTAAAAGTAGGGCCATATGGAGTTACACAATAATGAATCATATATGCATCAATACCCATAAGGGCCTAAAAAGAAATATACTGATGGACTTTAAAAACTTATAAGTCTGACTAGACAGAAATAGAATAGTTTGATTGGGGAAACTTTAATTAGATGATTACATAATTGATATGCAGTTGTCTTTGAGTAAGGAGACCCAACAGTGCGTGAGGTCATGACCTTGTTTGTGTCTGTGGAGCAGGATTTGAGGAATTAGTGATGTAACCTCGTCAGGCTTCACTGATCACAATTGCAATGCTGTCAAATGCCTTAAAACAATCCTTGAGGTCATTAAGGCCAGAACCCGAGAGCATTTGTTCAAAGACACTACGTGTGCCATGCCTCGCCTTTCCAGACCCCAACGTGATCAAGCCACTGGGCTGTGGATGGCTGGAACATCCCAAAATCGCATCGCCCAGCATTTTGGGGTAAGCCAACCCACAATCTCTAACCTTGTGTCTCATTACTAGGAGACTGGAAGCACCGACCTGGTTAGCCTAGGGTCACGACCCCAGCCCAGGACAATCAGATCCGATTCGTCCACCTGTGAGATCGGTTTCGAACCTGCACCAGGACGGCTCTGTTAGGGTTTGGCCTTGCAGTCCCTCCCCCTGTTGCATTCTTTCACCTCCACCTTAGCGGGCTGCACCTGTTGCAGAGTATAAAGGGCTGGGTATTGCCAGTCCCAGTGCCTCTGCATTTTGTTTTATCCTGGTGATGTGTGTGGTGCTGCTCGTGATGATAGTAGTTTTTGTTTTAAGAGTTTATTTTATTAAATCTTTTGTCTTTTTACCAGCCTGGCATTTGGGTCTTCATTCTCCTTTTAGGCCCACGGTCCTAACTCCCGCCGGATTGCCATATTCATCCGGTGGGAGCGAATCCATGACAGGCTCAGGAGACCCCAGGAATCCACAGACCAAGGATCAGCAGAAGAACAGTGAGTTGCCAACGTGCAGAGCGAGGGATCAGAGCCCACAGGGCATGTGTTGGAATGCAGCTTGATGCACGGCGCAGGGCTACCAGGCTTCGCTGGGCTGAAGAATTCTGGAGGAATTCTGGAGGAATGTTGAATTCAGTGATGAGTCCAGATTTTGTTTGTACTGACATGATGGAAGACAGAGGGTCTACAGACGACGTGGTGAGACATACGCGGCCCCCTGCATTGCTGAGACAGTCGCTTTGGAGGAGGCTCGGTGATGGTCTGGGGTGCCATTCGGTATGGCTGGAGGTCCGACCTGGTCATAATCAATGGAAATCTTAATGCAGCCTGCTACTGTGTCCTTGTGATCGGACCGCATGTCGCGCCTTACATCACAGACCACCCTGAGGTCACGTTCATGCAAGACAACACACGACCTCACTCAGCTCGTGTGACCCAGCAGCTCCTGGCCCAGATTGGTGTGCGAGTCATGGAATGGCCACCTTTCAACCCTGACATGAACTGCATCGAGCATGTGTGGGACCTGTTGGATCGGCGGGTTCGGCAACGCACTCCAGTGCCCAGGACGAGGGCGGAGCTCCAAGAAGCCCTTCTCCAGGAGTGGCAGGCCATTCCCCAGCAACAGCTCAACAGAATGGTGCTGTCCGTGCCAAGACAAGTGATGGCTTTGTTGCAGGCATGTGGGGGTCACACTCGGTACTGGTATTGGAGTTGATCTTTGTTGATTTTGTTGTTAAACTTGTCATTGTTTCCTTTGTCGTTCTTTTTTTGTTGATGTTATCTGACATTTTGTCGAAGTTGTTGTTATGGGTAAAGTCAATAAATGGTTACAAATTTAAATCCGAGTTTGGCTACAATTCTGGTTATAAGTTTTTAAAGTCCATCAGTGTATATTGGGTGGAATGCATTATGGTCACTCTTAATTTTAAAGACTTTTCCTGGATACTCATATACATTCAATACCGCTATATGTTTATCTACAACCCCAATTCCAAAATAGTTGGGACTAAGTGTAAATTGTGAATAAAATCAAAATGCAATGACTTTCAGATCACATGAGCCAATATGTTATTTACAATAGAACATAGATAACATTTCAAATGTTGAAACGGAGACATTTTCCATTTTTATCCGCAAAATGAGCTCATTTCAAATTTTCTGGCTGCAACAGGTCTCAAACGTTGGGACACAGGCAAAAAGGGCTGAAAAAGCAATTAATATATCAGAGAATCAGCTGAAAGAACATTTAGCAAGCAATTAAGTTAACTGGCATCACGTGTGTAACATGATTGGCTTTAGAAGGGATGCCTAAGAGAAGCTGAGTCTCTCAGAAGTAAAGATGGGCAGAGGCTCGCCAACCTGTGAAGGCTTGCATAAAAAAATGTGGAATACTTCAAAAACAATGTTCCTCAACGTCAAATTGCAAAGACTTTCAAGGTCTCATCATCGACAGTGCATAACATCATCAAAAGATTTAGAGAAACTAGAAAAATCTCTGTGCGTAAGGGGCAAGACCGAAGACCTTTACTGGATGCCTGTGATCTTCGGGCCCTCAGATGCCAATGCTTCACTCACTGGCATGATTCTGTCATTGACATTACTAAATGGGCCCAGGAATACTTCAAGAAACCACTGTCTATAAACATAGTCTGCCGTGCCATCCACGGATGCCACCTAAAACTCTATCATGCAAAAAAGAAGCCATTGTTGAGCATGATCCAGAAGTGCCGCTGTGTTCTGTGGGCCAAGGCTCATTTCAAATGGACTGTAGCAAAGTGGCGAAGTGTCCTGTGGTCAGATGAGTCCAAGTTTATCATTCTTGTTGGAAATCATGGGCGTCATCTCCTCCGGGCTAAAGAGGAGAAAGACCACCCCTCCTGTTATCAGCGTTCAGTTCAAAAGCCAGCATTTTTGATGGTATGGGGATGCATTAGTGCATATGGTGTGAGACACTTGCATGTTTTAAAAAGCACAATGAATGCTGAAAGGTATATAAATGTTTTAGAGCAACATATGCTCCCCTCCAGATGACATCTTTTCCAGGAAAGGCCTTGTGTATTTCAGCAGGACAATGCAAAACTAGATACTGCAGCTATTACAACAGCATGGCTTCGTAGTAGAAGAGTCCATGTGCTGAACTGGCCTGCCTGTAGTCCTGATCTTTCACCAAAAGAACATTTGGCGCATAATTAAATGAAAAGTCCCTCAAAGGAGACCCAAAACTTTCCAGCAGCTGGAAGCCTGTATTAAACAAGAGTGGGATCAAATTCCAATGGCTAAACTCAAGAAACTTGTCTCCTCAATGCCCAGACGTCTCCACTCTGTGTTAAAAAGAAGAGGTGATGCTACACCATGGTAAACAGGCCCCCGTCCCAACTTTTTTGAGACCTGTAGCAGCCATCAAATTTGAAATGAGCTCATTTTGTGGATGAAATTGTAAAATTTCTCAATTCAACATTTGCTATGTTTTCTCTGTTCTATTGTCAATAAAATACTTGCTGGTGCGATTTGAAAGTCATTGCATTTTGATTTTATTCACAATTTACACTTTGTCCCAACTATTTTGGAATTGGGGTTGTAATGTGGGGCCTCATATTTTTTAGTAGTCCACAAGATATAACCATCTATTCCTTGATGCATTTAATGCCAATAGTACCTTGCCATCACTTGTGCCTTAGTGTTTATTCAGTTAATAAAAAGTTCAGTTTAGGAGAACGTACCTCTTTCTTTCCCCATTTCTTCAGCAAGGGAATTTCTAAAAAGATGTTGATCTTTTGTATGATGTGTACCTGCCAATTAAGACAGCTATAATATGATAATTACTCATGTGAAAAGCACTAAAATCAGTATGTATTAGGCTTTACAAGTTATTCTAGATAACATAAAACAGATGCCCATGGGGGGCATCTTACCCCATCCAGAAAGGCATCTTACCCCAGGGGTGCGGTAAGATGACCTTTTTTTAAAAAAGTAATTAAACATTTAAAAATAGTCACTCCTGACTGTCATAAATCTTTCGAGATGTGGTAGCCAACTTTACATACTATCCATTCAAGCAAAAAAAAAAAAAATGAATTCATGTTGTTTACCTTCAGTTATGAACATTCCCGCTTAAGGGGGGAAACTTACCCCGCTCTACCCTATTCTCACAAATACACAGTTTTGTGATGAGTCTTTCCATTCTGTTATCTGGATACAATTTACTTCAATACTCATTTCCGGCCTCAGGATGTTCTTAACCGTCTTAATTTCTGGGCATTTTTCAGCCTCAACATTCTTATGAAAAAAAGGTTTCTTATAAAACAAAACGAAAAGAGTGTACTCTAATTTGGAAATGATTGCTGCAATATTGTATGCGCTAATTTGCTAACAATCAAACAAACAAACAACCGAACTAAAAATAATACCTCTCCCGAATCCCCACGGAAAAGTAATTATTGACATAATGACTAAACATTTATGGAAAACATAATTTTCATCATGTTAATTGGTATTGCTGTGCTCCCTTAATGTTCCTTACGTAGGGTAGCCTATCGTTCTTTAATGGGCTGTGTGCTGATTTTGAGAGTCCGAGAATACGCCTAAAGGGGTGTATGGCAAATGCACCACTGGTGGGGAGACTCTTATCAGCCGCAGAGTTGTTTATTTTGACTCTCAAAAACGCACAAGGTAGCCAAAAAAAAAAAAAAAAAAAAAAAATGCAAACAGGGAGAATAAAATTCTCAGCTTCCGTTGCCTATCAATTTTAAAATGGCCTCTAATGTTTACTGCCTTTATTGTGCATACACTAATGTTTGCTGCCTTTATTGTACATCCTCTTGATATTTACATCAAAATATTAACGAAATAAAATATCCAATTTGAAATAAAGTTATTGGAAGAAAAATTTAATTATCATCATGAAACAAATATCTTTCTCAAAAATGTGTGCCAAAATGATTGGATCCCCTTCAATTAATGCTTTTCACTGCCTTTTACAGCCTCAAGATAAGGTCTCTGAGCGTTTCCCAATAATGTGTTATAAAGATGAAGAAACATGGCGAGAGATGTGAGGCCATTGCTCCATGCAGAATCTCAGATCCCTCTAATACTCAGGTCCACATTTATGGGCTCTTCTCCTCAGCTCATTCCACAGGCTTTTCATTGGATTCAGGATGGGGAACTGGGAAGGCCATGGCAATACCTTGATTCTGCAGTCAGAGAATCTCTTTCGTGTTGATTTTGACGCGTGCTGTAGATCACCTGTTGGAAGATCTAACCAGCCCAGTGTAAGCTCTCTGGCAGAGACAGTCTGGTTTTCCTTTAATTCCTGCACTTGACAGAATCCACAATACCATGATTGCAAACAAGCCTTTCAGGTCTTTGAAAGAAAACCAGCTGGACAACATTAAATACTCATCACCATACTTCACAGTGAGGATGGGGCTCTTCACAGATTGCCATTTTATGTCTTTACACCAAACTCTCCTCTGGTGTTTTTGAGCAAAGTGCTCCATTGTAATGTCATCTGACCACAGAACCCAGTTCCACTGGAGGTTCCAAAACTGCATCTCTGGCATACTTTTGGGCCATCAGTTTGCTTTCTGATGACAATAGATACTTTTTCCATGCAGTCTTCCCAAACATTTTGTAGTGGTGTAAATGGCGTCTGATCCTTGTTCTGGATCATTTCAGACCCCATACGATAATTACTGTCTGCAATTTCCCCAATCTCTTTTTAATTTCTCCCTCATTTTCCCCACTCTGAACACAGCTGAACTGTTCAGTTCACTGGAGAAAACATCATTAGGATTAACAGCAACCACATTTTTTCATAGCCTTTTCAGTTAATATTTACCAAGGGTTCCAATATTAATGGAGGGCAGGGTATTCTCAAGTTATGGATGTAGAAGTATTCACACACACAAGACTGCATAGGAGAGTCCTAGCAGCTGAGCTGCAGTCTAAGCCCTATTTCAGGAAATCCACCATTTTCTTCTGTTAAACTTCAAATCAACATCAGGCGGTTAGCTTAGCTCCATCGAGGATAGCCTGGCCAGAGCCAAATCACGGGTGCAGGTCATCGAAACTGGGTATCAGTGAGGTGTAGAAAATACTTGTGAGCTGTAGCAGTGCTTCAGATGTAGTTAATGGAGTTGTGTTTGAGAAAGAGGTCCGGAGGCAAAACAGGCTATGAGAATGAAAAACAGCAGGACATATTTTATTTCATTTTAACTGATTTCTCGCATGAAAGCTCACCAGAAATAGGAAAATCACCAGCGGAAAATATTTCATGTCAGTGGCTCTAAACATCGGTCCTGAGTGCCCGCTGGTTTTTAACCCAACCGCAATTGTAATTGCAGGATTTTAAAAGGTTGTTAATTTGTCTTAACTTGGAACGTTTCATGGTTACAGAAGTTAATTATCCTCATGATTTGTATTTTAATAAAGATAATTGTGCATGCCATGAAGAAAATATTTTCCAAATTCTCATTGTGATATATTGGAAACAACTGAATAAGAAGAGGGGCCATTTTGAACCAATCAAATGAAAGAATTAGAAGGTTCCTTAGCGTTGAAAACTAAATGTCGAATAGTCTCAAAAACTAACCATTTATACGCAAGCAAATGTTAAAAAGTCAAACCTGCATGTGTCATATTTATATAATTATGTTCAAGCAAAGTCCAGTGTTTTCAGCAACCTACTTTGGAGCCAAACTGAATTTCTAGGTGTCTAATTTGATGCACAGTTCTGTGCAAAAGTTTCAGGCACATTTAACTCAATTCTGTGAGGCGAAGATGCTTCCAAAAATCATTAAGTGCTGTAAAAAAAACTAACTCAAATCAATATTTAGTGCGACTAAAATTTGGGACACTGTCTTGCAGTTTTGTAGTTTTATAAGATTGTTGGCTGTTTGGTTGTTCTCAGCATATTGAAGAATACGCCACAAATCCTCAGCAGGCTCACAGTCTCACTCGCATCTGTCTCCCCCGGTATTCCTAGACAGCTGTGATGATTAGAGCTCTGTCATGGCATATAAGTTTTTAAAAAAATATATCAGAAAGGTGATGTTAATACATGACCCATTAACCTCTTTATGCAGATGACAAATAAATCCAATCCGTGCCTGTTGTGCATGACCCGATTCAAGGCTTTATAACTCAGGATTGCGTCACAGACTGAAAAATTTATTTCAATGAAGGAAGACGCTTGTCTCATTTGGAAATTCAATTACGGAATTATTTAGCAATTTAATTTTATTATTTTGCGATCTACATCTGCATGGAGGGGCTAAGAAGGCAAACTAGTTTGCCCTTAATATCAAAACTTTTACTAGTACCTCAGGTTGCTGAGCTGAGAGGGTTGTAACCTCCAGTTTTGCAAAGTTTTCTTCAGTGTATCCTCCGAAATGCCAGAGTCAGTGCCAGAGTGCTTCGACAGCTAAAGCAGTCAATATCTTGTGCTGGCTGTTTATTCATTATTACATGCTTGAGGGCACTTCACCACATTTTTTGGAGGCAATATAGTGCTACTGTTCACACTCCCATCAAAGCAAAGTCAGAATTGCACATTTATTCACACTCGTACCTACTGGGGTCTTCAATTAGCCCAGCATACATGTATTTTGACATTGGTGGCAAACTGGAATACCCAGAAGAAACCCACACAAACATAACGAGAACATGCAAACTCCACAAAGAAAGGCCGCGGGCCGGATTCAAACCCATGATCTTTTCGCTGTGGAGTAGCAGGGCTGACCAGCGCACTATCATGTTACTGTTTATGCTTTTTAATATGGATTACACAGATCTGTTGATAATATTTTAGTAAAATAACCAAGAATACAACTGTGCCATTCATTTTAGTAACAGTTAATCTTGTGCTTCTTTGTCATGACTCCAGAACACCATCCAAATTATTATTGCTTGGAAATGAAAGTCTGGAACATTGCTTGTATGTTCTCTATTAGATAGACATATTAACTTAACTAAATTAAGTAAACCCCTAATTTGCAACAAAGAAGCACATTCAGCTTAATGGATGACTTACATGAACGCGAGACCAATACTTTTTTAAGCCTTTGCCTAATAATCAGAACTACTTCTTAGAAAATCACCACTAGGTGGTAGTATTGTGTAATTTATGAGTACCATCACTGCTCTGCTCGGACACTGACCACATGAAGAGTTCAAAATTCAATTAATTTCACTGTTCACCCATGGCTAGCTGTAAATAGCATTGATCAGCCTATATCACTGTTATTCCTAGCATGTTGTTGCGTAACATGGACACTTAAACTCAGTAGATTGATTAATTACATGAAATATGTCAAAGAATTCCCAGATCCACAGACTAATACTCTAGACTTTGGAATACTTCATATATGGCTTCTTTGCTTCTAACTGACAAAACAGAGCATTAAACTTCTAATTTTTTCATGGAAGAAGTTAAAGAGAGAATGTAGCACACACATACACACACACGCACACATGCACGCAGCCACCCACCCAACACACACACACACACACACACACACACAGTTTTGTTTAGTTTTTCACAATGTGACATGTTGCACAAGCTAGAAACTCTGCCACAGAGCAGCTCAACAAAAAGAAGACCACACTTGACCTAAAAGAATTCTCATGCCTAAACATACACCCCACCTCTACCCCCCCCCCCCCCCAAAAAAAAAAAGGGTATTGCCTGTAATATTTTACAAAATGGGTAATGTCCAAAAATAATTGTGATATAATACCAACAAAAGCAATGAAAAATCATAATCATCATCATAATCATGTGTAGTTTTACTTCGTCAAACTCAGGAGTTCTTTTCACCTGTACATGTTGCACTGTACTGGAGATAGCCTCCAGTGACCAGTTTCATGGAGCAGGGATCCCCAAAACTCTCCAGCAGGCACACCAGGCAAATGCAGGTTGTTGGTCGTGTCCCACCTCAAGCCCATGATTACTGTTCATCAGGTGTGCTTAAGGTGGGACACAACAAGTGCCTGAATCTGCTTGGAGTCCCTCAAACATGTCTGGGAGCTGCTCAATGACTTATTCTTGGATACTTTTCAGATACTTCTTCATCGAAGCCGCAATGTTTTAATTATGGGGTTTTTTGGCACCAGAGCATATGGACTTACCTACGCGGGAGAGATGAATGATAATAAAAGCTGAATCTGATTCTTATTTTGTGCAGCTCAAAAAGAAATAATTAATTAATTGATTGATTAATTAATAGAACGCACTCAGAGTGCAAAATTTAGCCAACACAATTGTAACTACCATTTAGTGGACTTTAAGATGTATGGCATTTATTCCAATTTTGTAATCTTGTGTTTCCACAATAGTGAAGAATACCTTGAAAAGTTCTTGCATCCAGATTGTTCACTACAAATCAATTGTTCTTTGGACCATGGCTCACATTTCCACAAAATATAATTCAATTGATTGAGAAATTTGAGAGATATTGTCAGGATAAACAAACAAACAGACACCGGTGAATACATAACCACAGTTCAACTTCATTGGATGGAGGAGGTAAAAACTAGATCTCAAATGACTTGGTTGTAAAGATATCTATAAACATAAAAATGGCGTCAAAATTACAATAAATTTGCAAGAATAAAGTCATAGTTTCGAATGCTGGCGCTTTTGATGCGAGAAGCTTAATAAACTGCAGTACCTCCAGTAACCACAGGAGATTGCCAGCTTTTGGAGAAATGTAAATCCCTAATCCCCTATTGCACTTTCGTGCTATGTTTTCAGAGATCCAGTTGCATCGTCAGAATAGAAAGGTATGTAATTGTTGTATAACATGATCACATTTTGTCCCAGGATATTAAAGGGGCAATACCCCGATAATTGAACCCTCCATAGCTAAAAAGTGTAGGTTCTTTGTCAAAAAGTTGCTCATAAAACATACACATTTTCTCACAGTGGCTTGAGATATCTGCATATTTATCATACTCGTAGCTTCCTTACGCATTTGCTGTGAAGACAACAACAACAACTACAATGCATTGCACTTGTTCACTACCTCAGGCACGCCCTCAATCCCGTAGGGATCTGTGACATGCAGCTGTCATTGATAGAAATACACTGGATCACCATTTGTTTTACTGCAAAGAGGACTGATTGTGATGATAATGCAGACTGTTTGTTCTGTGTGCGGGCTATAAATAGGCCAGAGCTAGAGGTGTAATTTTTCCATTTTTACCTGCACATAATGTATGGGCCATTAAATAGCAATGGGCCATTGCAACGGATAGTAGACATGCTAGTAGACATGCTAGCAAATGTGAGAGTTTTCAGCAAGTATTTCCCTTGAGAACTATGTGACAAATCTTCAATCAGACTTAGTCAGATGTCCTCCTAAACAAATTGAAAACGATGCAGCCTTATCGTCCATTTTCTGACCCAAGCAATTAACATCAATCGAGACTCACTTTCATCCTCAACACCCCGCTGGAAAAGAAAGAATGACCGACAGATTTGCAGGTCAGTAAGTAAGCAAGTTAGCTGTTTTCGGTCACACTTTAGATGAAGTGTTGCTCATAAAGGCTTAATAGAGCATGTATAATGCCTTCATAAATGAGACATAATGTCTTCATAAATCATACATAAGCAAATGTAATGCTTTGTAAAGGGTGAAATAACATCCTTATTCAGCATGTGATGCCAGATGTGATATTAGCTAGTGGCTAAATGCTATAAAGGGAGACATTTTCAGCCAAGTAACATTGTCATTGTCACATCTGGCAACACATGCTGAATAAGGCTGTGTTATTTCACCCTTTACAAAGCATGACATTTGCTTATATATGATTTATAAAGACATTATGTCTAATTTATGAAGGCATTATACATGATCTATAAAGCCTTTATGAGTAACACTTTATCTAAAGTGTGACCCTGTTTGCTTATGTCAGAGCAAGGATTGGGGGAACATTTTATGATTAATGAAATTTTTCGCTTGCTTTTTCACTAGCTCCAGCAATCTCACATTGCATCTGTCAGCCAACATTAATGTTTCCTGGCAGTAATAAAGCTGACCATGCCTAAACAGTAAGTTTATATTGCTAAGATTGCGTGTGAAATTTTCTGCTTGCTAGCTTGCTCCAGTCCTCTATGACAGCAAGCAAATGTAAACCTTCGCTAACTGATCGAAACCAACATTACGAAAAGCTTGTCATTCAGCTAGATTTCTTTAAATTTATCTTTATCCATAACATTCTCTGCACTCATATTTTGTGGTGCCATTTCTGTTGTCGGAAAGTTTAGCTAGTTTGCAATACAAGCAAAAACAACAAGGAAAGGTTTGTTTCTGAGCAACATCTAGGGTACGCCCCCTAATTACCCAGAGGCGGAGACTAGAAATCCAAGCTGAAATAGCGAGTAGTTCTTTCTTACTTTCAACTATGTCACGGTAGGCCTACACATTAAATGACGATGCTGGAGGAGAAAGTAGAACATATTTTGATTTCCAGAGATGTACAGAAAGTTGTCAAAAACTGCATTTATTTTTCACACAATATCCATAACACAGACAAATGGAGATAAGGTTAAATTCGCCAAAGTGTCCCTGTAATGATATAGTTAAGCAATAAAGCCTGCCCCAGACAGTGCAACTTTGCCTGAGGCAAGTGACACGCGTGTATACTGCATCAGGCAATGTTACACCGTGTGGGGATGGTTTTTGCTGCGTAACTTCCTCGCGTGACAGTGCATCAGCTTATCTAGCATGCTAGATATTTTCGCATCAAGCGAGGAAGTTACTCACCATGTGGGGGCAACCTGCTGCAATGTTACACGTGCTCGACCAATCACAACGTGCAGACCCGTCATATGATGTGCAGGCGAGTCGCATGATATAGAAAAATGGCCACAATTCAACTAATTTATCCTCGGCCAGGACACTGGCTGTGCTCGAAACTGCGCTCTACAGTCTGCATACACTATTCTCACTGCGTACACGCAAGTCACACTACACGCTACTCACTCCTTGTTATTCTTCACCAAGTTTTTCTGGCGGTTTACGTCACGTTGCATCTTGGGCAATTTATGTTTGACTAATGAGCTTACGATGCACCCACAAAATATCTGCCCAATCTAGTATACATCCGGGAACTTCTCGCGGACACAAACTCACTCCCCACGCATAAGTGAACACAATACCCCCTAAATCTGATGTCATCGGTAGTGCGAGTAGTACATTAGCACGCGGTTTCAAACACTGCCACAGTTTCAGAGGGTGCCGCCATTTTTCTGTATCATGTGACTAGTCTGCACATCATATGACAGGTCTGCGCGTTGTGACTGGTGGAACACATGTAACATTGCAGCAGGTAGCCCCCACACGGTGAGTAACTTCCTCGCATGAAGCGAAAATATCTAGCATGCTAGATACGCTGATGCACGGTCACGTGAGGAAGTTACGCAGCAAAAACCATCCCCACACGGTGTAACATTGCCTGATGCAGTATACACGCGTGTCACTTGCCTCAGGCAAAGTTGCACCATCTGGGGCAGGCTTACGGTACAAGAAGCCATGCAATATTGTGAATATTGTCTCAGCTAAAGGGCGCTGTTACGAATGATGCGCTGCAGAGTGCCTGCAACCCATGTAGATGTGACTATGTATTCTCAATATCACATGACCGCAAGTGCCTTTCTGTTTTAATTAAACGGTTACTGTTGCAAACAGCAGAGCAGAGCCAAGTGCAGATCACAGGATTTTTTGAAATTGGCCCTCATTAACAAAATTGAATGCAAACTTGAAGAGCTCTCGGTGCTAGTGAGGTAAACCCTGGACGGTTCATGGTCAGATGGGGGCAATCAGGAATTTGAAGATTAAGGCTAGGCGAAGTCTAAGGGACTGGTCCAGGGTTGTAACAGAGATGGAAAGCTGAATTAAACAAGGTGCACTGGGCAGATGCTCAGGAGTGAAGATGGGACTGGAAGGAGCCACTGACCAGGACTGCAGACTCTGCAAGGAATACCCCTGATAAATACATTCCTGGTTCTTAATAGATTATTCTCCAAATACAGAAGATGCAAGACAGAAATAAAATCCAACAATCCAGCAAAGAGAAGACAGAGACCAGGGACTTACATACACAAGATGACAATTAACAATGATGTAGCACAGGCAGAGGCGGTCCGTCGGCAGTTACAAAGGCCTTCAGAAACAGTTCAATTTTCCTGATTTGCAACAGTTGCTTGGACTAATTGCTTGAACGACAGTCAAATTGAATTTCGACAGCATTGTTATGTACCATACACCGGAAAAATTATATGGTGTTTTCTCCCGCACATAAATGGTGACTTAAAATATCAATATGGCTTTATAAATTCTGCACTCATGTAGCTCATGAAATGGCTCAGATTAGCGTAAATTAGTTTGCAAGGCTCATTAAGCAATAAGCCACGAGACTCCGTTCTACAGTATATTCTGAATGAAGTCACGGATAAAGCGCATTGTTTAGGCATGATGCAGAGCTGAGTGACAATTGTAAGGATGGCGAAAATAAATGCTGCAAAGTCAGTGAAAGTTTAGGATTTTTGCATTTATATCGCCATCCCTCCAGTGCCAGATCAATTACGTAAATATAGGCAATAGGTATTCACTTTTTCATTATCATTTCTTACTATATGTCATGTTTTGGTCTTGCTTGCTCAGTCGATAAATTGTTTGATTGTTAATCAGGCAAACTAAAATGAGAACAGCTTGAGGGCAATCAAGCGGTAAAGGGTGCGGTTCCTGAAGGCCCTCAGAACACTTGAAGGCATGCTGCTGAGAACAGGTATGCTGACCAGGGGAAGTGAAAACAGGAGAACCAGACAACAATTGTATAACAAGACTCAGTCGACAAAACACAACTGAAACCCACACAGACAGCTTGACTGCGGGGAAAACAATTGAGGAAACACTCGGGACATAACAGGTTACTGCATATTAAAAATGCTACTGCCAAGTTTTCATTAAGATGTTATTCCATTAAGCAACCATAGTATAAGAAAAGACATCAATAATGATACATTGCTCGGCAACAAAAATAACAATCAGCTGACCTGACAAGCATATCGGCTGCTGTTGGCCTCTGTGGGTACACTCTGATATACGTGTGAACAGGTATGTCGCTTCATGGCTCTTACTAAATTATGTGATTTCCTGTAGTGCAGAATGAACGCTGTATTAACCATCCAGCATTCAGGACCGGAACAACACATTTTATGAAGAGGATTATGATAATATTGCTATAGGACATGTAACCTCCATTTGAAGACATATTTAGAGATTATACGGTATCCAGCCACCGGACACTGCACTCAAAGGGGCACATCTTTTTTAATGTAATCTTCAGAATTGAAAAAAGATTGATTTTTCATCAAGACTAATTTAACCTGATTAAATATCCTAATAATACATTTCTCTTTAAGTCTAGGTATGTACTTGTAATTTACGGACAGTCTTAGGCTGGCATATAGGTTTTACAGCCTGATTCAGCAGCTGAATTTGTGGTGAAATCTTACCTACCTTAGGCACGTTTCATTCAAGCAGTCATATTGTGTTCCCCAGGGCACATATGAACTGCAAAAACATCCTCTACTGGGCGAGTAAATGCAGAGCTGCATTCCATGATGTGCACTCCAGGAAACATAAATAGCACTTCCTATCTCCTGATCGCAACTGCATAATTAAAAGAAATGACTCCAGTCTCAGAATTAGCCATGCTAATGAGCTGAATTAACAATGCTAATGAGTTTTTAATTGCTTATGACTTGCATATTAGTCAGTTTTGACAATCGAATCTCCCAGAGTTCTTTTTTTTCTTCTTCTTCTTCTTTTCTCCAGGTCATCTCCTACAGTGTACTGTTACTGTTTATTGAAGGCTAAAATAAGTAAGCTCACAAAAAACCTGATCCAAGGCTATCATAAAGTTTGAAAAGAGGGCAACCAAGGCGCTGACAAGCAAGTTCTCTGAGACAATTAATCTAAAGCTGATGGATTTTACTTCCAGTGCCTGTTATTTGTTATGAATCCCAAAACCCATGGACACACCTAATGGCAGTGATCATAAAACCACAAGCTTTGAGGTCTGAGAACGGCTGGTTTTCCACCCTCCCATTACCGGGGAGTTGGGTGAAAAGACAGAATGGGCAATGAACACTGTCAGCTAATTAGTTCAGTTAATTAGTTAATTTCCAGTGAGAAAATGGGACTGGATTTCTATTTGAGGTCCATTTTTGGTAATCCCCATTTTAGGAGTGCTCTGTACACTATATGATGTCCTTGGAATTTTTAACACAGCAGTTCTTAAGATTAATCCTGGGGAAGTGCTGTGTTACTGGTTTTTGTCCCAAACTCAATAGCAATTAGAGAATTTCAAAAAGCTTTTATTTTTGCTTAATTAGTTAGTTAGTTAATCAGTATATAATTGATTACCCTCACAAGCCATGTTCTGACAGATATGGCTATGCATTACATGACGAAGGCAGGCCTAATGTTCATATTCTGTTTATGTTGCTTTATGCAAGGTAACTGTTTGGGAGTTAATTTTTGCACATGCAGGGTCAGATTGCTTATCCATGGGCTGAATGAGATACAAGTTCGGTTTCAATCATCAGTTGTCTGTTTTTTTGTTTGTTTGTTTGTTTGTTTGTTTTTACACAAATATACCAATTTTGGACAAAATGAGACATAACAGGCTTGATTGATAATTTGCCTCACCTTAATTAATTTTTCAGTATCTAATAAATGATTAGTCATATAGAATGTGAATCTGCAATTTCACCAGTTAGGAGCCAACTCAATGATTTCATCACTAAAAATGTTTCCCTCTTCATGTAATCATCAGTCATATCCAACACAACACCATATGAATATGGAAATTTTATTCTTTATGGTATGCGCAGATAAACCTGGTATAATGATGCTTAAAAGGGTAACCAATCCCTCCCAGCGTGAATTGAGCAACAATGAAACCCTGAAGAAATCCAATTGCAGTTGGAATATAAGCCGGTATCTGCAGTACTACCCTGAGACTGTTTCTGAGAACCACCGTTCTTCAGTATGGTGAGGGTCACCCTGCCCAAGCCATTGTGTTTCTCCAGAAATGGGCATCCTGCTGTAGGCGTCCGTCAGATTTGTCCCTGCAGGACTACAGCAGCCTGAAAAACACAATAAATGGTGCATTTGGGTCCTGATAATGGACAGATGATGGAGTGAGTCTCCAAGATCAATTCTCCTGACACACCACAGCAGGCTCATTTCTCCGCATAAATACCCTCTCCTGCTGGGACCACACTGGTGTACGGGGACCACCTTCAAAAGCACACCAGGTGCTTCTATCGATCTTGCTCGGACCTGGAATTGCTTTTCCCTAATGTACGAGTCCCACATTGGAAAAAAGGAGAATGTCACCTGGATATATATAGCACAAGGCATTGATTTTATTCACTGGAATAATTTACTGCCTAATATCGTGTAGGTCCCTCTCATGCCACCAAAACAGCTCCATTAGACTGACGTCCACTTGGGTTTCCCAGCAGAACATTTCCCAGAGCATCACACTCCCTTCACCAGTCTGTCTTCTTCCCACTGTGCATCCTTTTGCCATCTCTTTCCCCACTAAATGGTGCACATGTGCCCAGCCAATGCACATGATGTTAAGAAAATGAGACTCATTAGACTAAGTGACCTTCTTCAATTGTTCCATGGTGCAGTTCCAACACTCACATGCCCATTGTAGGTAGATCAGGTTTAGATTGAGCACTCTGACTGGTCTGCAGGTATAAAGCGCTGTTAGGTTGCAATTTACTCTGCGTTGTGACACATTGCTCACATAAGTATCATTTAAATTCTCTGCAACTTGTGCTGCAGAAGCCCTCTTGTCAGTTTGGACAAGACAGGATAGCCTTCATTACCCTTGTGTATTGATGTGCCTCGGGCGCCCAACACCCTGTTGCTAGTTTGTCCCCCCTCAGACCACTGTCGTTACGCATTCAGCACTATTGACTGGGAGCACCACAGAAGCCTTGCTGCTAATGGATAAAACAAGCCTTTGGCTTGAGTACATTATCAAACCGCTAGTAATGTTTTGCTAATGGAGGAACTAATTGCCAGTTCCAACAAGTTTGCCAACTACCTTGTATACAGTAGATAAATATCCCGATTCACCGCTAGGAAGAACTGTTTAGAATACTGTCAAAAGTCTCTTGAAAAAGGCATCTGGTTCATAACTAATATTGTAACGTTACCCCTCTTGATAGGTGTTTGAGTGCTCACATTACTATGCCTGCAGACTTGTAAAACATTTCTGCAAGGGGAAATACCACAGATAGCATCATTTCAAGAGTGTTTTTTTGGTGAAATGCTGCCTGCCACTTGTTTGGAGCAGGTGGCAAGACCTCCTATAGTGCTCCTTTAATAAGATGTCCGAGGAGAGCAGCCGGCCCTGTTACACAGAGTTAAACCAGAGGCTTGCCTCTCGTCATCTTCCCCCGGGACAACCTTTAGATACACGACTCGCCTTGGCACCCACTTACCGCACTCTGATCGCTTTTCCCATTCAAAATGACGCCAGCTGGCCTTGAGCAATTTTTTTTTCCCCCCTTTGATTATAAATCTGTCTTCCAGTCTATCCCTCGCCCGAAGGCAAACATCTCTGTTCCAGCCACAGATACGTTCTGGCTGTCCCATCACTCTGGCAAATGGAGCCACAACCTAAAATGAAACCCCATTTGTTTGATCCAAATGTAAAGGATCACCCCCTATCTTCTATCACACTGTTGATAAATTATCACCACGGAGACTATGTGAGGTGCAGAGAAGGGTCATGCCTCTAGAAAAAAAAAAAAAAAAAAAAAAAACCTGGATAGATCTAGCAGGGATATTGCATAAATTAAATGTTTTCACAAGAGGCAAGGTACTGAAATTCTCCCCCAAAATTCGTGATTTGCTCCCTGATTCCCGCAAGCAGCTCCAAGTATCCCGCAAATCTGCAATCTGCACCTAAAGTATATTCTTAAATTAAAAATTATCCTTTGGCCGATTCACTGTCAGCTGTGACTTCAGAAAGTATGGACGAATCCTTCCCCTCCTATATACTGTAGGTTGTAAGGTTTGCATATTGATTCTGCCTGTCGCTACAATGATCCATCACAGCTCCAAACCTGATGAAGCAAAGATCCTTTTTGGAATATGAGGTCTGATGCTGAAGTCCCTTCCCAGCAACACTACAGACACAACTTATTGGCTTGATTTCAATATATTTGGCCAGTTTTGCAGGCACAGATTAAGATAATCCAAGAACAAATGTACTTTTGAATGGATTTTCTCCAAAGAAAACACAATTTGGTCAAGGTCTAAGATTAGTCTGTTTGTTGAGCTGGCCTAAGATCTGGTATCCAGTAGAAGTTAAATTGGATAAAAGAAGTGTTTTAGAGATGTGCTAAAAAAACGAACGAAAGAAGAAAAGAAGCCTGCTCCATTTTAGAGAAGATTGGACTCTGCTATTCTAGAATCAGGTAAGGGCAAATTGTGTATCCCAGCATCACAGTTACCCAGTGAACTCATTTCACAATATTTCATGTACAACCTCAATTCCGAAAGAGTTGGGACAAAGTGTAAATTGTGAATAAAATCAAAACGCAATGACTTTCAAATCACACCAGCCAGTATTTTATTCACAATAGAACAGAGATTGCATAGAAATTTTACAATTTTATCCACAAAATGAGCTCATTTCAAATTTGATGGCTACTACAGGTCTCAAAAAAGTTGGGACAGGGGCCTGTTTACCATGGTGTAGCATTCCCTCTCCTTTTTAACACAGAGTTGAGGCGTCTGGGCATTAAGGAGACAAGTTTCTTGAGTTTAGCCATTGGAATTTGATCCCACTCTTGTTTAATACAGGCTTCCAGCTGCTGGAGAGTTTTGGGTCTCCTTTGATGGACTTTTCGTTTAATTATGCGCCAAATATTCTTAATCGGTGAAAGATCAGGACTGCAGGCAGGCCAGTTCAGCACACAGACTCTCCTACAACGAGGCCATGCTGTTGTAATAGCTGCAGTATGTGGTTTTGCATTGTCCTGCTGAAATACACAAGGCCTTCCCTTGAATAGATGTCGTCTGGAGGGGAGCATATGTTGCTCTAAAACCTTTATATACCTTTCAGCATTCATGGCGGTTTTTAAAACATGCAAGTGTCCCACACCATATGCACTAATGCATCCCCATACCATCAGAGATACTGGCTTTTGAGCTGAATGCTGATAACAGGAGGGGTGGTCTTTCTCCTCTTTAGCCCGGAGGACACAATGCCCATGATTTCCAACAAGAATGTCAAATTTGGACTTGTCTGACCACAGGACACTTTGCCACTTTGCTACAGTCCATTTTAAATGAGCCTTGGCCCACAGAACACGGTGGCACTTCTGGATCATGCTCAACAATGGCTTCGGTGGCTCATCGGTATTTTTGCATGATAGAGTTTTAGCATAACTATCAAATGGCAAAAAAAAAAAAAACAATGGCTTCCTTTTTTGCATGATGTGGATGGCACAGCAGACTGTGTTTACAGACAGTGTTTTCTTTAAGTGTTCCTGGGCCCGTTTAGTAATGTCAATGACAGAATCATGCCGGTGTGTGATGCAATGGCATCTGAGGGCCCAAAGATCACAGGCATCCAGTAAAGGTCTTCGGCCTTGTCCCTTACGCACAGAGATTTTTCCAGTTTCTCTGAATCTTTTGATGATGTTATTCACTGTCGATGATGAGACCTTCAAAGCCTTTGCAATTGACGTTGCAAACGTTGAGGAAAATTGTTTTTAAATATTTCACAATTTTTTCACGCAATTAAGCCTATTCGGGTTGGAGAGCTTCTGGTCATCTTTACTTCTGAGAGACTCAGCTTCTCTAAGACATCCCTTTTATAGCCAATCATATTACACACCTGATGCCAGTTAATGTAATTACCTGCTAAATATTCTTTCAGCTGATTCTCTGATATATTACTTGCTTTTTCAGCCCTTTTTTGACTGTGTCCCAACTTTTTTGAGACCTGTTGCAGCCAGAAAATTTGAAATGAGCTCATTTTGTGGATAAAAATGTAAAATGTCTCAGTTTCAACATTTGAAATGTTATCTATGTTCTATTGTAAATAACATATTGGCTCATGTGATCTGAAAGTCATTGCATTTTGATTTTATTCACAATTTACACTTCCGCCCAACTATTTCGGAATTGGGGTTATACACTTACAGCATGATAAATGGTATTTTAATGAATATAGTGGTGTTCTACTACAGGTGATGGAGGTCACGCGTTCATTCCACCTCGTTTGTGCTAATCAATGGGGCAGAGTTCCTACAGCACGCCACACAATGGCTGCTCATACTAGACGGATAGTATACACCAAACAAACAGTTTGCAATGAGCTCACAAACAGAAGTGTTAAAAAAAAGCATGTGGGAGTGTAACTGCCATTTTGGGGCCACACACAATTTGACTCATGCCTAGCTTTACTTCAGTGACTGCTGGAAAATATGGACAATAGAGGTCCTCCAAAGTGAAATCAATTGAACACTATGTTAATATTTTAGAATAGTAGCCATGCCCATGGAACTATTCAGGTTCTCAAAATAAGGATTACATTCACTGTGAACAAGATTGTGAAAGAGTATTTAATGTTTTATACCATATATTTGGTCCCTGTTTGACTCAGACAGTCCTTGAGTTGATTTAGAATTGATTTAAAACAGATCTATGAGGTAGAAAGGGCCAGAACAGGTTAGAACGATTCCATTAGTAACACCTGTCATCCCAGATTAAGTTTAAAATCAATAACGTATTAGAACAAACTGTTCATTTAATCAGCCGTTTACACTGAGAGGTAAAGTTTCCCAGTTTATGAACACTGTAAAATGTTAAGCCTTTTATTGGACTCTGGAGATGCCGTTAGTGAAATAAGAGCACTGCTGCAAATTCCATCGTAAACCAGGCTTGACTGGTTAAGCTGCTTAAAGTCATGCTCGGCACCTTTAGCTGTTCAGCGACTGACCAGCCTCAACTCAAAAATTCCTCCAATTTGACCACCACATTACTCTTCCCTTTTTTACCACCTGTAAACCAGCTTGTCTCCACTACAGACCAACTTTAACCAGCCGCAGACCAGGTATGACCACATAAAAATGTAGCCAGTAGCCATACCACTACTGAATTGCTCTAGCTGTGTGGCTGAAGCTAAGCAGCTGTGGGTTTGGTTAGTCCTTGGATGGGAGACCACCTGGGAAAATCTAAGTTGCTACTGGAAGAGGTGTTGGTGGGTCAGTGGGCTGTGATTTCCCTCTGGTGGAATAAACCCCAATGCCCCAGTGCAGTGATGGGGACACTCCACTGAAGGAGACGCTGTCTTTCGGATGAGACGTTAAACCAAGGTCCTGACTTATGGTGGTCATTAAAGATCCTATGACCCTCTTCGATAAGAGTAGGGGGTTCCCTGGTGTCATGGCTGAATTCCCAACCTGGCTCTTTCAATCTGCCACCTAAACATCCCCTGATCTAATTGGCTGTGCAATTTGTCCTCTCCCTCTCCACCTCAACCCCCCAGGGCTCCCTTGAAAAAGCGATTTCAACCTCAATGGGACTTCCTTGGTTAAATAAATAAAATAAACAGTTCTCCTTATGGATGTCAAATCCAAACTAATCCAGTGCTCAGAATTTGTCATGCATGCCAAACTTTTTTATTGTAATAGTAACAACCAGACCAACAAGCTGGAACTGTTTAAACCCGTGTACTTCCATGAAAGCTGCATAAAATGTTGACCAACATTAAACTTCACAGGAACACAAAAATGCAACGTCACATAGATGGCACAGTAACCCATGAATAATCAGTAACTGCAATTTTGTGTAAATGCAATATTTTCACATCATATGTATAACCTTGAGATTATAATTAGGGAGCACTGCACAAAGGCCTGGTATGAGGCACACTGAGCATAGAGGCCACAGAAAACAAACATAAATCATTAAAGTGATATCACACATTTCATTTTACAAAATTCATCAAGCAATGGTTATTGGATAATCAAAAATGCTTTCATAATACAACATAAAAACAGAAATGGATCCTCATTATTTGTTGAGTCAGTGATGTCTGTTTTCGGGTTGCGGAGTTATCAGAGCTCCATGTTTGTTAAACATGATGCTTAAGATGCCTGTGATATGCAAGGTGCTGCATCTTAAGTGATATACTGTGTCCATTACTCGCTGCTTGCGCACATTCTGAGTGAATTATGTTATATTGGTGGATTTCTTTAAACAAAAACTCTCCATTCAATTCCAAACCCTCAGTCGTTACCAAACCTCCATTTAACAATTCTTATTTCCCTGACTCCACCCCCAATACTGCGCCTCCAATTCCCTGGTGTCTGACCCGCTAAACCAGTGGCATTCAAGCCAACTGATGGCCGAGACGCAACGCTTTTAGACCATGCCCCTTCATAGAGTGCCTCGGTGGTGACATCTTTATATAGACCAATCCAGCGGTTTCTTCTGCTCTGTGTTACCTTGCCAAACTTTATATTCAGCATAGGGTTTTTGTATTCTGCTCAGTATAAGGTCAGTGACCTAATATAAAGCCACTAGTATATCACATTTTCATCTTCAAGCTATATTACATATGAAAATTTCTCATTTGTGAATTTCAAAGCTGCTTTGTGCATTATAAAAGCTGGTGGCAAGACAAATTGCTACAGTAGGACTACAATAATGGCCACATTCTGTCAGCCTCTATTAAAGTCTCACACTAGCCCGAGGGCATGCACCATTAACGTCATAGTTTTAGTGCTGAAAATTGCCTCTTAAAAGCAAATACCAGTTTTACTATTCATCGTTGAGATATTCAGCATTGTAATTTAATTTGTAGAACAAAACTTGGAGCACTTGACTGTTTTAACCACAGACTTTATATTCTGTAATAAAATTAACAACAGAAACAAAAAACCCTAAGCAAAAATCCATTGGAGTTTTGGCAAGGGAACCTATGACTGAAAAATGCTAAATTGCTTTCTAGTTTTAGGACAGCAGACTGTGACTGTCCACTGGGAAACAAACAAACCTAACGTTTGCCTGCGCGCCCAGCAAGACCCAGCCTGCTTTCACCAAATATCTCCTGAGTCAGCATCATAATTTATAGAGGAAAACACACAAGAATGCATGGTGCACAAAATGCTTTGCATGGATTCATTTTAATACATACACAGTTGGGGTTGGGCATCGTTTGTCAGTTCCTTTTAGGACTCGGGTAATCATATTAATGCGTGCACACAATTCCTTGTTTTGCCTGCAACAAGTGCTACCCAGGCAATTTGGTGCAGTTCTTGTTCCAATTTAGTGAAAATAATGTCACCTCAGCACCCCTCCCCTATGACCTGGAAACCAAACATGTCCCCAAACTGTAGGAACCTAGGGTGTCAACCTGAAATTCCTCCAAAATATCTTTCTCTTTCAGGAGAGAGTTTTGCCTGTTTGTGTGACATCATTGCGTTCACTCCCATGAAACTTCATATGTCAGCCCACCAAAGCCGATTAATCAATTCAAACCCCAGAAAGCTGATGCCATGGCTAAGGGTAGCATGCCAGAGCTCCTGCATCATTTCTTCAACCCAGTTTTGATGAAACCGCACCCACCTCTATGTGATGAAAACCCCAAAACACGTGCGGAAGGGTAATGACTGGGAGGTATCCGTGTTCTGTGGAAAATTCTCACCAGATTTTGAAAACAATAAATAAAATAAATGAATAAATTAGTCATATTGAAACTGGATAGTGAGAAGGTAATGGTTGCGGTTCAATCAGACGCTTCTTCCTGTAACCCTGGCAACAACTGACAGCGCAGATACAATTGCATTTTCTTTTTCATTCTGAGACAAATAATACATCTGTTTCTAGAAAAAGAAAATGCATCTCTGAGAAATTTCGTTTTATGATTGAAGTTTTTATTTTTCTTTTTTTTTTTACCCCCTCAGCAATTGTCTTGCCAATGGGGAATTGTCACCCCCCCCCCCGCCCCAACCGTCTGTCTGTCCATCCATCTGTCCATCTGTCTTACATCTGTCTTCCCATCAGTTCATAGCTGGTGAACCATTGTAGGGACAGCCCTCAAATTTAAACAGGTTATGGATATTGGGTGGCTCCAGAAGAGCATTTGATGTCATGGTCATAGCTCTTATTTTGACCTAATTTTTTCTAGCTCAAAGATTGCGGTGGATGACTTTATTTCTTAAGGGCATGCCGAGGGGGAATATAGTGCACCTCCAAAACACCAAAACACCAAAAGCAATCAAGGTTTTAAATTACAAAAGACTTGGGCCTCATACTGCAGAAAAGTGGTGTTCATTTAAATAAATTTGTGACTACTCCATGTCATCTATATTTTAATGCGCATTACATTCTGATTTAATGACAAGATTTCAGAGATCCTTACATTAGCAATGATAATGAATACTATTACAGCCAAATGAGATGGTATATGACAGATGTGTGCTTTTAAATTGTTTGGAAGACACATTTACATCAAGAGACAGAATATTTTAGGGGATGATTTCTGAGGAGAATGAAACATGGAGAATTAAATATTAAAGCAAAGGAGAGGATGGGGACTAAGACTTATATTGTACTCTGACCCCAAAATTAATTTAAGTCTCTTGTATGAACAAGTCTCTGGTCTTAGTCTCAAGTGCGATACAATTATTCTTCTGGAAAATATTTTCATTGAAACATATTATTCAAGACCCTTGCTCACTTGTTTCCTGCCTGGAATCATTACAGTAAGATATGGAGGTAAATGAACAATTACCTTTGCTGTGTTGGAGAAAAAAAAGCCTTTCCATTCCCACTACTGACAACACAATGGACTTTTTAAACATTGCCACTACAGAATTTTCAAGCATAATGGAGGAATCTGAAGAATATTCCGGATTCAGCTCTCGTAATGAGAACTAATGCATGCATTTTCCAGCATCCATGTCAATTGGAAATGCTTGATTGACAGAGGGGATGTACACAGAAGTTCAATCACAAATGACTTATTTCTGATTTCATGCCACATTGCTGATCTAACTTGTTTGCATTCGGTAATTTATCGATGTTCTTGGAAACCCTAAAACCACACTCCATGCAATCTCCTGATGTCCTGTGTGTACATGAATATATCAGAGACGTGTGACATATTGACGTTTCCTGCTGACATTTCAAATAATTAAAAAAATAAAAATTCAGGGCTGACAGATAAATAAGGGGCTCTCTCTCTGGCAGTCATTGACAGGTGCTTTTATTGACCAAAATGATCTTTGCACTTCAAATTCTTTATTGACATGAACCCTAGGGAATCCATTTTTATCGAGCAGATGGATAGACAAGCAGGGACCCTGAAAATAGGAGCATAGTACTTTACACTTTCCGTAAGCAGCGCGTCAGAGACGGGCGGTGCATAATGGCAATCGCGTGATAAATATGGGGTCAATCAATACACATGTCAAAGCAACACTTAAGAATTATAGCCTCAATCTTGAGAGAGCACAAAACTAAAATTACTGCTGTTTCACAGTAGTATTTCATCTTCTTTCCCTCATTCACCCAGTTCACTGTTAGTAAAACTACGAGGCAGCTGTTCTCTTGTATGGATATGTACAATGAATATGAGCAGTTCTCCTTCATGAATCTGTAATGCATCATACTGGTGCATTCTAACTCGCTTTTCCTTATGTGACAAATGGTAGCAAAACAGTAAAGCAAAGAGCTATTGGTCATTATAATCTTTATCAAGCAATGAATGCTTTTCACTTGATAATTTTTAGTGGCTTGCACACAATACAAACACACGCACACACACAAAGTGCTGAATAAATAGGGAGAATGAATACGACATTATTTCAGACTGCGGTCTTTTGGGAGCTTTGGCATCCCTGGTGGATTCCATTTTGTGTGCTGTGGCCTGGTCTTGCATTATCTCAGCATGTGGCCCTGTAATTATTTCACGAGAGGAAATAAAATGAGCCATCGGCAGGTTAAGGTCAAAGACAATGTCAATCCAGCCAGTCGGGGTAAATCTGAGCAGGAGTGAAAATTTCACACTGATGGTACAAGAATAATCATCCCTGGTCTGATGAGCTTGACCACCTGAGGAACAAAGCCATTTTGACTGAAACCACATTTAATTGTGATATTAGGTCAGGTGTGTGATAGGCAATATAAGGCTATCTAAGCTGATTGAGAAAGGGGCTAAGGAAAACACATTCATCGCTAAAAAGGCACACAATCAGACCTGGTTCTAGACTGCTTGGATTGGGAGGGGCAGTAGGAGATGTTGATTGAACACCAACTGCTGCTGTGTTGAGTGCCCAAGGGATGATTCTTTTTGTTGGCAAACCCAGGCAATGGCATCACCAGAGTTCCAGGGGCGAAACTCAAACGGTACTCTGCCTCTGGACTGATGCAGACAAAAAGTCTATGTATAGTTTTGTTGATGTCTTTTCATTTTAAATGTGAAGTTTCAACGTACAAGTGACTGAGCAGTAATGAAGTGAGATGATAGCAAAGTAACTGCTCTCCCTGCAATGTAATCACTTTCAAATGGCCAGAGAAACCAATAAGATATAAGGCATATGCTCAATCAGTGTGTGTATTAGGACAGGCACAACGTGCAAAAAGTGTTTGATTCTGTCTGTCTTAAGTAAAATAAATTGCACAGTGTAAAATAGCTTCCCAAAATCTTACACTGCAGATCAGCAGGCCAACCATCTAATTAAAATTATTCAAGTTAACAACTGTTGCTGATTTAATAAACATGCATTTTAACACTAGAACGGCCGTGAGGACAATTTGACCTCTCTCGCCTTTTAAACTGCACATAACTCAGTTTGAATAACAACCCTAAGTCTCCCAGTCAGTGACTTTTCCTAAAATGGTGTTATTCATCAATTTATGAGTTATGGGGATTCTGGAATGAAAGAGACAGAAAAAATCACTGATTCTACCTAGAACAGGCAAGAGGTCATTTTGACCTCCATTACTCCTAATGCAAAACACTGTAAATGGACTAAATAGCCCAGCTGTATAACTAGGCTATATCGTCAGCCTGACTAGGCTGGCTATATAGCTAGTCAGACAGACAGCTCATAGCACTTGACAGTAGCCTAATACCTCACATATGCCCATTTATACAACACATCATGCACTGACAGCTATGCAAGGCAGTCAACTGCATCTTGGTTGCCTAGCGACGCATTTTGTTACTTTATGAATAGTGTGCAGGTGCGTATATAAACCAGTTGCTGTCATGATGTCAGAATCAGTTTGTTCTCCCATTTTGCAGATAGAAATTGTGATTGTTACAGGGCTTTTCTCTAAGTGATTTTGTTTATTTAGTTAATCAGGCAGGCTACCAGAAAAGGAAATGGATCAGAGGAAACGGATGAATGTAAGTCAGGCTTTGGCAAAGCATCAGGACATGAGCATGAGCCAGATGGAGAAGAAATATCAGGGCTCAGTGATGTGTCTTGGTCCAGTGAATCCGCCTCTGATTTTGAACCTGAATGTCACCATGAGCCACCCCATAAAAGGATCACCCCTGCTGGGCAAACCAAGCCTCTAATGCCAGGGAGGTCACCTAAACTTGATATTTATTCACCTCATAATGCTCAGGTTTCACAGCATAATTTCAAGTCCAAAGGTTATGAAACATTTCAAAATAGCCATAATAGCCAACAAAGCCAAGCTCTAAAGCTTTAACTTCTATACTATTCCATCAATATAAATAAAGCAAGCAATGAATTTACATTGTTATATTATAAAATAAAATAAAGCCTAATGTGGCAAAATAAAAATAAGATGTTTTTTCATTTATTTTTACATGCTATTTTAAAATAATTAACAACTGTTCCAGTAACAGACTTCTAAGTTGCAATCATAAAGCCCGAAGCGGTAGGAGGTCAAAATGACCTCACGGCCATTCTAGGAGGTACTGCATTGTTGGCCGTTCTAGTGTTAAACTTTAACAATAACGAACAAGTGATAAAAAATCTCACAATTTATTATTTAATTACACAAGAGTATGTTGTGTAATTAGGTAAAGTGACTGTCATTATTACTGGGTGGATAGCTCGCTTGCTAATGATCTATCTATGGACTGTTGAGCAGTCATCAGCCACACAATTATGGTGATGAGTATAAATCATGGACCAAGAAACGCTTGTAACTCTCTAGCCAACATCCAACATCGTTCCCACATTATAGACATCTGTTTTGGCATTAAGAATGTTTCTAAAAAGAACCAGTTTTGGCCTTTTCAGACCCATGATAATTTAACAAGTAAAACTCAATCTGTCTCTGCAGCCAGTTAATTAGCTAGCTAGCCAGCTAGATAGCACAGTGACTTGCTAAAGTAACTTTAACAGTAAGTAAACATCAGCTTGCGAACAGGCGCTCGCCATCTGTTGTTCTACAGCTGTTCCATAGTAGCTCATTGCATGAGAAGACAGAAATCTAATTTAGGGAGTATTAACCCCATCGCCTCTTCCTCTCTAGTTCTCTTCTTGTTCCCATTCTTCTGTTTGTTCTTCAGTGCATGCATTCTCAGTGAAGTCACTAAGAAAGGCTAGCAAACCAAAATAGCTGACTTGGATGTCAGTTGGTCATAATATACTCAGTCAAAAAAGAAACTTCACACTCAAAATTTCTAAATAATTTCTTGAAACTTAATACAAGAGATATTATTATTAAAAATGTGTTGTCAAAGACATCATTGCACAAGCATACGTCGGCGAGCATACAATCGTGTTTCCTAGTCACGTGACCTTATGGGACACGTGCAATTGAGCCCACGTTAGCACGGTAGAGTGACATCTCGGAAAAACAAGTTCTTACAGTCAATTATCCGTTGATTTGCAATGCCACGACTGTCAAACATTCAATTGACCGTGCCATAGGCATGCTGAATACGGGAACGTCGGTCACTGACATTGCCAGGGTTATGGGATGCAGTCGACGGACTATCCATGATCTTGGACACGTCTCAACAAACTGGCACCACAGCAGACTGACCTTGTTCGGGTAGATAAGTATAAAGCAGAAGACCAAGAAATCGTCTTACGCCATTTGTAATCGATTTCTCATTGCAACGCCCACTAGGAATGAATTGAGAGGTCGTGTGACTGCCCAAACCATTATAAGACACTCTGTCTCCTTGCACGCCGGCCATATCGTGGACCAATTTTAACCCAGTTACAACGCCAACGGTTGGGCACAAAATCTGAGATGGACTCAGCGTGATTGGAATAGGGTCGTTTTTAGTGATGAATCCAGATTCACTTTGCACCCTGATGGGAGAGTTAGAGTTTGGAGGAGAGTGAAAACTCCGAGTGTTGTGTGCAGGAAGTCTTTGGGGGCGGTAGTGTTATGGTTCGGGGTGCCTTTAATGGTCCTAGCGACTGATGGTCGCTCAAGGAAACCTAACTGCTGCAGGATACAGAGCTTTTGCCATTCATGGCAGCTCATGGCCCAGGTCTGACATTCCAAACGATAATGCCAGACCTTAACGGCCAATTTAACGCGGAAACTTAGGAATGCTGGCATCAATGTCATGGAGTGGCCCTCAAGGTCTCGACCTTAATCCCATAGAACATGTATGGGATGTGTTGGGCAGAAGACTCCGTCAAGTAAGGAACCCTAGTAGAATTTGCAGGAACTTGGTGCCATGTTGGAAGACAGAAATCCCCTAAGCTGTGTTCAGGGATCATTCAATCCATGAGGAGACGTTGCATCGCAGTTGTGAACGCTCATGGAGGGCATACGCGCTATTGACATGCTTTCATCAAGTTGTAACTAACCATTTTTTCTCTTACATTTTGTTCTTCGGTGGAACTGGTTACATTATGAACATGATTTTTATGGTGAAGTCCTTAATGGGTACAGAATGGAATTAAATCATTATTTAAAACCAAAATATGTTCAACTTATGGATGTCAGTTGAAGTTTCTTTTTTGACTGAGAATATTTCCCTTAAATCTCCTCAAAGGGAAGGCAAGAGGAATGATATTTTCCATAATTTTAATAAAAAATAAACAGCCTAACAACCGACAATAAAAAAAGTATTAATATAGGTCTAACTTGGGCCTTGCATATTTACATGAATATTTAACATAGACTGATTAGAAACTTAAATATATTTGTCAGCATGAAGGAGATATATTTCACTTTGGTACTATTTATAAAGCATGATATGTTTGAATATGTTTATGAAGTTTTTACAAATTGAAACTTAATGATAATGTCAAGGGCAGTGATATTACCACTACAGGGAGACTTGTGGCTCTAAAAATGGTATTTCAGTTTATTGAGGCAGTCAGGTCATTTGGGAGGGGGGACTGCCCTCCCTTACCCATGCCAAGAACAGACCCTGCATGAAATGTTTGATGGAATACTTAATAACAGCTTCCACTACAATAAAATCACATATTTTGAAATACGTGTATTCATTACAATTGTTTTTGTTTGTAAGCACATTCTCTAAATACAATAATGACTCCACATAATTGCATTAATCAGTTTGATGCCGGGCAGATAATTAGCAGGGAGCAAACATGCCGCCCTGTTACATCTGTGGGTTACAAACGTCGAGCAGCCATTGAATGCGGTGGATTTAGCACTCACTACTAAATATGAGCACTGTTTCAATTTATGTGCGGGGTGTGTGAACGGGGGGCAGGGACAGTAGAGGACCCAGTGGTACACTCTCCTTGTCCAATCTGATCCGCAGTCTCCCCATATCTCTGAAGACAGTGTGATGCAAGTCATGTAAAAATATTTACCTTCCTTACCTTTTTGTGGCAAAAAAAAAATCACTTAAGGTTAACATGTAGAATGTAGGTGTCACTAATGTATATAAAAAGTTGTGGATGTATTTATAAACTTAGACAATTTGACCACTAAATGGTAGTACGTACTTTGAGGTGGCACTCTTCAAATGAAATGAGTCAGGTGTTTCAAGGTCACAGATAAATGGGAATTGGGAGGCAAGTCTATTCTGTGTTGAGCGTAGGTGGCGTGAACACACAGTTCTTACCATAAATATAATCATCGCAAATACAATTGGATAATAATCCTGATAACTTCACATTTATGTTCATCTCATCATGGTTATCAGTTTTGTCTGTACCATCATTCTCCAATACATGAAAACATTACCCAAAGGTACGACATTTTTATAACATTTGTAAATATGTCAAGGATATTCTGCTTTCATCTGTGCAACTGACTAAGTTGAAACATTTTGATTAATTCATTAGTCACAAGATGGACTAATATTGATATTTTGGTCACAAATGGTTTCAATGAAAAAAAAAAAAGAAATAAAATCGACCAAAACCAATGTAAACCACATCGAATGCGAAATTACTGAAATTGGATGCAGCTTTGTATAGCTGTGAGCCTTGTGCTGAATTGAATGCAGAAGAAGAATTCACAAACCAATTGACTCCCACAGCCCCACAATCTTAAAGCCCAGCAACAAGCTGGCCTGTAGGGTCTTTACATGAAAGAAAGGGGAGGACGTGGCATTATTCAAGACGAGCATGAGGAATGAAGAGTATTCAGCACACACACTGAGGAGTCACAATGCCCATAATAATGGGCATGTATTTTTCAAAAACACATTTTAAAAAATGCCACATTCAACTGAAGAGCTCAGGGTGGACATGACTGAAAAATCCCTTACCTATCCTGTATCATGGTAGTGCATTAGAACATTCTGCTTTAAAAAAAGCAGCTTGTATCTTTATTTCAGGTCAAACATTTTTATGTAAAAATTACTTTTTTTTTTTTTTTTTTTTTATCAATAAAACTTGCATCTTCAAATATCCATTCTTGCACCATTTTTATGGTATAAAGGAAAGCTTTTGGAGAAAATTAAATGAACAACAGTTGATATCAGCATTAGGAAGGGGGTAAATTGGCAGTCTGACAGGAACCTGATGATGCTTCCTTGACAACTGCAGCTCAGCTAATTGGGAGCAGCTTTATGACTCCTAGTGCCGATGAGACGCATTGGCCAATGTTCCAGGTCCATGTTTATCCCATTCTAGCCTTGCTGTTCTCCATGGTTACCTCATGAATGGACAGGTAGCCCAGAGCTAATTAAATCCAAAAGCCCACTTTACTGATATGCCCTTGCTGAGACCACCAAACCTGCACAAAGCAAACACTTCACCTGCTGGTTTTTTGGGAAGAAAAATGCATAGAAGTTAAAATAATAGGTGCTTTATCTCTCTTAAATATGTGGGAATCAACAAACACCACATTGGATGTTTTTCTGACAATCCGACTGTAAAAAATATCAGTCTCAAACAATGATTTTATTGTCTCTGTGACACACTATTGAGCTTTTCTGTCAAGGGTGCCTTTAAAGGAAGCTTTTTTTTTTTTTTTTAAAAGGAAAAAAGGGCACAGAGCTAGCTTCCTTTTAAAGCCATCTTGTCGCTGTAAACATTTTTATAAAATAATTTAAGAAACACACAAGAAGAACAGAGTTGTTTGGACAGCATCTGTTCCTGTTACAAGTAGTGGATGACTATTGGAAAATGACATATTATGCTTCCTAAAGAAACTGTGGTGCACTTTTAGCTGCATTGTCATATAGAATTTTTAAGATAGAAGGAAACAGAAAACAATGGACAATCAATGGATATGGATACCTATGGATTTCAGAGAAAGCAGTGCTACTATGAGTGGGGTCAAAAGATATGGCATCAGCGAGAAAACACCCTTAAAGGTGCACTATGCAAGTTTGTTTATTTTCTGCGCGATTATATTTTTGTCTCAGTTCAACGACATCTCCCCATGATCTGCTAGCTGCCTGCCCCTAAATTCACTGTAAAAAAAAAAAACCTGGGCTCTGGAGACCGCACAGGCGTCACAAACTGTAAATAAACACAAGGGGCACAGGCTGTGCCCAATAACATAACAAACCGTTCCAGCCAATCACCAACAAGAGTTGACAATTACGGAAGCATGGGAGGGAGGGAACTATGGGAGGGAGGGGCGGGCTACCTCTGTTTTGTTTGAATTCGAATGTCAACAGAAGTGATGTTAACAAACTTGCATAGTTCACCTTTAATAAATGAATCTGTCAAAATATTTATTCATAAAAGTTTGCAGCAATGCATTAACATTATTTTTTTTGCTGCAGATTACAAAGGTCATTAATATTGCCGCCATAGACTGTATAAAAAGATAGACGCAGCACCCGGGTCTGAAAACTGAGGCCAATGCGGAAATCTCTCAAATTTGCATTCTATTTAATGGCCAGCAGATGACAACGTCGGTGGTTGCAGAAACAAGTTCAATCCTACAAAAGTCTATGAGAAAATGACCCTACTTTCCAACCTGATTTATTATTTCAATAATGCTTTTCCACATTATTTTATGGTATCTATCACAAGTTGTAAGTCTCCTTCCATATATCATGATGTTCATTTTTGTGAATTATGGTCCCAAATAGACTAGAATAAAGGACAAAGCCAGAATATGCTTTAGGGGCGTGGCTATCTTCTCATCCTCGTCTGATATGGTCAGATCCACCCGTAGATCAACCCTTCGCTCCTCCCTGGATATTCAATTCACGTTCTCATCCAATAGGAATCACATCTGGTTTCAAAATGACAAAATGGCCCTATTGAAATTGCCAAAATTGAGGCTTCCTAAATGGTATGCTGAAACCAATGGGAGACGTCACGGTTGCTTCGTCCATCTTTTTTATACAGTCTATGGTTGCCCCGGGATCCCTCTCGCTTGATTTCACAGACTTTGCATGAAACTGGTATGAAATTAAGAAAAATTTGAATTTTTCTATTTAGCACAGGAAAGGATATTGTTCTTTTTATTTTTATAATAAATTCTCGCTTTTTTGCATGAGTTATAAATAGATATTAATTGTATGAGAGGGAAATTTTACATTGCCTTCAGATGAGTGCAATACTGCCTCTAATGAACAAGGACTTTGCACTCATTCAAAAATGCAGTTATCCTGAAAATGTTATTTTAGCACCTCTCTATCTAACTTAATGGTCACTACCAGTATTACAGACTGTTACTGTCTCACATAGATAAGTTCATAGCTTTTAATTGATGCAATAAAAAGATTCAGTGCTCAAATAGTCCGCAATCAGGAACATTTCACACGTATTGTTCAACTCCCAAAGTACACAAACAGATGTAATTCAGGTTATGGAGTGTGCGACTGCAGTGCTCCTGGTGCAAGCGATGCCCCAGGACCTATTCCATGACCTCCCATCACCAGGACAACGCTGACAGGAAGCCATATGGATAATTTTAGCAGCCTCCACTGGACACGTATCAGCCCCAGCTTCAGGGCAGCCATCTCCAAATTGCATTACTTAGCCATCTGCGCACAGGTGAAACCACATCACTGCTTTTAATGTTGCCACTGATCCTAAGTTCCCTGTTTTCTCAGCTGTCAAAGGAATTTTAAAAAAGTTTTGCTTTTTGTTCCCTCACCTCCCACATTTCCTACGGTATCGCTTGCTTTAAATTGCCAGATATGGAATTCTGTCAGCATAGTAACTGCTGAGATGTACAATACTAGACAGCCATATACCTGCATGTGAAAAAAAAAAAAAAAAGTAATATAATTCAGAGTAATTTCAGGTGCGCAATCCTTTCAGCTTTCCTATCTGCAGCTCCTGAGTTTCGATTAAATCTAAAACACTCAGCAACCATTGTGTTAATACACCAGTTATCGAACCTTAGTTTCAGTCCAGAACAGTCTGAATTCTTCACATCATAAATTCAACAAGGGCATGGAGCTTATTATGACACCCATGCAGGTCATAGAATATCTGTACCCTGTAGTCACTTGCCTGTACACATACTGCCATTGTAAATACATTTAATTGTATTTTGTAATTGTAATTGTAAGCTGTACCAGCCGGAGGCACATCACAATCTACACAGCTAGATGGAAATCCAATACAGAGCCATTGTACAATCACATGCAGCCTTCCGTGTGTCATTATTAGTGCGGTAGAAGGTTAAGTATAATTTTTCAAGGAGTCAGATCATTTTAATCAGCTTTAAATTACTCTTGATCCAGTAACAAGACAACCAAGCACTCTAATTTTTAAGGTTTTTTACATTTATTTTTCATAATTTAAGAGAATGGATTTTATTTTCATTTCACAATTTTCAAGGTTTTGAGAAAAAAGGAGGAAAAAAAACTTACTTTGCCAACACAAAAGAACAGGCAGCCAATATCTCAATTGGGCAGAAATATGACTTGGGCAATTATGCGATGAGGCTTACAATATGGCTTGTTCGATGTAAAATTGCCAACATATATTCACGTACAGGTTGGAGCATGAATGTGGACCTGTAAGCAATGAAGCTGAAAATTAATACAGAGGGTCCCTGATTTTGATCCTCCAGATGTATTGAAAACGGACATGCTTTTGTGACAATATAACCGCATGGGCTGGGCTTACTTTGAAAAGCCTTAAAAATTGCATAATTAATAAATGGCATTCAACACTGCATATACAAACGCAAGTGAAGACTTTATTATGCACCGAAAAGCTCATGTCAAAAACATCCTAAAACTCTGTCCTCTCTGGGCTTGAGCTCTCCTGATGGGGACTGATGCAGAGGGGAACCGTGCTGTTGTAAGATCTGTCAAACTGTTTACAGAGTAAAGGGACATTGTGCTCTCCAAGCCAAAGAAGAGACAGACCATCCAGGTCTTTGTCAACGTCAGGTTCAAAAGCAAGCATTTATCATGGCATGGGGTTGTACTGGGTGTCATGCAAAGCTTTCTGTTAGCACCATTGATGCTGAGGGACATATATGCATTTTGGAGCAACATTTTATGTCTTGTTGGTTGGAACAATACCCCTGCTTATTTCAACAAGGCAGTGGCAAGCCATATTCCCCATATGTTACCGCAGCATGGCTTACTAATTGGAGAATGTGGCTGCTAGATAAGCTTGCTTGTAGTCCAGGCCTGTCTCCTTAAAGACATGCAGTGCTGTAAGAGGCACAAAGCACAACAATAAGGACCCTGGGCGCCAGGGCAGCTGAAGCTGTATAACACGAAAGAATGGGAAAATTCTTCAAACCTATAACTACTAGAATTACTTAGAAAGCTCCCAGGAAAGGTGACAAACACCCCTGTCCCAACTTTTCTGGGACATGTTGCATGAGTAAAATTCTGAAAGTGTGTTTATTACCATCATACAAAATAAAATACAGGATAAAAACACAAAATGTTTTGCCTTATTTTTAATCTAATGCAAGTCAAGGATTATTTACAATTTACTGCTTTCCTTTTTATTTATATTTTTTCATATCCCAACTTTTTCAGATATGAGGAAGCAAATCTGGTCTCCCATTTAACAGAGGCAAACTTGTAAATACTTATTATTGCTAAATATGTCTATAAGAAATAAAATACTGTTCATATGGTTTTCTATATTCTACAACTGGCAGGATAACATAACATACAACGTAACATAACATAACATGACATGACATGAGTGGCAAGAACAAGCTATTCAGCCCAACCAGGACGGCCATTTTCCTATCAATAAAGTGTATCTAATACGTAACAAAATGGCCAGCCCAGTTGGGTTGAAAGGTCTGTTTTCGCCACCCATGCTATGTTATGTTACCCGACCAACGATATACAGAAAACCGCATGAACGGTATTTTATTTGGTATAGACATATTTAAAAATAATGAGACTGTGTGCCGTGAGAATGTGAGTTTTGGGTATTTTGCGTGAGTCTCAGGTTATGCATATTTCGAGGGCACAGCAGTTTGGAAGCTGCTTTGGACATGGCCTATGAGTGACCCAACATAGCCTTTCCAACATCTGTGCAAATGCACAGAAATGGGAAATGGCCAACATGAACACAGGGCAGATGAAGGAACTGGAACTGGAAAGGAAAACACCGAGAAAACCCACTGGTGAGTAGATTGATACACAAAGGCACATCTAACAATCTGGCAAAGGAAAAGACAAAGATAGGAAATTAAATGCATAAAGACAATGATTAACAATGAGGAACAGTTAAGGGCGAAGGTGTGGAATGCACAGAAGGAGCGGCAAAGCAATGAGACAATCATTTTACTTTCGCCAGAAGACACTGTTTTCATCAGCGTTTGTTTGTTCCTTCATCAGTTAACGGAATATCTTTTTGTTATCTCAAAAAGTTCTGGATAGACGTCAATAAAATTTTGTATTTCGATAGACACTGTGCTTGGGAGGATGTGATTCGATTTTGGTAAAGATATGTCCCTTGATCCAGGATCCGAAAGAACCTGTTGCGTACTGTTGTCAGGGAACACTAACTGCAACACCAGCTGTCGGATTACTACTTTGTACAAATACTCTATGCAAGGAAAAATATCTGAATCCGAATTCCTCCGCCAACAAATTACATAACAGCAGAGGTCAGCACTCTTTGAGTGCCTTCTAGTTGAATAATGAGAATCAATTAACAAAACAGAATTGAAACTGAACTGAAGCAGAAAGCCAGATTGCAGGGGAAACAAATTATCAGGAACAAGGAATGTTACTACTACTTCATGTATTTTGCAAATAAAAATGTGATGGAAAAGAATGGGTTCATCATAATTTTGACAAACAGTCAATTTGGTCATTGGTGCTCCTGCAACCTCTGAAAATGCTCCTGCAACCTTCAACAGAATTAAAAAGGGAAGTATTGGGCAGCTTTAAAATGAAGCAATTTGATGAGGAATATATTTTTCTGAATGTTGTATGACCTAATAATGGCATATGACCTTCACATGTTGCATCACAGTCATTGAAATAATGAAGAAGCCAGCAGGAGGCTAATATACAACATATCTCAGCCTTGGCATGCTCATTACCCAGCCAGGGCAAAGTGCTCTTAGGTCTGCACTGAGGGAGCCAGAAAAAAAATCTAATTATTCATTGTGAGGTTTTATTTTTAAAACGGCGAGATCATTACAATGAAAAATCAACACTAGAAATTGACAAGAGAGAGATTGATCCATGGGGGCTGTCACACAGAGAGTGTTTTCATTTGGCTATAGTGTCTCCCATTGTTTCAAACCATACATATCTTGCTGTCTTTCAGTTTATTTGGCAATGTATTGCATTTTTTTTTTAAATTTGGGAGCAAGAAACATAAAAGGCTACATTTAAATATTTCTGGCACAATTAAATAAGGGAAAATAAAAGAAGAGAGACCACTTTTTTTTTTCTGGAGAGGAAGAGTAACAGCCCAATGATAATGTAACCTGAGCGGCAAATACCTGGCATGAGAAGGACAGTTAGCAGTGGCATAAAACTAAACCCCTAAGGCACACTTTTACACCCTAAAACACTCATGAGCAACAGAGGAGTCCAGGGGAAGAATGGGCATGGTCACAAAATCACATTTTTGTAGTTACCCCCCTGCCCAATGGCACTAACCTTCCCTTTTTTTGTATAAAATCATCCTAGCGAATAAAGCGCATAGTCACGCATAGTGGGCCTCGAAAAGATCGGAGAACAGTGAAAGAACAAGCATAGTCCAATCGCACAGTGGAAAATAGGGCATAGTCCCAGTCATGTGACTCCATTAGCATGACAAAATGGCGGACGCTGTCGAAAATGCCACTGCCACTGACAAGCCTAAAAAGAGCAAAGTTATTGGTAGGAAATCGGAGGAGTTAAAAAGACAACGTCTCTCAATTCACCAGACTGGTGAGGATTTTTAGTGTTTAAGATTTAAGTGCTTTGAAGCCACTAGCGAGGTGGATAAAGGCAGGTTGGTCAGATCTTTCAACCAACTTCCTAACCAAGACAAACAAGATGAATTCCTCTCAAGATTGGTGATGGTGAAAAGACTAGAAATAGACTAGAATAGACTAGAAATCAGCATATATCCTTTTTTATTCCTAGTATTATCAATGTATTATTTCGATAATATTCTGATTGATAACTTTTTGTGTTCCTTTTTGTCAATTTAAATTTCAGGATTTTAAAAGTTTTAAGTTGCAGCCCTTGCTCAGTACTCTCAGAATTATTGGTGTCAATTCACCTTACTGAGTCAACGGAAAATAACACCTTTCTTTAATGTCTGTGAAGGATAAAAAATCATTTAAGGTACAGAATGTGATTAAAACCTTAGACTCACAATTCTATAGGTTTATTTTACATTTCCGAGAGGTTTGCACTCTAAATCCAAGTCAAATTCTGTTTCCAATGGAAAAATGGGCATTGTCCAAAAGGGTGATCTTTTTTAAAAACACATGCTGCAGTCAAATAAATCACACAAAAGTGTTCAATTTTTTGGAACACATTCAGAAATGGATCTAGTTTTCATGTAGAAAATGACTTAACTGTATATAAAACCCAGTTTGAACTGCGAGTCTTCAAACTTTGAAAATAGGTTTTCTCAGATTTCCCATTTTGTGACCATGCCCGTTCTTCCCCTGGACTCCTAATTATAATTTTTCATAAGCATAACAACATGGATATTAATGAAAGATGGGGATTGGAAATGAATGTGGTCATACCAGATGAAATGAGGATAAAAACATTAAAAGAAGGTCATAAATGGTACTTCAAAAACCTTTCATAATTTCCAAATTTAGCTCAACAGCTGCTCTGTGCAGGAGAGGCTGTGGCTTGGTGGGCAATCATAGGCATGTATTCTGGAACTGTCCCAAATTTTTAAAAATATTGGCAAAAAATACAGGAAAAGATTAAGCTAATGTTGAATATGAACTTACCTTTGGAAGAGGTATGCAGAGTTTCCACTTACTTGATGCAACGGTTCCTGAATGAACTTTCATGGAAAATTCTGCATGCATGGCATAATGATCAAATCAAGGTGAAAATCCTCTGAATGACAAAACCTGTAATAAATGTCCTGAGTCTTATTGCTTAGCGCCTAACTACCAAAGTTCAGTACAACAAGTTCAGAAAAGGCAGAATTATGAGGCATCAGAAATAGCCATTTTCTAGAAAGCTACTTGGCGACTGGATTCAAAATCTGCTATGAACACCGTTTACAAACTTTGGTTTACTCAAAGGTAGGAATATCTAAGCCAAGCCTCAGCTTCATCAGCCTGACGGTTTTGGAGAAGAGGATGTTTACAGATGATAGGAGTACTTACAGGCAAGGCATAATGAGAAAGGTTTAATCAAGGTCAAAATGCCCTGTGTGACAAAACTCATTTTATATGTTATGAGTCTTGCTATCTAGCCTCGCACCTATAAACAAAATTTCAGCCTTATCGGTGGAAAAATGCCTTTTAAAGATGGCTGCTCTGTAAACTTTGGTGTGCTCATGGGTAGGAACGCATACCTAAAGTTTCAAGTTGATAAGACAGAAAGTTTTGGAGAAGATGGTGCTAACAAACGAACGACAAAGACTGACAAGCAGGCTATTATACAAGTCCATCGGTCCAGATGAGCTAAAAAACATTCACAAGCACCCTGCATAGAATAGATAAAAATAAACAAATTATTCAGACACAAATATTTTATTAATTTTTTTCCAAAGATAGTATGACATACAATAAATCACCTATCAGACAAAATAGAAAATAGACATTAATTTAAATGCATGGGGGTGAGGGAGACAAACTTAATGGATTGTTGCCCTTGGAACTGAAAAATACAAATGCACAGTTCCAGTCTCTGAATCCTACATGCTGATACATTATGTGTGTACAACGCCAGAGAGATACATTCAAAAGACTGTTTGATCAATGTTCATTCTTAGCACTCAAAGAGACTCTAAAAAAGGCCCAATTTGTGTTGTGATCTTGACAATAATGAGCAGCAATACAAAGGAACAAGGAAGGAATGAATGCTGCCAACATCAAACAAAACACACAGCACAATGTCATGCCATAAATCTCCAGCCCAGCAGCAGCAGCGCTGAACCTGGGGGTCAGAGATACACAGGCAGAAGACTGCGTCCAGCCTGCTATGTTTACTGGGTCCTCAGCCTGAGACTGCAGGCACTTTGAAATACAGAACTCCTCAGCCTATAAAGATACAACAGTCACCTATCTACCAGCAAAGAACCTGTGCCTTAACAGCTTCTTTAAAACATTTGATTTATACATTCAATAATCAGGGATATATATATATATATATATATATATATATATATATAACCCCTTTGCGCAGATAGAGAAGCCGGTATCTGTAAATTCCAATATTTCTAAATAATCATTTTTCAGAGTCTCCGTGACACAAATATTGAGTTACAAAGCCTAAATAGGCTTATGCATAACAGGAAAAAATGGGCATTATTTGTATTCTGCGCAAAGGAGTTAAGATGTCAGATAAAGTATTTACTTAACTACACTTTTTCTTACAAGTGGAAGTCTTAAATGAGAAAGAATCCAATGTGTACAAGCTCTCCAAATCATTATGAACATCTGAAAATCATTTTTATTTTTTATTATAGTCACTCTACATAATGGAGAAGGAGCAGAGATGTTTACATTGGTGCATTCAGCTTGACAGACTGCTGCTCCATTGAATTCAAAATGTTCAGTTGATATCTGATGTAAACCTAATCACAAAAAAACTATGATTCACGTGACATGGGGCCCTATTTTAATAATCTAAGCACACGGTCTGAAGTGAGTGGCACAAATACATTTAGGGCTTGTCCAAATCCATTTTCACATGTTTAACGGCAGGATATCTGGGCATGAAGTAAGGCACAAGGTTCAAAGGGGTTGGACTTAATCTCTTAATTAATCGAAGGCTTGTTTTGGGCGTAACATGAAATTAACCAATCAGAGTATCATCTCCAATTCCTTTTAAAAGTCAGATGCCCTTTTACCTTGGCGAATAGCTATCGTAAATAGAAGGAAAAACACTTCTCTGCAGAGGCGGGTCAAGTGAAGGCACACGAGCAAACCACTGCTGAAACCAGGTCCTGGAAATGTCCAAAAATGTTACCAAATAAGAATTGCTGTCATATAAGCAGATTTTTCCAGTCGTAAGAAAAAAAAACTTCTCTGCAGAGGGATGAGATCTGCTCGTTCGCCAAGTGAAAGCGTGTGAGAAAACCATTGCTGAAAGAATGGAAACCTGATCACAGTGATCTCCAAAAATGCAATAAAAATATTTTTACGACATTGTTCTAAATTGTTTTACTCATATCCAGATGTTAAAAATCATCACAGCGAATCCCCAGGGCAGCAAATGAACTTTATATTACATTACATTACGTACTTGTAAAACAAGCAAACAGAAAAAAAGGTCTCAATTAAGGGTCACCGGTGAAGAAAAATTTTTTTTTTGAATGATAATAATTTTACGCTGGTGGGGAACGACCAAGAAAAATTAAAATGAGTGAGAAAAACAGCCAGCGAGAATGCAACAAAAATAATATTATTTTGATTAGACTACCCTAACCCTGTAATAATATCCAACAGGAGTGAAAAGAATTTGCTTCCACTTGGCTGACGATTGAAGGTCAAGTCGGATGTACGGAAGAAATACGGATTAATTATAGACGGTGACAACTATGTCATCCATTGCTTTCGTTGCTACTCAAAAGCATAGCTTTTAGGGCTACTTTTTTGTCAGCTAAAAAGCAAATAATAAAGAAGTTTCAGTAAAATGTGGAGTTTTTTTTTTGATAATAGAGCCAGACAGATGCGTTGCAGGTAGCCTACTGTATTAATGGATCAGCGCGGATTCAACTTGATTTTTCTGGTGAGTGCTGGCAACGGGTTGACCCATGCACGAGTTATTCAAAAATGTGAAGCGCATTTTCAACACTTCAAACATTTGTTCTGTTACAGTTTGTGTTTCGTGTGATATAAAGAAAATCCATGCACTGTTTTACACATGATATGCCATGTATTTAATATATAGGCTAACCATTGTCCCCAAACAGTCACCTCAACAGGGGCGATCCTCTGGGAGACAGCAGGTGTTCGCTAGTATTAAGGTGTCATGGTTATATCCTGAATAATTTGTGAATACCTATGTGAGTAACCTGACATATTGAATCGCAAATAACTTGATGGAATAGGTTCCTTTACGATTTAAACAGCCTACATCGCAGCATGCTCAGATGTGGAGATGTTGATCGCGCTAACTATTCTGACATGTTTTTTTTAAATATCTTCACCATAATCTTTAATATGGCAATCTTTTTTTTTTTAATCGTTTGCATGTGTGGGCACTGCTGCTCGTTCCTGTGTAGTATGTAACAAGCAGAGTGCACCCGCGTTGTGCACTCCACCAACAACGGCGCATAAAATACCATCTTGCTACGTGGCCTTAAAATAGCAGTCAAAAACTGACAATTGACTTTTGCCTAGGTTTTTGTTGGTCAATCACTGAATCTATTTTAGCTGCCTTAAGATAGCAACACACTATCAATACCCCTGACCACACCTCATTTTAAGACCAGCATGCCCATGGGTGCTCAGTTTGGTGCAATTACATTTGCTATTAATGCATACTGGGCCTTGGACGACATAATGACAACTGCCCCGGTACGTAAACTAGCAAAGATACTTGCATCACGCTTTGCACTAGCCTGGAATCCATACATATCAAGTGCTGGTCGCTCCCAACGGTCACTGACTGATATCAGTCTGGCCTCAGTGGTATAGCCAGCGTTTAGCCCTTATGTCACTAATGAAGTGAATATATGAATATTCATGTTTTCCGCTCTTGGCTGATTGGATGACCTTTTGGCGAACACCACCAAACAAATATGAGTTAGCTGGCCAGCAACGGCATTCCTGAATGTTATTTGACATGAGCTTAAAAATTAGATTATGGCTTGCTTGCGTTTACTCTTGGAGTGGTTGTTAGGTTTTGAACAGGATAACGTTTGGCCATATCTGCATTTTGTTTATTTCAGTGGGATTCCCTGGTTTAATAAAGGCTAAATTAAATAAAACTCAAATTACATAACGTATTTCACTGTAATTGGCATTAGCTATAGCTCAAAAGGCATGATTGCATCAGCTAGATTGAAGTGATACTCCACCCAAAAACTATAATTTGTATATCAATTACTCACCATTAGATGTCTTGAACGGACAAAGTTGTTCTTCACCTGGCGCAACTTTATGGCCACTGGAGAATTTTGAAAAATTATCCAAATTCCTTTTTTGCTGGAAGCAAATGGGGTCACCCAGTAGCAATGGGAAAACTCCATAAAACGTCCGTTGACAAACTTTCAAACCATCGTCCAACGCATCGTCCAGTATAATCCAAGTTTGCTTTGTCCACTCGTATCCTCAGAACTCTAGAAACACGGTTATTTTTTGCTAAAAATAATAAAATACCACAGTTATGCTTCAAGTAAGCTTACGCATTCAACGGAAGTCCCACCTCCCGGCTCGTTCATTGCCCAGAGACTCTGCTGCCACTCAGATGAATACTCGTATAAACACGAGCTGGGAGGCGGGACTTCCGTTGAATGCAGAACTGTGGTATTATTTATTTTTAAGTCTGTCTAAAGGGGCAGGGCACCCTTGCGACTGTGAGCCAATCACAGATCTTGCATGGATTTCATGCGAATATTTGAAAGTCAAACGTTGGCTTACCGACTGAGGCCAGACATATAAGCAAGTGACTGTAGGGAGCGACCAAAGCTTGATATGGATGGATTCCAGGCTAGCTTTGCGCCACTATGCGCTGGGTGTAAATAGAACCCATGGAGTCATTTACCAAAAGTCCCCAATAGACAGAAAATTAAAGGGATTATCCCTGAGACCAGTCCCCAGAAGGAATCAAAAGTGAGAACCATTCAAAACAACTGATGCTGCACCGCAGATTGCAAATCACAAGGAAGCAGTGAGAACAGAATGGCCTGGTGACAGCAATATAGAAAGTACCTGAAATAGCCCGCATAGCTCAGGAACATCTATCCCCAAGACCTTTTTTCAGAGCTCTGTAGGGTCAAACTTGGCCATTATGTTTTTGCTCCTCACTAATGATTTACATCTTGCAGTGTAGTCTTTGTATTTCTGTTCATGATGTCACCAGTGCTCTTAATCATACTCCTAAGCAATCAATTATAGTAATAATTTGGTCCACATATCTGACTGTTTTCCCAATTTCTCAGCCTTAAAACGACTACCTTGACTTTGTGGTCACTAATCTTGTTCTCAGGTTGACAAGGGCCAATCACATGCTTCCAAAAGCCTTGAATCAAAATACTGAAAACTCTGCTGTGCTGCCTCTAAGAAAAGACTTGAATATACCTGATTGTTTCCTGACAGCTGCAAAGTTGTAATGCCCTGAACGATGTACAACCCCAATTCCGAAATATTTGGGAGGAAGTGTACATTGTGAATAAAATCAAAATGCAATGACTTTCAGATCACATGAGCCAATATGTTATTTACAATAGAACATAGATAACATTTCAAATGTAGAAACTGAGACATTTTATATTTTTATCCACAAAATGAGCTTATTTCAAATTTACTGGCTGCAACAGGTCTCAAAAAAGTTGGGACACAGGCAAAAAAAGGCTGAAAAAGCAATTAATATATAAGAGAATCAGCTGAAAGAACATTTAGCAAGTAATTAAGTTCACTGGCATCAGGTGTGTAACATGATTGGCTATAAAAGGGATGTTTTAGAGAGGCTGAGTCTCTCAGAAGTAAAGATGGCCAGAGGCTCTCCAACCTGTGAAGGCTTGCGTAAAAAAAAAATTGTGGAATACTTTAAAAACACTGTTCCTAAACGTCAAGTTGCAAAGGCTTATCATCGACAGTGCACAACATCATCAAAAGATTCAGAGAAACTGGAAAAATCTCTGTGCATAAGGGACAAGGCCGAAGACCTTTACTGGATGCCCGTGATCTTCGGGCCCTCAGATGCCACTGCATCACTCACCGGCATGATTCTGTCATTGACATTACTAAATGAGCCCAGGAATACTTTAAGAAACCACTGTCTGTAAACACAGTTCGCTGTGCCATCCACAGATGCCACCTAAAACTCTTTCATGCAAAAAGAAAGCCATTGTTGAGCATGATCCAGAAGTGCCGCCGTGTTCTGTGGGCCAAGGCTCATTTAAAATGGACTGTAGCAAAGTGGCAAAGTGTCCTGTGGTCAGACGAGTCCAAATTTGACATTCTTGTTGGAAATCATGGGCGTCGTGTCCACCGGGCTAAAGAGGAGAAAGACCACCCCTCCTGTTATCAGCATTCAGTTCAAAATCCAGCTTTTCTGATGGTTTGGGGATGCATTAGTTCATATGGTGTGGGACACTTGCATGTTTTAAAAAGCAACGTGAATGCTTGAAAATATATAAAGGTTTTAGAGCAACATATGCTCCCCTCCAGATGACATCTATTCCAGGGAAGGCCTTGTGTCTTTCAGCAGGACAATGCAAAACCACATACTGCAGCTATTACAACCGCATGACTTCATAGTAGAGGAGTCCGTGTGCTGAACTGGCCTGTCTGCAGTCCTGATCTTTCACTGATTGAGAACATTTGGAGCATAATTAAACGAAAAGTCCGTCAAAGGAGACCCAAAACTCTCCAGCAGCTGGAAGCCTGTATTAAACAAGAGTGCGATCAAATTCCAATGGCTTAACTCAAGAAACTTATCTCCTCAATAAAATTGTAAAATTTCTCAGTTTCAACATTTGCTATGTTATCTCTGTTCTATTGTGAATAAAATACTGGCTGGTGTGATTTGAAAGTCATTGCGTTTTGATTTTATTCACAATTTACACTTTGTCCCAATTATTTCGGAATTGGGGCTGTATAAAAACTTAACCAGTTTCTACATGGTGAAACCAAAATGTACACAGATTTTTTCAGCTGAGAATCTTCACTTGAAACAAACATGCAATGTTTGATTACAATCTTAAACAGTTATGTGTAGAGCCAAATGTGTAACAATCTCTTTTCTCCAACCATTACTCAAATAATTGTATAAAAAGGGCTGCAATTCCTTTGTCCTGCAACTGATATGGATGCATTTTGTAATTATTTTTCTGATTCCAAAATCATGCATACTAGTGCAATTCATGGCCATATTGCACCCCATAATCACTCTGAGTCATCTGTCCTGGAATTTTGATAGGCATTTTCATTTTGGGGTATTTCACTGGAGTTTATATTCATTAAAGAGGTTTGAAAAATGTTATATAGGTATCACAGTATCTGTTTACTTTGTTTTTCTATAGTGTTTAGAGTCATTTGCTAGTTTCGGTGAGCAGTTGATGAATATAATGCAATTCAAAATAGTAGGTATGTAAAAATAACACCCTTACTCAAAATAGTTTTATCATGTGATAATATGGCATGTATGGCCTTCTCTCATGAAGTGGTATTCACTGCGTTAAAACACAGAAACACAATTTTAGCATTCTAAAATGTCCTCAAGTAAAATTCAACTTAAATAATGCTTTAGTGAAACCAGACTGTCACTGTTCAAATTCATTGTAATATAATTAACTGTAAATGAATTACAATTAATCAATAGTGCTGTAGTCCAGCTCTCAAAATTCATCATGACAACCTTCACACAAGTGAAATTTACATGAATGTACAGCAAAAAGATGGGCACTCTTGAAAATAAACTCTTTCACAGGAGTTTAACACTGCATTGAATGAGATTTCAATCCTCTGCACAAAACAAAATTATACAGATGATCGGCACAATTGTTTTGACATATCTTTTTTTGTATGTTTTGCAATATCTTTCATTTCAATATAGCTCCAATATATTCTGTTTCTGTGTGGGGTTCTTTAGATCACATACTGTATTGGAAAAAAAAAATCATAACTTAAGTCTCCTATAATCTTTCAAAGTTACAAATTTGTGGTTGTGTGAGATTCTCAACTATTTACTCACAGGCAATTCATGTACAAAAACACATTGACTCTCACACACCCTCACCAAACAAACTGATCCACACACAGACAGACCATCCATCCACACACACACAGACCCACACAAAAACACACATATGCAGACCCACAAACACATATGAATACCCCCCCACACACACACACACACACACACACAGACCCACACACACAGTAGCAGAGTAGCTAGAGCACAGTGCTGACGGTGTCCAAGTCCTTGTTGATCTGGGAGCTGCTGGGCAGGGATTTGAGGTACTCCAGATGCCGGCGGGCATCCTCCTGGTTGTGCCGCACGTAGTAGACCACGTAGGCAATGACCATGGCGAACCAGCCAAACATGGTGATGAACATGGCCACGTCAGTGGTGCGCTCGGGCGAGGAGCAGAAGTTGACGCCCGAGTCGAGCACCTGAATGATGGGCTTGCCGGCGAGTTCGTCTTGCTCGGCGGTGTGGCAGCTCACCTCGCCCGCGGTTTCGGGGTCGAGCCTCAGCTCGCGGAGCACCTCCTGCAGCGTGCACTCGCAGTGCCAAGGGTTGTGCGACAGGCGGATCCGAGCCTGCAGCCGGGCGAAAGCCTCTTTGGGCACGCTGCGGATGCGGTTGTTGGAGAGGTCCAGCGACCGCAAGCCCTCGCCGACCCCTGGAAGGCCCCCGGCTCCACCTGCTGGATGGCGTTGTGCGACAGGTCCAGCTCCTGCAGCCGCACCAGGCCGCGGAAGGCCGCCGCTGGGATGCGGGTGATGCGGTTTGAGGCCAGCAGCAGGGACACGGTGTCGTGGGGCAGGTCTGCTGGAATGGCCTCCAGGTTTCGAGAGGTGCACTGCACCACCACTCCACCATTCTCTGAGCAGCGGCAAGTCCGGGGGCAGGCGGTCCGGACCGGATTCAACAGCGCCGCCAGCAGTAAGCGGAGCAGCACAGAGCTGGTTTTGCACACACCAGGACCCATTAGAGTAACAGCTTCTCTCTCATTGCAGGACATTCATTGTGCTGGGGAGTTACTGAGAGTAATTTTGGATGAGGAATCCCCATGCCCAACTGGTAGACATGGGTACAAGGAGGCTCACCGTTCCTCAGGGGCTGTTCCTCAGAGAGTGCATTTCTCGCATCAGACTATGTAAACCACAGAGGAGATGCTTTTCATCACGCACAGTGCACACGAAATCAGCATGCATTAACAGTGCACTGCACATGCCAAAGAAATTCTGTAAAAAAAAAAAAAAAAGCTATGTTTTGTCGGTGTTCAGATTGCAGAAAATAATGCAGAATTAAAAGTCTAGTGGTGATTCTTGACACTGTCACACCAACATACCCTGAGTTTAAAAGGTGAGTATTTGTCTTCAGTTATGTCAGCTGATTAGTACAAGGAGCGCCCTCCAGATCTGGAAACTGAAAGAAAATGAGACAGAATAATGGGAAACCATAAAGGCATGGACATCTGAGAAGCATTCTTGTATTTTTTCCAGATGAATTTAATTTGCTCTTAATTTACATCAAAATAGCTAAGCAATGGTCCAAAGTGTTACACAGAACTCTTAATTTCAACTGAAACAATGAAGAGTTCAGTGAAAATTTCCCCATTGCCATCACCCAAATTTGTCTCTAAATCCATTCATTTTAGACTGAAACAGAGTCATTAAGAGAATGAGAATGAATGTTGTTTTTGTCATCTTTTACCGCTGATTTGATGTTTCCAACAGGCTGTTTAAATTCAGGATGTAACTTGAAGACCGATCCAGTGGTAATGACGGACACATGAAGCACTTTACTATTAATTCAGGAGATATGGAAAAAAGATTGTGTTCACAGAGAGGTCCACATCACACACAGAACAAAGAAACACAGGAAGTTTGTATATAATGTGAGATACGGACAAATAACACCCAGCCAGACAACCAACCCCTCACCTGGGCCGTCCCAAGGAAGTGGCTTTCTCTTCACGGTATTTATAAGTAATCCCAATCTAACAGCTCCCAGGATGTCCGGACCCCTTACCCTAATTCAGTAACACAGTGGTGACTATTCTCAGGTGCCCCATTGACTTACATGTTTTTTCCAGGGAAAGCCAGTAGACAACCACCAGTATTTTGTCTGAAACCAATCACAGATGGATGGCCTTCACAAAAGCCCACCCATGTGTATTCAGAAAAACAGTCCAATGGAATCATAGAAGAAATACAGACGAAACACTTGAAATCTCACAATTGTGACATGCTGTAGTGTGCAGTGATGATTATACGCTTAACAAAATGAAAAATGAGAAACAAAGTACTATTCAAGAATTTATTTCATGTAATACTGGATGAAAATAAGTAAACAGATAACAACATATTGTAAGAACAAGAATGATAATGTTCTTTTTGAGAGAAAAGGTCAATACCTAGTGTGGCAAACCTTTGCTTTGATTACAGTATTTAATCTTTTAGGCATAGTTTTCACATTTTAAAATTTCCTCACTCACTAAACCATTCAATATGGTTTGAGGATCATTCCAAAGAGATTCTTTTGATGTTACAACAGATGTTACACATGAGTAATTTTTTTTGTGATTGACTTTTTATTGTAAATTTTAGCAGACATAAAACAAGAACACATGAACATTGACCATCATCATCATAGACACAAACAAAAATAAATACCAAGGGAAAAATTCACAACACATGAAAAACAGGAAAGAAAAAAAGTAGAGAAATAAAAATAATAACAATAATTCACAATTACAATATATACCTCATTGCTGTCTGAGAATGTCCCGAATATCTACCACTGTTTTTGCCCAAATAGCCACTGTTTTGGCCTTCGCCCTGTTAACCCTGGCCGTTGAATATTCCATATTCACCATATATTGAAGATTTATTAACCATAATCTTAATACATTAATCTCCTGATTAACCCAGTGTTCCAAAATTGTTTTCTTTGCTGCAGTAAAACCGCAAAAAAGGGATTTGTTTATTTATCATTGTATTGTTGAAAGCAGTGTCATCATCCAACAGACATAGACAGGGGTCTGGAGTAACTGTGGTCCCACATAGTTTGCCCATAGTATTACACACATAAATCAATAACATTCACTTCAGCACATTCCCAAAATGTGTAATACTGTCCCCATGGAAGAGTTTGGACACAAAGTGCAATTAGGACTTGAAATCAGTCCCATTTTGTAAAGTTTATAAGGAGTGGCATAAGCTCTGTGGATTATTTTAAGGTTGATCAACTGGTGGCTCAGATTTCCAGAGGTGTTATTTATATTTAACCAGATTTTATGCCAGTCTGGGTGAAAGCCAACTTTACTTAACTCCCAGTCCCAAACACTTTCAACTGGCAGTGCTTGACACACTGCTCTTTAAAGGGAATTGTATATTTTGTGACCAGCCCCGAGAACACTGGTTGCTGTTTGTCGGACATATGGTGCGGACATTTGTGCATCAGACGGGAAACCACATGCCTTCAAAGATGTGCATCTTAAATAAAAAAAAAATGAAGAGCTTGGAAGGTCAAACTTGTGCTGCAGTTCCTGAAATGAGTGAAGGCCACTGTCATCATATATATTTTGTAAAGTATTAATACCCTTAGATGCCCAGAGAGTAGATATGAAAGGTTTGCCTGCGGTTAAGATGTGTAGGTTATTCCATAATGGTGATAGTTTATGATATTTGGGTATATTGCCCAGAAGTTTCTCTACTTTGTTCCATACTAAAAGGGAGTGCGATATTATACTTCCCAGTCTGAGACTTAGGTTCCGGTGTTTCAACTTAGTGTATAAGAGATCTTGCAACCTATATGGTGCCACTATGGCAGCCTCTATAACTCTCCTGGGAACCTTTGAGTTCTTGTCTGCCCAGGTATGTAATGGCCGGATTTGAAAGGCCCAGTAATAAAATTTCAAATTGGGAAGTGCCAGTCCACCACTCGATTTAGGAGGCTGTAAAGTGGCTAATTTAATTCTTGCCCGTTTACCAGTCCGCAAAAGTTTGAAAATCATAGATTGGACTTCATCAAAAAGTTTCGGAGGGGGGGGAGCTGGGATCATAAAGAAAAGAAAGTTCAACCGGGGTAATATGTTCATCTTGATAATAGAAATCCTTCCTTGTAAAGAGACAGATAAATTACTCCATCGCTGCACATCACCTTTGACCTTCGGGAGCAATTCTGTGTAGTTATCAAGAACGGTTTTGGACAGAGCTGTGCATATTTTAACACCAAGATACCGCATGGTATTTTTGGTGGCGACACATGGGGGAAGTTTAATATTTTGAGCCGCCGGATTAATAGGAAATAATGTGGATTTCGACCAATTTATTTTATACCCAGCTAGATCCTTAAAGTCATCGAACAAAGACAACACAGAGGGGATTGAGTTCTCAACATCAGAGAGAAAAAGTAGAATATCATCTGCGTAGAGGGAGATAAAATGATCCGAACCATGCACACTAATGGGAGAAATCTGCTTATGTTCTCTGACAGCTTGAGCCAGAGGTTCCAAAGACAGTGCAAACAGGAGTGGGGAGAGAGGACAGCCCTGTCTCGTCCCCCTCTGTAAAGTAAAGGGCGGGGATTGATAAGTCCCTGTTAGTATAGATGCTAACGGGGAGTTATAAAGGGTCTGAATCATAGAAACAAACTTTGGGCCAATATCGTCAGTAATTTATGCACTACGTGCTCCCTTGCGTCGTTGTTCGACTTAATGATCCAACATTCCTCATAAATATGTATAATGACCTAGACTCACGGTCCCTCATTGCCCACAATCAGAAAATGCACGATAGCACGTCATTTTTAGATGTGTTAACACGACAAAAATATTACGCATTAATATGGCAAAAAATTACGCGTCAACACAAAAATTCTGAGAAAATATTTGCGCCAATGGTGTTCCATACTAACAAGCATGCTGCAAGCCTCCTGCCCAGCTGGTTGTGAGATGAGGGTTCTTGTTTTTCTTGTTGGCTTTTGAAGCTACTGAACACACCCAAAAGAACAAGTCAAGTATCACTGTACTCATAAAGAAAAACTCAATGTTCATCATTCGTGAAGTGCTCAGCACCACCATATGGCACGCATCGGGATTACAATACCACACGCTTTTCATGTCTACTCTTATTGCACTGGAAAAGTAATAAAAATCCATTGATTCCTCCATTCGTAGCAAATACAGTGCATACCTCACCCGTGCATTTTAATGGCTCCGAGTATATATCAGTTCTGCTCAAAAGTTTGCATACCCAGGCTGAATTTGTAAAATAGGAAACATTTTTAAAGAAACATGAAGGGCCATGCAAAACACATTTATTTTATTTCTTATTGGGTTCATATCCAACTGTAGGTCATGTAGAATGGCACAATCATCAAATAAAACATGGCAATGAGGGAAAAAAAAGAAATGAACCCCCTTCAATAGTGTGCATACCCTGAGTTCTCAATACCATGTATTTCCCCCTTAAACATCAATAACAGTGTGCAGTCTTTAGTGATAGTTGTCAATGAGGCCCCTAATTCTCTCAGGTGGTATAGCTGCCCATTCTTCCTCGCAAAATGCCTCCAGCTCCCGCAAATTCTTTTGTCTTCTTGCAAGAACTGCACGTTTGAGATCTCCTTAAAGCGGCTTGATGATATTGAGGTCAGGAGACTGCTATTGCCACTCCAGAACCTTCACCTTTCTCTTCTGCAACCACTGGAGAGTCAACGTGGCCTTGTGCTTTGGATCATTGTCATGCTGGAAAGTCCAAGTGCGTCCCTTGTGCAGCATTCGTGCTGAAAAAGGCAAATTGTCTGCCAGAATTTTCTGATAGCATGCTGCATTCATCTTACCATCAATTTTCACGAGATTCCCTGTGCCTTTAGAGCTCACACACCCCCAAAACATCAGAGGGCCACCACCATGCTTTACAGTGGGAATGGTATATTATTCCCCATGGGCCTCTCCAAACATAGCATTTCTGGTTGTGACCATAAAATTCTATTTTGGTCTCGTCCCTCAATATGACAGTTTTCCAGAACTTGTGAGGTGCGCCTCTTTATAACGGACTGAACAGTGCTGACTGGCATTTTCAAGTCTTTGGATATCTTTTTATATCTTTTCCCATCTTTTAAAAGTTGAAATACCCTGTTACGAAGGTCCTTACACTGTTGTAAAATTGCTTGCACCTTTTTTACCAGTCATTTTAACTAGCACCTTTTTTGCCAGTTATTTTAACTGTAATTTTACAATCAGTTTATAACAGAGGTTCCAATATGTTAACTGTAAACCACAGTTAAATGCGCGCAGGACTCTACTTATAGTTAAAATAACAAGGAGACAATGTATTAATTTAACTGTTAAATTCAGTCAATTTATAACAGTGTATGTGCTTGGTACTCGACAGTCACTTCGGAGCCTCGGAATCAAATGTAACATCACTAGGAAGAGGAGACACGTCGTCCATTTTTACATATAGTCTATAGGCATTCATCACAGCGCCTTTTGTCTATAAAGTCTATATACCAACATTCCTCATTCTGGTGGATTGCAGGCTCTTCAGTTTTTTCTGGATAAAAGAAATGACCTAACACCACCTACACAAATTTTGGTGGATATGTCCAATCTGATATTGACCAAGAATTATTTTCTTTTTTGAAAAAAATTTTTTTTACAGATACAAGGTGTTGCAATGGGCGCTTCTTTTGCTCCAGATTATGCTAACTTGTTTATGGGCTTTCTTGAATCAACATATTCATTCCAATAATCCTTTTGAATCTAATCTTATTTTTTATCGCCGTTATATTGATTATATCTTCCTGATTTTCAGGGGTTCCTAATCTGAGCTTATTTCTTTTGGTGAATATTTTAATTCACTTTCTGCTACTATTAAACTCAATATGGAATTTAGTACTTCTACTATTCATTCTCTTGATACTCAAATTACATTGATTGACAGCAAACTGTCTTCCTCTCTCTATGTTAAGCCCACAGACAAGAATAGCTTGTTACATGCTGCTAGTTTTCATACCTCACCATTGAAAAGAGGCTTGCCTTACAGTCAGTTTTTACATATCAAACGTATTTGCACTAATCCTTCTGATTTTGAACTGGAGTCTAAAAAGCTATAAGACCAATTTGTTCTATGGGGCTACCCTGTAAGCTGGCTTAACTCAGCTTTATCTAAAGTTCATTCTTAAACTCCATCTAAGCTATCTTCTAAGAAACTTCAATCGAATTACCTTACTTGTTGTACTACCTATAGCCCCATTAGTAAACAAATTAAGGACATCATAACCAGACACTGGCATATTTTATCTGCTGACGATGTGGGCAAAAGTTTGTTTTCAAAGTTGCCTCTTTTTGTTCATTCTATAGGAGCCACAATATCCGTGACATGCTGGTGCACGCAGATGCTTTCCATCCCAGACCAGGGGACAGAACGGATGGCCCTAGTGGCTTTTTTCCGTGTCGCCATTGTACCTCTTGCCAAAATAACAAAAAAGTGAACACCTTTGCTAGTCATATCACTAAAAAACAATATAAAATCCAGAAATGTATTACTTGTCGTTCTATTAATGTTATTTATCTTCTTTCAAGTTCTTGTGGTTTACAATATATAGGGAAAACTAATCGTCAACTCAGAACTAGAATCAATGAACACAGAAGTTCTATCCATAGAGGGGATCCAGAATCCCCTGTGGCTAGACATTTTCAGGAGGCTAGACATCCAGCAACTGCACTTAGGTTTTGTGGCATTGATAGAATTGACCCTAGTCGCAGACACACAGATCTTGAAACCAAACTTCTTCAGTGTGAAAGCAAATGGATTTATACTCTTAAAACTGAGCAGCCTTATGGCCTTAATGAAACACTTAACTTATCTTGCTTCCTATAGGCTGTCTAGTTTTATTTTTTTGTACATCTGCCTGCATCAGCATAGTCTTGTTTTATAATCCTTTTTTAAATGCAATTGAGGTGCATTAGTTGATCTGTAATTGCATTGAGTGTCCTTAATTGGTTAATTGGTTGCACCTGACTTTGATTCTGCCTGCCTTTATCTGTGCTGTGTATTACGTTCTCTTGTAGCACTGATGATGGTCTAATGGACCGAAACGTTTGCTTTTTCTTTTGAGCACTTTTTATTTATTTATTTTTTATTTATTTATGTTTTTTGGTGATCCATCATGCCTCATTAAACTGTCATTGGCATATATCTCAGCATATTAAGTAGTTTTTGTGGCAGTTTCTGCCCATCTTTTGGTGTGCGAGTACTTCCCTTGCTGATTTTTCATTTGTTCATCTGTACCTTCGCACCCAAGTTTAGAGGATCGTTTTTTTTTGCCTTTATTAGGCGCAGTTCCACAGCATCTTGTAGCTAAGTAGGCGAGCAATTAAACGTTGGCATATACAAGTATCTATCTTGTACCTGCATGATGCGTGTGTATTTCCTTTTTCTTTGCTACATCCAGCATTTTACAACACAGCTAATGGCTGTACTAAGCATTATTAATATGAGTTAGCTGGCCAGCTACGGCATTTGCGAATGTTATTTGACATGAGCTTAAAAATTAGATTTTGGCTTGCTAGCGTTTACCCTTGGAGTGGTTGTTAGGTTTTGAACAGGATAATGTTTGGCCATATCTGTATTTTTTTTTATTTCAGTGGGACTCCCCAGTATAATAACGGCTAAATTAAATAATACTCAAATTACGCAACTTATTTTACTGTAATTGGCATTAGCTATAGCTTGAAGCATCAACTAGTTTAAGCTTATGAAGCTGGTATGTAAAATGACAATTGTTAAATTTTTCCTTACCTGTCCACATTCTTCTGAGAAGAAAAGATGGATAGCTTGTTCCTATTATTACAACCTATTGCTGCACAACGTTTTCGGGCGTTTTTTTAATGGATGGCCAACGCAAGATACACTTCACATTTAATTTAGGCCTTTTATTTTGCCGTTTTTTGTTTCATATCTGATATCAATCCAGTACAAGATCATAGCGATCAAATATATTCCTTTTCCCTTTAAAAACGTTAAATCATCGATGACAATAACAGTATTCCAGAACATATAAACACAAGCATTAATTCACTTTGAATTTTTAATTCGTGGTTTCCCGCAGTCCTTGCTGTATTTTTGTATTGCCAGATGTTACGTGACCGCTGCTGAGAGAGATACAGGTCTAGAACAAAGTTCATTTTCTCCTAATCTGTTGGTCTTAAAAATGCCATTTCAGCACCAGAATGTTTGGCAGATATGTGGCCTATGAAAAATAAGTTCAATATTTAGTTCTGTGACAATGGGGCAAAATAATCGGTGATAATCTGTGCTCAGGTTCACTTGTCCCCATTGGAATCAATTCATTCAGGACCCGCCGCAAGTCTATCTAAAGGGGCGTGGCACCCACGTGACCGATACCAAAAATTACTCCTCGGCCAGGAGTCTTCCTTTCTCTAGCCCAGTGGTTCCCAAAGTCGGTCCTGGGGACCCACAGCGTATGTCGGTTTTTGCTCCAACCACAATTACGATCCCAGAGTTTTAACTTGTTCATTTTTAATTAGCAGTTTTTCAGATACGAGGGACATTTTACCCCTTAAATGTTTTATGACAGAAATCCATTCATGAAATTTCAAAGCCCAACATTCATATTTTTTATTTTGATGTATTCCACGTGAAGCACGACAATCAAAGGTGGCAGTATGTTTTATGTGATCAAATGCAAGACTGCAATCAGTCAGTAATCTTGATTAGGGTTCTGAATTCAGGTGCTCAGGTTCTTTCCTGAAACCAATCAAGTGACATTTAACAGGTTTCCCTCATCGTTTGCTTTGTCTTTGAATTCTTAATTAATAATTGTTCGCTTTAATGACCTTGGGTCCACAATTTTATCTACTAGAAGCCCATTTATAGATTCATGTCATCAGTTGCAAATTTCCATTTTTTTATGTTAGGATTTCCAATTTAGCACACTATGAAATGATTTTCATCATGGCCATTTTTGACATTGGTTTAAAAGGATAAATAATCAGCGTGAACAAGAATAGTGCAATCAAGAGCAATGAGCAATCATTAGCATTCTAAGATTGGAGCTGTGGTTGACACAAAAACCTGCGTACACAGTGGGTCCCCAGGACCGAGTTTGGGAACCACTGCTCTAGCCTATTTTCTTTGGTGTCAGAAAGACTGTATGAAAACATGGACCCATCTGGGCTCTAAACCAGAGACCAGGCGCAGGCGCGCGAACATGGGAGCGCCGCACCTTTTAGGATGTATCCAGGCGTATTTTGCAATTTTTTGGCGCAAGTACTCCTCTGTCTCTCCTCTGTTCAGAAGGCGTGAATGGGTTTAACACAGCCGAGTCGAATCTTCACCAATCAAATGAGCTCCTCTCCTCACCTTTAAAATTGGAATAAAAAAGCCTCTGTCCTATATATGCATGATTGAATGTTGCATTTTTCGCTGCTTCAGGCATGTTTTCTGTTTACGTCTATGTTAAGCATTACGAATATGAGTTAGCTGGCTAACTAGGGCATTCGCGAATTATTACCATTAGTGAACCTGAATGGAATTTTACATCAGATCATTCAAACTTATGAAGTTGGAATGAAATACGACGGTTGCTAATTTTTTTTCTGCCTGCATCATTAGGAAGAGAAATGATGGACGTGTTCCTATTATTACACCCTGTTGCTGCTTAAAATTTTGGGATGAACATGCATGGACAACAATGCAAGAATTACACATTTATTTGCAATATGTGATCTTAACTCAGCACGAGATCATAGCAATCAGGCTGTATTCCTTTCCCCACTAAAAACGATAAAACCTAAGTGACAATAATAGTATTAATTGCACACTGGACGCCGAAAGGAATTTTTCGCACGACAGATTACATTCAAAGTCAATGCAAAGACGCGAATACACGCGTGGTCTACGCCACGCTGCGCCACCCTGCGCTGCGCCGAGAAATTAGAGCCCTGGGTCTGAGAACGAAGGCCAATGCGGAATCTCTAAAATTTGCACTCTATTTAATGGCCAGCAGATGGCGACATCGGTGGTTGCAGAAAGAAGTTCAATCCTATAGAAGTCTATGAGAAAATGAACCTACTTTCCCACCTGATTTATCATTTCAGTGATGATTTTCCACATTATTTTATGGTATCTATCTCAAGTTTCAAGTCTCCTTCGATATATCATGATGTTCATTTTTGTAAATTATGGTCCAAAATAGACTAGAATGAAGGATAAAGCCAGAATATGCTTCAGGGGTGTGGCTATCCTCTGGTCCTCATCTGATACAGTCAGATCCACCCGCAGATCTACCCCTCGCTCCTCCCTGGATATTCAGTTCACCCTCTCGTCCAATAGGAATCACGCTATTCAAATTGCCAAAATCGAGGCTTCCTAAATTGTATGCTGAAACCAATGAATGACGTCACGGTAGCTTTGTCCATCTTTTTATACAGTTTATGGTCCGAAAGAGTTTCTTCCTTCTGCCCATGAGCTCATTATTTAGTCACCTACATATGAGTCCCTGTATAGTGAAAAGGGAATGGTGAATGAGTGAGTGATTTCGGACAACGGCAAATGTATTGCATTTTTTTTTTCTTGAAAAGTAACAGAGGCCTTCAAAATATGAGATGGTACATTCCAACACCATCTTTGAAAAGCTCCGCCATTTAACTTCCATATTTTTAGACAGTCAAATTGTTCACAACATTTAGTCATACTATTTGTTCTGAAAGACATTAAAGGAGCAGTGTCACGATTACTGCGCATGCTCAGAACTTTGAAAACTATTCAGACTAACTAGAAATCGAAGGAAGTCAATCAGCTCGACTGCAAGTAAACTGGCTGCATATACAAAGTTTCACCACTCACATTTGAAGTAAACTAAAAGTATACTTTTAAATACAGACGGCCAATTTAGTCTCAATAAGTGAGGAGTCCGCTTGCAAAGCCTTCTAAGTCAAGTTGGTCCATTTTTTAGAAAAATCTGCTTTTTTTGGGAGGTATCTTGGCATCTTCCATAGATACCAATTTTCACTATACTGAAACTCTTAGCCTTACAGACATAATCCATGAGGCAATACATTATTTTTAAGAAATGACTTTGATTTTGCAACACAAAGTTTTGACTTTGCAGATTTTAAAAGTGGATTGGAAATTTAGCTGGTTTTGACAGTGTTTAAACCAGCCCCGTTGCTCAATGGGTGAAGGTATTTGACTCAGGACCCACTCTACATGCAACTCAATGCTACAGACAGCACAGTGGTGGAATAGCTGCTATGACAATGACAACATAAACATGAGTCCATAGGTTCAAATCCCCCTTTAATGGTATCACTATCATCACACTTTTCTGAACTGCCCAAACCAACAAACTAGAACTCAATGTGTCACCACATCCCCCATCTTGAGTTAGAGAAAGCAAAAGCTGAACAGGCTATAAAAGCTAGACTATGATTGGTTCCTTCTAGCGAACGAAAACGGAATCACGTTTCCACATTGGCTGATAACTTAGCAGAATTTGACAGTTTTCCTCCTTGACTTGGCGGGGTTTGACAGAGTTTCACTTTTTCTGTTACAATTTATAACATGATTTAGTAGGTTTTGAATGTGGAGCTATCAGTGGGACATGCGCAGGTGCCTGAAAAAGAGGCTAAGGGAGATAACTAATTTATTTTCAAAACTTGACTTAGCAGGTTTTGTAATAGAGCCCGACCGATTTATCGGCGGGCCGATATTATCGGCCGATATTAGGCATTTTCCAAACTATCGGTATCGGAATTTATAATGGCCGATAAATGAATACTTAAAAAAACGGACGAAACACCCTTCAACCATGTTATGAGTGTTGCCGTTGCATAGTTTGTCCACCAGAGGGCACTCTACAACGTCCCTGTTATCAGAACTTATAGAACTTAACAGAATATTTTTTTTTTTCCAGTCTTGTTCAAAGTTATATTTATGAAGCTTACCAAGTCTATTAATACTGGTAACTTTGATTTTTTTTTTGTTTTTGTGTTTTTGTTCAAAGGACTTTGAGTTTCATATCTTAAGTTTGCATTTTTATACATTTTATTTATCAGAACTTTAATATATTTTGATGTTCTTCTGTTTTGTTGTGACAATAAAACAAACAAGTTTATTTTTAAACTGCATTATCCTATTATTTTAGCGAGGACTCATAAATAACTACATATAACTAATGTTAGGGAAATCTTTTTATGTTTTGTTACGCGTTTCTGGAATTTCTTTTTTAAATATATATATATATTATATATTATTATTACTTATATATATATATTAGTATACTTGTAGTACATTGATATTAGCATACTACACATAGCAAACAACTGAACTTTACTTCAGTTTACTTCATAAAAACAAAAACTATACTTTTTTTGGTAGAGGCGGATCCTATGTGAAACCTACTGTTCACCGGCAATCCCAGTTTTTAGTTCACTTGTGCTGTATTCCGCATTGAAAAATAACAGCTTACCTTATGACATTCAATAAACATGGCAGATGAAAGTGGGAACGAAAAGTTAACAAAATTTCCATATAAAGGGAGAGTTTCTTTAGATTTAAGTACACTGACTCAGAAAGCAATCACTGCTGAAACCATTTTTTTTTTTTTTTTTTTGGTTTTGTTTACATGACTGATCACATCAGGCCAAATGTGGTACTGAAATTTAATTGAGCATTATAAGATTCATCTTGAACCCAGGTCTGTCTGGAGATGTTACAGGCTTTTATACCCCCTCTCCACCGTATAGTGGTCGTATAGTCTGATCGCCCCAATCCATCTGTCAGTTTGTTCATCAGTTTGTCCACAATTTATTATTTCACCCTACAGACTAAAATTTCAGTTGGATTCTTTTCATTTTTGTTTTGTGGGTCAAAAGTGATATGAAGAGGGTCCCTATCGATTTTGGTGATGATTGGAATGGTTTTCACGGAGGCTTGCCTCTGAACTTAGTGCATTCCAATACATGGCTTATATTTAGGTTGTTCTCTCTCCACAGGGTTCAAGTTTTGGTGAATCCTTTTCACTTTTGTTCTGTGAATCTATATTGATATGTAGAGGATCACTATTGATTTTGTTGATGATGACAAAAATTTTCACGGAGTTGTGAAACAAGGACTTTGCACATCCTTCACATGGCTTATAAATGAAATAGCTAAAATTCAACGAGAGAATGGCCTATATAGCCTATATATAGCTTCTTCACACTCCTGGTAGTTTTGGTTGAATCCTGTTCATTTTTATATGCCCACTCCACAGGAAGTGCATATATTGCAATTGTCTGTCTGTCGTTCCATCCACAATTTATTGTTCTCACTCAGACTACAATTTTTGTTGGATTCCTTTATTTTCATAGTTTTGTGGGTCAATGGTGATATGCAGAGGAACTCTTTTGATTTTTGTGATGATTGGAACTAGACAAGGCTGCCATGTGAGCGTATTAACATGCTTTGCATGGTAATCTTCATATTATGTTTTGTATTTGGAAGTACAGAAGTCTGAATTTCGATTTGTGTGTGATTGATATGAAATGAAGATGATACCTTCCTTTTTCCCAGCTCTGCATTCCCTGTCAGGAGCCTTTAATCACCTTTCGGAAAAGCTACTCCCTGAAAAGGTACAGGTCATTAGAATGCATTACAATATTATATTATGGACAGAAATAATATTAAGCAAGTTAAGATTCTTTTGAAAATTTTTTTTTTTTTTTTACCAAATAGATCATATTTTATACACAGTTCCTGTAAAATCTCGAAAAATTCTTCAAAGATGAGAATAGCATAGACTTTATAAGATGTGTTCAGACTGACTGAGTATAATTATAATCCCAGTGCTTACACCTAGACTTTTTTAAGGGGTCAAGACTAGGTTCAGACTTGAAAAAATATTCTTTTTTCATTTTGTTAAAAATCTTTCAAAACATTCATAAAAGGTGATTTCGAGACCAAAAAACTATCTTTTAAGTGGATTTTTATCATGTGAACGCCTGCAGTGCATTCGTTTCGCGACAAAACCGCGATTTTCTCGCATCACAAAATTTCATAGTTTATCAGGCTTGTGGCGGGCATAAAATCCACATTTTTCAAGGTATTGCTCTGAAATTTTCACCATAGCATCAGTTTGTTATGTTCTATACAATGACATAGCCATTTTTGGGTAGGTAGATGCATGGTGTATTTATGATCCATCTGCCAGGCAGGTTCTGCCACCCATTTCTAAAATTCTATGACCAAATAATTTTTCAAAATATTTTCCCATGAAAATACCCAGAATGAGTATGTCATTGTATAGCTGGTGATATTAGCTTCAAAACAAAAAAAGAATTACAGGAAAATATGGTATAGTTTCTGAGATATTGTTGCCATAAGATTTCACATTTTCGCCAATAATGTACGGTTTTCACGGTAACAAACTTATTAAATTTGATTAAAATCAAATTCCATTCTGAGCTTTTTTCAGTTGACACAATTTTTATGTGTTTTTAGTGTTTAGAAGTACTTAAATTGAGTGAACCCAGGCTTGACCCCTTAAAGTCTATTTTAACTCATTGACTGTTTGCACCAGATGCTTGGGCAAGGCACAAACATTGCACAAATGTTTGTGTTTCCACTTCTGACCATTCTACTGACTTTGATTCTGAGGGCTGTGAGCAAGGTACGAGTTTATTTCCCGCCTGAGCTGTATATTTTTTGAATCTGATTATAATAAAACTTGTCATCTAGTTCAGCTATTGATAATGAATGCTTTTCTGCCTTAAAGCTGTACTTAGTGCTTTCTCCTCTTTATTCCAGGTTAAACTTCTGATGTACCAAAGTAAGTTTACTCATAATTCATTTATGACTTGCAGCCTGAATAGCGTATGACTTGTCTGGAATCTTCTGTATAATGTGAGATTGGCCAAATTCATTTATTTCTTTCGGTTCTGATTATGTTCAAGGACAGAGGAGGTCAATGTACTGTCTAAAGAGAAGCGTGCTGCTCTACAGCAAATCAAAGCCCTGAATAACGATGTAAGTATCACTCACCCTTTTATAGTATATGAGAGTCTCATAACACCTTTCACCAACATGTACTTTGCCCTTTTCAGGTGAGAAAACTAAAATCACCCCTGAAGCGGTGCAAAGAAACCACCACTCGCACCAGGAGTATCAAGACGCAGGAGGTAAAGAAACTGTAGTTGGTGGTTGTAATTGGTTGTCTTTTTCATCACTATTGAGACACAATCACACTGCAGCAACTTCCTGCAACTAATGTTACATGCTCTCATTTTAAATGAGAGGTGAGCGAATTGTGATGATGGGAGGCAATGACGGTTGGCGACTTTAAGTGGGGAGGACCAGCGAGGGAAAAAAGTAGAGCAAAGTTTCACTTTATGCAAAGGACTGCTCACGCAACAACCAACGGGAGTGATACACTGCGGGTGTCAAGATGTTACATTTCCCATCGTGACAGAAGTAGCTTTTTAATTGTACTTGTACTTTTCCAGCGTGACAGTGAACATGGAGAGCCTCACCCTGGTGATTTGCAACCACACTGTAAAATGTCTTTGGACAAATACAGCGTTGCGTTTCAAAAGAAAGGCACATGGAGAACTGTGTCGAAAACTAGGCATTGCTGGTGAATTCTCAGTACATTTACAGGAGGCAATGATCTATAAAATTGAATCGGTGAATTCAATAAGGGCCCAACTCCACATATTTTCAACATGGAGTTGGGCCCTTATTGAATTCACCATTTAAATAGCTGACTAGCTGTAAGCTATACAATGCTTTGAAGGCTGGCGCGTAATTATAGCGTATTGCAGGGAACACAAATGTGAAATGTATTGTGGATGTACTGTGCTGTCGAATGACCTTAACCCTCTGTTAACCAAGTACCTTTCCAACTGTGTAAAAATCATTTCCCTAGGCAAATATGTTGATTATGGGCCAATATTTGGAAAAATAGTAAAAAAAAAAAAAAAAAAAATTTGACCCTTTGGCCCAGCTTTCCAAAATGTAGCAGATCTGCTACATTAGGTAATAATGCGAATGGAAAAATTAAAGTGACGGACCATTAAAGTTATTCTCAAATGTTTATTTGGCAATAAGAAACAAAACCAGCAGGGTGTCCAGGCTGTTAACCCTTTCACTTTATGTAGCAGATATGCTACGGTGGTTAATAGAGGGTTAAAGTGTAACTTGCAGGTAAGATGGCCTAATGAGATTTATATATTATCTTGTGTAAAATGACGATTTTAAAACATAGTTTGGGATTTTTTGGACATAAGGACAAAAAAATCAGAGTAAAAGGTGGTCTTTATGAGCGAGACCCTTAAAAATCCTTTTTTTCACGTGTCGCGTCATATGACGTAAGGAGAGGAACACATGGCACCTGAATCTGCCTCTGACCAGTGCGCAGTAGTACAACACTATCCAGCTGCAGCCCCAGAGCAGAAGTCCCTGATCTGACACAAGCCCCTGGCGTGATGGAAGTGACGTAGCATACCGTAATGTTGCCTTTGTGTAGCCTATTTGTGTGAAATACATTCCAATTTTTTATGTATTGGTGAAAACAGTGAAAAAAAAAATCGTCCCATGAATAAAAAAAGGTTGCAAGTGACATTCCTGATGAAACCTGCTGTAGTACTTCGTGGTGCAGAAAAACAGGTTTCATCAGCAATGTCACTTGCGATCTTTTGTTGGGGGTGGAATCTAAATGTTGTTTGGGTGTAGCGAAACATCCACAGATGTAGCAGAAAACATCGGGATCATTTTTGCATTTTCTTCTGTCAGTGGCCATATTACTAAGCTTGAAATCAGGATTAGGCATAAAATAATGTCTTGGAATCATTGATACATGTGAACATTAGCCGAGAATTTTACGAATAATTTTCGTCTGAGCCAGGTGAAAATTATTCTTAGTCTACTCCTTAACCTTCCAAGTAGTAGCCAATTGGGACAATGCTATGAAATGCACATCATAAATGGTGATAAAATGTGACATGCAAGAGCAACACAGACGCCATTTTTGAAATCGGCACCCCCAGATTGGTCAGAATCAGATATTGGATTTTATTCGGCAAAAATGATGCAGGGCAGTGTTATTTAAAGCATTAATCATTGGTAAGGTTCTCTCTCAAGTTGAATCATCAATTCCATTTTCTGCAAGGACTATTTACTCGGGCTACCGGTCTAAGTTTCGGCTCTGTTCTTTTTTTTTTTTTTTTTTTTCGGGATTGCGATTGTCCTGCTCATGCACGCGCGCGGTTTTGCGATTGGCTCAGGCCTAGACCCGGCCCGAGTACAGGCTCTGAGGAGCTTCTTGTTATGTTATATTTCAAATGTTAATAAATGTATAGATTAGATTTAAGTGGCTTTCAAAAACATAGCCTAATTTTAATTACCTCCACACGGATATTTTTTTCAGTTGTTTCTTTGTAGCAGGGGTGAAATTAAAACCCAAGGAATCACAGAGAATATAAGACCAGAAACTTTGTTCCTAAATATCTTCAAATTGTGACAAATGCTGATCAGACTTCATTAAAGGTGTATTTCTACTGTGTTTGCGGAAAAACAAAACCAAAACTATTTTCTTGGCTTTGATTATTTTAAATCCTGCACAGCTGTGAACTAACACTCATTGATCTGTGGTGGTGCATGGCTGAATTGAGGAAAATGTAAAGATTTGTCTATGAATGTGAATCTCAATTAGCTCTGTTTATTTACCCTTGAAAAAGTATCACTAGGATTGTTATTATAACTTAAAGTAGATAATAAGTGGGATAGAAATTATTATGGTGCGTTGATAGACTTTAATAAATTTATTATCCCTCATTTCAGTGGCAGAATTGAGATCTGTAGGTTAACACCATCTGAGTCAGCTAGCCAGAAGTGGCAATATTTTTTATTCTAATTTTTATTCTTGCCCTCCTTTCTTAAGTGTTTTGGCTGTGTGCCAAGAAAGAAGTCTCGAAGAGCACGCGAAGAACATGTCAGGACCCCTGATGAAAACCACCAGCAGACTGCACTGGAAGGAAGGAGCCAACATCACTTTGAAGAAACTGCAGCCAAGATACAACCTGACCTGGAGAAACTACAACACAATATTCAGCATGTCATCAAAATTACTGCTGACAAGCTTCAGCAAAGCTTGCAAGAACTCTATCCCAAAGTCGAAGGAGAGCTGGATGAAATGGATCTCAAAATACAGCGTAGCCCCCCGGGAAGACTGGAAACAATCCTGCTCAACAACCTACATAGAGAGAATGGGAACATACTAGGTTGTCTCGCAGAGCTGGTCTCCCGAGTCCAGCATGATCTTGATCAGACAGCAGCCAAGATCCAGTCCAATCTTGACCATGTGGCTGCTTCGGTCCAGTGTGACCCAAAGAAAACAGCTGCTTGTTGCCAGCATGACCAGGAAATTTTGGGATCAGAGCGGGGAGAACAAGCAGCTCTAGGTCAAAGTGAGATGAAAATTGAGACCACTGCACCATCCTGTGAACTGCGGGAGAGGTCTGGATCCCACATCTCCGAGGAGAACTTCGTGTTTCACAGGGTGCTGGGCAGAGGCGGATTTGGGAAGGTAGGGCCCGATCATCTACTGATTCTATGAAATATCTCAGGTCAGTGATGATCTTAAAGCACCCATATAAACTTGTCTAACTAATATGTCCTTCCATCTTTGGTTTCCTGCTTTATTTCTTGCTGCCTCTCCTCTCTCCTCGGTTTTCTCATTACTTAGGTCATGCTGGCGGAATTGAAAGCGAGTGGACAGTACTATGCCATCAAAACAATGCCAAAAGCCAATTTCCGGGAGAATCTCTACATGGATTTTTTGAGAACTGAAAGAAGAGTGCTGATGTTGGCTACAGAAAGCCCATTCCTCTCCCATTTGCACTGTACATTCCAAACAAAGGTAAAATCACCTCTAGTTCTACTCTACCTCACTCTACCTCTTCTCGAAAACAGATCATCACATACATATGCAACACTGAGGCTACGGAAAATCCACTTACTTTTAAAACAACTATATTGGTTTTACAGACCGTGGTAGCTACTTGCCTGTTTACAGATTTACACTGCTCATGATGCTTCACTTCAGATCCACCGACTGCACTGCGCATATCATCATTATTCCCCAAGTGCAGGAAAGTCTTTCGGTTCTGTGAGTGACAATGCCATTTGTTTCTTTAGGACTACGTATTCTTGGTAATGGAGTACATTAACGGGGGAAACCTGTATTTCCACTTAGTACAGCAGGGACGCTTTGATCTGGCCAGTGTTCAGTGAGTACTAACCAAGTTGCCTTTGCCCCTAAACCTGGGGACTGTTCATTGCCTTGAGTTAGATACAGATGTTTGGTTTATGGACAGCGCTGTCCGTGGTTGTAATGGTAACTTCTCATTCGTGCATTCAACTCCCAGATGATATTTAATGAGAAATCTAATTGGATGCATGTGGTACAGGGCTTGGTGGAACAACCTCTCTCCTGGATTGTATTTTATTTATTCAGTAGCCAGGCTTGTTTCAGGGAGCTTTTTGTTCAGAAGTGACCAGTCTGTCTATGCCTATTGTTTAGGTCACAATAATCAAATGGACAAAACTTCTTCACTTTCTTTTCTTTATATCATGTCAATCTCATTTTCCTTGCTCTCCCTCAGATTTTACGCTGCAGAGATCATTTGCGGGCTTCAGTTCCTCCACAGAAATGGAGTCCTATACCGGTATGACACTTCTTTTCCTTCATCTACCAGAAGTTGTTTGCTCAGGCTCGGGTCTGCTAAAGTGCTGACGAACAAGTCATGTTTCACTGTGCTGATGTCAGCAACTCAATTATCCCGATGGCAGTGTTAGAACTACGTTTTAGCTATGGTTTCATTTAATTATCAGCTTTTTCCGTTGCAGTGACATTTTTACTCCCATCTTTGCGAGCATTTCTGTCTGTACCAGGCCTTAAATTAAGTTGTCTTTAGGGCAAGGCCACTTGGCTTTTTAAAATTGGGGCATCTCAGCCAAAATGTAAGGCACCAAAGGCAAAAACCAAATGAATCAATTTTGCAAGAAAAATAAGTGGTAAGTCCATTATATGAAGATAAAACAGTATAAATCAATAATTAGGAGCCAGACAGTGTATTGAAAACCAATATTTTATTATTAAATCAAATTGTTACATTTTTTGAAATCTTGAACAATCAAGACCAATACATGACCCATAATAAGCAGCGGCGGCACCAGAGCTGGAAATCTTGGGGCTACAGAACATCCCTCTAAAAAAATTATTAGTCCTGACTTGTTCACAATCATTTTAATAATTAACTATAGATTCACTACTAGAGCACTCCACACTATCAGGTGCTGCTAATTCTCCCCCTTTAGGTGTGACGACAATCATTCATTTGGATGCATAATTTGGCACATTTTAATTGGTGTTATTCAAAACTGCATACCCGTCAACTCTCACGTTTATGGCATGAGTCTGATGTTTTTTAGTGGCATATCACTTTCTCACACCGTAGTCTGCAATCTTACACTTAATACAAAAGTGAAGATGGAAAAAAAAATATGTTTGCCGAATTAACTTAATTGCCCAGTCACACTTTTTAATCAACCCACTCTGTACCGAGAGTGAAAGGCGATATTCCAATTGGAACGCGGATCAGTCATTATTCAATCAATGCCTACTTGAGAGATTCTCACACGGAATATAAGTCTTTATGCATGGAAGTTTTTCGGTTTTTAAACGATGAATTAAAACGATCATGGAGCGCAAGTTAAATCGCTTGATGTGTGGAAAAGGTCGCACAGAAGTTTCAGAGCAGTTTGTCTTTCATAAAGCATAGGCCTATTAATAAGTAAATATTTTTTTCTGCACTGAATTTCGCCCATTATTTTCTTGCTGTTAGATTGCGTGGGGAGAGAAGCTGTGCCTTCAATTGCCAATGGATTATTACTATAATTGGAAAACATGTCAATACAGGAAAATGATTGAGAACTAGCCAGGACTAACATGATAATTAAAAAGTGAATGCCTACTGCCTACATTTACATAATTGATCTGGCATTGTAAGGATGGCATGGCAATATAAATGCAAAAATCCAAAACTTTTACTGAATTCACAACATTTATTGTCACCATCCTTACAATTGTCATTCAGTTGTGCACAGCGCCTAACAACGTCTTTTAGCCATGATTACATTTAGAATATAGAACAGATTCTCTTGGCTTATTGCTTTTACGCACATCTGTGCTGTTTCATGGGCTACAAGAGAGCAGACATTATCAAAACATATTGATATTTTACGTTGTCATTTATGCACAGAAGAAAACGCCTCAATTTTGTGGTGCAATTGATAACAATGCTATCGAAAGTAAATTAGACTCTTGTCGGTTCTCCAATTAGTCTGAGCAAATGTTGCTAACCGGGAAAAGTAAACTGTGAGAGGTTTAGGTTATTAAGCACTGAAAGGTGAGGTTTCCAAAGGCCTTTGTTACTGCCGACGGACTGCTACTGCTGAGCATTTACTGGCCCCGCACGGGACACACTGCACCAGCTAACATTGTTAGCAAATGCTCTCTCCAGCTCGGTCTCAAAATTTATGGCCTGTTGACACCGAACCGCGACCCTGTAACAACCCCGATACGGCCCCGATACGACCAGCGCGATCGTGAACTTTTGGTGACTCGCACAAGTCGCGGCCATTCCCTACTTTGATCGCTTATTTGCGGTTACACCAAACCTCACTTGAGACCGAATCGTGACTTTCTTTACACCTCGAACCATGATGCAGTCGCAATACTCGTACTTGTCGCGTGTACTCGTAGAAAGCGTGTCAGCGCGTAATGGAGAGAGCGGTGGCCTGTGTTTACATAGACAACGTGGTCGTAAGGTGCGTCGCCACCGGTTGCTGGAAGCCTCGCCATTGGTCGGATTTCGATCCCTTTAATCGAATATGCGTTCTCAGCACGGTTGCAAATTCGGTCGCATTTAAAACATGTACATTTGTCGGTCGTTATGGGGTTGCAATAGGCTCGCATTAAGCTCGCCATAATGCTCGCAATTGTCTGCGAGTGAAAAATTCCTAAAAATTTGCGATCATTGATGCAACCGCATGCCGAGCCGCTTGCGAGTCTACTACGACCTGTGATACCGAGTTGAGAGTGAATTGAGACTTGTGCGAGCTTATTACGGCCAATTATGATACCCGCTTGTGGTTTGCACTGTTCGCACAACTTTTGCGAGTGTTTTGAGCAGTTCCATGCAGTCGCAAACCTCTATGAGCCCGATGGAGAGTGATGGAGACCAAGAGAGATGGTTTTGGAGACCACATAGAGACCGCATAGAGACCAGCTTGCAACCCCAGTGCGAGTCAGTCTGAGTGAGGGCGAGCAGAGGCTATTTTTCGGTCGCAACTCGGTCGTAAGCCCTGCGTAAACGAAGTGTTAGTTTCTATCGAAGAAAGTTACACGACCTTCGTTTTCACCCAGCCCTAAAACACATCTATTCTTACTCCTATAGTATTTAACTGCTTGTGCTTAAATCATAATGTGAGCTGATGTTTCTCAAGCCGGAAGGATGTATGGTTGTAGGGTACGAACCTCACACAATGTTGTCATATTCTTGAATGAGTGGGAGTGTCGTTGGTCGCACAAAGTGCAGAAAAGTCCAGCACAGCAGGATGACAGAAACTGCACAGCTCAATAGCTGTGTTGCCGTGTTGAAAATCGCCACTTTGGGTAATTTTGGGCACCGCGGCCGCTTAAAAAAGGGGCAAGCCAAACTGGCCGTTTGAGAAGCAGGGCATTACGGCCACACAGTGGGGCAACCACGGCAATTGCCGCTAGGCCGTGATATAATTCATGCGCTGCTGTACTCTTTTGTGATTGAGAATGTTTTTGTGGTTACCCAAAAAAACCAAAATTTTAACTGCTCCTTTTTCTCATCCTTTCCTCCCTCAGAGATCTCAAACTCGAAAATGTTATGCTCGATCAAGATGGGCACATCAAAATTGTGGACTTCAGCCTTAGCAAGGACAACATGTTCGGAGATAGCCGTACCGAAACCTTCTGTGGCACAGTGTTTTATGTGGCACCCAAGGTACGGGACCTGCTCCTTTCAATCAAGTGTAATCATACCAATCAATCAATGTTCATCTGAGCTTTTGAGCACCCTGTTTCTCAGAGCACCGATATTTCAAATTAATCAAACAATTATGAGGATTTATATTTCATTTTTTGACAGGACAAGAAACTATTTCTGTTTCGTGCATGTCCCTAAACTGTGTGAGTGCAACATGTCTGAGCATGTGTGTATTTCCAATGCAGTAAGCAATGGTAGATGAAATGTTTTATTTTAGGCTATTTGTCATACAATTGGTCTCTGGGCTTATATGAGCCAATGGGTCGACCATAATGTGACACAGTGAATGTCATTGTCCGAGTCATTATCTTTGCGATCATGTCAATGGCACTTATTGTTTCCATTTCTTACACAGATGTACCAGGAACAGGCATATTCTATCCCTGTGGATTGGTAGGCATTTGGGGTCCTTTTATTTCTGCTGCTAACTGGCAACAATCCTTTCTCTGCGGAAGATGAAGTTGAGCTCCGCGAGTCTGTGTGTTCGGATACTCCTGAATATCCGTTCTGGGTCGACCGGTGCTCAAGGGACCTGCTGGAGAAGGTCAGTATGAGCGAGAACCCATCTTTCCAGCAGTGTCAATGTGGGGCGCATCTCCCAATGAGAGCTCAGAATTCAGCTGCATCTTCCAACGAGAGCTCAGAATTCAGCTGCATCTCCCACTGAGAACTCAGAATTCAGCAATCAGTTGAGGCCAGGATGGCCATGCAAACAATACCCCACCCAAAGCATCAGCAGTATTGTTTTCAGTGGTTCAATCTGTTTGCGCATTTATCTGTCTACAGAATTGCATAAAAATGGCTCAAAATTTTACAAAATTTTAAGGAAAGGTGTGCAATGGCCCAAAGATCAAATTTTAGTTGTATCAGCAATTTAATGTCACTTGTTTCTGCTTTACTGAACAGCTGTTGCAGAAGGACCCGGACTGCAGGCTGGGGACACGTGGCGATATCAGGGCGCACCCATTCTTCAAACCCATCGATTGGGCTCGAATTGAAAGGAGAGAGGTCGAGCCTCCATTCAAACCTAAACTGGTACTTCCTGTTTGCTCATTGGTTTATGTGCTGATCATGGAGCTACGGATATGCTTACCAGTATCAGATAAATCGAATTTTTTTATGGCAACACCTTCAGTTATGCTCAAGAGTAACAATGCTTTTACGATCTGTACGGTAGATCCTTTGAAACATTGCACTACTTTCAAAGATTTTCAGATTATAGAATAGATGATATATGAGAAGAAATGAAATTCTTGTGTCAGTCCAGTATATGGATGTAGATTTTAATGAAAATTGTAGAAAAAACATCCTGCACTTTAAATGTACAATTACTGAAAATGGAAAATGAATCTATGAATCAGCTGATGAGTTTGCCATTTGCAAACCTAAACTAGAGGCACTCGTAGAGTGCAAACCTCCGCCAAGGCAGCACAATCCAAATGTGCATGAGCGGGAGCAAAGTTGAGTTATCGCGTGTGATAGGATTTCAACATGGCTGCCGTGGCGGCCATATTGTTTCAGTGATCGCGGTGAAAATCAATAGGGTCCATCCTTGATGTAATAGCAATCTACCCACAAAATTTCAGACAAATCCATGCATTACCTTTTGAATTATGTTGTTCACAAACAGACAAACAGACAAACAAACATGGGCGAAAACATAACCTCCGCCCCAACTTCGTTGGCAGAGGTAAAAAATTTGAAAGGGATAAAACTCTAGCAGATAGGGCATCCTGACTTTCTTCATACCCACACAGCTTCATTAATATGTCTCCAACACTGCTTCTGAACTCTGACTGATTCCTCTTTTCTTTCCATCACAGAATACCCCCATGACTGCAGCAATTTTGAAGAGGAGTTCCTAAATGAGACTCCAGAGCTGTCCCAAGGTGGCAGCATCGGTGGTGGCTCCATGGATCAATCAGCATTTTTAGGTTTCTCGTTCATGAATTCAAAGTTTGCAGCACGCATTGAACATTAAAGGGGACATATTATGAAAAATGAACTTTTCAGTGCTTTTTCTTGTATATAATAACTCTCTGGTGTGCCTACTGACACATAAAGTGTGCAATATGACAACCAGGTCAATCTGGAGTAAGCTGGAATTTCCTTTACCACTGTGCTGGAACTAGCCAGTCAGATTTTGTCCTTTCTTCTACGTAGAAAGTAGGGCATAGCAACACCCCTGCGCATTTTTTTATTATCGTGGGCGGGGTCTACCGCGGCGTCCTAGGAAAAAAAGAAAGGACCGAAAGCCATTTTCCCCTGCAAGCGACAGAGCGAGAAAGGAAGAGATGGCAACGAAAAGCAAAAGCGGCGGCTGTTCTATAGTGGGCAGCCAAAATCAGCATCAGTGCTTGCAAAAACTCCCAGCTTCAGAAGAAAAAAGGGTGGAGTGGTCACACTTTATTTTTGATGGTAACGTCCCAATCCACGTCTGCAAGAGGGACTTTCTAAAACGCTTAACGGTAAAAGCTTAACGTGGCTTAATGCTCCAAAACGGCGATCAATAATCACCAAATTCCTCTCGGACATTTTTTGTCTGGAGCACCTTCTCCAATCAAAAAAATAAAACCAAAGAGTAAGGGATATGGTAGTTATATCAAGTTAAGCATTTTCCCCTCTATTTACATACATTGAGGAAAAAGCTTAAAGGGATAGTTCGCTTTTTTATGTGGAGTTGTATGAGCTACAAATTGCCTCTACATACATTAGATGCAGTAGAAAACTGCCTGCTCTCCCCCAGTTAGCCGCACCAGTGCATAGTCAGGGCTCACGCATTGCGCGTGAGACACGCGCATTTCAGTAAGTTCACACGCTCACACGCCACACATGACATTTCTCACGCTGAGAAGTGATAAAACTCGCCGCACATTAGTAACATAGACTGTATATAAAAGAGATTAGTAATCTATGCATTAATGAGGCGAAGGCAGACTACTCTGCTTGAATCGGCAACCTATCAGCCAATCAGAAAATAGTATTTCTTGTTGCCAGGTGAAATAGCAGCGCCGTAATCACGTCTTCCACACGCGCGCGAATACTGCTATTGTGTGCACACGACAAAGAAGAGCTGGAAGTAGAAGCCCGAAATCAGGTAATCACTTCATCACTTAATTTTTTTTTTTTTTTCTCTCAATAGCTGCTTATTAAAGTCGAGGAACTATACAGGATATTTGCTTTTTGGATCATTTTTACCTCAATTTAACTGCTTTGGACGGTTATGGTTAGATTAATTGACTTATAACTTGTGGGGGGACAACTTGTGGGGGGAGTCACTTCTTTGAGTTTACTAGCAGTTTTGCAGTTGTGAATATTTAATAACTGATCCTGGTGTGCCATCTAGTGATATAATATTGTAACTGCGTGCATAAATTTGCAGCTCCACGTCCACTGCGGACACATCTGCACAAAGATACACGGCAGAATTTCTGCCGATGTGACGCTAACGTTAATTTCACAGTAACTGATGGTTGTTTATTTGATAAATGTTTTTTGCAACTTGTGAGATGTGTAAGGGTTATTCCTGCATTGAGATTTTTCAAGCGTCAAGCGCGACTGATCCAAAAATTATCAAGTGGCGCAATTCATACATGTCAGCTGACGTCATAGACGCACGTGACCGCTCTCAAACTCTAGGCGCCGCCATTTTGGGTACTGACTTACAACAGCCCGTCTATCTGTCGCCCCAAGGGCTGTGATAAGAGGTCTCACAAAAACAGTGGATTAACATTTTGTTATGATACGGCTCTTTTGAATGCTGCAATTTGATTAATGAATTACACTCTGATTCTACATTTTACGGTCTTTTATTTCTGTATAACAGACTGTTGCTAAGTGAAACAGGCCGTTGCCAGGGACGCCGCTCTGATCGGAGGAGACAGAGGAGAAGAACTATGCAGGGTATTTACCTTATGTTTCATTTTTACCTTCATTAAACAGCTTCGGACTAATTGTGATGTTAGATAAATGACTTGTAACTTGTTACAGGGAGAGTGGAGGCTCCTTCCACATTGTGGCTGGAAACCAAAACTGCGATCAGAGCCTCGGACCCGGAGTCACAGCTCTCATTTACGAGGCATGCATTTCCGTGTTAATTCTTTACCTCAAAGTTTCAAACACGTTTACTTCAGTAGCACAGCCAGAACTTAACATTGCGTGGGCAATAAATATATCTTTAAAACAATTAGTTCTGCCTCGATCGTAATCATTTTTTTTCTAATTAACTATGCCTTCAATACGATAACACTCCGCAATATCAGGTGTTGCTTGCTCACCTCGTTCAGGCAAAAGGACAATCATTCATTTGGATGCGCAATTTTGTGCATTTCAAATCTCTGTCTTTGGTTCAGTTTGAATAATTCAATCGATCATGAAGCACACGTTAGATCGCCTGATGAGCCGAAAAGGTAGCGCGGAAGTTCCAGAAAAGTTTACCTCTCGAAAAATATTATTAAAACTAAGCACAACTTATGAGTAACTTATTTTGCTGAACTGAATTATTCCTATTGATTAGTCGCCCTTAGATCGCACCACGAAGGAAGCCGTGTCTTTTTTTGCCAGTTGATTATTCATATAAATGGAAATTGCTTTAACAAAGGAAAATGGCTGAGAACAAGTTAGGTATAATAATTGTAATAAACCGATGTTGTGTGGCGCTCAATTTTTCAAGTGTGGCTATGCCACTGATATGAAAAGCACAAAATTGCGCATCCAAATGAATGATTGTCTTTTGCCTGAACGAGGTGAATAAGCAACACCTGATAGTGCGGAGTGTTTTCGGATTGAATGTATAGTTAATTAGAAAAAAATGACTGCGATCGAGTCGGAACGAATAAATGTTTCAAAGAGATGTTTAGTGCCCACCCAATTTTAAGTTCTGGCTACGCCACTGGTTTACGTACACTAAAGAAAGAAAGACCGAGAAACAGAAAGATAACTTACAACGAAAAGCTCGTTCGAGGTGGTATTTCATTGTCAACTCACGAACGTTGGATGGACTGATCAGGTATTTTACGAATACGATATTTTACCTTCCAAATGTATTTTCCAAATTAACTTACTATATCAAAGTGTACGGATGTCCGACTGATGTCATTATTATCATTAATAGTAAGTATTTCATAATTCCATCATAACAATCCCATCGTCAAAACTCAAAATCATATCTGCACCCCTGAATTTCCCATTTCCTCATTATCATCATCATTTGATAATTATTCCATCAACTTCAATCGTTACCGAATCGCCGTATGCATCATCACTATTACTATCAACTGGGACTATCAATCACAACGACAATAAATATATCATGTATTTTGTATCAATATCATCAAAACTCATCATCATAACAATTGAAAAGAAAAAGAAAGAAAAAACCATGACGCTGATGAGATCGAAAGGCAGCTAGCGAGCGCGAGCTGACTAGACCAAGGAGATAAGGATTAATACCTTCTTGATTAAAATCTCCAAATTGACACTGATTCTCCATCTGTTTCCCATTCAAGTAAGTTGATAAGCTAATCGTTGGCGCACGACAGTCATGAGCTACAGGAATAAATAATGCAGCCTACATTACCGAGTGCCAAACACTCGTAACTTGCCCAGTTTGGCTTTGGCTTTTTCTGACTTCCATTATCTGTGTCATCTGTAAACTCAGATGTGCCGTCAGCAAATGCACGTTCTGAACAAGTGATTATGCAACTTAATTTCGATAGTGAAGCTATCTTCATGTTTAGAGAGCTCTCCCGTTGTCAAGGGTGAAGCGTTACGAAATATTTTACAATCAAAGAAAATTTTCAGTTAAGAATTCCTTAAAGAATTTTTATGAATACATATTTAAAAGACTCAAAACCGGCATTGGGATCCACATTTCTTAATGTTAATTATGATCGAATTCAGCCCTTCTGCCTCAATCTCGTCACTTCGGTTTGTCGCTTTTTTAGGCGGGAGTGTAATTCTCTCACAAAAACGGCTCCAAAAGTAACTGTAATGTGTATATATGTATATATTTTTTTGGAAAATCGAGTTTCTAAATAATTTTAGGAAACAATGATTCACTCGGGCTCCAACCTGCAATTTACACTTTAAGCAGTCAGGTTATGGAGGAAAACCCTCCGATGTGGCTGAATTCACCTTTTCGCTAAGCCCCGCCCTAGAATGCAGACTGGCCAATCACAGCGGAGCCAACAACTGGCTCCGACTGAACTCCGACACTTTCATGACAGCGCTCCATTGAATCTAGTGCAGGCGTCTCAGATTTTCGTACTTTTCGACACTCGTTTTATGGACTGTAACATAGTTATGGTTAAGCGTTGTGCCTGGGGCACTTGTAAGACTGACACTCGTTACTCAGAGAGGTTGGAGGGGGGTGTGCGTAAAACTAGCCACAGCCTGTATTTTTTTTTCGCTTTGGAATATGCCGCCTTCAGAGTTTTCCAGCGATGCTTAACTTGGTTGGCAGTTCACGCAAAACCAGCCTCTCTCCACTTTTCGCACACCTTAAAGATATCGTTGTTACGGTGCTTTAGCCCATCGATATATTCCATTATATTCATGTTTTTCATTATCTGAATGCACACAGTCGTCTCCTCTTCCCTCCAAAAATGCTAATTCCTTGTGAATTGAACAGGCGTAGACGTCATAGAATATTCTGTCCGGGGGAATTTTCCGATTAAGGTGTATACATGACCCAATATGCCGATTAAAGCGGGCATATGCCAGGGGTCTTATTCGGAATATTTCAAATCGGAAAATGACCTTAATCGGGTTATTGCACGCGTTTACATGACAGGTACGGAATCAGAATATTCTCATATTCGATTAATACAGCAATATGGTGTGCATGTAAACGCAGTCATTTATTCTAAATTCCTGGGCCATGAAGGAATACCGCTCAGAGGGCACAGTCATCTCGACAAGTCACTACTGACTATTGATTGTGGAGAGTGACGACCTGACAGTTCCCAAAATATTAGCGAGCAAACGTTGAACCTAAAATTACACTTTTATAACTACCTAACCCGTTAGCTAAGTCATACAGCTAGAAAACATAAGTAATGTTACAGCCGTCTCGCTAGCTAACGTCAGCTGATACATTATAGTTAATGCCGTGGTATAAGCATAGACTGTATAAATCAGTCTATGGGTCCAAGTCCGGATTTCCTACATTGTGCATGAACATACTGTAATCCTTTCTGTCTACTCCTGTCTGAAACCGCATTTGCTGCTTTGTAAAAGCCCAACAGCAGTTCAGCTGGAAGAGCTGCCCAAAACGCCATGTTGAAACTGAAGTTTTGTCGGACTTAGCAACAATAACTAAGGGGGGCGGGGCTTAGCGAAAGGTGAATTCAAACAATTCTGCAAAAAAAGTGGGCCAAACTTCCTTCACAGCCATGTTTAAGTAACAGACTCACTTCCTGTTATCTCAAATGTTTAATTGCAGTTGTTGCCACAAAGGGTGGATCAGGAGAAAGCGGTACCTGCAAACTATTTAGAACACGGACGCAATAGGTCCCATCACCTTGGTCAGCAATTGTATGAATTAAGCTCCTCCACCAAGCCTGATCTGAAAACAACGCAAGATATTTGCCAATAGCATCAATCCAGCAGTTGATGAAAAAGATCTCTCACTAAAAAAAAGGGAAAAAAAAGAGTTTCTGTCATAGCAGCAAGCCAAACCAACAATAGCCCAAAGGTATAACAATTTAGAACTGAAAAAATCAGCTTTCTGAATCAAAAATTTAAATTGATACCCACATCAAGCACAGCTATAGTTCACAACCATGTGAGACTATCCCGATAATTATATGTGGGTTGACAAGTGTTTTATCTAGTATTAGGCAGTATAAACTTTCCTTGGTAATAGAAAGAAATTGAATGGGCCTCCAGAAAAAAAATGCAAAAAATATGCAAACACAAGTGTAACAGCATGTTTGGTCACAACTTTGCGCATTTGAATCACATGAGTGCATTGAAAAAAGTTACCACTTGCAACCCAGGGGTGTTCACATTAGTTATACGAGAGAAAAAGCAATGTGGACATGAACGTTGGAGTAAATCCGAAATGTAAACAAGCAAAAATATAAATCCTACCAGGAGCAAATACTCTTTCCCAGCACTGCACTGTTTTGCTGAGCAGAATTTTTTCCCCTTCACCATCTCAAATGTTCATTTCTGCCGCCTGCCATTATCCTGTCTCCAAATGAATTCAGAGTAACACATCTCTCTAAATAGCCTTTGTCCACAGTGTGGTTTCAATATTCAGCTGCTCACTTTGGAATGTGAAAAAGAAGTCAATTAGGAATGAGGGATGAGGACTTGTATAAGATCCAGATGAAGAAGTCCTCAATGTCTCTGCCAGGAACACTTTTCTCTTGTTTTATTACAGTGTGTGTCAGCTGCCGGAGCAAATTGGTCAACACATTATTTTTTTCCCTCTCCAGATAAAACAACTGAAGATACAAATTGAGGACAAGGATTGTTTGATTGTTTCAAAAGAAACAGAACGAAACGCTAAAGGTGAGGTTCCGATATGAATACACCGCACTGTCCATAAAGCCCTCTTAAAAATTGGTTAGAAATGCTGTGAACATTGTGATGTGTGATCAATGGCTGAGAGAGCCACATGTGCGAATGTAAGTGTTTGCAATAGAGCAGTTTGTCTTCACATAATTTCATATTTCCAATGTGAATCTTTGCAGGCCACCACAGCGAAAAGGGAAGCAGAGATTGAAAGTTTATCAGTTTCACATGCGTTACGGTGGATTTTGCCACTAGTAAAATGGAAATCAATTATGATTCCGGACTTCTCACGCTTTTCTTCACTCAGGGGTTGGAAGCAAATGAATTGCATAAAAATGTTTCAAATGGTCTTATTTCATTTAAACAATTTGAACGATCGTGAAATACACGCATTGCGTTGATTGAATTGCTGACTACAGCACGGTAATGTGAATGAAGCACCAAATCTCACGCCGAATGCGTGAAAGTTGAGAGCCCTGTTGCCCATAGTGACTAGTTACACCCCATCGCAAGGAGTTGCAGCAGGTATACTGGAATCAGCTAGTCCATCCGACAGTCCGTGAACACAATTTCGTCCAGACTTTCTTCCTGAACCAATCGTGAATTTTTTTCAAACTTGCAATGCATTGTAATCACCGTCAGACCCTGTGCACCTATCATTTTGGAAGTGATCTGATGTGTTTTCTTGGAGATTTTGCTAATTTTGGAGAAAACTGAATGCTGTGCGTGAATTTTGTCTGAAGCTTTATTCATAAACCATATGGTGGATTGTTTTCAAACTCGGCATGCGTAATTATCACAATGAGAGCCTGTGCAGCTGTGATTTTGAAAGTGATTTGACTGATTTTCACAGAGATTTTTTCATTTTTTGAAAATTTAATATTGGGAGTATTATTTAAGTACACTGTATACTGTCATGGCTTCTGCAATCGAATGCCACACTGAGCGTTGGGGTTATGTCTTTGCCCCGTCTGGGACAGCCACATCTTCAGCTATTCCTTGGGTCTTGTGCCCTCCACATTACAGAGATCTAGAGTCCAAAGTGGAGGAACTTAGAAAAGGAATGCGCAAGGAGGCAATCAAGCGTCAGCAGTTACTAAAAGCGGAGGTGAGCAAATTTACCCAATGTAGATAACAATGCAATACTACAGTCAGAACATTTTTGTTTCATATTTCCACTGTTAAGTGATTGTTGCTCGGTTGTTTTCCTGAAATATTCAGAAAGTGCTTCGACTTCACTCGGTGGCTTAAAGAACACGTTTTTAGGAGGATTCATCATTTTCACTCTCTTAGTCACAGGTTTAAACCGTTAATGCAGACGTAGATGCTACCATCCATAGAACGGCTCAACTGACGCACTCAATTGCACTAATCTAATTGTATTAGGTAGATGTCTGGTAAAAGTGAAATATATATTGAATATTCAGGAGGAAGTGGTACCTGCAAACTATTTAGAATACGGACGCAATAGGTCCCATCACTTTGGTCAGCAATTGTATGAATTAAGCTCCTCCACCAAGCCTGATCTGAAAACAACCTAAGATATTTGCCAATAGCATCCATCCAGCAGTTGATGAAAATGATATCTCACTAAAAAAAGGGGGGGAAAAAACAGTTTCTGTCATAGCAGCAAGCCAAAGCAACAATAGACCAAAGGTATAACAATTTAGAACTGAAAAAATCAGCTTTCTGAAGCAAAATTTTAATTGATATTGATATCCACATAAAGCACAGCAATAGTTCACAACCATGTGAGACTATCCCGATAATTATATGTGGGTTGACAAGTGTTTTATCTAGTATTAAGCAGTACAAACTTTCCATGGTAATTGAAAGAAATTCAATGGGCCTCCAGTAAAAATATGCAAATACAAGTTAACAGTATGTTTGGTCACATCATCTCAACTTTGCGCATTTGAAACACATGAGTGCATTGAAAAAAGTTTCCACTGCAACCCAGGGGTGTTCACATTAGTTACACGAGAGAAAAAGCAAAGTGGACGTGAACGTTGGAGTAAATCTGAAATGTAAACAAGCAAAAATGTAAATCCTACAGGGAGCAAATACTCTTTCCCAGCACTGCACTGTTTTGCTGAGCAGAATTTTTTTCCCCGTCACCATCTCAAATGTTCATTTCTGCCGCCTGCCATTATCCTGTCTCCAAATGAATTCAGAGTAACACATCTCTCTAAATAGCCTTTATCCACAGTGTGGTTTCAATATTCAGCTGCTCACTTTGGAATGTGAAAAAGAAGTCAATTAGGAATGAGGGATGAGGACTTGTATAAGATCCAGATGAAGAAGTCCTCAATGTCTCTGCCAGGAACACTTTTCTCTTGTTTTATTACAGTATCAGCTGCTGAAGCAAATTGGTCAACACATTATTTTTTGCCCTCTCCAGATAAAACAACTGAAGATACAAATTGAGGACAAGGATTGTTTGATTGTTTCAAAAGAAACTGAGAACGAAACGCTAAAGGTGAGGTTTCAATATGAATACACCACACTGTCCATAAAGCCCTCTTAAAAATTGGTTAGAAATGCTGTGAACATTGTGATGTGTGATCGATTGCTGAGAGAGCCACGTGTGCGAATGTAAGTGTTTGCAATAGAGCAGTTTGTCTTCACATAATTTCATATTTCCAATGTGAATCTTTGCAGGCCACCACAGCGAAAAGGGAAGCAGAGATTGAAAGTCTCCTGAAACGTAAAGTGCAGCAGGAACAGAAGCAAAACGATGACCAAGCACGCCTAGAATGCAACTTCGTTAACATGTTATTTTTTTCCCCCTGTCCAGATCAAACAATTGGATGAACAAATTGATGAGATGGACGAATTGATCATGTCCAAAGAAAAGGAGATCCAAATGCTGAAGGTGTGGTACTGACAAGAACATATCAGCACTGCCCTCAAAGCCTTCTAAAGATCTGATCAGAAATGCTTTGAACTTTGTGGTGTGTAATTCATGGCTGAAAAAGCCATGAGAGTAAGTGTTTGCCTCATCCATGAAAAGTGCTGCAGAGATAGAGAGGCTCCAGAGACATCTATCGCACCAGGAGCAGAATTATAAAGATGAGCTCATGTCCCTTGAACACCAGTTGGAAGTGACCACAAAGAAAATGGAGGAGATGAAGAGAACTCATACACAGTAATGTGACAAGGCTCAACTTTCCTTGCATAAGATGTTCGCAGAATATGAATCAGTCACAAATTTATATGTTAAATTTCACTCATAATAACATACTAGTTGGTAAGTATAATGGATATGGTTCAAAATAGCATTTCAGTGAGGTTTTCTGATTTTGAATCACTTATCCAAAAAGACCCAGGAACAGGCAAGTTGCAACAAAAGAGGTTTTTAATGTACGCTTGTGAAGCTCGGCACTCAGGTACATCTCAATGTTTTCATCAGGTAGAACAACAAGTTGAGATGTACCTGCGTGCCAAGCTTTTGGAGTGTGCATTATAAACATCTTTTGTAGCAACTTGGTTGCTGTCAAGCCTTAGGATCTCCTTCTTGCACCTGAGTACCGGTTTTGCTAATCTCTGTGTCAACACAACAGCATACAGCTGGTACAAACTGGACACACCAGGATATCATTGACTTCGGAACATTCAGACTAATTTCAGTCAACTAAATCAGTATCTCTGTGTAGCTTTAAGCTCCACAGTAGTTTTCAGACCCAGTTGCAAACTTTTGACTGACAGCCTGATATTGGTGGCACTTGTGTGGCACAATACCCATAGCAATTTGTTATACCTCCCTCAAGCAGTTGCAGCAGGTATACTGGAGTCGACTTGTCAGTCCATCAGTCCACGGACGCAAATTCATCCGGACTGTTTGTTTTGCTGAACTACATAATGGCTTTTTTACAAACTTGCCATGCATTGTTATCACTGTGAGAATCTTTGCACCTACCATTTTAGAACTTATCGGACATAATTTTTTGAAGATTTTTCCCATTTTTGGACTAGGAAAAAATTTATTTTGTCTGGAGCTTTATTCACAAACCATATGGTGGATTGTTTCCAAACTCACCACTCATTCGCTCAATGAGAACCTGAGCAGCTGTGATTTTGAAAGTGATTTGACTCTTTTCGCAGAGATATTGTCATTTTTTTTACATTCAATATTGGGTTACTTTTTGAGTGCACAGTATATGGTCATGGCTACTTCAATCGAATGCCAAGCTGAATGAGGGGGTATGTCTTTGCCTCATCTGGGACAGCCAAATCTCTAGTTTTTCCAAGTGACTGTTAAACTGACTAATCTCAGTGAGAAGACTTTCAATTGCCAATAGATGGGTTGTGTGTCCACAAATGGAGAGGATGCACACGCAGCTTTGGGGCAGATATTTTCCTCCATTCAGAGTTGTTGCATGAAAAGTTGAGGTTCCTTATCAGTCATATTTGCAACAACTTAGTCGCAATTTTTAGCCAAGGTAGCCAGCAAAGGCTGTTTTAGCTTGGCAATGTTAACATTGTCATTCACCAACAAGACATATTTATAAATTACCAGCAAACATTAAACATGGTGACAGTTTTATTTGAAGTATGCCACATGGTTATTACACTCAAGGATGTCCAGGCTTTCCATGGGATTTTCTGTCGCACTTCTAACCAGCATAGCCACCATAGTCTGCGACACAGATAAAGCCTCAGAAGCAGACAAACAATTCTTTTTTTCCTTGAAGTTGCAAGTGGACCTTGAGTGTGATACAGTTGGAGAACCCATCTATGCCTTTTTTCCTGACCTCCAAAATGTGTTTAATTTTGTGTTAAGAGATAAGAATGTCACTTGAATTAGTGTCTTAAAAAGTAATACAGTGGAAGGCTGGTGAATCTTGTGCCCTTCACATTACAGGGAACTGGATGTCAAGGTAGCAGAACTTAGAAATGGCATGCCCAAAGTGACAAACGAGCACCATCAATTTCTAAAATCAGTGGTGAGTAAAATTACCCAAGGCTCATAACAATGCTATTCTACTGTCATAAAACTTGTTAAGTGTTCCACTGTTAAGTGATTGTTACTGCTGGCTTGTTTTCCTGAAACATTTACAAAGTGCATTGACTTCACTCAGTCACTTAAAGAACATATTTTAAGAACATATTTCAGTCATTTTCACATCCTTAGTCACAGGTTTAAATAACTTGAGCAATGTGTAATCCCAAATTAACGATTTATGATCTGCCCAACCAGACAGACTCTAGCAATTGATCCCTGATCTCCCAATGATTTCTTTTGCTAGATCTTAAGTGTACTGACACTTCAATTTCACTCATTCTCTGTCTTTGTCTTGCCTCCTCTCTCTTTTCAACTGAAGGTAAAACGTCATCAGCGAGTCACTGAGGAGCATTTGGTAAGAACTTTAGTCTAAGAGTTGATTTGTATGATTGAATTAACGCGCAGAATGCTAATTTCTCTTCTATGCCTCCAGATTGCTTTCTGGGAAAAAGACAGTGCTCTGGCGAAAGAGCGGCAGAAGACTGCTGAACTTTAGAAGAAGCGGGTTTCACAGCCACACAATATCACTTAAATGGGTTACTTACCATGACTAGAATAGATGCTAGCCAATCAGTGACAATTCTTCCCACTCACCTGGATTCACGTGTATAGTGTTTGCTGCGAAAAATAGGCAGCTTTCTCCGAGAGGAGACAAATGGTGGTTGTCTTTAAGAGTTTCTGTTTTCAGGGTGGAAGAGCTCACGGAAAAACTGGCAGAAAATGCCAGAAACTCTGAAACAGCCTCCAGAGGAAAAGGTGAGTCAGTTGTCCTGCTGATCCCTCAAAGATGCTTGGTTCTTTGTGGTGTACAAGACCCAGACTATTCCAAAAACTGCAATCCTCCTTGGTTTACACTATACCCAGCAATGGACAGCCCAGTGGTTTCTTGTATACGCATAGACCAGTCCTTCACAGGCCACTGCATCACTGAAGGTGGGTTGCAGTTGTTGGGATAGTCCATGTATAGTCATTAGCAACTCCTTACTGGATGTTAATTCATTATTATTCTGCAAATCACAACACACGTGATGCAGAGACTTCCGTAAGGGACTGACTTAAACCCACTTTTCAACCTCCGGGTGTGTTACCCTTGGTCTCCAGTGGAGTGATAACAATTCAGAAGTGTCCAGAAGACATTTTTTCTGCCCCAATAATCTGTTTCTCTAAGATCTTTCAAAAATAACTTCTCCCCATCCCCTCATATTTTTGCCTTGGTCTCTCGTTCTTTCACCCTCATGTGCCCAATCCAGTCATACTGCTTTCCCGCACCTTTTCAATACTGGTGTCCTAATTTCATCTCTTCTTCCTTTCTCTTCTTCCTCCAGAAGATACGGCTCCAGTCACTCTTCCCAGAGTTTCCAAAATAATAGTAAGTTTCTGGAGTGTAAATTGGATTAAAACATTCATGATGGCACTGTGTTAATATATTTATGTGTTTTTTAATCTCAGTGGAATGCTAGTCAAGGCCCAGCAAACTTTTATGACTGATGGGGCTGCTATCGCTGCTGATATCTGTAAAATGTTTCATTTTAAATAACTGGATTTGTTTGATACTTATCTGTTACCCCCCTCTCTTTTGAAGGGTGTTGATCAGACATGGGAAGAGAGATCATCAGAGGAGGAAGAGTCTTCTTCATATTAAGCCACAGAAGACAAAATTGAATTAATCCCTGATTCACATAATCATTTAAAAAATTAATTATAATTGCTTTTCTTTTCTATAATCTCAGATATCTGATGAAATATACTATATTTGTTCATTGTGGAAAATTATAGCATTTCAAGGACAATTGGAGATGTGGAGTTTTCCTTTATGTGAGATACTTGCTGAAATAAGCACATTATAATTCTGCTCCTGTTACAAATATTTCATAGACTAGCTTAGTAGCTTGGCTGCAACGCCGAGTCTCTAAAGGAACAATTCAGCCAAAAATTAAATTTCTGGCATTATGTTTCCACCGCCCATGCCAGCTGAAACACAGATGATGGTTTTCAGTTCTTACAACACACTGGGACGATCATGCCAACACAACTCTCTGCCAGCCGTCTCCAAAACAACTGAAGTTCAGTTGGTTAGCGCTCTCCCGAGAGTTTTTCTACAGCCACCTGGGCTAACTAATGACCTGTCAGCCTGGAAGTTGGACTAATTCAGTAGGCTGAGCTAATGGGTGGGAGGAAAATATGGCAGGTTTTTTACTTTCTGACACTTGGATTTTCCCTCCTCATTCTAAAACCTAACCAAAAGAGCATAATAGAAAAGACAAAAACCTGACAAAATACCAGTTTGATAGACTAAGAATAAAACCAAAAGTACACTGGGTTCAACGCATCTTTCAAATGTGAAGCATCCTTCATTTTGGTGAGGTCCTCCCATTGAAATACATTTCAACTTTTCTCACATTACACAGAATATATTCCTCATTCTTGTAATTCAGAGAACTGTACACAAATGCCTGGTGCAGATTTTCCTATAATACTGAGGAACACAACATCCAAATAACTGAGCAATGATTCATTATTTGTTTTACACACCAACCAACCAATAAGATTATAGAAATGAGAGTTTTGCAGGAGTTGAAAAGTGAGCACTGTCCTTCATGGATGTTTAATTGAGTTAGACCCACCGTATCTTCAGAGGGTTCAACAGTAAAGTCTCCTGTCTGCAAAACCTACCCACCCCCCTCCATGTCAGTAAAAATGAGCAAATGACAGGTTACAAGAATCATGTCATCCATATCTGACTTCTTCAGTCTGCAGTTGGGACAAAGGTCACACATGGTCCTGTTCCTCAATCTTGGCCTCAGGCAGAATTCTGACTCATTACATTGCCTCAATACTGTAACGTTTGGTCCAACGGACGAGAAGTGGAGGACTGGACTTTGGCACAGGATTGAATGAATGAGAGTTTCTTATGGTGCTGCACTGCAGTTGACAGAAACAGTGCAGGAGAAAATAACAGAGGAACTGAGATTCCAAAATGAACCTACTGTGGTGAAAATAAACATACAAAGTCGGGCAAAGGAATCGGTGTTCCTTAAAGGGACTATAGCTATGTTTACATGCGCAAAATTTCTCCAATCCGATCCTAACCTCGGTTGATCGGAAATTCTAAATCCAAATTCACATGGACACTAAATGAAATGATCCGATCATGACTTGCATATACATCACCACGCATTTAATCAGAATGAATCATTTGGGCATGCGCAGAGTTGTCTAATTTTCCAGAAATATTAAAAGAAGTAGAAGACGAATAAGGCCCTATTCCAGTCCGCCCCTGAAGACTCAAGCCCTGAACCCTCACTGACTTAATTGACATCAGCTGTAAGCGACTGAGTCTGAGTCTGAGAGTCTGAGAGGGCTCCACATCCTATAAATTGAAATGGAACAGCGCTTACCCCCTTCAGACTGCAATAATCACAAACTACACGCAGTTGTGACAATCAAAGTTACACGTAAACTTTTTCTTTCTTGCTCCTTCCATTACCTGGATCAGACCGCTCTTTGGTTTATTTACCCTTTTTTTTTGTTTGTTTGTTTACATTTCTGGTATTCCGACGGCATCCCCAGTATTTGACTTCACAACGCTATGAACTGTGGGTAATTTCCTTACCCAAAGTCAGCATCGGTGCTGACTTAAGGTAAGAAGGCAGTAAGGGCTCATTAACGGACTCACTGACTTGATGATCTGACAATGGAACAGCCCTCACACACTCACGGACTTACCGTGAACGCGCCTCTAAGTCAGTGAGTCCGTAAGGGGTCGGATTGGAATTGGGCCAAAGCTGTACTTCCGCCTCTGTTGTAAACAAACGCCACATTGTCTGCACGTCCTCGTTCGCTCTTTGTAGCACACATGCGCAGTGAAGACAATTTTACCCCAACCACGAAGACAGGATCCGAATGGGTGTGTACATGGACATTGTTCGGAATGATGATCGGCATAAACCACGTCTCTCATTCGGAATGAAATTTCTTTCCGAATGGACCAAATGGATCAGAATCTTCCGATTGACGTGTTTACATGGAATATTTTTAATCTGATTGAGTTTTTATTCCGATTATGAGCGTCCATGTAAACATAGCTTTTGTGTAGGAATTACTCCCATCCAGCGTTGAAATCGTGTATTACATTCAAACGAATGTGCACTCTAGCACCTCACTTTTTCAAACACGTATTGCAACTACGGTAGCCACCGTGTATCAAAAAGCCTTGACAACACTGATGAAACCATGGTTGTATTATAAGAACTGGATACTGAACCGAAAATGACCACCCATTCATTTCAATGGAAATTGCTCAGTGGCGCAGCACGGCAACATGGGGCCTTATTTTTGGAGTCACGCGGACATGCACTGTGTGACTTTTTGTTCACACAGGCGTTGTGTGGGGCTCATGAACGCGCTGACACCTGAGGTATCTGTGACAACCGTCCGCGCCCGAAGCACTCCCACACAGGATGTGTGTTCACGACCAATGTTCTCCCAGCTCTGCACCGAACAGGCAAACATTGCACTCGGCTTAAATATAGTTTGGAAAAATAATTTATATACCTAATAGGGATATAAAATGTTGATGAACTATTTTTATTTAACAGGGAAATAAAATTATTCACTATCGCAAACAACATCAGCAAAACAGTTGACTTGCTACTGTATAAGATGACAGTTCAATGTTGTTTTCCACACAGTTCAAAGCGAAATGTATTTGTAGAAAGTAATATGTTTCCAGCTTGTTGGCTAGCAGACTCCTCAATTCTTACTGGATTCAAGACGATAATCCAACCGCACAGAGCACTGCCCATGCTTCATGAACTGATAAGTTTTATAGTAGATGACGTTGATCAAAGTATTTGGCCAATTCTGACAAGCGAAATTACTTTATTGTACGAATGCTCAAAGCTCATTAATTCCATCCTTTCTCTACACCTGGAACTGGAGCCCATCCCAGCTGACTCGCAGGGTGCACATACCAGTCATTAGAATTTAATTTTAATATTGCGAATGCATATGCTGCGCATACTCTTGCAACCTGGTGAGTCATCCATAACATAGCTACTGCCGTTTATTACCACATTTATCAGCACTAGAAATTAAACTCTAAATTTTCTTGACTAAATTCATGCTTGATGTTTTTACAACCCAAATGTTTCTCTGGGTACTCAAACATCAAGGTAAGCCGGAAAAGTGCTGATTTCATTCGATATTAGTGGAGTTTGAATACTGAATTATTTTCCTTCCCCTTATACAGGATTAGCAAATTCCTAAGTCCTTACATGTTCAACAGTCCAGTTATGAAATATACATAAAGTCGATCTTAGTTTTGTTCTCATCTGTTTCTTTCTTCTGAAGCCCTCGTATTTTCTCTGTGCAGATGGAGTTCAGCCGCATCAGCGAATCTCCACAGCATCACTCCCATACACTGCTGCTGCTCACTAACAGTGTGTCGCTCACATCTCATCTTGTCCAGCGTTTCCAACCCACTCAACACTTCTAGCTAATAAAGGCTGAACAACAAATACTGTCTGTTTGTGCAGTGCTGCCATGCAAGTTCGGTGCAAGCATAAAATAACAGAAACTTCATATTTTGTATCTTATCTTAAAAGTTGCTGAAAAGTCACAAAATCAAGAATGCACATCTGCTACTGCTTTAATAATTAAGAACGAGCGCGCATTGGTAAATAAATGATTAGCTGTGAAGTTTTTTGGGCTGAATTTATACCATGCTGAAAGTGCACATATTATGGACACGGTCAATGCTACTCTGCCAGCATACAATACATTCAGCAGCAAAACACAGAACCGTGAATCAGTGTAAGATATTCAAAGTAATGGAAATAAACAACTCGGCTTAGGTATATCTTGAACATTTTGAATATGAAAAAGCAAAGCAAGTGTTAGATACATACACGCTTATAGGATGTCACCTTCAATAGTTACCGAATACACACCCGTTATCCAACCTTAGTTAACCAACAACAGCCTTCGCTACCTTACTTTATTCTGTAACGTTACATGAAAGATGGGTGAAGCAGTCGAGTTGCTACATAACAAAGCCATTCATGAAATACAATAAATGAAAACACTGGTGTCGTTACACCTGCTCACTTCACCGACTTGGTAGTAACGTAAGCCGACAGCACAGAATCTCCTGACCAGTGCTGCACGCAGAGAACCGCAGCTGCTGCACTGCTTACGAGAACGTGCTTAGAGACAAGGTCCCCTTGGTGTTCGCATAGCCTGAATTTGAAGTTGACTTGCTTGTCAATCAGAAAGCTGGCAACTTCAGCGTCCCTTTGAAAATCTTTCTCTTTCATTAGCTCATTCTGCCTGGGGAAGGCTAGCCCGATGTTGACCCTCGTTTTTTGAATGCGCTGGTCGCGCTGCCTTTTAATTCTCTTTTTCGCTTTGTTGGCGATGAGGATTCCGTCTCCTGTGCTGCTGCTGCATATGCATGGTCCAGCATTATGCTGCAGTAGTGCAGATTTTCAAACTTGCCGTGGTAGCCTCTCTTGCTGATCTCCTCCGGCATCTCAATCACTCTGCGCTGGTTGGCAGGGCAAACGCAGATTTATTCCGCGTTTGGTGCTATTTGTCCCTTGCCGGCGGCTGTAGTTTCAAGATGGCAGACTGTCATGGAGCTTCCCTACCAGCTTATCCGTCAAATGTACATACAAATTTAAAATTCTTCGTTTACGAGAATATGTCAGATTATTAGCAGAGGTCATAATACACCAATGATGACAGTATATATATATAAATGCAGACATAGATTTTGGCCAATAAACAACTGAAAATGTTACACAATGTCCCTTTAAAATATATGATAAAACATGCTGGTAACAGGACGGTTTAACTCGGTTTAGAGTTAAATAGGCCAATACGCAGGAAAATGAGCCTACACAGACAGCAATGTCACACACGCAGGCTAGAGATTACACAGACTTGACAAAGGACAGAGCGAACTCTGTCCTTAAATACCACTGCTACCAATCAGTAGTGATGAGAAAACAGGTATGTGGCAATTGGATAATGACAAATGATAATTGAATGATTAATGTGGGCTGCTGCAGGGTCCTAGTAGGCAGGCGAGCTGGAGGCTTGGAGGCATCGCCTTTCAAATACAACATACTGCCTCAATAAAGAAACTCAACACACTGCTTCAATACAGGTATGCACACTACCACATCACAGGCAGAACACAAACTGCCACAAGACAACCTCAACACACTGCCTCTATGCAGAAACTCAACATACTATTGCCACACACTGCCTAAATACAGAAACTCAACACACTGCCTCAGTACTGAAACTCAACACATATGAGCCACATCCTGTATACAAAAATCCAGATTTACCAAGACATTTTGCATGAGCAAAGCCCTTCAGCACTTCCAAAACCAAAACATGGCCAATGACTGGTCAGGGTATTCATTCACCAGAGTAACAGTATTAGGGCCCTATGAAATCAGTTTTATTTTTTTCCAAATTCCGTTTTATTTTTTCCCAAATTCCAGTTTTTTTCCATTTTAATTTTTTGAAATTCCGTTTTTTACCAATTACACCACTTTTACCATCAGAGAGAGTGTGCTATTTATGTTAATGAATAAAATGTCCACTAATTAAATAGAAATAACCTAAAATTAGTTGATGCAACACTCAATTTTCCTCAGTACTTAAAGTCAGAACAAGTACTGCATAATAACGCAATATAACATCGCACTGTGATGAAAGAAAAAATTTTTTTAACCTAAAATAATACTACAAAATAAAATTGTCTCAGCTACAGTCAAAAAGGCAGAGAACGGCTGTACTGACAGGCATTATTGTGACTACCCCTTTTGAGTCATTTATAATCTTATTGTGTGTGTGTGTGTGTGTATATATATATATATATATATATATGAATGTATGAGAGCAGCAGTAATGACACTCAGTTTCCCCCATGGATCAACAGTTGTCTGATTCCGATGCATCGGCTATATTTAATTTTTTTTTTTTTAAGAAACTTTTGTTCAGTAATCCCAATACTGTGTATTACGTACTACGACAAAATGTTCTACAGTAATGAATAAACATGAACAAAGTGACACAAAGATGCATCAGCTATTATTTCACCACTGGGGGACGACGTTAGTTCATAATTTGCATGCACACAATTCACTAAGTAGACTGTGAAAAGAAATGATGTAGGCTATTTAACGGTTCTATAAGTTGTTAACATAAGATAACCAATGGCGATGTTTAGGACCCTGTAATCCCTGGCATCAGTGGTCTTGTCTAAAACAACGAAAAACTTCTTCCCACAAATTTTCTGTAGCACCGAAGAGATGTGTTGTTCAAACACTCGGGACCATAGATATATAAAAAAAACTAGATGATGCATCGCCTATAGGGGATGGGGGCGTGACGTCACGGCTGCAGCGCCACAGGGGTTGATGGGAGAGATCGCCACACTGTGAGGCCACTTCTTGTTGTTGCGCCGAGAAGTTACAGCCATGGGAAGAACCTGCTGTGTGGTCGGATGTAGCCAGTTTTCATTTAGCCTATACCGCATACCGATTACGACTCTGGACTTATCACGCTTTTCTTTACTCAGGGGTTGGAAGCAATGCATGCGTTTCATGATCGTTTAAATGAAATAAGATCATTTGAGACGTCTTTAAGCAATTCCATTGCTTCCAACCCCTCCACGCACAAGGACTTCAGTTCCGCACGAGAATCTCTTACATACGCGTTGATTGAATAATTGCTGACTGCAGCAGAGGAACATAAATATGCCATTTGAACACTCCAAATGCGTGAGAGTTGACAGGTTTGCATTATAAATGAAAACTGGCCACATCAGTGTTGAGAGTTTTCGGGGTTTCTGTAATGGTAATTTAAATGAATGACTGAAAACAGGTTCTGACCAATCATTCATTTTAAGGGATTGTTTGAGCTTCCCCTGATGCCAGTTCACGAGCCGCCACTGAGTAACCTAATAATGTATGTCTCACTAATCACAGGTAGGTAAGCAAGCAAGATGATACACGCCTTTGTGCGAACGACGCTGTTTTCACAGCTCGGTGGTTTGCAGACCTCCAAATCATGGACCCAGCCATTTGTGAATTGTACATGGGCTTCCATAGATTTCTAATTCCGAAATTCATCCTCGGTATATGCACTGACACCACAGACTAAGTACACAAAAATATCAGGAAACGTCAAAGGGGGTAAGGCAGGTTTCGACTCCAGTTTCTCGCAGGCACCTCATACGGATCCAAATTTCCGATCAACGCGATCTTTTTTATGTACCGTTTTCTTGCGTTCGGTAGAAGTTTGTCTCTGTATAGTACGTTTCTTTCGTTTAATCGACTTCTTAGCACCGCTTAATCAGAGATGCCAAATCTCACGCATTAGGCGTGAGTCTCTCCTCTTATACCACATTCATATCTACACACCCGATCGCAATCCGGTGCTGCTGCGGATCGGCACTCCCGCTTAAACCCATTCATATCGACCTGAAAACACCGTATAAAAGTCATAAAATGTCCGCATCAAATCGGCGAGACCCATTCATATCGAAACCTCGCCACCCTATTAGTCGTCATGGTATCGTACACACACTTCCTGGACACCTGCGCCTTCGTTTGGCGCATGAGCGGAAAACTGTTCATTTTGTTGAACTGTTCATTCAATGTTCAACAAACACTGACCATATCCGCTCTGCTTGAGTAAATTTAATACAGTGCTGAGCAGGAGTGCAATTCACATCGCACTTAATCCGGTGCTTCTCCGGTGCTGCCCCCGAGCTAAACCACCTCCAGAGGTGGTTTAAATTACTTTGGGGTAAACTACACCGCAGTAAATTACTCCCCCGTAAATCAATTCACATCAAACTTTAACCTGGTGCTGCTCTGGAGCTGCTGCGGTGCTGATACGGAGTGAACTGTCAATCTGAAAGGGGCTTTAGTGGTATTCACGTTCCTGTGCCGTAGTCAGCAATTATTCAATCAAAGTGCACTGAAGAAATTCACTTGCGGAATTTAAGTCATTGTGCATCAAGTTAATCAGTTTCACGTTCATTACGGTGGATTTCCCCACTAGTGATACGGAAATCGATTACGACTCAGGAATTCTCAGGCTTGTCTTTACTGAGGGATTGAAAGCAATGGAACTGCATAAAGATGATTCAAATGGTCTTATTTCATTAAAACAATTTAAACGATCATGAAACACATGCATTGTTTCCAATTCCTGAGTAAAGAAGCACGGGAAGTCTGGAGTCATAATCGCTTTCCATGTTACTTGTGGTGAGGTCCACCTTTATGCAAGTGAAACTGAAACTTCAATGCACAAGGATTTTAATACCGCGTGAGAATCTCATTAAGCGTTCAATGAATAATTGCGGACTACAGTGAATGAGCCTAAAAAATGCGTGAGACCTACACCGAATGTGTGAGACTTGGCATCTGTGCGCTTTCGACAAGTTTTCACCTAGTTACTGTATCTCTTTGGCTCACTTGATTTAGTCTCACAATATGGCGGCGCGTTATTGTTTACATCCCAGAATGCATTGCGCAGTGACGTTGGTTGCCAAGCCCTATTTGCCAAAGGCAAGTTGACACGTGAGCCGTTGCTGGGATGGCGGCCATATTGGGGAGGTTTTTTTATATATCTATGCTCGGGACAGGTGAATTTGACGAAGGCTTCTCACATTTTCGCGTGCATTCGCGTCTTTTCATTGCCTTAGAATTTAATCTGGTCGCGCGAATATTTTGTTTAGCGTTCGGTGGAAACGTGGCTTTACAAACAGAATTTCAGTCAAATTATGTCGATTTCCATGAAATTCCGCGTTTAACAATAGATTCCGTTTTTATTGGCCAATTCCGCGATTCCGTCCGCGATTCCGTGATCGCGGAAATCATAGGGCCCAACAGTATGTTTGGCTACATTTATATATTAAAGTGAATGTACATTTCGCACAGATATTTACATTTTAGTTAAACTGTTTGTCAATAACAGATTGAAACCGTGCCTGGCTGTTCATTCCTTATTATTACAAGCTAGTAATTAGTCAAGTCCCTGGTTACCTCTACCAAAGACATCTTGTTTCACCTAAGTCGCACCTTCTGTCTGTGAGGAGACCGCAGTACCACTGTGCCACCCCTGAATTACTGAAGAGCACACACTAGGCCTGGAAATTTCGGGAATTTTTTCAAAACGGGAACCCAATGATTTTTCAGGTGGGTACCCGGGTACCCGAAAATCACTTAAACGAACAGAAAGCTGGTATTTTTGATCTAGACCTAGGGCTGCACGATTATCTGATCGCAATTATGTTAAGCGCAATAAAAGTAAGTGCCACTACGAGGCAGACAGAAGAGCTTGCTTATTACCTTTTCTATGACACATACCTAATGCGGTCATTTGAAATGCTTCCGGGAAGAAAACTGATTTGAAGTCCGCTAATTACCAGCGAGGTTGGACAGCCTTCATCGCCTTGGCATAATTAGCTTTCCTTAAATCAATTCCCAATCAATCCCAACTTGCAATCAAGCCATTTATTCAGCCAACTGACTGATCAAAACCAAAATGTGGCCTATAATGATTAAGAAGAGATATTAAGAAGCAGACAGACCTAACCAGGCTACCATGTTAGATTGAAAGAATGTCAATAATCTGAATAAATGGCAGACCTCTTAATTCCACCTCTTGTAGAATTTTTACATATCATTAAAACGATTTCTTAAACATGAAATAATTTTAAGATGGCCCTGGTTTTTCAGCGTTTCAAAACACACACAAAGTGGAAAACATTTTGTGAAGCATCTCGAGCATGAAAGTGAGAGAAAATATTTTCGCATTGCACGCAATAGACAAATACAGCGAAGACTTCGCAAAAATGTTCAGGCAAATCTGTGCCACAAATTTGTTGCATTTTTTATCTGATAATTGAACAAGATTAATTTAAAATAAAGTAATTCATGGCTCTTGATTTTAGTTACTTTTGAGCGTCTAAATAGCCGATAGTGAAGGTAGAAACTATTTTGTTTAAGCGTATCGAATGTGACATGTAAAGTTAACGCATTTGCACGCAGCGTGGCCGAATGTAAACGTAGAAATAATCTATTAACCAGATTCAGGCAAATCTGTCATGTTTCATGGTCGTTTAAATTTAAAAATGTGACAAACAAAACATATACAAATAAATCAGACTGTCTACCAATTTAAATTGTTAATTGAGCAAATCAAATGTTTAATTTCAAATTGAGCAAAGTAAACGGGAATGGGGTGAGAGCAATTGTCAGGTAGAGGATGACTATTTTGCAGACCTTAACTTTGCTTTGTTCAGCACGTAATTTACCTGAATGTGTTTGTGAGATTATTTCTAGTTTTACATTTGGCCGCGCTGTGTGCGAATGCAATAATTTCTACATGTGGCATTCGATACACTTAAAAAAAAATGTTTTCCACCTTCACTCCTTGATTCGGGGCAAATTAGCCGTCGAGTGAATGAAGTGATGGATCCTTGTCTCTTGCTGGTGTCAGATGCAGAGCTGGATGCTTTATTGGGTTCAGACAGTTTATGCACCCCTTGTAAATGTCGATGCATTGCACTTGTATTTCCTCCTTTGTAGAGTAGTTTCTTCCCACACATCTTACATTGTACCTTTCCTGGCTCTGACTCATCTTTCGAGAACGAATCCCACACATTACTGGGCATGATGGATAAGCTAAGCTACTACTAACCAGAGTCCAAACTCAACCATAACACTGAAGTTAATAAAGTTCCTGTTGCTACTGTCCATTAATTTATAGACTCAAGCCAACTTGGCAAAAAATTAAAGCTAATTAAAATTATTTAGGCTTGCTAAAAATTCCATTGAACGCCCTGCCGCCAAACCGTGCTTTTTTCTCAAGAGACAGGGGATTTTCATCATTCTGGAATTTTATTCAATATCTATACTGAAGCCTTTTGCCGCCATAATGGAAATAATAAAAGAACTTTCTACTAGACACCGACGCGGGTTAAAAACCAAACATCAACAATCCATTAATGGGGACCCGCCCGATATCTAAAAATAGCCTGAACGTAAGGTGAACGTCATTTTCCAAACCTGGAAGTCGGGCAAGCGAACAACAGGAGGCAATGTGCCCAGTTAGAGAAAGTACGTTTTTAGGTGGTTTTATCAACTTCTATTTTAGATCTAACTTGTGTTGACAATGGGGACCTGGAGTGCGTTTCCCAAAAGCATAGTTTTTTCAACTACGCTAGCAACTTACGTAGTTCGTCCATTCACAGTCAATGGCTCCAACTATGTATGTTCGCACCTGTTCTTTCGAGAAACGCATTCCTGGCTCGGCAGAGCAGACCGAGCAATAGCAACAATGGCTCTGAAAAAATTCACTTCACCATCGACAGCTAATGGGGAAACACAGATAAGGGACAGTCCAGATAACACAAACCGCGACAATAACAACCTTTTTTTTGTTTGCGCTTAGCCAGCTATGAAATACAAAAGCAACATGTTCAATGCTCGAGTCACAGCAGGACAACAGGGGAGACTTCGTATTCATACTTTAATTTGTGACCCCTGTGACAGGTTGGTAACGGCAAGCTAGCTTGGTAACAGTTCGGCAACCTACTTGATAATACACTAGTTGTTATGATTCTATGCTAGAATTTGAAGTTATTCCACCTATGTTGTGAGGATTTTCTTTTGCAGCGGCTGCGATTCATTTGTCTGGTATTGTTCATTTTGGTTCGGAAGTAGGCATTTTTAGATCGCAAATGTGATGCGATTCCGCTTATTTCAAACCTTGCAGTGTATGTAAAATATGTTGATGTTAAAGAACAATGCTAGGTAAGGGAACAAAGCTTGTGAAGACTACTAAAGGAGTTTTGTACACCTATCGCTGCTGGTGGGTCTACATAAGTATCAGAAGGCAGCAGGTAAACCAGATTACCTGGGCGTATGTCGCAGCCCGGGACGGGGGAGAAAGGGAGGAGTGTGACTAAATTTACCGCTCGTCATTCGCCCATTCATTTAGTGTAATCAGTTAATATTCATTGATATATGCCTCGGGAGGAGTAATTCTATTTTTAAATTACCTTTGAGCACACATTTCCGCTTCATTCCATGGAGAAAAAATGAACAACAAGCAGTTAAGTGCGTCTTGTTTTCAATGGTTCTCTATGGCAGATGCCCGATGCTTGCCCGACATCCACATCACGTGACGATTATTCACGTTTTTCGTGATGTCATCCGGGCGGGTCCCCATTACACGATAACGGCTAGCATAAAGGGCTGAGATTAAACAGTAAACGAAAAACAACCTAGTGAACTAGTCTCATGCACAAATGTTGGATGGACTGATCAGGTATTTTACGAATATGATATTTTAGTTTCTAAATGTATTTTCCAAATTCATTAACTATATCAAAGTGTACGGATGTCCGACTGATGTCATTATTGTCATTAATAAGTATTGCATTATACCATCATAACAATCCCATCGTCAAAACTCAAAATCATATCTGCACCCCTGAATTTCCCATTTCCTCATTATCATCATCATTTGATAATTATTCCATCAACTTCAATCGTTACCGAATACCGAATCGCCGTATTCATCATCACTATTACTATCGGGGACTATCAATCATAAAGACAATAAATATATCAGGTAATTTGTATCAATATGATCAAAATTCATCATCATAACCGTTGAAAAAAAAAAAAAAAAAAAAAACCATGACGCCGATGAGATCGGAAGGCAGCTAGCGAGCGTGAGCTGACTAGACCAAGGAGGTTGGGATTAATACCTCCTTGACTATATAAAATCTCCGAATTGCCACTGATTGATTCTCCATCTGTTTCCCATTCAAGTAAGTTGATAAACTAATCGTTGGCGCACGACAGTCGTGAGCTACAGGAATAAATAATGTACGTGTTATTAGCGAATGTCTGGGTGATGCCATGAATGATTATCCATCATTTTATTGTGTGCACAATCAATATACTGATTTTCGGGAAACGGGTATGGCAATTTTCTTCCCGGGACCCGAACCTTTCAGGCGGGACCCGGGTACCCGAGTTTTAGTCACAGGCCTAGCACACACACAAATAAGCCATTTTGCCTTGGGCAATGTACCTCTAAAAACTAATGAAACCATAAAACTAAAGCGAAAGAAACACAACAAATTTACATGTCAAAAACATGAGTTCATTACCAAGTAATAAAGCAGCAGTTTTCCATACAGAAATGAAAGATTGTTCATAGAACAATGAGTTGCCAAAATTCAGACATATTGCCAGGACCTTACTGCCTTCACAAACAGAATGGTATTGGTTTGACATCTTCAGACTGAATAGAACCAAAATTATGAGCCAAGATGTGCATTTGACCTATTGTGTGACCTTGACGCTGACCGTGACCTTTCTGAAAATTTGGACAGCCATCAATATTTTTCTCTTTCATGAGAATATATACTCAGCGCCATTAAAAACACACAGGTAAGGTATGTACTGTATTTGAGGCAAATTGAAGAATCGATTGATTTTTATTGCTTTTCCAGTGAGGCACGAGAGTAAAGAAAGAAAAGCGCGTGGTATTGTGATCCTGACGCGCACCACGTGCACGTGTCAAGCACTTCAGTAATAACAAACATTGAGCTGTTCGTGATGTGAACAGTGACACTTGACTTGTTCTTTTTGGTGTAGTCAATAGCCTACATAAAGCCAACAAAAAAAAGAACGAAAAATGCTATTACATCAAGAAAATGGAACGGCTTGTGACACAGGAGAGAGAAAAAGAGCCTTTGGCATGTTACAGGCAGATCTCAGCAGCCGAGAGGTGGTGCGTCATTTGCACTGTCACCGTTCAACAATCAGTCGGCTGTCTGTCCGAGAATGGAACACAGGCACTGTCACTGACCGACCCCGCTTAGGGCAGCCACAAGTGACGATGGCAGCTCAAGAGCGCCACATCTGTTTACAGCCTGTACGTGACATTCCAGACAGCAACCAAAACTGATCATGAGATGAGGGGTCCGAGACGATTGAGGGTGAGCGAAAGTACCGTTTGACGTCGTCTACGTGAGCAAAACATGCGTGCACACGGCCCCAACAGTATTCAAAGATGGATTTCAAATAAAATCAGCTTTTCAAGAAATATGTACATGTTATCTCGATTAGTGCCGGTGTCCCGACAATTTGCAATCGTTAAGTCTTCGTTTTTGCCTTATTATTTCATTATGAATCAGTCTACAGTAGTAACTTTGTTATTTGTTAGCTTATTATAACATAAGAGGATGTTATGACCCAGCGGGCACCCTGATGTCAATTTGACGTCAAATACCAGTCAAGATTTTGATTACCATGCTGAATATCCATAAATTCTTTACTATTTTGTGATCAGAAGGGTTCAATCCCACATCCAGTTACTGCTCCATAAATTTTAAGTCAAAATATTTTACATGAGATTGACATTGGTTTGATGTTTGGAAATAAGGCATTGAATTGATGTCAAAATAATGTCAAATTGATGTCAGAATAAAAGTACGTAGAAATTGTTGGGGCTCAAGGAAGGACTGGCAACTTTTATAAAGGAGTTTTAAAACTTAGGCTAATTATCACTAAATGAATAAATGTGTATACTGTGTATGGTTATTAATTGATTATAGGCCTACACAGTCTCCTACCTTTGCCTTTTCACGTTTTCCGCCATTTTTTTAATCGGGGTGATATATTTTTTAGCATTACAATTCATCTCGTACCTGCCTGGCTTTGGTCATAAATGAAAACTCTCAAAACATTCTCTGAAAACGTTGATGGAGGATATAAATGGGAAATCCACTTCCAGAGCCCGACTCGAATGAAAGGTGGGCGTTGTTGAGCTCTATCGAAACCCAACTAAGAGTAGAGGAAGAAAGGCCTTCGAATTGGCGCCAATCTGTCTGATCCGCACGCAGCAGAGCCAGCACTTTTTGACAATCCGATAAGAAGCTAATGAATTCATAATTATAATTCATGATAATCATTTCGGCAAGTAGGCCTTACCAACTTGCATTTTTACTGTTATTATATATTGATAATATTGGTGAATATCAAACTTTCAAGGGTTTAATTTTTTAAATCGTACTGCTAATAGTTAGCCTACATTAAGTTAGCTAATTGGCTGAAGCTAACGTACATTAATGGTTATTCAGGGCTCTCACTTTAAATTGGCTAACACTCGCCAAATGCTGATAAAAAATACTTTCTCTGAGTATTACTAAAAATGTAGACCGACCAAGAATTACACTGAAGAGTGATGCCGACCGGCTGGCTGTTGTCGTCGGCGGTAACATTAACGTCAACATCGCATGGTGTCACATTGCTGTCTCCGGCTAGCAGTCAGGGCATTCTCAACAGTTACAGTGCGTTCTGGACGGAAGGATTTTTTTTTTTTTTTTTTACTCCCAAGACACGGAGACAAGGAAGGGCTTCAGCACCCGGCACGTGGATGTTTCCATGCCCGGCATGCCAGTCATAGTCCCAGCGGTGCTCACTCGTCACCCTTCGGCGCCATCCGCCGTTTTGAATGCAAAATGACTCATTTGTGTGATTCGTGCAGATCCGATGATTTTTTGAAGGAAGTTTGGGGTGAGGCAGTTCTTCGGGGAGTTCACGCTTCATCAAGATATTGACTACTGAAAGCGAGTATCTGCCGGTAACGTACTAACTTACTAACAAGTTACTCTAGTTATGCTTGTCATAAACTTGCCATAGTATAGTTGTTATAGTAGCCGATATTTTTAGCAGCGTCGCTTCTTTAGGGAATAGCTCTGTACTTAGCGACTTATCAAGATGAGCGGGAGGAAGCTGAGTGACGGTTTAATTGAGGCAGGCGACCGGGCGAGAGAGAGAGTATGAAGTTATTAGCAGCAAGTTGTAGAACACTTTACAGTTTAGTTGAGATCGGTGAAGTAGGCATGCTTTATTTGCTTAGATATAGCAATGGAACATTATGTTACCAAAAAAAATAAATAAAAATCGGAAAGTATAAGTTCATCACTGCTCCGAGCTTAATCTTTTTTTTTTTTTTGTCCGGCAATGATCTGTTTCAATCCAGTTCTTCTCTAGCTGTCTGTTCCCAGTCAGTTGTCCAGGCTAAACTCTGCACTCTGCGTTGTGCATTTTCAACTTGCGCGTCTCCTCCGATATTGGCTGTAGCGACCATAGACTGTATAAAAAGATGGACGCAGCACCCGGTTCTGAAAAGTGAGGCTGATGCAGAAATCTCAAAAATTTGCTTTATATTTAATGGCCAGCAGATGGCGACGTCGGTGGTTGCAGAAAGAAGTTGAATGCTATTGAAGTCTATGAGAAAATTACCCTACTTTGCCACCTGATTTATCATTTCAATAATGATTTCCCACATCATTTTATGGTATCTGTCGCAAGTTTTAAGTGTCCTTCGATATATCGTGATGTTCATTTTTGTAAATTATGGTCCCAAGTAGACTAGAATAAAGGATAAAGCTAGAATATGCTTTAGGAGCGTGGAGCCCGACACGGGTCAGATCCAGAGCCACGTTCCTCCCGGATCTTCAGTTCACGCTCTCGTCCAATAGGAATCACATCCGGTTTCAAAATGACAAAATGGTGCTGTTCAAATTGCCAAAATCGAGGCTTCCTAAATGGTATGCTGAAACCAATGGGTGACGTTACAGTTGCTTCGTCCATCTTTTTATACAGTCTATGGTAGCGACATTACTGTGTGCATGGAAACATTTATAGTTTTTGAAAGCAGCCTCTCGAATCTTTGTAGTAAATCGTAAGATCAAAACAGGAAAGAATAAAGAAATCACCTGGAAATCTTGCGCGGCTCAACATAATTTAAAAAGCATATTCAAACAGCCTAGAGGGAGTGGTAGAGGTGGAGTGAATGTGCGTCCATGCAGGTGCAGGACTGTAATTTGGAGATTGTAATTAATTCCAATGGGTGTAGGATGGATTATTAATATGTAGCCTACATGCAGATTTGACAGAAAGCTGATCCATGCTTCACTAATAGTAAAGTTAATTTTCCATGCGTCATAACACGCACCAACTGCATTTGATTCACATCAAGTGTAACAGATGTAATGTGGTAAATAGCCACTAGATGGCAGTATTGACTTTTTTTTTGTGAAGCCCAGTCTGAAGCTAGGTTGGGCATGTCCAGGGCATGCCCAGAAAAAAGTCCCAGAAATGGGAGGGGGCTGGACAAGAGTATATAAAAAAAAAAATCGAGAGTGTGTAGGAGTAGGAGAAATTGCAAGAAGGATACATTTGACCAGACCTGTCACTCCTTTCAAGACCTTTAAGCTTTTTGTGGATTTTTGCCTGTGTTGGAGCATTTTCCTGTCCCAGGACATCACAACAGAGCAGCCCATCTCCATTACAGGGAACTGTAAATATCTTATTTTTTTATTTTATTTCAATCTTGGTCAGTAGGGTAGAGAGTAGATTGGTTCTGTTTGTTTAATTAAATCTGTTGAAGTTTAACAATTTTGTCTGTCATCCCTTGCTGTCCGTGTAACAAATCGACGCCATAACAAATTGGGGCCATAACAAAAGCTCGGGTCCGGGGTAGCGAGTCATTTATTGAAAATCTAAAATTTCACATTGTGAAATTGTTTTTTGAATTTTCCTAGATATATATTGGCAGATCAACAGCAATGGATGATTTCTTGGCATCACCAACCGTAGAGGTTTTGAAGTCTTTTAAAAGACAGAACTGCTAGAAATATGCAGACAGTTAGAGCTGACAGATGTAAAACCAGCCATGCGAAAAGCAAGACTGGCTAGAGAGATTGTTGAATATTACATTGATGAAAATGTGTTTGCACCAGGAGATCTGGAACAGTTTCGTGGAAAATCCAAATGTAGAATTGGAACTTAAATTAAAAATGCTAGAAATTGAGGAAAAAGAAAAAAAACAAAGAGAATTTGAGAGAGAAAGAGAGAAAAGAAATTGAGGAAAAAAGAAAAACAAAGAGAATTTGAGAGAGAGAAAGAGAGAAAAGAAATTGAGGAAAAAAAGAAAAAACAAAGAGAATTTGAGAGAGAGAAAGAGGAAAGAGCAGAAAGAGAGAGACAGAGACAGAGAGATTTCGATTTAGAAAAAAATTAGACAGGGAAGAAAGGCTCCAAATGGAGCTACTCAAAATCAAAATTCAAGGTGAAAACAAATTTCGGGCTAGCCAGGAGGTAAAGCTGGTGCCTCCATTTTCAGAGAAGGAGGTTGATAAGTATTTCCAGTGCCGAGAAGGTAGCTAAGAGTTGTCAGTGGCCAAAGGAACACTGGCCTCTGATGTTGCAAACTGTCCTCAAGGGTAAAAAGCTCAACAAGCCTATTCGGCTTTGTCTGCAGATGATTCCTCTGATTATGAGGTTGTCAAAAAGGTTATTTTGACAGCTTATGAGTTGGTTCCAGAGGCTTTCAGAAATTCAGAGGTCTGAAGAAATCTGACAATCAGACTTATGTTGAATTTGCTAACGAGAAGAAGGTTTGCTTTGAGCGCTGGTGTACTTCTATGGAGGTCAAGGATGATTTCAACTCACTAAAAGAGATGGTGTTAGTTGAAGAATTCAAGAACTGTGTCAAGGATGATATTAAGACCTACCTTTGAGAAGCAAGCACTGAATTTGCAATCAGCTGCCAAGTTTGCAGACGAATATGTTCTCACACATAAGTCCAAATTTCAGTCTTAACAATAGATGGTCCCAATTTCAGAAGAAAGGTAACGGTGATACCCAAGATTCCTCACCCAAAGACAAAGACAAATCTGGTGATGATGCTCAGAAATCCAGTCAAAGGTCTGAACAAAGTGTGAAAGCTGACAGTGACAAAAGTGGTCTAGTTTGCAATTATTGCAAGAAATCTGGTCATGTTACAACTAACTGTTGGTTCCTTAAAGCTAAGAAAGAAAAAAAAAAAAGGATACCAAACCCAATGCCAGGTTAGAAACCCCTGTAGTAGATGACCGATCTGCTAAATTGCCTGCTCCTTGTGAGGCTAAGAAGCCTGATACTGCTGACTTTGTGAGGAGGAATTCCTTCCATTTGTGTCAGAGGGATTTGTGGCTCTGAATGAGCATTCTCCTCCTGTCCCCATATATATCCTAAGGGATACCGGGCTTCTCAGTCACTTTTGTTGATGGACTCCTTGGAGTCGTGATGAGACCGCTTCTGGGGATTTCATACTTGTACAAGGTATTGAAGGGAGGACTGTATCTGTTCCCCTGCGCTCTGTATTCTTGAAGTCAGATTTAGTTACAGGACAGGTAAAAGGTGGGACTTATGTCAAGTCTACCTATCAAGGGTGTTTCTCTGTTGCTAGGCAATGACCTGGCTGGGGGCAATGTAGTTCCCCTGTTCATCTTTTGGCAGCCGAGCACTGAAGATGGCGATGAAGACCCATCTCTGTATCCTTCCTGTGCAGTGACTCGTGCTATGGCCAAGAAGGCTCAAGAAGAAGATGATGTGGTGCCGTCCAGCACCTTGAATAGTCATGACTCAGGTGGTTTGCCTCATGACTCTATTCAGCCTACTATGGTTTCTCCGTTTGAGGACTTATCAGACACTTTTATCAGTTCTCTATTCAGCCAGCCAGATGGGTCTGGTGATTCTGATGTGTCTGGAGACTTGTCTCTGTCCAGAAAGCGGTTGATTCAGGAGCAAAACAATGATCCTGAAATTTGTGTACTAAAGAAGAGAGCCCTTCCTAATGAAGAAATAGACACAGTTCCAGTTGGGTATTATCTCAAGGATGGAGTGTTGATCGGAAGTGGCGCCCTCCTGATATCCTGCCAATGCAGATTGGGCAGTGGTCAAGCAAATTGTTGAAGGTCTATAGGAATGAGATCTTAACAATGGCTCATAGTTTGCCCTTAGGAGGTCATCTTGGTGTTAACAAGACTGTTGATAAGATCATGAAACACTTCTTCTGGCCTGGACTTGGAAAGATGTTTCCAACTTTTGCAAAACCTGTCACACTTGTCAGGTAGTTGGAAAACACCAGTTAGACTCACCTGTAGCTCCATTGCAGCCTATCCCAGCATTTGGGGAGCCCTTCTCCAAGGTCATTGTTGATTGTGTTGGTCCATTACCCAAGACTAGATCTGGAAATCAGTACTTGTTGACAATCATGTGTGCATCTACCAGATTCCCTGAAAACATCAAGGCAACTGCAATTGGAAGGCTTTGATAAAGTTCTTCACGTTGTTTGGCCTTCCCAGGAAATTCAGTCAGATCAAGGTAGCAATTTCACTTCTGGATTGTTTCAGCAGGTTGTGTATGAACTAGGTGCAAGCAGATTCTTTCCAGTGCCTATCATCCAGAGAGTCAGGGTGCCTTAGGCGGTTTCATTCCACTCTCAAGACAATGATGAGGACTTATTGTTATGACCATGAGAAAGACTGGGATGAAGGTGTTCATTTGCTGTTGTTTGCAGCTAGGAAGCAGTGCAGGAGTCTACTGGATTCAGTCCGTTTGAGAGTTAGTGTTTGGCCATGAAGTGAGAGGACCTTTGCTATTTTGAGTGAACAATGGCAAGAGAAAGAGCCGCATATCAGTCTGTTAGACTATGTTAGCAAGTTCAAGGAAAGACTGCATGCAGCTTGTGACCTAGCCAAAGAGAACTTGAAATCAAGTCAGGGAAAAATGAAAACTTGGTATGATCATAAGGCTAGAAGCCGTGAGTTTAAACCAGGAGACAAGGTCCTTGTGTTGTTTCCCTTACAGTCCAATCCATTGCAGGCTAGATTTCATGGTCCTTATGAAATTCTGACAAAACTCAATGATCTCAATTACGCAGAAGACTCCAGATAGGAGAAAGCCAAAACAGTTGTGTCACATTAACATGCTGAAGCCTTTTATGATAGGAATGCTAAGGTTGCAGCTGTCACTTCAGATCCTCCTATGGTCGAGACTTGTGAAGATGAGGGGGAGTGTCAAGATGATGAACCTAGAATTAAAGCTGAAGTTCTTTCATGTAAATTGTCAAATTCTGAAGTGTTGCAAAATCTTGATGTAAAACTCCAGCACTTGAACCCTCACAGAAAGATCAGTTTGAGAGGTTCATCAAGAAATATAAAGATCTATTTCCTGATGTTCCAAAGAGAGTTTCTATTGCCTCTCATGATGTAGATGTTGGTGATGCCAAACCAATAAAACAGCATCCATACCGGATGAATCCTGAAAAGAGAAAGATTGCTGAGAAAGAGGTTGAGTACATGTTAGAACATGATATTATCAGACCCTCTAACTCCGATTGGAGTTCACCCTGTGTTCTAGTTCCAAAACCTGATGGAAGTACTAGATTCTGTACAGATTATCGCAAAGTCAATGCTGTAACTAGAACTGATGTGTTTCCAATACCTAGGATTGATGATTGTATCGATAGAGTAGGGCAAGCAAAGTTTCTGACCAAGATTGATTTATTGAAGGGTTATTGGTGTGTGCCACCCAGAAATGCTAAAGTCCAAGCCATCATGGACTTTCCAGTTCCTGACAACAAAAAAGCTTTGCGCCGCTTCCTTGGAATGATCGGGTACTACCGCAAGTTTGCAAGAACTTTGCTGAGATTGCTCTCAGTCTCACCAACCAACTGAAGAAAGGCGTAAAAGTTCACTTGGGATGAAGCATTTTGATCGCCTGAAGTCTCTGCTGTGTCACTTCCCGTGCTCAAATCTCCTGACTTCAACAAACCGTTCTCCATACGATGCTAGCGACCAATGGATCTGTGCTCCTACAGAGAAGTGACTCTGATGACATTGAGCATCCGTGGCATACTTCTAGTTCAATCGCCACCAAAAGAACTATTCCACAATTGAGAAGGAGCTGTTGGCTCTGGTTCTATCCATTACAACACTTTGAGGTCTATGTTTATGCGGGCAAAAGCCAATGATTGTATATATACTGACCACAATCCGTTAATGTTTTTGAGTAAGATGAAAAACAAAAATCGGAGATTGTTGAATTGGAGTTTGATTTTACAAGAGTTTGACTTGGAAATTAAGCATGTAAAGGGTGCTGACAATGTAATTGCCGATTGCTTATCCCGTGTTTGAATATGTGTATATATATCACCTGTGTTTATTAGCATATTGTATTATATGTATATGTATATATACAAGTGTCTACTTAACCATTTTTGTATTGAAAAAGAAAAAAATTTTGCCTTTTTAAGTCAAAATTTTTCCCTTTGGAATGGAGGTGTAATGTGGTAAATAGCCACTAGATGGCAGTATTGACTTTTTTTGAAGCCCAGTCTGAAGCTAGGTTGGGCATGTCAGGGCATGCCCAGAGAGGAAAGTCCCAGAAATGGGAGGGGGCTGGACAAGAGTATATAAAAAAGAAAATTGTGTAGGAGTAGGAGAAATTGCAAGAAGGATACATTTGACCAGACCTGTCACTCCTTTCAAGACCTTTTAAGCTTTTTTGTGGATTTTTGCCAGCATTTTCCTGTCCCAGGACATCACAACAGAGCAGCCCATCTCCATTAAGGGAACTGTAAATATCTTATTTTTTTATTTTATTTCAATCTTGGTCAGTAGGGTAGAGAGTAGATTGGTTCTGTTTGTTTAATTAAATCTGTTGAAGTTTAACAATTTTGTCTGTCATCCCTTGCTGTCCGTGACGCCATAACAAATCGACGCCATAACAAATTAGGGCCATAACACAGACAAAAGTCGTTTTTATTTTTTCTTTGTCACCTGATTTTTAAGGTTGCGTTCAATAAGGCTTGTTTTCTGTGTTTTTAGCCAACATTTACCAAACCTGTGTGTGGGATTAAGAATTGGTATGTGGGCACTTGCCTACTGAAGCCACAAAATTTTCTGTTACGCCTGTGCTTACACTTAGATGTCTTTGGAGCAGGCGGAGACGCGGACAAGTGCAGTTTTATGTTAAAACTGAGACCAAAATTGCACTGGAAGAGGCGTATTTTATCAACGCAGCTTGCGCTGCACTAAATTGCATTTACGCCTAGATCTGCGCTGAGGATTGGCCTGCACCATTACGAAAATAGGGCCTATGCTTTTGAATATATATGAAGTTACTTTTGATTAAATGTTTTGTCCTCAATTTGATTATCTTATTCACTTAGCACAATATGTAGCATTTGCTGTTTTATTTTTCAGATGCCATCCAGCGGTGCAAGCCTGGAGCCAGCGAGGCTGCCATTGAAGGGAGAATTGGAGCCTATCTGCGTTCAGCGCCTGATAGGAAAGGGGATGGTGGCCGTAAGAAGACTGCTTCAGCTAACACAGACAAATAATGTGAGTTTGCTTGCCATAAGGATTTGAACCACTTTGAACAGTTTGTACACCTGCATCATGAAATTTGCATGTTAACATCCTCTGATCATCGGAGGGAGGCACAGTTCGTCCAGTGCCTGCCCTGTGTTTAAGTCTGTGAAACATTCTCTCATTTTTAAAACACTAATTGAGATAAGTGACAGGCTATAGCAGGGGTGTCCAATCTAATCCACATAGGGCCGGTGTGGGTGCTGGTTTTTCTTACAGCTCAATACTAACAAACCTGATTCTACTCATCAAGGTCTTGATTGAACCCCCAGATCAGTCAATTAGTGGAATCAGGTGTTTTAGCACTGAGCTAAGACCAAAACCTGCACCCACACTGGCCCTTTATGGGTAAGATTGGACACCCCTGGGCTATAGCCTAAAGCAGTGGCTCTCAACATTGGTCTTGGGCGCCCTTTGTATATGCTGGTTTTTGTTCCAACCATAATTGCGATCATAGGACTTAAGACAAATTCACAGCTTGTTTTAAGTACATTTAATGTTTAGAGCAGTTATTTGCCCTCTTAATTCACAACTTAACAGAAATATTTGTTTGCCATCAAGATTTGTAAAAAAATACCATCTGCACATTGCAGTATATTGGAAATAACAGCATCAAATAAGAAAAAACAATGTAATCAATCAAATTAAAGATGTAGTTGGCTCCTAATTGGTGAAAACTAATTGGCTCATCATGACAAATTTAGTCCACAAGCAAATGGTAAAGCGTCAAACCAGTTTTGTTGATTAATTAAGTTCACCTGAAGTTTTTTGAAAGAACTTGAAACAGTTGTGTCCAGCAGCTTAATCTGGGGTTTGCTGATTTCCTCAGTGTCCAATTTGATCTGTTTGAAATGTTCTAGAACTTGAAATTGCTTGCAGTATAGCAATAAACATACTATCTTCAAGGGTATTTTATTCTTCATAGCATGTATGGATGTTTCTTTGTAACATTTGGCTATAGAGAGTAATTAAGAACTCTGAACATGAAAAGCACTCAAGACATTAACAGCTTGTTAAAATTCTGCGATTACAATTTTGGTTGGAACAAAAACCAGCATACACAGTGGGCGCCCAGGACCGACGTTGAGAACCACTGGCCTAAAGGCTAGTAGCCCACAGAATAACAGCAGCTGGCACCATCTTCATTCACAGAATACCAATAACAGAGACACGTCCCCCTCTCACCACATTAGTGCGATATAGGCTTTTTTCTCCCTCTTTTCAAAAAAATGTGTCAATCTTAATGCTACCAAACAAAGAAATTTTCTCTGCTTACTCCAAATTGGTCCTAGATGACCACTTGAGCACTTCTTTATTTTATGACATGCCCCCCTCTCACACACTGTGGCGAGAGGGGGGCATGTCTTGGTCATCGTTATTCTGTTAATGAAGACATGATTAAAGACAGTGCCAGCTGGCCTCCATTCTGGGCGAGGACTGGGGAAACAGTACCTCGCCTCAATAATCAGAAGGCGATAACATACAAATTTTATGACATAGAAGCGGACAAACTGTCGGCATTGACTCCAAAAAGGTCCAACTCATGACGTTTTTAGTGCTTGTGTTTAGTTACACTTCAAGCCTAACACTAGACCAGACTGCTATACCAAATTTTATCACCAAGGTTTGCACATGACTCTACTGCCTCTGAGTACAACATAATGAGAGCCATGCTGCACCACTAGCATAACAACTGAGTGAAGTCAGATGTGTGGAAGAATTTTGGCTTTAAAACAGATTGGTGGGGCAATAACTAGAACCATATAAAGCCGCTTCCTTAACAAACCATCAAATAACCAACCATCAAATGTGTGCTCACTTGTTGGACTTATCTTGTCTGTTGTTGTAGCTCTATTAGCAACTAGTTAGCCACCAACTGCTCAGTGAACAATCTGCTTCCTGTTTACATGGGCATGCTCAGGGTTCCCGCTGCCGCTCGTCATTTTCGTCATTGACGAAAATAATTCCTCGGTGACGACGAGAACATTATGAGCAGTCGTCACAGTGGCGAATATATTTGTTTATATAGCACTTTTCACAGCTCAAAGTCACAAAGTGCTTTGCAGGAAATAAGTAAAAACATAAGAAATGCAGTCAATACAATCATCAAGACAGTACAGTGCCACATATTGCAAACAATTTATGATTGCCCAAACTGCCCAAATGGGCAGTTTACTACATTACTGAATGTCTGTAAAACAGGACATCACTTTGTATTGTTTCATCTTCAATGAACAGAGCCAAGAAAGACCAATCAGAGAGGGGTTTTACGGGAAAATACATCCAAATGCTGTCTTATTGGCTGACGGGTCTTCGTGGAGTTGAAAAGCTGAATGATGTTATCAGGCAGTCAGTCATGTGAGGGAGTGCATATTCACGGATTTTAGTTTGACCTGTAAAACGGTGGAAGCTGAAGCACAATCATCCCATCATAATAAACAAGGAAAACAGGGTGTTTAAATTTCTATATGAGTCCCTATTTACGTAAACGTGATTGATATGGGCAGATATGCGAGCATCTTTACTCTGCATATATTAGTTTGATTAATCTTCGATTTAACGATCACATGCTGTGTACAATCATGTCATTTGTTGCCATGTTTTCTACCACAGTATGAGTGGCGATTTCTGAGCTAACGTTATGCAAAACATGGTACTTCCAAGTTAGCTTTAAAGGCACAAGACAGTGCTATACAATATCTGATTCATCATCAAAAATGACCAAAACTTCGTATTTGACAACAAACCATTCCTACACGGCTGGGTTGGTTGTCTGTGAACTCATCGCTGTCAAAATATGTTCAGGCCAGTGCGACAGTTAGCCAGTAAGGTAGTTTGCTGTAGCCTAACTCAACAGTTCTCAAACTCGGTCCTGGGGTGAACGCTGTGTGCGATGGTTTTTGCTCCAACTGGAATTGCTATCGCAGAATTTTAACGAGCTCCAAGCAATTATTTTTCTTAACAAGTGGCTTATAATGTTAGAGGGGCGTTTCACTCTTTTAAACTCTATTATGACTGAAATGGCTATGCATTCAATGATTTTCAAAAACTCAGTGCAAGTAACAGCAGTGTGTTTGTAAAAATAGACTACAGTACACCTTATGACCGAATGGACGCCAAGCTTTTGACCAATAACAATACGTGTTAATCCGCTAGGCGTGGTGTTGTAATTAACCATGCCTGAACCAAACAATGGCGCAGTCTAAATTGACACAGTTTTTCAGCCGGATTTGTGCAAGCGATGACAGCGATTCAAGGCCCAAAACAGCCTTGATTTTTCGAAACCTTGTTATGATCCTTGACCATTTACCATGACATGTTTTAGCCAAATGTAAGTGAATGAACACCACCCTTAACTTGATTTTTTGACAGGAACAGCAACTTGGTTATCAAAAATGGATGTCTCTAAAGGATACTGAATGATAATATTGATGTTTTGCCAATTACATATTAGTGTTTGACTGAATTATGTAAATCCTGTGGCGCTTGCTACCAGCTTAGCATCACATGGTGGTTTCGGACAGTACAGTAACCAGAAAGCACTCCCTAAAGAGAAGTGGATAAGGGTGCCAGTACTGAGACTTGTTTGTTGCTGGCATCAGAATTAGTGATTATCTGAGATGTTTTAACATTTGAAACCCTAAAAATTTGAGATTTACATTAAGGATTCCAATAAATTGTGCACAAAACATTGAACTCACCTGAAATTCAATTTGGAATCTGTTAATGGAAATCTTAAAAGTTAAACATTTTAAATAAACATTTTGACAAATCCACTAATTCTGATTCCAACAGCACAAAATTTTGAGCTCACCCCAAGTCCAATTTTTGTCAGGCCTCTCTATTGCCCTTAAAGGGTGTGTCCCCTTTTAATTTTGGGATGCCAAAAATGGCTGCATTGATAAAAATGTTAAGGAAAAAAATAAAGAAATTAAGGGTTTAAAGGATTTCTATTGCCAGTCTTTTGAATAAATTCCATGCTAAATGCTCAAGAGGTTTTAATTTAGCTTTCATGTTCCACAGGGTTCCCCATTATTAGAGGTTGGGCTTGAATGGACCCAAAATTATATATACAATCGAAAGTATAATGGAGAGACCTGTTATAACGCAAATATTTGAGGTTTGACATTGTTCATGCTGCATGCACTTTGTCCGCTTTGAAGGCTTTTCAAAGTTTTATAAAGTCCATGAGTGACTAATAAAAAATGACGACTATGATAAAGTGAATAATATTTTTTTTTACTTTATTTCTGGAGGGAGAAAGTGAAGAATATTTTTCAGAACCCAGGGGGAACCCTGCATGCCCATGCCCAGTGAACGTGAATGGTTACGTGATATGCGTTTTCAGGCATGTTGACAGATGATTACGTTGTATGTACTAAATGCTTTTTTTAAAACAGATCGGTTTAATTTTTTTAATTCTGTTTAACAACCAAAACAAATCCCTGTAGATGCATGAGACCCTGACAGCTTCATGAAAGTGCTGAAACAAAAGAAAGTAGCACAAGTAGAGTCTAAGCAGCCACTGACTGTTAGAAGAACCGAGCAGGTGGGCTAAATCTAAAATGTTACTAAATTCGTGGCATTTTAATTTTCTTTGACATTATCTCTGCTGTCTCGTTCTCACCCTAAAAAACACACGAACTTAAACAACACACTGAGCGACATGTGTATCGTGTCCCCCCACCCATCTTTGACTGTCCCTCTGAAAGTTCAAAAATTTGATCTTATTGTTGACAGTCTCAGCACTTAAGTTGCACATAGTCTGCATTTTTTTTTTAAACCCTCAGACAGTGGCTCTGCTTATAGCAACCAGGTCACTTTGCTTAGTACTGATTCAATGCAACTAAGGCTGATGATTTTGGCATCTTTCTAAAGTGCCAGGTCGTCTCATAAACCATTACTGGTTCAGTCAAGTTCACATAAAGTGAAACCTGCTTAAGCTCACACACAAGACTGGACTAGGAAAACCAGAAACAGACTCAACCCTACTTGCAACCAACAAGTCAGCTCTCCTGTGTTTAGAATTACAACAATATTTTGAGTTATAATAAATGTTGAGGAGTAACTTATGTAATAGTTGCTGTAATGTACAAAATAAAATATGTCATCAAATTACAGTTACAACTAAAAATGTTGGTGGTTTCATGAATGTATTATTTTGGGTTAAAAGCTTATATCTAGAATATAATATTGATTTGAATCTTTTCTCTTTTCTCCCTTTCCTTTTTTGCAGACCTCTGGACAGTGTGACTCAGCGAAGCCGAGTTTACAAATTTCAGTGCAACACCATGTAGGGTAAAAAGACTGAAAGATTTCTTAGAAAAGTAATCAAATCAAATACTGTATTTACATGTTTTAAAGTGTAACCTAATAAAATACATTTTGTTCATGTTTATGTTTTACGGTTATTGAGAGAGAATCCCAAGGGGAAAGCCATTCCAGAAAACAAAACAAACAACATAGAAAACTTCTAAAAATCAACAGATAAGAAAAAAATTACCATATACTGTAGCCTGTATACTTAGGAATTGCTATAAATATGGAAATAAATTAATAAACTTTTGATAGCCTGTCTAGAATTAATTTTTTTAATGTTTAGGTGCATATAATGCATTAAATTGCTGTCACAGTCATGGCTAATAGCTAAAAGAAGCTTGACACTGCAATTATGTAAAAATTACATAATTATAACATCAATTTTTGAGGAGATTGATATTGAAATGATGTCAAAATAACCTCAATATAGTCATCATAACATCAATTTTTAAGCAAACTTGACATTGAGATGGTGTCAAAATACCATAACTGAGATCAAATTTTGATATTTGGTTGAAGAAGCTTGACATTGAAATGATGTCAAAATAACATCATCATAATGTCAATTTTTGAGCAAGATTGACATTAAAACGATGTCAAAAATCCACCAATAATATCATCATTTGACATTAATTTTTGATGTTAAATTGACGTCAAAATTTTGATGTCAAGTTGATTTCCATTTATAACCAAATTTTGACAAAAAATTGACATCAGTGTTTGAAAAAAAAATGATGTTAAATTAACATCAGGTACCCATGCTGTAAAAAGTCCTTCAATGGCAATGTCCAAATTACTTAATTTTAAAATGTATATTTAGTACAATAAATTGATTGTCTTTTTTTACTAGCTGTTTAAGTTACAGAAAAGTAAAAAGTGCTAATGTTTTAGTAACTTCAAATTTTCTGTCATAAATTTGATTTTCTGGTGCTCCACAATAAATTGATTTCACGAAACTTAGTTTAAAAACGTATTCAATAAGTAAATTGTCAGGACCCGCCCACATGCAGTAATTGGAGAACACATTTCAGCATTGTAATTTAATATCCTCAGTAGACATGTTGAATCTGCAAGTCAGACCTTGTTTAATGTGAAATGTGGAGTAGAAGAGTGAACAAAAGGGATTATTAATATTTGGCAGTGCAGGGCGGACTGGCCATCGGGAGTACCGGGAGTTTTCCCGGTGGGCCGCTGGGTCAGTGCGCCGATCCGGCCGGCGAAAAGACCTAAATCGCAGTTGCGTAAACGGCCCACTGGTGGCCAGTAGTCCTCATTAATGTGAGCAATAGCACAGAGGTATTGCCTTGTTCAGCGTTACCGTCTCGACACGATAACTTTCCGTCCCTTTCTCGCAGTTATACTAAAGTTAATTGAACATGGTGCTAGCCATCGTTTAAAAAATTTCACAACGACAATACTCAATAACTTAATGCTATATAGACCATTTTTTGTGGTTCTACTTCACTATTCCGGTTATCCTGCATCATGGCCATTTGTATCTATCTATATATTTGCTTCATGATATAATGACCGAAAAACTGTATACTTGCAAATAAAAAACGATGCATAGGTTTAATCTATGTACAATTCTTTTAAAGTCGTTTTCGTCCTAAAAGTTTCAGAAAGCAGGTTTGCTGGGAAATTTGTTTGACCAATGGCCTTGCTTGTCCCCTGTTGCGTTACCAGCCCTTCGTAGTTGCTGTTTGATGTCATGATTAATCTATCTGCACAAGTGAAATTAGTAAGGCAGAAACGGTGTGGATTCAGCTGGTGATTATATGCCCAGAACGACAGACAAGTGTTTTAAATCAGTAGCAGTCCGTTGGCGGTATTAAAGACCTTTATGTAATGGCACATCTGCACGCTTAATTTACGTTGTCTGATTAGGAACAGTTGCTAAAACTAATTGGAAGTACAACAGTCCACTTTATTTTCGATTGCACTGTTTAAGTTGCTTCACAAAGTTATGACGCGTTTTCTTATGTGCATAAATTATGACTTAAAATGCCCCAGATAAACGCCAACTCTGGTCTTTTTTTTTCGCTCCTCACAAGCTTGTTGAATATGTTTTCAAACACAGCAACTACGAATTTAAGCAGCACATCATTAAGTTTGGATTACTAGATCTTCACCGAGACGATGTTAAGTCGTCAACGATTTATGAAACTATGAACATTAATCGCTCTGAAAAATCTGTTTTTTTTTTTTTTTTTTTTGCTACGCCTCCACCGGTACACATTTTCCTATCCATTTTAAAAATATGCTCCTCCCTTGCCGCTCGTCATCACTTCTCGAGCGCACCCAGTAAAACAGCGGGAGGAGCGTTTTGCAATTAGTTTAATTGGCAAGAGGTCAGTAACATGACTGGGTATAAATACAGCATTTTAGAAAGGCACTCTCCTTGAAGTAAAGATGGGCAGTGGTTTACCGGTCTCAAAATTGAACAATTTCTGAAAAATTTCGCAATGTGAATAGCGAAGACATTGATTATGCTACTATCTACAATACATAGACGATTCAGATAATCTGGGGAAATCTGTGCGCAAGGGACAAGGCCGAAGGTGAATATTGGATGCTCGATCTTCTGGCCCTGAGGCTGCGCCGCATTAAAAACAAGTATGATTCTGCACTTGAATTCACTGCATGGGCTCAGGAACACATCCACAAATCACTGCGTGAACAGAGTTTGCTGTGTAATCCATAAATGTAAGTTAAAGCTGTATCATGCATAGAAGCAATATGTGTACACAATCCAGAAATGGTGCCATCTGCTCAGGACCAAAGCTCATTTTAACCCTCAAGCGACCGAGTGGGGTCATTTATGACCCCAGACATACACTTCTATGTGCTGTTTTAATATTTTAAATCAGAAAAATGTTTCCTTCAATGTGTTTGTCAAGCTGTTCCTGCAAGGAATTTTCATAGATTTTCAGAGGAATTGGCCTATTTCTGTGTCAAGGACAGCTGAAAGATGTATGGGGTCATTTATGACCCCAGAGAGGTGTGTGTGTGTGTGTGTGTGTGTGTGTGTGTGTGTGTGTGTGTGTGTGTGTTTTTTTTTGAGTCGACAAAAAAGAACTCCAAGGCGGCATACCTCATCCAAATCAAATTATTATGATTTTTATTATTATGACATTTTCTAGAGATTGAAAATGTGTACTCTGAGGGGCCACACACCATCCATCGAATGACAAAAAACACTCAATCCGTTAATCTGGCAAATACGTCAATTTTTAATTCAAAAATATTTTTAGTTTTATAGTGCTCAGCTCAGATGAGATCAAATTTTAGCAATTTTGTCCTTGCACCAATAATGACCCCTATGTAAATTTTGGCGCAGATTGCATCGTTAGTTTTTGGGGTAAAGTTGGTGACAGACACGCACACAAACAAATGAAAACATAACTTCCTTGGCAAGGGTACATACAGCTGCAAACCATGTTATTCTGGTCCTGATAGGCAAGGTTAGTGAATAAAAATTGACCATTGCCAAAAATCAATGCCCATAAACTCAAAAAACATGTACATTTTTTAGGGTCAGAAACGACCCCACACAACTTTCCATTATTCTTGGCATTCATAAAAATTAATCAAAATGCTTAATTTTTTGCATTTGATCATTTACTTATATCGGGCATACATAAATGAAGCTGTGTGGATGTGATGAACTTAAAAATAGTCATTAAAAATAACAATTTTTGCATAAAACACAGCGGGGTCATTTATGACCCCACTCGGTCAGTTTAGTCCCTGAAAACACTTGGTCGCTTGAGGGTTAAAATGGCTTTCCATTTTACCGCAGTCCATTTTAAACCATTTTAAATGCACTTTGGCCCAGAGAAGATGAAAGCATTTCTGGATTTTTACATACGGCTTCAATACATGATACAGCCTTAACTAGCACTTGTGGATTGCACGGTAAACTGTGTTCAGACAATGATTTCTGGAAGTGTTCTTGAACCCATGCAGTGAATTCCCATGCAGTATCATACCCATTTTTAATGTAGTGCCGTCTGAGGGCCTGAAGACCGCGAGCATCCAATATTCACCTTCGGCCTTGTCCCATAAGCAAACATTTCTCCAGATTCTCTGAATCTTTTGTACTCTGGATGGTGGGATATTCAAAGTCTTTGCAATTTCACATTGAGAAGCCTTTTTCAGAAATTGTTCTCAATTTTTAGATGCAGATTGGTGAACCTCTGCCCATCTAAGAGACTGCCTCTCTCGAATACTGTTTTTATACCCAGTCATCTTACTGACCTGATGCCAATTAACCTAATCAGTTACAAAATGCTCCCTTTTTTTTTTTTTTTTAACTAGCACCACTTTTCCAGCCTTTTGTTGGCCCTGTCCCAACTTTTCTCAAATGTGTTGCTACCATCCAATTCAAAATGAGCTAATATTTCCAATATTTTTCATGAAATGTCTGAATTTCAACATTATGTTGTCTATGTTCAGTTGTGAATAAAATGTGAGTTTGAGATTTGGAAATCATTGCATTCCATTTTTATTTACATTTTACACGATGTTCCTACTTCATTGGAATTTGGGTTTGTAGTTTAATACAGTACTTCCCAAACCTCTCATGGAGGACCACCTGTCCTACATATTTTAGATCTCTGCCTGCTCTAGCACAGGTGATTCAAATGATCAGCTCATTATCATTCCCCTGAGGCTGATTGGTAATGAGCTGATCATTTGAATCACCTGTGCTGGAGCAGGGAGAGAGATCTAAAACATGCTGGACATGTGGGCCCCTGGGAGAGGTTTGGAATTGGTAAATATGAAAAAAAAAAAAAGTAAAATGAAAGTAAAAATTCATGTTTTCTTTTAAATACAACTTAATTTAATTAAGTTGGATGTACTTAAAATGCTGTCCATTTTGACAATGGTTGTACTCAATTTCCTGGGTTTTTTTTTGTAGACTGTTCTTAAAAATTTTGCCTTATGCTAAAATTTTATCATTGAGTTTTCTCAACTTAAAAAAACAAGAAGTTCACAAAACTAAGAAAAGGTGCATGGAAAATGTTGCCTTTTTTTAAATCTAAGTAACAGTTTTTACAGTGCACTGGGAATGAGTTGGAAAAGTTTGTTAAAAGATACATGCCGCACACCATTTTTATGTTATTTCTACATTTTCAGGAAAACCCAGCGTGTACATGCAAATGTATGTACGCATAGGCTACATGTCGAAAGGCGCACTTAAAAAAAAATTTATGTTGATCATTTTTGAAGATATTTAAGATGTAAGCTAAGAAACACAGCCCAAGATTTTAGGTTTGCGCAAGCGCAGAACCGCGAAGTAGCATATTTTGATAGGAAGCAAAAATTGACAGAACACCGGCAAATACATCACGTCCACACAAATGCCAGTCTTTTACTTCCAAATGGGCTCTCTTCGGAAGTAGTATGATTCGAGTGCTACCATGATAGGGCACCATGAAAACTTCTATTATTTGATTAGGCGACATAAGAACAAACTGTAATTTTAAACAATCGACCGACAACATGCACTACCTTGACGATGATCCAATGTATTCACGGTGCCCGCATAATTTGTTATACCTCAGTCTTTCATCCATTCCTTATGTTCCCGCGTCGGCTGCCAAGATACAACTTCAGCTCGCGCGACAAAAGCGTAACTTTCTTTTCTAGGTCCCATGCCTTTGCCCATGCCGCGTGACACTTGAGGAACATTTCACAAATGTTTAGATTCGAGCAGAATTTCCCTTGATATCTGGGCAGTGTGACACAGCCATTTCAAAAGCCCAAACTGTAAACGCATATGAGCATCGCACTAAAAGTTTAGAATAGCCATGCACAGTCTTTTCGCGATATAATTAGCATTTATCCTGCAGTGATGGTAAGCCATAACCCCCCATTGCACAATTATAGCCGCGGCGCCTCCGTTTCAGCAGTAACAGAGAAAAACAGGCACAGCGAGAAGAACACCGAAAAGGAACGATGCTTAACATTGCCTAATTATGAGCCAGAATAATTCCGACCTTTCTTTGACCTGTTCTTTGACAGTCCATATATAAGGCATTTAACACAACATTATGGAATTGACAACGGCACATAAAAGTAAAAACTTCATTTCATCAACTGGATTCACAATCTCAAGAAGCCATGAACTACACAACAAAAAGTCCTCTGTAATTCACCGTGATTATCCACTACAGATCTAAGATTTCCTTCCCCTCCTTGTGCGCCTGTGCATGCGCGAAACTACAGAAGAAATGTCATCTCTAACGTCAATTGGACCACAAGAGTAATTGATAAAGATTGCAAAACGCGTCGAATACACAGACAACGAGTAATATATTCAGCAGGCGTGGCCGTTTATTCATGTAACCGGTCAGAACCTCCCTGCGTTAGAAATAGCACAGCCTTAGTCAAAAACAAACCATTCGCAAAAATCGACTCTGCATTTTCTCGACTTGATTGCCCAGCTTAACCCAATGTCTCTTAGTTCAGGCAACTCACTCAAAGACAGCAGCCAGCTCATATCACAAGAACAACTACAACGACTTAACCCCCTACTACTGCTATTACTACTACAACAACTACTACTACTACTAATAATAATCATCATCATCATCATCATCAAAATAAAAACCAAAAACGGCAATCACCACAACATGATTGGAAACCAGTGCGACAGCTACCTGTTCACGCTGCGCGAGGTCTCTTCACTTGTTGCTGCGGGGATGCGCTCCGCGTTCTTCTTCGTCCACATCTGACACCGCTCCCGACCGACTTCAGCAGAAAATTTGTCTTGCAGCAGTCCAGTGCGCTGATTGGGCAGCAGAACTGGCCAGCGACTAATGCAAATCAATTCAGCGAGTTTCCCCCGGCTGCGCCAGAGAGCGCCAGTGCCCTGCATTTGGAAACGGATCTCCTGTACGCACTCGACGGCAGGTAAAAGTAGAAATCTAAAGATTTTATGCGATTTAACCAAGTCAACAGCTTAGGTCTTCGTTTCCTCTGAATGGCGGGCTATAACTTTCTATACGGGTTTCCAGACAGGTTTGGGTAAGAGATCAGTGTGGTCCCCGAAGTAGGCAATAATTTAACAAATGCTCGGTGAATATAGCGGGTTAATTCGAACGCGTTCGTATTTCATCAAAGCGGCCTGGCGTCTCACCAAACCCAGATGTGTTGTCGATCAAAAGCAATGCTCACGCATGTGTAGGATAACATTACTTTCATGACATTATGTGGCGTACTTACAGATTTATATACCAGATAGACTTGTTGCTACAGCGCTGACCCCTTAGTGACGACCAACCGAGAAGAAAAAGTGTATTCTCTCATCCGGTTAGCGTGCAGAATATATTTTTCAGAACTGAATTGAAAAAGATGAATTGCAGCGTAAAAATTTTGGATTTAATCAGTAATTTAATAATGCCATCACCATTAAGAAAACCAAAAATGAAAGCAAATCGTTTAACTTTAGACAAATAAAAAGAGGTAAAGGACTAAAATGAAATTTGTTTGTCTCATCAAACGGCGACTCCAGCTCGGCCAGGTGCCTGTAGCTGACTGCATTATCCTCAGATAGCATAGGCAGTGTGTGATTGGCGGTGCGCTTGCGCAGTGCGTACAAGTAGGACCTCGGTCACCAGGTGGGTTACAAGTCAGACAAGAGGCTCCTCCTTTCGCCAATCGCGAAACCGCGCGCGCGCATGAGCAGGAGAATCGCGACCCCCCAAAAAAAGAAGAACGGAGTCGAAACTTAGGGTGCGTTAGAGCGCGTCTGCAAGTGAGTCGGCTGCGCAAAATTCCCGAAAAAACACGCGAGAATCTTACCGAAGTTGTGCGATAAGCCCTCCAAACCCGCGATGGCTGCAGCTATCGCGGGGTTTGGAGGGCTTATCGCGTGACTTCGGCAATATTCTCGCGTAATTTTTGTGCAGCCGGCTTACTTGCAGACGCGGCACCCTTAGACTCGTGGTCTACTGGCCTGAGCAAAAAATCTTGTGCCACGGCTTCCTTCCGCTGAGTCAATGGGAGCTTTCGACTGGTCTCGCACGGTCTGTGAACTTTAAACTCCACTCTCATGCGAGGAAGATGAATTGTCCGAAATTGTAAGTCACCAGTGAAATGGAATGGACATTGTTTGAATAGTAATCATGACAGATCTACTAAATAGGCCTTGCCATGCACGTGAGCGGCATAGGATTTCTATCACCCCTCACCATAGGACAATTGGCATGTAAAATTAACATTACTAAACTCTACAATGAACCATCATTTAACTTTTAGAAAATACATTTATTGCTAGTTTAGTGTATATCGACAATTTTTCATGATTTGTTCTTGTTCTTACTCATCAGAGCTTGTCACCGCCATATTTCTTTTTGATTTGATGGTGTTGATAGAGCCCTAACCTGCCGCCTGCATCGGTCTGAAAAATATGGACTGAAGAAAAACTTAGCTTCCAGTCGAATGTGAACTCCTCACCTTCATCGCTATTGTGCATACGTGACAGCTCAATTTTATGTGCCCAGTGTGAAGAGGTTCCTGCAATGGGCTTAACTTTTCGGTTGCGTTTAGAGCGGGGAAAAACGTTGAGGGGGAGGAGGGCAACAAAAACACTGATGACCCCTAATAAATTCAACAAGGAATCAAACTTCATAAATATTTTTTGTGGTAAAAAAAAGTATATGCTCCCATCATTCCGTCAGAAAAACAAGATTTGTAGAAATAATTAGAACTCAAGAGTGCCATGATATACATGTTCTTTAAAATTGTCCTTAAACTTATGACCACGACTGTAATTTGTTCCGAAATGTGTGAATGTACCCTTCTGTGTCAATTATGCCTTTACAGATGTTCAAGTGGACCAAGCCGAGTGCGCTTGAATAATTCTCGGCAGATAATGGCCTTCACTTATATTGATCACCCTTACTAACTAATGCCAGCCCCTCACCAATCAGTGAGACGTGGTGAGGTAAAACAAGCATAGTCAGGGGTCAAAGCACAATATGAGGGCAGCTATGCTCTGACCTTAACCATGTTTTGGAAATGAAATTTTTTTAAAAATCCAGATTACAACAGGTAATAAAAATCATTTTTTAAAATATAGGACTTATTGAAATGTGATCTTACGCTTAAGAAGGCAAATTTAGTGTGATTTCCTCTGTGGGTATGATAATACTTGCTTGACCTCTTAAACTGGAACGGCCCCAGTACTGGGGGCAATCAATAAACATCACAAATACAGCCTGTTTCCTGATTGCAACATCATCATGCGGCATATCCACTTAATGGGAAGAAACTCAGCAAAAAGCTCCAGATGACCATTTTTACCTCTACCGAACACAATTCAAGCACCAAGCAAGTAAAAAAGCATGTCGCAAAAGATGAAATAAAATAATATCAGTGCTCGATCGCTAGCGGTTCTACTGAATTTGTGCTATGCATACAAAAGATACATCAAATGAAAGAGGAAAGTCCACAGAATCCAACTATATAAAAGCCTTGTCATTTTAAACCAACACCACACTCAAATAACAGCAGGCATACACTTTAAATCCTACAGCAATGAGCAAAAAATTTTTTCCTACGTTTGATATTTTATCATAAAAAACTGTGTTCAAGGGTAAATCTCCTCTGGATATTGTTAGTCCGATGTGTCCGTGTTATATTGAAACTAAATCTGCCAGTCTCCGTGCATGTTTTCTTCAAGGCAATGCTTCCAGTGAGTTCAGGCCCTGAGCATTCCCCTTGTACGCAATGTACTTTCTTCTCTTTAACCCTTTAAGGCCTAATGCAAAAATCCCAGCAGAGAATCATGCTGCCATGTTTACCATAGTAACCTGTATTTGGGCTGAAGCACAGCTTCTCAGCTTTCAGGAACAGTTGGAATTTTTTCTATGTCGCAAAACTTACAGTAATTACGGTACTTTTAAAATTACGCGCATATCTGTGTCGGCAACGACACGTTCTTAAAATGCGCACATGCTGTCCCGGTTTAAATGGGTTAATTGGCTTATGATGCTGTCAATTTGATTTTGGAGGTAGCCATTTGATTCTATGGGCTCTGACATTTCCAACAAGCCTTCAACCACTGTAATCGTACATACCTAGCCTGAGATAGAGGCTTGCGTTCCCGGTGCATCTAACTGAGAGTCCATGCACCATTACGCACATGTACTCAAAGAGTGCAACAATATAAATGCTAAATTGGTTTAGCATTGGTTTAGTTTTTAGTATTTTCGCTATAATTGCCCATTAAATAAAGTTGCTTCTGTGGCTTGCCAGCTGACTCTTCATATGGAGATGAAGCATTCCTAGACGAGTCACTGGAAATAGCTCAGTGGGTAAGTCATTGAGCTACTGTGCAAGTGACGGTTGTATATGATTGCATTTTGAGCATACAGAGTTGAGCATAAACCATTGCAAACACAGTTTTTGTATATGTGGTTGCTGGGGTGTTTGTTGTAATTGCTGTTTTTGCTTTTTCTGCGTTCCAGCTGCCAGGGAACATTATGCACAAAGACTCAAAGGACAATGCAGTGGCTAAACCAGTTTCTTTTTGATAATTTTGCTGTAATTGTCCACCAAATATTCAACAGTTATTTTCAAGGTAGTCTTCACGGTTGCCTCTGACTGAGAATCCTTACGCCATTATGCGCAAGTACTGAAAGTGCACAATCGGCGCGCAAAACGTGTTTTGCTGACTCACTTTTAAGATTTGCAATGAGGCAAGACTGGAGTAGTCTGTTGAGTTAGCTTAGTGAATATGGCGATGTGCTGTTACATGGGAATTGTGGGTTCAAACCCTGGCTCACAACATGTTCTTTTTGAGCAGTGGAAGCATAGTTCTTGTATAAATAATTGCTGGGGTGTTTGTTGTTTTTACTTTTTCCCCATTTTTTTCCTTATCTTTGTATTTATAATTTTGTTTATTTGCTTGTTTTATTGAAAATAAATCTGCTCCTGTGGAGTCAAACCTCATTTCTTTCGTATGTATTTTCTTTGAATGGGATAATGTATACAAGACCGGTTGCAAAAAAAAAAAAATTTAAATTTTAAAAATGTAAAAATTAAAAATTGGTTGTATGTAGATGGAATGTATGCCTGTAGTGACATATAAGTGAAAATAAATTAGTTTTACGGTTTGTTAGCTGAGAAACCTCAAATGGCACACGATGTCCAAAAGTTGCCCAGATGGTCAGTTTGGAAATGCTGCTTAGACATGGTTGCTTTTTAAAAAGAATAACAAATGGTCATATTTAGATGGAATGTATGCCTGTTGTGACACATAAGTGAAATTATCTGAGATTTACAGTTTGGTAGCTGAGAAACGTCAAATGGCACACAATGTCCTAAATGTGCCCAAATAGCCAATTTGGAGATGCCACCTGGACACTCCTGAACTACAACCTCTCTGATTTTGCTCTGATTTAATTGATTAGAATAAACTTTGGCACAGATAATGGTGAGATTCTGTGCTGTAATTTTTTAGAGGTTTCAGACTGCAACTAAATAATTTCAAAAGGGATAGAAGTAAAATTTTGTTTTGTGGAAATTAGATCTTTCATTTGTGCTGTGTTCCGTCTTCATTTACTCTGACTCAGTGATATATATGCTGACTCCTACACCATAACAAAAATCCCCAAAGTGTTACCTATATTTTGATACCAAGATTATTCAAATAAACTAAGTAGTTTCAAAGATATATGATTTTGGTCATGTCTTTTTCAAGCCAGAGGCTCAGGGCTTAAGAGGTTTTAATGCATGATGAGTCAGACGGTAAACCTGGAACTTGATGCCTGCCAAAGGGGGATTGGAATGGGACTGGAGGTTTGCTCTGTTAGCAGCTCCATCAGCATGGCTCTATCCACAGCCTGTGATGTGGGCAGTGACTCCATCACCTACTGGTATAGCTCCTGTAGGCTGCACAGAGCCTGATTTGTGACTTCTGCATTTGGGCCAGCTGCTTCACCATCTGCACTAGCTGAGGCAGTTCCATTCTTTGAGAACTCCTCTGTCCCATAAACAGGGTTATATACCGGCCTGCTGGTCAGGTTTATGACACATATGAGCACTGACCGGCCAAAAAAAAGTCACAAACTGTAAAATTTTGTTGAACCGTCTTTAGCTGTGATCACGGCACATATTTGGCATGTTTTGATTGTTTCAACAATCTTATGCAACGTGGCAACATTTATTTCCCACTTGTTTCATTAATTGTTGGACAAGATCTGTACTGATGACAGGAGAGTGGAACTACTCTGTAAAGCCTTTTCCAGTGCACTTTCAAATGTTTCAATTGGTTAAGGTCGGGACTGTGTGGTGGCCAATTCATGCAGTAGAATAATTCCTCATGATCGCTGAACTACTCTTTCACAATTTTAGCCCTATGAATCTTGGCATTTTCATCCTGGAATTGGCCAGTGTTGTCAGGGATTAAAGCATTAATTGATGGGGTAATCTGGTCACTCAGGACATTCAGGTAGTCCGCTAATTTCAATTTATTACTGCATAATATAGCTGAGCTTAGACCTGACCTTAGAAGTAACCCCAGATCATAACACTGCCTCCAGAGGCTTATACGGTGGGCACTGTGCATGACGAGTGGCTCACTGCACATGTAGCTTTCTTACCCTGAGGCTCCCATCACTGTGGAATAGGGCAAATCTGGACTCATCAGACCACATGAACTTTTTCTATGGCTCCGCAGTCAAATCATTATGCTCCTCAGCCAACTGAAGTTGTTTTTTCCTGATTAGCCTCTTTAACAAGTTGTTTTCTTGTCGCCACGTGGCTGTTTAGTCCCAATCCTGCAAGTTCTTGTCACATTATGTGCATGGAATTGATTTCATTTTCACAATTAAACATAGTCATGAGTTTTACTGTTGATTTTTGTACAATGAGACTTCACCTTGCATTTTAGTGATCTCTGTTCGCAATCATCAATGATTTTTTTGTCAACTAATTTCTTCTGCAAAGTTGATAATTCACTACTATCCTTCTAAGTTTTGACAATGTGTTTGAAACTTCTTAACCCAATTCCAGTGATTTCTGCAATCTCTTTTAGTTGTTTTCAATACTTATTTTACTTCTTTACTCACTTCACTCAATACAGGCCATTCATTTACCCCTATTCTTTTCCGTGACTATGAGATATGGCCGCCAACATGGCTGTTTAAGAAATGAGAAAGAACACAATGCATCATTCAGGGTTTGAGGAACTGACTGAAACCAATTAATCATTGCAATTATCATTCTATCATAGGTTCTCAATTATTTGCTTTTTTAAGTCGAAACTGTGACTTTTTATTTGGACCGCCAGTGTCTGACTCCTCAATTTTATAAAGAAAATACGGTCCCAGCATTCACTGGGTTACATACAGAACTGCTGGACTGGCTTGAGAGGCTGTAATTATGACTGGAATGGAGACTTCAACGGTGTGACAGAGGGGTTACTGTTGGGGCGTGTTGCATAGTGACAAAAGAGGCTGAAATCACTGATATTTTATGAGTCCAAAGTGATGTAAGCCTGGTTCCCTGAGGAAAGATGTCTCTCGCTGAGGGCCACAGAGAAGGCATTCATTTATGGCAGTTCTTTATTGCTGTACTGAGCAGACAAGCAGCATATTCGTATAAAATCACATATTTACGCAACTATTATTAATCACAGGTCAACCAGGGTCCAGAGGCAGCAGTTCCTCAAACTCCACTTAGCAGCACACCATATTGAAATTTGTTGCAATAGCCCACAGCATATGCTCGTAATTATGTTAATTATGATTCTTACAACCCCTATTCCAAAAAAGTTGGTGTACCATGAAAAATGCAAATGTGTGTCAAGTGCGCTGACACAGCCCTGTACTCTGCCAGACCCTGACTTTTGGACCTCGCGTTAGTAACAGCTTGGGTTACACAGTGGATGTTTTTTTTTTTTTAACCATTTGAAATGTGGACTTGTCAGACCACAAAATCGCTACCATTGTGTTTTTCTCCTTCTCATATAATGCCCAGAGAAGAAGGCGATGCCTTTCAACAGTGTTGATGCACGGCTTTGGCTTTGCTCAGTAAAGCTTTAACTTGCTTCTCTGGATGCAGCCACAAATGTTGTTCACTGACAAAGGTTTACCAAATGATTTACACAATTAATTCTCCTGTTTAACGTCCCGCTTCAGTTCACCTTACCATTGCAACTTGTCACGAAATTATTTGCCCTAAATTGCCCATGTGCCTGCTTTTTTGGAGTTTGTGGCAGTCATCAGATTTAAAATAAGTGTATTTTAACGAACAATTAAATTCCCAGGTTAAAGCATCAAATAATGCGTTCTGGTAGTATAGTACAGGGAGAGTGGACTCTTCAAATCACTCCTTGTTGATTATATGTGAAATTTTCATGATGAGCCAACAATTTTGGAATTGGGGTTTCATATTAGTTAGCAGATATAGGCAGAGGTGGGGCCAAACCCCTGCCTTTTTTTTCTGCAGTCTTAACCATTACTCCATTGTGCCAAAACATTATGACCTCCTGCCTAATATTGTCCAGGTCCCCCTTGTGGCTTCAAAACAGCTCTGTCAAACTGACATCTGCTTGTATTCCCAGAACCTAGGTTTTCAGGCTGAACATGTTCCAGGGCATCACGCTCCCTCTACCAGCTCATCCTGTTCCGAAAGTGCATCCGGCGGTGCCATCTCTTCCCTAGGTACACATTCCCCGGTCAATGCTCATGAAAAAGAAAATGGGACTCACTTGAAGAAAACCAGGTGACCTTCTTCCATTGCCCTAAGAACCAGTCACATCACTCACATGCACATTGTGGATGATTTCAAATGCGTCACTTTGGCCAGTCTGTGGCTAAAAAGCCTAATACACAGCAGGGTGTGATGCGCTCTGTGCTGTAACGCATTCCGCCTGTAATCATTATCAAAATATTCTGCAGCACGTATCACAATAGCCCTTCCCTCGGTGTGGACCAGAGGGAATAATCCTCAATAACCTTGCATGACAAGCTCAGATGTCCAACACCCAGTCACTGGCTTGTAGTTTGTCTTTCTTCAGACCATTGTCAGTAAGCAGCACCCCAAAAGCCTTGTCACTTGAAAATGCTCCGACCCAGTTGTCTAGTGTAAACAATTTTTCCCCTGTCAAAGTCACTCAGGTTCCATTTCTGCTTCATTCAACATTTTGGTAATAATAAACAAATGTTCACTTAAAGTCAAGGTCCATAAACAGTCCTTGATATGTGCTGTTGTAATGCCATAATCAACATCATTTGCTTAAAGGGGACCTCTTGTACTGTACCCCCCCCCATGATGTTCTTGGATATCCAAAAGGGAGATTTATAAACTTTTTTATTATGAATGTCGTACCTTGAAACACTGTCATAATGACTCAAAATACAGAAAAGCCTAATAAGTTCCCTTTAACATGTTTTGTGGTAAAAAGATTGAGACTGTATATGAAAATAGTTACTAAATGCAGTGACTAGTGAATTATCCTTGATAAATTGAAAACAATACTAGACTACTGTATTTGATGTTTCATCACGTGATTTTTTTTATTTTTCTGAATAAACACATTTCAACTTTGATCCTTGCAACATAAAACGTGAGAGGAGTTGCAACTCAGTAATGTTGCCCTTCTGCTCTGGGTGTCAATGAGCAAGAGCGCCCTCGTGTGGATATTGTCTGAGGACAATGTTAATAAGAGAGATAAGTTTGATTCTTCACTCTAAACAGCACGAGGTGAGCAGTGCGACGGCAGGTAGTAATCCACTTATAATGTAGTTTGCTTGCGAGATTAGACTGTGTGCTTCCAATGACGAGTAAGTGTTTAAGTTAATATTTTTACAACACCAGTTTATTACTCTAGCAATTGCAAGTCGGAAGTTGTAAAGGTTAGAGGGCAGCAATTGAGCCCCTAAGAACCATACTGGGCCATCCCGCACTTTTGGCAAAAATCAATTGAGGTTGTAAGCATGCAGAAAACTGAGATCTACATTTCCTAAATGGGCCTATCCAATCTTCCCACATGGATTGTTAATACAAGCAAACGTCCTCTCTGCCCCTGTACATATGCACTGCACTGCCTTGGCCATAATAAGCCATCACACAACCTTCCCATAATTCATTGCAAACATGGAGGCTAGGTATCTCACTGATGAGGAATTGCATCCTATGATTGATGATGATGGTGAAGTGGAAGATGACAGAGACCCAGAGTTTGTCCCAAATGAATCAGAAGATGATGGTTCCTCTTCAGACGGAGGTAGGTTTCACTTTAAATGATGATTATGCATGGAAAACCTGCGTAAAAAGTGCATGTGCATAATCTCACATATCTTGAGTTTGTAACATATGTAGTGTTTTTGTTGCCAGTTGCTCTAGATGACACAGGAGGCTGGCAACTTTGTGTCCCATTTTCTCAAAAGTACCCCAACATGGGTTGGCCCGGTATGGTTCTTAGGGGCTCAAATGTGCATTGCTGATGTTGACGCTAATGCTACAGTTTCGCTGTGCTGTAGTGTTCACCACAACCAGGCCAAACTTAATTTTTAAAAATTTTATTAATTTCAGCTGCTTTAATCGGAATCATATCAAATTTACTTTTGAAATTCCTGGTGCGTTAGGGAAGAAGTTATGTATTGTGGTGGCTCTGTAATGTTGCTTGTAGTGATGGCTCTTGTAGCACTGCCTCTTGGCCAAATGTAACATTTGTAAATGCAATAACTCAGCACAGTTTTGATGGGACTCATCTCAAACCTTCTGTGATTGTCCCTAGTGAATAATGGTGGTGCTGGTGACCCAATGACCTTCCCTGAACACCACCACCAGGCTGAACTTTCATTTTAAAATATTTAATAACTCGGAACATCTTTGGTGGGAATCCTGTCGAATTCCTACTGCACTGAAGAGAAACTTTATAAAATTTTTTGTGGCTCTTACTTTTGCCATTGTGCCACTATTAGTGAAAACTAACAAATTCAATAAGTCAAACCGTTTTAATGGGAATTAGATCAAATTTGCGGTGAACATCTTGGTGCAGCATAGAGTGATCCTATGGTGACGCTATGACCATTCGTTTGACAGCACATATAGGTTAAACTTTAAATTTTTTAAAAATGCCTGAAGTCAAACAATTCTTATGGGAAATGGGTAAGATTTGCTCTAAACATTCCTGGAGTCTAGTGTAGGCACATGGACATGGAAAACAAAGATTAACATGGAAACACAATTGCCAAATGAAAACAAAATAAAGAGATAAAATATAAAAATTCAAACATGAATTGCGAGCACACTGACAGAATGGACTTTTCAGATCACTCACCCACAACCACGTCAGCGTTCCCACTATTTCCAGCCCATAACCTAGAAACCGTTTGATATATTTCCATGCAAATTTTCACACATTTGCATCAGGTCGTGCAGATGTGCCTTTTGCTATTTTGAGCTTATTAACTGACATCAGTGAGGGGCAGCTGCGTTGGGGTGGGGGAGACTTTTTTTTTTTTTTGCCTTAAAAACAATCTCTAATTTTATTTGCATTTTCCATGATGCGCCAATATTTTCAGAACTGGGGTGGTACAATGCCTCAAATTATGTGAGGTCATAGGTAAATGATTAGAATATTGACTGTCAATTAATGAGTCTCCTGTTGATCCCAACTGCTAATGAAAAACAATAGACTTCTGGAAAAGACAGGAGCATAAAAACACTCTTCAACGAATTACTAATTACAGTTGACTGTTAACAGATAAACTGTTAACAATATGGATGGCTTTTGGGCATGGATGGCCCAAAGCTTTCTCCAACTAAACAGCTCTAAAAAAAAAAAAGAGGCTATTCTAATAGGCACCCCACATCAGCTCCAGTCATCCCCGATAACTTCCATAGCATTCCCAAAACAAGACATCTCACTATCTTCCCTAGTCACCAACCGGGAATTTGACCCTCACCTCACTTTTGAGGAACATATCAAACACATCTGCAGAACCTCATTTCTTCACCTGAAAAATATAGCAAGTCTCAGTTCATCCCTTACCCCTTCTGATGCGGAGAAGCTCATCCATGCCTTTATCTCCACCTGACTGGATTATTGCAATGCACTTCTGTATGGTACCCCCAACAAACACCTCCATAAACTTCAGACAGTGCAGAACAGTGCTGCTAGACTACTAACAAAAATAAAGAAATACAATCACATCACCCCAGTCCTTCACTCACTCCACTGGCTCCCCATCACTGCAAGAATTCAGAACAAGATTTGTCTCCTCACCTACGAGTGCATCCATGGCCAAGCCCCCAGCTACCTTAAGGACCTGCTCACTCTACACACCCCAGCACTCTCCCTTCGTTCCACAGCTACCTACCAACTCCCTCTCCAAGAACCAGACTCAGGACTATGGGAGACCGGGTGTTCTGTGCAGCTGCTGCACATCTGTGGAACGCCCTTCCACTTTATCTCAAGGAGCCGCAGAATCTAGAATCCTTTAAAAAAGGATTCCAAATTTTATGGATCTTAGCACATTGTTTACTATCTTAATTTCTATTGTTGCTTTTACTTAATGTGTTTTATTATTTTTATGGCAATTTTATGTAGCACTTTGAGATGTCGAATGTAAAGTGCATTAGAAATAAAATGTATTATTATTATTATTATTATTATTATTATTAATATGTAATACCGAAAGAAAAATAAATGATCATTTGTCAATTTAAATGGTTCACTCATTACTATAGACCATAACCTGCTAATCAGTGGAGTAATTTTAGCTTCTGTGTCATGCGGTCCTGTTAAAGAGCAAAATCTCTCTCTTATTATAATTGATCCAGCTGCCAGGTACAATCCTGGCCCTGAAATGGGATTACCCATGCCAGGTTTTCTCAGCTTTTTGGTTCAGCGTTTGATGAAACAAACTTGCCAAAGCCTCGCGTAATTACAGTAAAAGCTGATATAGTTTGGAGCATAATGGTTGTGCGGGCTTCACATTCTTGTGAATTACATTGTACAGTTGTCAGTATGATTAATTCTGTCATCTTGCTGGCATCATCAAAAATAAACAAGAGGCAAAACTGCCAGCTGGCATTATTACAAGCGCATCACCAGTGAAGCATCTAACCATCCATTATCTAAACTGCTCAATCCTTATCAGGGTCATGGGGAGCTGGACCCTCTCCCTGTCTACTATTGGGGAAAGGCAGGGACACACCCTGGACAGCTTGTCAATACTAAGGAAGCAAAAAATGATTCTTTTGGGGTGCTTTGTGGCACATTCAGTGAAGGCAATGTGCTGCTGTGTTTGGAGGTCACAGTTAGTCAGGGCTTGTTGTTCATTGCTGTTAGTGTCCCCTGCTGAGCTTCTGCACGTGAAATGTTTTCCTGGTGTCCAAGTTTGTATATGCTATGGTGTGAAAACCAGTGGCTTCTGAAATAATGGCCCTTTCCAAAACAGCTTACTTGCCCAGGTTCACACACGTACTTTGAGTGCGCTGGATGAGGAAGTTGATGAGTTGATTGTTTTTTTTTTTCCCTGAACATGGGGTACATAAAATATAATAACAATATACAACCCGAATTCCAAAAAAGTTGGGGTGCTATGTAAATTGTAAATGAAAACAGAATGCAATGATTTGCAAATCTCATAAACACACATTTTATTCACAATAGAACATAGACAACATATGAGATGTTGAAAGTGAGACATTTTACCATTTCATGAAAAATATTAGCTCTTTTCGAATTTGATGGCAGCAGCACATCTCAAAAAAGTTGGGAGAGGGGCCACAAAAGGTAAGTGGTACAATGAAAAACAGCTGGAGGAGTACTTTGCAACTAATTAGGTTGATTGGCAACAGGTCAGTAACATAAATGGGTATAAAAAGAGCATTTTGGAGAGGCAGAGTCTCTCAGAAGTAAAGATGGACTGAGATTCACCAATCTGCGAAAACCTGCATCTAAAAATTGTGGAACGATTTCAGAAAAATGTTCCTCAATGTAAAATTGCGATGACTTTGAATCTACTGAACATAATACCATCAAAAGATTCAGAAAATCCAGAGAAATCTCTGTGCACAAGGGATAAGTTAAAATAGGTAAAATATTTGACCATTGACTGATGAGTCATGGGGATAAATGAGCCATATCACTATTTTGCCTATTTTAAACACCTTTGGCATCGATTGATCACAAAATAGTGATATGGCTCATTGGTCCCCATGGCTCATCGGACCCGAGTCTCCCCTACACTTGACATGGTCATTAATAATGAATAACGAAAAAAAGCCGCGCGTGATTTGAAAAACGGCTCACTTCTCTACCCCTACCCAGTCTTTTTTCCAAGATAGGATTGTCTTCTCTTTCTTGACAATATTTTTAGTTTTTTTTTTTTTCTTGTCTACAACTTCAGTAGTAGTAGGTGCTTTTGAGGTCCCGGGCAGAAGTTGAGCTCAATTGTCCTGTCTCACAAGGAAACGCTCTATCTTGAGATGAACATGTTAACCCCTCTAAAGCCTCAGTTATACCTTCGCCTGGCTCCGTTCGCGGATTGCGTGTGCACCTCAACAGAGCGCGGAGGCATTCATACTTCACGCATTCTCCGTTGCAGTATTCGCCGCAAAGACAGGGGGTGGTAGAAAAAAAATACTATCGGAGGTAGTAGAAGCAGGCAAAAACAATAGAAGTAGAAGCAAGCTCAGCTAGTCTTCCCCCAAATTCATCCATTTTGAACTGGGACTAGCGCGACTTGAGAAAAGTTGCGCCAGGTGCGCAATTACGTCATTTCTGGCGCACGAACCTCGCGCACTGGTGACTGTGTCGAGTATAAACTAGGTGTAATCCGAACGTATCGTAGCGGACACAAATGCGCGCGTCATGTTGTACATACCATAATTACTGTAAGGTTTGCGCTTTAGTAAAAATTCTAACTTCCTGAAAGCTGAGAAGTTGCGCTTCAGCCCACAGACAGGTTACTATGGTAAACATGGCAGCATAGTCCAGGCGGCTTGTTTGAGACTCAGGCCCAATTACGCAAATTGCGCAGACCACTGTCTGATTTTGAGCGGGGGCGATTTTTTTCGGCAAATTAAAAAATTTTTGCCCCTGTATCTTGGGTTCACAGTGGCAATTTCTAAGGTTTAGCGGGCGAATCGCGTGTCGCCTTCATGTATTTTTTTCGCCGATGTGAACATGATCCAGAAATGCCGCCGTCTTCTCTGGCTAAAGTTAATTTAAAATGGACTGAGACAGAACGGAAAACTGTTCTGTGGTCAGATGAATCAAAATTTGAGATTCTTTTTGGACAATACAGATTCCGTGTTGTGCGGTCTAAAGAGAAGAGGGACCATCCAGCTTGTTATCAGCACACAGTTCAAAAGCCTACATCTCTGATGATATCAGGTTGCATTAGTGCCTATGGCCTGGGGAGCTTTCACATCTGGAAAGGCATTATCAATGCTGAAAAGTATATAGAGGTACAACAACATATGTTCCCATCCAGACAACGCCTCTTTCAGGGAAGGCGTTGCATATTTCAGCAAAACAATGCCAAACCAAATACTGCATCCATCACAACAGCATGGCTTCGCAGTAGAAGAGTCTGAGTGCTCAACTGGCCTACCTGCAGTCCAGACCATTCACTAATAGAAAACATTTGGCACATCATAAAGTGAAAAATCCGGCAAAGAACACCCAGAACTGTTGAGCAGCTAGAATCCTACATCTGACAAGAGCATTCCTCTCCTAAAACTTCGGCAATTGATCTCCTTACTTCCCAAACGTTTACAGACTGTTGTTAAAAGAAGAGGGGATACTAAACAATGGTAAACATGGCCCTATCCCAACTTTTTTGAGATGTGTTTCTGCCATCAAACTCAAAATGAGCTAATACTTTTCATGAAATGGTAAAATATGTCACTTTCAACATCTGATATGTTGTCTGAGTTCTAAAATGTCAGTTTATGAGATTTGCAAATCATTGCATTCTGTTTTTATTTACATTTTACACAGCATCCCAGCTTTTTTGGAATTAGGGTTGTATGATATACAATTCAGGGATTTAGCAGTGTGGTCATGAGTACTGGGTCCTTGCAACATTAACTAACCCCACTTTCTACAGTCCAGAAATCTCAGGCCTTTCTACACTGCCCTTAATTGGTGAGTACCAGTAAATCCATTCACAAAGACTGTTGGTTCATAAAGAGACTTCAAGTTTTTTTTTTCCAGTGGTCCAGTGTCTGTTTTTTGTTTTGTTTTTTTTTACCTGGGCTTTTTATCTAAGCATACTGTCATAGTTTTCCTCAATGACACAAAGTAAATGATGAAATAAACACTTTCAGGCTAAAAAAATGTAAAAGTATTTTTGAGATGCTGCATGAATAATTCTACATACATGCGTGTGTAATTTCAAAGTTTTTAATTAGATGCCCCTCCTGTGTGTTTGCTTGAGAGTACTGCAAGATTTTAGTGCTATTTAGTCTGGTGAAGAAAGGCATTCTCTGCAACCAAATGGCAACATTAAGAAGGAGTGCTGCGTGAGTACACCAACATTTACTTGTATTAAGTGCAGGTTATTACACCTTCAGGTTTACACACCATTGATATAATCACCTAGGGAACCGTGGGATCCAACCATAAATGCGAATTTCACATTAGGTATGTCAGCCAACTGGGACGGCACGTTGTTTTGTGGTGTTGTTATGGCAATAAGCACAGATTATGATCATTTTCTGTGCCTGATTTTTTTATAAGGTACCTGATTTTCTTTTTACTAAACCAGCCCCATCCTCTAGATCCCATTCATGCATTATATAATATCTAAACCACTTGTCAGGGTTGCAAAGGAGCTGGAGCCTATCCCTCCTAAACTATGGGTGATAGGCAGAAACACACCCTGTACGGCTCGCCAATCCATCGCAGTGCTTGCTCACCATTCACTCACAAACTAATACCAATGTGCAGTTTAGAGTCTCCAGGTAACCAAGCATGCATGTTTTTTGGCTGTTGGAGAAAACTAGAGTACCCGGAGGAAATCCTTTAGGGGAGCAGGTAAACTCCCTGCAGAAAGGCTCCGTGTCAGATTCAAATGCACAACCCTCTTGCCATGAGACAGCAGCTTGACCCATTGTGCCACTGTGCCAACCTCCTCTGGAGGCCTCATTAAAAAAAAAATTAAGTTTGAGTGGGCTGTCAAGAGTAAATACTGCCATGGAAGAGTTATCCAGCTCAAGTGTGACAATTATGCGACAAATTGAACCCATCCCTTTTGTATTCATCACAATTAGAGATCCTGTCATTTTCTCAAAGTTTTTGAAGGTGGTGCTGAAGCACTCAGTCCTCTTCATTTCGTGTACACACACTCTGAGACCATATACCAACAAAGTCACCTGCCTAGTAAATTTAGTGTAATTTTCTACTCACTGTCACTCTTAAATTGCTCACTTTGGGTTCAAACTGCTTGCTGAAAGTCCTCACTAACTTCATTGGTGGACTAAAATGTTACACCTGTACAAGCATTATTTTCTTTTTACCCTATAGGGACACGCGGCAATATCAGATTGTGCATACTGCGAGACAGCTCCAGCTACCAATAAGTGCACTAGTGTCAACACTGTTGGTTACTTATCGATATCGCATATAAAATTTCCATCCCTTGTTGGAATTAGAGGATTGACCGATGTTGGACTAAATGATCAGAACATTGCTTTTCAGAATCTAAAAAATTAGTGATTTTTTTTTTAGTTAAATTAGTGATTTAAAAATTAGTGCGCCTGTATCCTACTGTGTGAGGTTGCATTCAGATGCTCTATTTTAACACATTCCCACCCCTGATTCCTTCCCTCATGTATCACATGAAAAACAACCAAGCGTAGGAAGGCGCAACTGCACTTTTACTACTGGTGGTAGAATTAAATGGTAAAAGAGAACAACCATTGAACAGTTACGCAGCTGAGGGTCAAGTTTCGTCAAACTTCATAATACTCTATTTACAGCTAAATCCACTCCTGTCACACAAATACCTGGGCCAGTTTGGCTCTCTGATGCAAGACCCTCTTCAGCTCAGCACACAGACATGGAGTCAGCACCAATTACGTTCCTATCCTGCGGCAAGAATACCTTTACATACGCAACAAGGTAGAGGTCAATGCAAAGCATTTACACACCCTAAAAGTTCATCTTTGGTCCCCACATACAACTGACTGCATGCGACCTTGACCTTTGACCCAGTGACTTCTGAAACCTAATCAGTTCAGCTGATGGGGGGTTATTATGTCTGATTTGGTCAAAATCCATCCCCTCCTTTGGTAAAATTGTGCACATGAGATATGTGCGATGGATGGACGGCCTAACAGATGGACAGTCGATTGGAAAACAGTATGCCCACTGTGCGTGGTGGAGACATAAAAAAATAAAAACCAGACAGTACAGCTGTGCGATTTCTGTGAGAAAGACAAAAAATAAAATAGTCCAAAAAAAAAACTGTAAAACAGTTTTAAAAATACCAAGAATAGCCCTTATGCCTTATTTTCTAAAATGGTTATAGTGTGCAAAGTATTTAAGGCTGTGCAAAACCAATAAAATGGCTAATAATTGGTACAAAACAAATACCCTGGCCAATCATAATCTGTGTTATTAGTTATGCTCATTCTTAATTGCTTAGAAACAAAAATGACCTTCAGGCCCAGAGAGTTTAGAAGAGCGAGGCACAGGACCTCTGAGTAGTTTTTCATATTATATACTGTATGTTTCACAAGGTTTTCACTCTTATATAAATGATATAGTGTTGGATGAGGGTCCCATAGAGTGAATGTTTGCTACACATCCCTTGTTCTGTTGTTCTTGAGGGGGAAAAGCCAGACAGAGGGCAATTCTGCGCATAATATTGGACAGCAAATGACTCTGCCTGTATCAGTAACCTAGATGTCTGTCCATGAGCAGCATCCTGTGGAGCTGTGACATTACGTTATCTTCAACAGGTTGGAGCCTTTGTGAGTAAATGGAGGTCATTTCAGGCCATCTTTTTTGCAATTAATCAAGTTTGATTGTCACATTGTATGGTCGATTCCATCCCCTGCAACTCAACCACGAAGCGCTTTGTGTGATTCATCCATTTTGTTGGTTCACTTACGTAATTGTACGCAAAACAGAGCATTTGACCTTTTCTTAGTCCCTGCCATTGGGGAATGGGGATTTGACATCTGCCAATCAATGTGACTGCCACGACTGGCTCTGTGAGCCCTCTAGTGGTACTGCCAAGGAAAGTCATGACAGACTGTTAGATTGAGGAGTGTATATATTATATATATATATATATATATATATATGTGTGTGTACAGTATGTATGCTCCAAGCTCGCACGCACACACATGCAGAAGCAGACACACAGATGCACAAACACACGCAGGCTCGCAAACATAAGCACGCACACAAACATAAGCACTCACTCCAGACACGGGCGCACACAAACACACACACACACACACACACACACACACACACACACACGCAGACACATAAAGGCCATTGAAGGGAAAAAGAAACTTTATTTTTTCTTTTTACAAAACAGTTCATAGGTAAACTAACTTGAATACTTAAAATCTAATAAACATCAGCAAGCAGCGAATCATTCAACTTAAAATAAAACCTGAATTCTGTGCTACAGTTGCGAACAGCAGATTACATATGAATGTACACAAGAGGGATTATGTTCCTTTTTTGCTGCTCTAGTACAAGATTAAAAGATGGCTGCGGTAAAGTCAGTGAAAGAAATCTGTGAAGACTTTTTGTGTCCCATGCATTAAACAGCACTGGGAAGATTATTGCACAATGAAAAGTCATTGTTTTGGTTTGGAATGATGTCATGAGTTTGGAGTACAGGTGGGAGCAAGTGACAGATTTTAAGAGGATTAAAACACCAGCTTAAAGCTGTATGTTTTTCACATACACTTTAAAAGATGATGCAAAACTTCCATTTGTCAACTATTGACATTCAGTATTTCGTGAAATGACCGTGATACTCTGCCTCAAAAATAATGATGCTGCATTATTCACACAATTCTCCCACTACAAGAAACATAACAGACGAATAACATACATAACGCACAAAAAATACAAATAACATATATAAATACATGCATGACTTACAAATTATTATAATGTAATTATATAAAATGGAATAAAATACACAAGACATACAGTAAGTTAATTACAGTACCTTCTGTAGTATCTGCAGTTGCAATAACATATATAATGATTGTAATAATCATAAATTATAATCATAATCATAATAATAATAATAGCACAATGATTTGCTAACATACATAGCCCATGAGAATTAATTTTATTATACAGTGACTTATTGACTACTGTACTAGAACATTCCAAAGATGCTTTTTAGTTACAATCTAACTAAATTATCAAAAACTAAACTAAAATAAATCTTTCAAATAAAAACTTAAAGCTGTGCAAAATATCAAATGACATACAGTAACTATCGCAGAATATGAACTGTTAAATTGTCTATGCATTCACTGTAATCCACAGCATAATATGACCTTCCTATAAGCAAAATAACTTAGAGATCTGAACTAAAATATATTAAAATTAAACAAATAATACTTGGATGGTGGAATAATTTCATTTTTCAAAGTGTGAGCCAGTGATTTGTTGGCATTAATCAATCATATTAAGCATACTTTTGGTTAATATTCTTACAAAAAACCTCAAAATCTGCCCAGACTATGCATGATAGCCATGCAAGAATTAAGCACTAGAAACTGTCTCCTCCCTTGCACTGTGGCGTGAATGTGCATTTAATTGATTCATTTGTTTTGCTATACTGATGATACGGCAAATGAAATATTCCATAAACCTATGGCAACCAGCTTCTAGATTTTAGCTTGTTCAGTCACCACCCAGATAAAATCAGGTTGCCGCTAGCTTGCCTCTGGTGCACTGTACAAACTAAATAACAGAAAGAATTAAAAAAAACTTAAGTATGAGTATTAAGATGTATAAACGCAACACAACTATTAATAAGCATTAAAAGATGCCTCTTCACAAATTCTGCTTAAAAAGACCGCAATGCTTAATCTGCATTGTTCAAAGTCCTACATTCAACTCCAGAGCGAGTACCAAACCATTTCGACTTTGATGCATTTGAGGCAATGACAGATAGCATATTAGCTTGGAAACATTACAGTCTTCTGAATACTGCATCTACAATGAAGCAGCATGTTTGTTCTCAGGGAATGGGTTTACTCTGGGCACAGTTTTCACGGGGGAATGTTTTTTCTGAAGGAAGGAACGGTGTTTCTGGGGGCATGGTTTTCTTGTGTACATGCTAATTTTTTTTCCTCAAGGATTCGGGTTTGTGGTGGCACAGTTTAGCGTGAGAAGCGGTTTTTCTTGGGCAAACAGGCCGTGTCTGAAATAGCTTCCTTACAAATGTCCCCTCGAAACTTGCTATGTCTACTGGATATTTTGCGGAGTACCTACTACCCACTTATGTAAAGACTGTTTCTCTCAGCAGCAAGTTGAGCCCTGGGGATAGGAAGGCTAGTAATCATGCAAAATCGTTCATTTTATTGAAAATCCCTGGATTATGTTCATATTGTTATGGTTTAGCCCATGCACTAGAGTACACACTGCTAAAAAGTGAACTATACTCAGAGATGAAGAGGTGGAACAACTTTTGCTTATGACACACGCATACACACTCACATCTTACCATTGAAACGTACAACGTAACAAGTCAAGGTATTGTCTTTAAGACACTCTCCTCCAGTGCACACAACTTAGATTAGAGAAAGTATGCAAGTAACCTGTTTCAGGCACGGCCATAGTTGTTATTGGGCCCTGTTTTTTCTAATGAATGGATCACCATTTTCCAGGAAGTGTACAAAGGCTATGATAACTATAACATAAAAAATAACGACACCAACTGACAAATCCCAACAGAGACAAAAAATGACTAAAATCAAATCTTACAGATAGACAATGGAAAAAGCGAGACTCATTTTTGTGATTATATACGACTCCTTCAGACAGAGGGTATTCCTGGAAAAAGCACACAACTAACAGGACTATTTCAAATATGTGCATAGTTTTAACATGACTGCAGTTCAACTGGAAATATGGGAAAATCTTAGGAAGTTTTAACAAGGCTGATTTGCTCCAGTAGTAACCATTTTTTGAGAAAGTATTTGACTATAGTGCAATTATGCAAGTTCTTGTGCAGCCTGAATACATGAGCTTAAATATCCCATACATTTAATTTCTTAAAAAATAGAATTATCTCAGGAGAAAAGTCATGGAAAATCCCAAATCTGCTGTGAATGAAAGTTGTTTATAATCACATAAACTATCCCAAAGGACAAAAGCTTATCACGTTTCTAATTTTTTTTTACCTGTACTAAATCCAGAAATAAAAATAATTTCCAAGTAATTTCTCCTGTGCAGCAGACATGATGACCATATGAAACAAACAAAAAAAAAAGAGAAATAAACAATCATGTTGAAGAAGGCAGACTAGGCTCTGGAAACAGCTTATGGCCAGAACCTTAGAACATTCCACGGCCCTATAAAATTTTCTTCACTCCCAGCAAAGTTCTTCATTCGGGATAGTTTTCATGCTTTCTACAGGTTATCAAAAGCATAGGACTGCGTGGTCTGTTTATTTAGGTGAAAGTGCTAAAAAAAAAAAAAAAAAAAATACGTTTGTATAACAGGGATATTAATGAGTGTCCGCATATGAGTGAGTGTGGACAAAAATCTCAGCACGTAAATTTTTCAGATGAAACCACAGGTGAGATTAACAAGCATGAAGTAACTTAAAATCTCAGCTTTAAATGTCACAGCACATGGTAACTAAAATCCCTATAAATTTGGTTAATTACGTTTTACTCATGCTTTTTCCCATGCCACTCTAAAGGCAGTTTAATAATCGTCTCAGAGTTCCCAAAACACAGACGATGAAGAACAAAAACAAAGCAAAGTTAATGATTATGCAGAGTGCCGTTCTGAAACGTGCAGTACTAGAGTGTCAAAAAATAACATTGTTCCTTGACGCAAGGAGGAGCAGGACTGGAGCTAGTAACCTACAAACAGGAATATATAAATAGGTATACATTATAGTATAAATAATAACTTAAAATGCAGGATAGACCACATACAGAGTGAGGGCAAAAAACAAACTAGGTCGCAATGCCATTGGCTCAAGAGGGTCATGTGATGCAGTGAAGGATGATAGTAGAATTTAATGTTTACCCAATTTAGTGGCCTCAAATTGCAGTCCAGGGTTTTTTTCAGCTTGCTAACTGCTGTGCCCTCTAAATGTGCACTATTAACTGAACATACTGCCAGTTACCTCCTGTCAATTCACAAGACTGTTACTTTTAAAAGCAAGTTTGAGCGTTGGAAGTTTAATGCAATTTTCCATGGTTTTGCTTGCAACTTTGGGAAAGTACTTCTCAAGAAATAAACCACACTCAGAGATGAAGAGGTGGGGTCATCTGTGTGTCCAATCGCAGTTGCAAAAATCATCAGACAGAAAATGGGCAATTTTTACTATGAGGGCAGATCGGGGCGGACTCCTTATGACACACTTGTCATACCCTTGAAAAACAGAATGGAGAACAGACAAGAAAGACTGCACAGTACCTTCAGTAGATAGTCCATATTGTTTCAGGCATGAGCAGACAGCTAAGCTAAGGAAACGCTGGTACCATTTGGGTATTTTAAGTTTGTGCATCGTTAATATTCTCAGACAGTGCACTCAATTTCGGTTAGCCAGCCCCTTTGGACAGTCCACAAAGAAGGGTGGGAATAGAAAATAAAAGGAGAACTAGGGCTTCTAGGGAAGCAGAACTCAACTGGAGTACAGTTGATCAACCCTTAGTAGGATGTAGGGAATGTACAAAAGCAATTAGGTGACTAAACAAGTTGTTTAGCTGTTATCAGGACCAATCCAAGATGGCGGCCTACGTTAGCCATCTTGAGTCTGATCAGACTGAAATGCGATACCAACCTGGTCGTTGTTGTAATGATGCTGCATGTAAAGATTCGTCAAAAATCGGTTAATATTTGTCGATGCTAGAGTCTTAAGGTCAAAAAGTCAACAGACGAGGGATGAGGCCAGACCCCGGATGGTTCAGCATGTAATGAACTCAACTGGTCTCCAGTTGAGTTAAAAAGAATATATCTGAATTTGTCTGACACTTCACTGTGCCATGATAAACTCTTCTGTGCTTTCCCCCAGTGCTTTCCATCATTTTCTAGGTGACAAAAAAAAAAAAAAAAAAAAAAAAGACATAATAACAGTGCCCAAATGAAGTTTTAGGGTTGGTTTTGGTGAAGCATTTAGCTTAATTCCAGGTCTCTTGACCTCAACACAAGTTAAATAAGCCAATTAGCATTTAATTTTATAATTTCAGATTTGAAAAAGCCACAAATTAGTTAATTATAAAAACCTAAGACACGATGCAACTTAGAATACATACATTTTGGCAGAGACCATCTCCCTTCTGCCTTTCTGGAGCAGAAGTAATTTCATTATCACTCAGTGGTTACCATAGCGACATCCCCGCTTAGGTGCACCACATCACCCTGTTTCTTAGCCAATAGCATTGCCTAGTAGCAATAAGATGCTATTACATTTTTGTACATTTTTTCAATTTTACATTTTTTGTACTTTTTTTAATACGCCATTTTCTTTGCAAAGGCCTAGGGGTCGCGAGACGTAACAACCCTACTCACCAAAACAAGCAAACAGGAGTTAAAGAATGACACAGCTGGGTCCTAGTCATTCAGCATGCGCAAATACTCAACTAAAGCACTACAAGAACAAAAGCAAACAACATTGTTTTGTCTTTGTTATTAGCAGGCGCCTCCACAGACGAAAGGGACAGCTGTTGGAGGCTGATTGTCACGTGGACGGGTAACCGGGGACGTGGCTAACCGGGCCAGGGTTAAAGAGTGGAGCAGGGCAGGTTTGAGGAAAGGTCGGCTAAGAGCGGCAGGAGATGGAGTCAGTTTGGGCCTTCAGGATGTGGACATGGAAGAGGGGTCATTCCACATGGCAGCCACATCTCTGAACCTGCCAGCCAATCAGAGGAAAGGAAGCAACATCCATCAGTCTCATCCAGGTTAGACCAGCTGCCTGTCCCAAAAGCTCCTGCAGTCATTATAAAATTCGGCACCATTTACAGTGGGCTGAGGTATTTGATTTGGAGTGAAATGTAAAGTTGGGAAAATTCCCCAAAACCAAGATTTAGAAGTATTTAGCTAGTGCTTTTCGCAGACAGATTAGAAGTGATACAAATAGCACTGGTCCTTAAGCATAGCTTTGCTTATTTTCTTTGTTGCTGTGTTTGTTGATCAATAAATCTAACCGGCCAACCAAAGCAATGGCTTTAGTCATGACTAGAGTCCCTTGACCAAGAGAGTTGTGACATGAGGGTCCCAGAAAAATGTGGTCATGTGACATACATAGCCATTTTGTTTCCATCTCGCAGTTTGAAATGCAAAGGTTTTTCGGGCTTATTAAAAAACGGCTGCTTGTTTGAAGTGTTGAAATGGATTAATAATCTTGTAAATGTAACCAAAATGTTCTGCACAGAGACTCTCTCATCTCTGGGAGATGGAGATTGGCAATTCATGATCCATTTATCTGTTCAGAAAAGTGATTTGCCATCAGTTAATGCCAGAGTGTTGGTTTGAATTTTCATGCAATTTTTTTTTTTTTTTTTTTTTTTTTTTTTCAAAATCCTGATTAGTTTATACTGGGGAAACTATCCATGACTTGGTAAGATGACATTGAAAGCCCTTGTGCATTTAATTCACCCTGTGAAGCATTCTTTTCCCATCTGTCTACAATGCAAACATGGTACAGACTGACTGCTGACTGCTAAAGACAAATGTTTCTGTTTCTTCCTTAGTTTGACTACATGCGGGAAAGCAAAACAGGGATTCAATCTGACAACAACTCAGTTGGACAAAATTTGACCAGTTCTATTTCTTTGCTGAAGAAATGCTGAAATATGTTCTATGTGCTGAAACATGTTCCATGTTCTATGTGCTATTATCAAATGAAGATGCTGATAACTTTTTAATTATTAAGTGTTTGCCTGCTTGTGAATTAACCTGACGTAAGCAATGGCTTAATGAAAAAATACCCAAATTTTTTTCTTTGCCATATTGTCCAGCTGTACTTGCGTTGATGAAGTATTGGGAGAAGCTTACGGCCTCTTAGCTGGTTTTGTGGACTTTTTTGTTGATGATGTATGTAGGTTTTGGATACCTTGCATTGATGAGGTATTGTGCAAGGCTAATGTTGTTTGAGTTGGTTTTGCTCACCTTGTGTTGAGAACATGCTAGCTAAGGCTGACAGTGTCAGAGCAAGTTTTGGGTACCTTGCGTTTGCAAGGCTAATGCTGTTTGAGTTGGTTTTGCTCACCATGTGTTGATAACATGCTAGCTAAGGCTGACTGCTTTAGAGCTGGTTTTGGATACCTTGCGTTGATGAGATATTGGGCCAGGCTGATATTGGCGGGGGTTCCTGTGATGGTGATTTGGCGCTCTGATGACCCTTCCATGGCGTTAGCGATTTTGATCTGCGCCCCAGACATCTGTCGGATCTCGTTGATTTTGGTGCCCTGGCGCCCGATTATACAACCTATTAGCTGGGAAACAATTGCAGAAGTTCTTAGAAGGAAAATCAGGCCCCAAAAAAGGACACATAATGCTGGTTTCACCTTAGCTTTGTTGAACTCAAATGTATTTATCAATATTGGCAGTTTATCATATGTTTCAATGCTTTGCTATAAAAAAATACTATACAATGTTTATATTAGGATACATTTAAACATTTCACAATACAAATAAATATGAATAAGCTTGACTCAAAACATAATTTCGCATGATTTTAGTGTGATGAGGGTGAGATTGTATTATGATTTCAGCATGTTAGTGAGATTTTAGCTCATTTTTAGCGTGATGTAGGACAGATTTTAGAAGGTTTTTAGCGTGATGCGGGTGAGATTTCAGTTTGTTTTTAGTGCTGAGGATGGTTCTGTTGCATGATTTCAGCATGATATGAGTGAGATTTTAGCATGATGTGTGTGAGACTGCTGCATGATTTCAGCATGATACGAGTGAGATTTTAGCTTGTTTTTAGCACGATGTAGGTGACAGTTTAGTATGCTTTTCACTAGCTGTAAGTGAGACTGTAGCATAATTCCTGTGTGTTTTGGATGTGACGTCAACAGACAGTGCATACTCACATCATTGGGAATGGTGAGTTCATGAGTACTGGCCGCGGGGCTGGCATCCAGACCTGGAGCAGGAACAAGAGAAATGGGAGGAGCCACATAAATAGAATTTTAAATTGACCCAGTGGTGCTACCAAAGGAGCCAGTCACCCGTCGTCAGGACGACTGACTGAGGCCCACGCCCGCACTGACCAGCTGGAGTGCTGCTGTAGGAGTGAATGTGAAGTTACAGCCGGTGTTCTTGGACTGAATTTCCATGAAGAGGGATTAAACTGTAAAAGCTCACATACAGATGACCTGCCACTTATTGCCATGGTTCGCAGATGAAATTATTTTCCATTTCATAAATTAGTAGCAAAAAAATACATGCACTGAGCACCATAATTCATTGGGCAGTGACACATTTTCTTTTTGACTTTATTTATCAATTTGAAAAGATTCACTGAGGTGGAAGTGCAGACTCTCAGCTTTAATTTGAGAGTTTTTTTCATCCATATCAGATCAAATGTTTAGAAATGACTGCTCCTTTTATACATAGATCTCTTATTTTTGGGCACATAAAAAGTATTGGGCAGTTTGACAATATGTAGAATACGGAAATCACTTTTAACATTAGGCCACATATCCTCTGCAAGCAATATCTGATTGAAGTCTGTGGCGCATACACATCATCAGACACTGGGGATCTTCCCTGGTGATACTCTTTCAGGCCGATACTGCAGTTTTGGCTTGTTTTTTGGGCTTTCTGTCTCCTATTCAGTCTGTAAAATCCATGGTCTATTAAATTCAGATCCAGAGCAGACTCAGACAGCAGAACCAAAATAAAAAAATAAATGTGTCATGGTCCAGTGCATTATTGCGTTCACTGTATGTTTTTAAATATATTTTCTAAAAGTCGTTTGCTGAGGTTATATGTTTATGCAATACAGTATCAGTCAAAAGTTTGGACACACTTCGCTAATGTCACAGCGCTCTGTTTTTACAGAAATTTAAATGGCTTAACTTCTCTATATAATCTCAAATGGAATCTGGTAAGAGGTAAAGAATCAGAAGTTAAAAGAAAATAATTTACTTGTTTGAATAGTCTCCAAAATTTTTGAATTCTCAAAGAAGCCATATTTTGGAAAGTAAGCAGACAAACAAGCTCTTTCCATTTTCAAACAGCCAAATTAAAGACGAGCTGTTTTGGAACTTATGGGGCAGAAAAGTTGATGAAAAGCAAACCACAAGTGCAGCACATCTTTGGGAACTTAGACGGCCGCTCAGCAGCAAACTCATTATTGCCATATAGCTGCTCTTGTAAAAAAAAAAAAAAATGTGAGTATGCTCCATAAATATGACTGAAAATGCAGGTTAGTTTGATGGATTTAAGAATTAGATCTTTTTTCTTTTTGCAAAATAAACGGTACCTATTTTTTTATTTAACATGTCTTGGACCAAAAATGTGGGTGTGTCCAAACTTTTGACTGGCACTGTATATTCGCAATTATACATGCCTTTTCCATGCATGCATGTACTGTAATATGTTGACGCCTCAGGATTTCCAATAATCTGCACAAAGATATGCCACTGAAAGGCTTCCAATAATTCTGTTTTGGCAGTCTCACAGTTACGAAAGGTCTGCTCTGTCCAGGAAAAGTAAGGCTTGAAATATGGTTGATGACTCCTGACCTACAGTGCTGAATAAAGCTCTTCTTTTCCAGAGACTGTGGATTTATCTTTGGCCCTGTCTGGTGCCCATACAAAGAGTGGATTCTGTTCTACTTTGTCTCCTGTTGAATTATTTGTTACAGCCCTAAAAAAAAAAAAAAAAAAATTAATTAGACGGGAGTGGGGGCTGGGTGGGGAAGTAGGAAGAAACTTGAAATGTTTTACAGCAGAAAGTTGACAGATCTTTCTGTGTTGCCTGGAGCAATGTTCTGTTCAACTATAAACCATCTCATTTGATGGAACCTTCACAAACCAGAGATTGAAACCTTCCAATGGACGGAACATTCTCCAACTATTAAATGAGTGTTCTCCAAACATACACACAACTTTCTCAAAACAACGACTGAACCCTCTCCAACCTTCATGTGTGGGGAAATCACTGTTGATCCCATAATGCGTGAGACGAAGCGGCCAAAAAAAGAGAAGATTAAAACAAGAAAGAAAAAAGGAAATAAAAAAGTACCACCAGGGGGGTGGCACATTGAGAAGCCCGACCAGGAGAGAGAGATACAGTGGGTGGAGGAGGAGAGAGAGAGCTGCTACAGGTAAACGAGAAGGACATTTGAAAAGGGCTGCTGGGTACGTACCAGGGAAAGCAGGGGTGGTCTGTCCAAGGGGAGTAAAGGGGTTTTGCTGCATAGCCAACTGGTGGAGCTTGGTCAACTGCTGACGGGGTGGAGGGACAGGAGAGCTAAGAGGTTATTCTTATAACACAAGTCACACCAAGAAATCAACAACTAAACTAGAATAAACAGACAACGAGGAGAGGCTATGAAACATTGTGGTGGAAAAGAGAGTGAGTGAGAGAGATAGAGAAAGAGACAGAAACGTGGAATTGGACTTGGCCTGAGATTGCGATGTGGGTTTTTGCTGTTGGTGACTTCATGATAGTTAAGGGTGAAAACAGTGTTTGTATGGTTTATGTCTGTATGGTGCTAAGATATTCCTTCGTGCATACTGGATGTGTTGGTAGAGAGGACGAAGCCTTCTCCTTTAGCAAATACAGCATTCGGCTAAAACTTATTGTGCGCAGGGTCACCCTTTCCGGGAATTTCATCAGCTCATAAAAGCCCAGATACATCACTCTGATGCACATTGACCCCCAGCTGACCCCCTGAGGCCTCATAGTAGGGAGGGGGAGACCTCAATCAGACACAGTAAGGTGGGACTCGCACACTACCCGCACACCCAGAGCATTCCTCGAAGGCAACAGCTTTACCTCTCAAAGCTTTACTGACACAAGACGCAGATAGATCATAGACCAGTGGAGTTTGTCACCCTCCAGGGAAAGTTTTAACAAGGTGAAGGACATGCCTGACTGATCGTAATGTCAACAAACATCTCATTGGCTATCAATCACAACCGTTCCAGAATTACAGTAATTTCCATACGGCCTCTCTCTGAAGACTCATACATCAGTGACTGATGATGTCACATTAGCGATGCCGACAACACAGTCACCTGTGACCCAAGATGTTTATCGCACTCACCATTGGTCAGACAGGGTGGATGAAAACCACGATACACTCAAATCTCTTCGACCACACCCATCTCCCACAATAAACATAAACAAAGGAGCCGGTTGGGAACAATGGCGTCCTCTCTGAGACTCCTATCCCACCGATACAGACCAAGTCCCAGATTGGGACTCACTTTAGAGGCCACTGGCTCAGAACAGTTTTAGATAATGCGGCAGAGATCACAAACAGGAAATCTGGCTTTCATCTTAACAGCCTGATACTATTACAAGTCAGCCGTGAAAGGAAGCAAATGCGGGCAGATGAGGAAGTCAAGGTGAGGTTGGCGAGAAGAAACTCACATCTGGGTGAGGGATGGCATACTGTCCCTGGATGGTGTAGGCCTGAGAGAGACAGAGAGAGAGAGAGAGGGAGATGGAGAGAAAGAAAGAGTTGGTAATGTCCATCGTGAATATTTCATTTCATTTCATCTACCAAGCAAGACATTAATTGTTATTGTTTGTATTTCTGTTGTTTAATGCTTAAAATTAACATAATGCAAAGTATCTAGAGTGAGGAAAAAAATAATTTTCCTTTCTCTTAAATTATTTTACATGTAATTTATGACAACAAAACATGAGCCAAAAGCAAAAAATATACACAAAAGGAGTACATGACATTTCAAAATTCTCTCAATAGGTTACAGCCTAACTTACGCAGTCTAACATCCAATCACATTCTTATGTGACACCCTTCCATCTATTATCGCACACAAAGAGCATTTTATCCTATGCTATCAAATCTAAGAATTTGAATTTGGTTCAGGGACCTTGGATTTTTAGATGGGTAGCTGCTCACAAGTAATTCATGAGCCCTCTGAGATTATAGCAATTACCATGAGTCATGATTGACAAACAAGGGGGCGGAGTCACATTTGGCTCCATCCATGCTCATTTTATCATTGCTGGCAGAGATGAACTGGAATGAACAACGTGCTGAGATGATATCCCTGTAATATTGCTGCAGTGCTCAGTAAATCAATCACACTTTTATGTACCAATCAGTGATAGGGGAATCACAGTTTCATGAAGGATTAAATCCAATTTGGGCCAATATTTCATGAAAGAACATAACAAGTTAGATTTTTACAGGGACACATTAAGTGTGAAACTGAATATGCAGTCCATTGCAGCAGTGTCTTTGAGCTACACATGGTTTTTGATGTGATATACTCAATATTAAAAGGATATGCAATCTTCCCAGGGGGAGGGGTCTTAGTCCTAATAAGGAGAGCTTGCACCATTTGTTTCAAGACAGGCAGCACTGTAACGCACATATTCATAGTTTGCTTTCTCTTTGTACAGTCTACAAATTAGTTAAGCATTAAACTCCAGAGTTATGTTAACTGTATTAAATTTCCAGAGGCATGAAAACGGCAAGCTTTATTAGGCTGAATGGCCTGCTCTCAACACCATGTAGTGTTTTTAAAAGTTGTGTGATATTATCATTTTTATTCATTGCTTGGTTGATTGTTGTATTAGAACGAGGTGATCCCCTCACGTAGAAGTGTACGGCCCTTAGCAGAGTATAGATCTGTTCATGTATAGATTATAGATGGCTTGTCTGCTCCACAAACCCTAAAACGATATCTACCTTCATTCACACGAGTGTCACAAATGTGCCCACAGTGTGGTACAGCATGGTTTGCCACAACCTTCCTGAAAAGTTATAAATGCTGCTGTAAATATGAGCTCTCTGGGATGGTGAAATAAATAATGGGTATATTCAGGTAAGTAAGTTTGAAATGGATTGAATATGTCCAGGTACAGTTTTTGGCAACTTGGCTGTTGCTTTTAGGCAGTCATATCCAATAGGACCCATCTTTTAGGACAGATCCATCACTCAAGACCTGTAGTGCTGTGACTGCTGTCTTTTCTGATGATGATGTGGTCATAAATATCCTTCAGTCTGCAGCCCCCCCCCAAACCGAAGCCACACCCAGGAACCCTGACTCAGAAGCGTGGGTTTTTGATTACAAATTGAATGACTGAACACTCTAGGTGATGCACGGCAGCCATTTTGCGCACAAACGCTAACCACATATCAGCTGAAGTGGACTCTCTTCCAAATAATAACCACACCTACACCTGCTTAGCTTCAGCCATTTGACTGGAGCAGGTCAAAGCATGGTATGCGTGCCTATAAAGCACCATCATGCATTCAAGAGGTGTGACATATTTTTAACATGTGGGTTTAACATGCAAATTGAGCATACATATCTAGTATTTTGCCCTTGTATTTTGAAATGATACCGGCAGCCCTGCCCGGAATATGTTAAACCAGTGGATTGGTGCATGGATATACGAAAGGATCAACATTTATTGACTGAATAACTTTACTGATTGTAGCCCCCAGACGAAGTTGGGCGGTTACTATGCTTGTGGTCACCGCATCCGCGTCCGTATACACTTCCTTGTGGACGCTGTACAGGCTGTAAGTTTTGACTGATTACTTTCATATTTGGTATGGACATGTGTTATACTAATGTTATGACATCTATCGATTTAGGTTGCTATGGCAACACTAATGGCTGAATAATGCACAAATTTGTGCTAAAACATAGAGATTTAGCAAATTTGTGCTAAAACATAGAGATTTCCTTGTCAACGCAATACAGAATGCAATTTTTGACTGATAACCTTCATATTTGGTATGGACATGTGTAATACTTCACTTATGACACCTATCGATTTTGGTTGCCATGGTGACAATATTGGCTGAATAATGCGCAAATTTGTGCTAAAACATGGACATATCCTTGTGGACGCAGTACAGGCTGGAGAAGCGGGCTTTTGGGAGCTGCACCTGTGCGGTCGCGGGTGACCGGACTGTCTAGTTTTAAAGCGATACCACAGATTTGTATCCGATTACAGGGAAGAGTATAATCTATCAGTCCTACAGGCCAGATTTGTGTATCCTGTCCAACCCTGATAGAGATGATACATATTTCATCACACCGTAAACAGACCCACTGCAAGCTCTCCCCCCCTCCCCATCTATCCCCCCAGGGTATTTGGGCAGGAGCATGCGAGTGAAGAGATGAGAAACCTGAGTGCACTAACAGGCAGTGGCTGGTGCTGCAGTAAGAGGCTGAGGTTTGCCGCGGACGCCGCCAGCGGGTCGGCTCTTACCTGGCCACCTGAAAAAATGACGGGGGTGGAGGCGGGCTTTGGGCGGTAGGGGATGGTGGCACCTTTCGGTGGGGACTAGCAGAGGGGAACAGGGAGAGGCAGAGACACAGTTAGAGCCGGAGAGCGTGCCAGCGAGCCCAGGGCTGTCCGTCAAACGCCCAGGCTCCGCCCCTAACCTTACCTGCAGCCAGGATGTCCCCAGGGGAAAAACTGAAATAATCTAAAAACAGGCTGAACAGAAAAAAATCCTCATATTGCTTTTTTTGGGAGAAGGAAGGCAGGAAGTCTATAAAAGGCCTGCTGTAATTAAGGGGTAATTACGCATTAGGAGTGCATGCTTTGGAAAAGAGTAAATGATTAGCTGAGTAAGAAATGTCCCTGAACATCAGTTTCAAGATCAAATCAGTTACAGTTGAGGCAATTAGAGAGAGGTACACCCACTAATCAATCACTTAGACAACACAAATTCCACAAAAATACTGCTGTTAACAACACTAATGATGGGATCACTGATTGACTTTGCCCTAAAATCTTGCAACTCTAAAGTGCAGAATGGTGTATCTGAGGGGTTGAAAACTATGTATGAAGTGGAGACTTGTGTAATTGAAGAGATGAGTGTATCTAGTTCATCTGAGGCACTCTTAGCACATCCGAGGAGTATACAGTGTGCTTCCCTTCTTAAGCATGTGTAGTGTACTGTACCTCCAGCATAACCACACATATCTGTTTGACACACTGGATGATGGCCTCGGGGGTCCCAGAGATGGTCACCGCGCGCTCTGTAGAGTTTGGCAGCATGTCCCCTGCCACCTGCACCTGGGCTCCTGTGGACTGGATAAAACAGCAGCTATTAAAACATAACAGGCTGAAGTTATTTCTGGAGACCAACAGCAACGCACCAAGCAACAGTCTGACAGCCAAGAAGGCCCATAGGCTAATGCTAATAATGGAGGCCAAATGCTAGCTCCACACAATAGGCCACCAATCTACGAGGCCTGCAGGCTAATGCTAACAACAGAGACCAGCAGCTTTGCACAACACAATGGGCATGTTATCATGTTTTGTTAATGCTATTAGCTGAAAGAGCAGATTCAACAAAGAAACCCCTAATTACAGATCAGGCCTAGATTTTGGGGTTAAAGAAAAGCCACAATTGGTAAAAAAAAAAGCAACATGAAAGGTAATTTTCCAGCATGGGAAGTAAAATCAAGCAAATGAGGTAAACTGGTTGGGTTTTAATTCTCAGAGTCATTTGATTGTCCTTGTAGAAAAATGCTCAGCAGTGGTGGCTATTTCGACTCATTCAAGATGCCGATATCAAAAAACCAAAGCAGTTTATATTTCTTTTTTGATCTCTGAGAGAGTGGGAATTGTGGGCACACTAAACCCTCTGACTGGCTGAGTGAGTGGGGATCCTCCTTACCTCTCTCATCTCCTTGATCTTGGACCCCCCCTTCCCAATGAGGGAGCCACACTGGCTGGCTGGCACCACCAGTCGCAGGGTTACTGGGGGCTTGCTGGTGGCTGGGCTGTTGCTCATGGAGTTGATTATATCCTGGAAGGCCAAAGGAAACAGGGTGTGGTGAGGTGGGAAAAATTGACCATGTTCAGACTGTACAAATTATCTGACATATGAAGATCTCCACATGAATCAGTTAGTTTTTTGTATTGTGTGAATACCATCAAAGCCACCACATTAGGCTCCGGTTCTCCAGGCGTGGCTTCTGTCTGAAAGTGCAAATCTTATTTCTTTTCCTTTGAGGGCTTTACCCTGCCTGTCCGCTTAAAACACACAGGACCACACACGTTGTGTGTGTTTGTATGTGTGAGTGAGAAAGTATGTGTGTGTATACATGTAACTGATATTTCCAGTGTGTAGACCTGAATGGGCAGTTATGCTAAAATAGTTTGGAAAACAAAGGATTGGACCAGATACATTAGTTACAGTGAAAGCACACATAGAAGCATGATAAACAAACTTATTTTTGTTACCTCCTCAAACTTGTAGGCGATCATCGCAAAAGCCTTGAAAATGGCGTCTGTGGGGCCCGTGATGGTGACGATCCTCTCTGGGCAGTTCCCTTCCGAAATGTTAATGCGTGCGCCACTCTGTATGACACACAGGTCAGAGCTATGGGTCAGAGTGAGCCAATGCAGGGGACCCAACCATAACAAACCAGAGCCAATCAGACTGCTGGGTTTCACAGCCAACCAGAACTCAGTGGATGCATGAACATGGCCTCTGCACTAGAGCAGTGGTTCTCAAACTCGGTCCTGGCGCCCAACTGTGTATGCTGGTTTTTGTTCCAGCCACAACTGCAATTCTAGAATTTTAAAAAGCTGTTACTTTGTCTTAATTAGCAGCATTCCATGTTTAGAGTAGTTATTTACCATCTTAAGTCACATTTTGATGGACATATCCATTCTGCCATGAAGAATAAAAACTTCTTGACCATATTGTGCTTAATTTTCAATATTGTTAGGATTTTCAGGTGAAAACATTTTTAAACAGATCAAATTAGACTGAGAAAATCAGTAAGCTCCAAATTAGGTTTCTGAACACAGGTGTTTTGAGTTTTTCCCAAGTAACCTGCCTGAACCAAATAAAATCAACACAAAACACAAAAAGGGTTTTGCCACCATGTGTCAAGAGTTTCACCAATGAGGAACCTATTGATTGTTTATGTTGGTTATGTTTGGTTAAATTGTTTCCCTCTGCAGATAATTACAATATATCTCAATGTGGATATTAGCATAAATGCACCTAATTAAAACAAATCAACATCTTATTAAAATCCAAAGATTGCAATTGTGGTTGGATCAAAAACCAGCATACACAGTGGGGCGCCAGGACCGAGTTTGAGAACCACTGCACTGGGGACTTTGCCACCATCTTGGGTTTTCAGCACTTTTCTACCTGCTGAGGTTCTTAGCAATTTACGTTGGTCTGGATAATAGCATCTCCAAAATTCCTGTAATATAATATAGTTAATTTGCACAGTAAAGTTATAATTGATTTTCCTGGGTCTGGACTGGTTGCTGATGGGTTGTTTTTTAACTTTAAATGAAAATCATCTCCAGGACCAAGTAGCTCTCCAGGAAGGGGGAGCACCTTGACTAAGCTGTATTTATCCTTCAAATTCAGACATGGAATTCAAACCTACCTCTTCACGCATCTTCTTTACAGTTTCCCCCTTCTGAAAAGCAAGAATTAAAAGCCAGTGGTGTTATTTTTCAGTGGAATACTTGAACATTTCCCCAATTATCCCAAATAAATAAATATACGCAATTTATAGCATGTCATACATACCTTGCCAATAATGCTTCCAACTTCCTGCAATAACAAATGAAAAGAAATAACTTTTTTTTAACCATTTCAAGATTGTTTTTGTTTTTGCAGAATTTGCTCAATTTTCTCGCGAGTTTTCAATCCTGGAGTGCTTTACTTATTGAGATACTTGTAAGAAAGCATAAAGGATTCAACTGGAGATGCAGGTAACAAACACACTTATGCATCTAGTAGCACACTGGGTGTGTTTAAATGACCCGACGAGTCCAGAACACAAACAGCATCAGGTCAGAAAGTTTTTTATTGGACTATTATAGTCTTAAAATGTTTTTTATTGACCAAGTCTTTTAGTGTGCAACGGACTTTAAAATTGTTGGTTTGGCAGCGTTGAGTACGAAGTCATTCAGATATCATGATTTAGACCAGAAAGCTGCTTGTTTAGCAACATTTTGTTTCCAGAGTTCACAACTAGGAATAGATTAATTTAAAAAAGTGCACTGGCCTCAGGCAATAGTAATACCAGAGTATTCAGGAATTAATGTTTTTGAAATTAGGTGTTGTAACAATATAGTATAAAAAGTGCAGTATTAAATAAAATTGATTGCAATTACAGGTCCTGCAAGCAACATCACTGTGAAAGCAGTTAGTTAAAGTGTGTTTATAATTCTGCAAATATGCCACAGGAAAGGCAGCAGGTCATCAGTAACTTTGCACAAATAAACTGCCTGTACTACTGAATAAATGACTTATTGATTAATTAAAAGAAATAATAATAAATCCATCCATCCATTATCCAATTCACAGATTCCTGGTCAGGCTTTTGGGGAGTACGTGATAGGTGGGAGTACACCTTGGACAGGATACCAGTCCAGACAAGGTCCACACTCTATTCTCTAGCACATTCATTCCACCAAACAAGTTAAGTTTGCAGCCATACCACTATTCGATCTGCTCCAGCCACGTGCATGAAGTTAAGCAGGTGTGGGCTTGGTTAGTACTTGGATGGGAGACCACCAGGGAAAACCAAGTTGCTGCTGGAAAGAGGTGTTGGTGGACCAGTAGGTGGCGATCTTCCCTCTGGTGGAATAATCCCTAGTGCAGTGACCAATGAGTGTATATAGAACTGGAGAGGCTGCCGCTGCTTCCTTCTACGACTGCAGTTGAAGATATCACTATGGCGTAAAGTGCACCGCACTTCTCAACTTCCCATAGACTATAATGGAGAAATTCCTGCTATTTTCCGCCGAACTAAGGGGTCTTCCGAAAAGATTTCAACATATTTGTGATCGAAAAACATATTAGAATAAACATTAATGTGCAATTTAAATTTACACTGTTCGAGACATCGAAAATGTTAAAACACGTCTTAATGGGAAGCACAACACAAACTAGCCACTTGTCAAGCTGGCGTGTTAGGTAATCAAGTCGCTGTAGACGGCTGTGATGGCAAACTTTATCTGTAATTTAGCTAGCTAGATAAACTTAGTTGGCACAATAAACTGACTTTGCTTACAAAGGGTGATGGCCAGCTAGCTCTCATGCCCATGTAATGTTAACCAAGTTGCATATCTACATATAGCATTAGCCATAGCAAATGACCTGGCAGAAACATTCATGTAACGTTAGTGGTGTTCATTCTGGATGACTTGTACAAATAAAAGCATCCTTATCAGGCATCTGCCTATCTAGGGACTATTTTGCGAGCAAGCTGTGAGTTTTTTTTTTTTTTTATTACGATCACGCAATCCCAGCTGAGGCAGTCGACCAAACTGACTAGCTTTCAATGATTGCCAGCGAAGTTAGCGTTTCAGGATACTGCTCGGCTGTCTGTTCTGTGAGATAAAAACATAGCTCAGTAACCATGGGAGTTCAAACTACTTGATGGCAATGTTCTTGTGGGCTATTCACCAATACAATGCGAGTGACCAATCAGTCAGATGTGAGTCATATTGACCTACCAATGGATTAACCATTGACTAAAACAACCTCTTATAACTTCGTTCTCGAAAAGTGTCAAGCAAAATTGCGCCTCGATACATTTTTTATAATCCAGTCCTACGCAGGAAGGGTTTACGATTGTATACCTTGTAGATAACAAAATAATAGCAGGAGTTTTTCCATTATAGTCCATGGGAAATTCAGAGGTGCGGTGCACTGGACGCCATATCGGTTTCTTCAGCTTTTTGCTCCGCAGCCGCTCCAGTTCTATATACACTCATTGGCAGTGACGGGGACACTGTACTGAAGGAGACGCCAGCTTTCGGATTAGAGGTTAAACCGAGGTCCTGACTCACTGTGGTCATTAAAGATCCTATGACACTCATCGATAAGAGAAGGGGGTTCCCCGGTATCATGGCTAAAGTCCTAACCTGGCTCTTTCGACCTGCCACCTAATCATCCCTTGATCTAATTGGCTCTCTCCCTCCCCACCTCAATCCCCAGGGCTCCCTTGAAAAAGAGATTTCGAGCTCACTCGGTTAAAGCAGAAGTGACTACCACGGCATGGGTTCAAGCCCGGTCGTACCAACCGGCAGTGATCGGCAGCTTTTTCAGAAGTAGCACACAACTGGCCATTGCGCTACAGGGATGCAAAGTGGGAAGGGACTGACGGGAAGGGAAATATAAAATGGTTGCTTTGTTCGTTGCTCAAGTGCCTCCTGTTGGCCAGCCAGGTGCTCGTCAGGAAGATTCTAAGCTTGTTCATGTTCGGGTATCCTCCACCCTCGTTCTGAACTTGTGAGGATTCAACCAATGAGTGTAAAGAAGCAGTAGTTGATGGGCACGTGCTTCAGAGGAAAGCAGTGAGCTGTCCCTCTCTCCTGAATTGGCAACAAGGGGTCGCATACGAGCAAGCCTTGTACATAGTTCCTCAATTGGGCATGCCAGATTCGGGTGGGATTGAAGATGCCAAATTTATTGAAAATGAGAGAAAAAAGAAAAAGAGATTTCAATCTCAACGGGACTTCCCTGGTTAAATAAATACATAAATAAATAATGTATCCCAAGAGCCGAGGCAGCGTGTCTCTGTACTGAAGGAGTAAACCTATGTCGACACAGAGAATATTTAAACTCCACTCATAATAGCATTAAATAAAATAATGATATTAAAATCACTTGAAAGGTGAGCCGGCCCTTCAAATACTTTCAATTTTACCTCAATGTATGACCCAATGCAAAAAAAAATCTTAATTGTGCCCACTTTTCTCCTCAACCCATACTGCTGGATAGGAGATAAGGTGGTAATTTTTATTGGGATATTCCTCACTTCCACTCTCACTCCCAGGATGCACTGCGGCCCTTACCTTGCCGTGCATGAGCAGTCGGATGGTGAGGGTGACATTGAGGCCGCCTTCTGATTGGACCTTGGTGGGTTCCATGCTGGGATTGGAGGTGAGACAGGTGTGTGTGGTCACGTGACAGGATTCCCCCAGGGACAGGAAGAGTGTGATGGAACAGCAGCCGACCAATCACCTGCAGGCAGGAGCAGAGACAGAAAGAAGCCCATGTTAGGTGAGACAATGCGCTTGTCTGTCAAATTGCACATTTCGTCCACATTTACAAGTACACCAATTAGTGCAGAAATTAGATGATCAAAAAAATTTATTCAATATAACAATTCAGATCGGACCATAGCAAAGATTTCTGATGCATTATTAGATAACGTATTATCTCATTTCTGATGTATTAATAAATCATACGTGAGTTCTTCATTCTAACACAAGAGGGAGCACTTTTCATAAAACGAGAATGGATTAGAGAGAAAAAAACAGAAAATGAAGTAAATGTGAATAATGATATTTGGATGACATTTCAATAATCCCAATTTTCACAGCAATGATATGGATATGCTTACAGCTAAATAACTGCAATGAAAATATAAATAAATAAGCTCCCATAATCAGCTGCCCAGAGTGCTGTTCCGTAAGCTTTGGTTTTAGTTTATTCTGTAGCATCGGCTAAGGGAATCGCTCTGGCTGATGAGCAGTGGAGGAGATTTTCACGCCTGTGTGGGAACGTCTTGTAAATCTACTATAAATACATGAGCTCGGCAGCTTTTGACCTCGACGATAATATTTCACACAGCACTTCACTGAAGCTTAAATTGGATTGTGACAGCGCATAGATTCTCAGCATAGCGCTATGTGTAATTCTGCTCTCAAAGACTGAACCACTACGGAAACACATCTCTAGAATAACACAAAGTGGAGTCCAGTCATACGTCAAACCCGGTAGGACGTCTCCAATCAGAGAATTACACTGTGCGCGAATGACGTACCTCAGTTGGGTTTGTAAGGAGATATCGAAACCAAGATGAACTGGAGTGCACTAATGCAATTTCAGCAAGAGTGTGAACACACCACCTCAGAATATTCAGAAATAGATTTATGAACAATACATACAGACAGGTGACAAATTAATGGAAAAATCAAAATTAACAGGCTTTGTCGGATGTTTTGCCTCCACAAGCTGTCAGACCAGGTTAAACACCCCTCGTCATAAAGTCTACAAGTGGAAATCTTTACTGGAGGGATGGAGTGCCTTTCATCCTGGATATATCCCCCCATTTGGTGTTTTGATGGTGACGGAGAGGACAGTCCAGTACACTGCTCCAAAATCTCCCATTTGAGTTCAGTTGGTTTGAGATCTGGTGACTCTGAAGGTCGTGAAATATGCTTCGGACCATTTTCATACTCATAAAATCATTGATTGGCACCTTTTCCCTGTGGGGTTTGGGCCATTATCAACCTGGAAGAGACCACTCCCATCATGATGGGAATGCTACATCACAGGATATAAAGGTGATCACACAGAATAACTCGCTCTGATTTGAAGAGACC